>JAPPVO010000024.1:55581108-56181108 GCA_030407325.1 Camellia japonica
ATTCAAAATTTTATTGTTATCTATTATAGATTATGGAGAAAAAATTGAAATTATAATTATAAATGCCCCCTCTCAGCTAATTTTCTAGTTCCGTCATTGATTGGGAGTGTTTAGCTTTCAAAATCTATTTTTTGGAATTTTTTAAAATTCTATAAAATAGTTTGATGAAAATATATACAAAAAAAAGAGAGAGAGAGAGAGAAGACATTTTTTTTTCAAAGAAGAGAGAATTATATAAAAATGATGACTTTTTAAAAAAAAAAATCGATAAATTAATTTTTAAAATTTTAAAAGACTTTTTAACAAAAATAAATTCTTGGAAACGAAATCAAGGAGAGAGAGAGATTTTGAGATAAAAGAGTCCCACTCCTAAGAACTTGTTTGGCATGAAGAAGTTTGGGGTTTTCTAGTTAAACTAAGGCCTCGTTTGGGAACAAGCTAATTTAGTAATTTTTTGGCTATTTGGCTAAAATATGAGCAAAAAAAATTAGTATGTTTGGGATGACTTTTTGGCTTTTTACACTTTTTGGTATGGGTTATTGGCTTTTTGGCTAATTTAGTAACTTTTTGACTTTTTGGCTAAAAATGAGGGTTCCCAAACGAGGCCTAAGTATAAAAAGATAAAATATATTAAAAAGTCAATAAGACAAAATGTTACATCTAAATCATAATTATTTTATTTTTTCTCTCACAAAAGTCAAAAAAATTTATCTCAATCAAGACTTTTTAACCCTAAGCAAAAAAAATTAAAAAATCAACTTACATCCCAAACGAAGAAAAAATAATTAAAAAAATTAAAATTAAACGCAAAGAAAAAATAATTAAAAAATTAATTAACGTAGAATGTCTTTGACTCATTATAAATGTCTTTGACTTATAAAAAATCATTTTATAAACCTATTCCACTGATATCAAGCGCAAAGGAAAAATAATTAAAAAATTAAAATTAAAATTAAAATTATAAATGTCTTTGACTTATTCCAGCATTGATGTGCTGAGATTTCTGGGTTTGACTTGGGCCTGGTTTGACAGTTGAACAAACGTAGAATGGCGTCAAAAACACGTGTTTACAAACTACTACCCAACATAACACATTCCCTTGCCTTTAACGCACGGAAAATCCTAACATATACACCTTTAAAAATGGTGTATTATATACATTTTTAATTATATTATATTATTTTTTAATTATAATTCATAAATTTTTTAATTAAGTTTTATATTATGTTTAATTATAATATTTTTTTAATTATGATTTAAAAAATATAAAATTACATCATTTTTTTATTATAAAATAAATATGATACACACGCTTTTAGGAAGTTGTTCATAAACATTAACGTGAACAAAGTTAAGAGATTGAATAACAACCCATCAAATTTTAAAGCAAATATGTAATAGTGATATTTTGTATGTATTGACAATTTTTTATCACAAAATCTAATTGTAATGGAATGCTAGAATTATTTTAAATTTGTTAGAATACTTTTTTCTTTCATTAAATTTAAATTTGATGAAAAAATTCAATTTTGATATTCCAACGTTGACATTAAATTAATATCAAATTGAGGATTTTTTAAACTTTTTATTAAATTGAGGATGACAGGAACTTTTCATCAAATTACTGTAGATAGCCGTTGGGAGTATACATTGGACGACCTTCCGATTGTCCTCCCGAATAATCTCTTCCTTACTTAGACTTCCAGTAAATTTACACTAACTGATCGACCGATCGGACATCTTCCTGATCGTCTTCCTGGTCGACCTGTGGTTTGATGGAAAATGAAAATTTTCAGTTGAAATGCTCGATATAAGATGAAATTTTTAGTCAAATTTGAAAGGAAAACCACTCACAAACCAACACACCCCCCCTCCCCCCCCAAACACACCCAAAACACCCAGCCACACACACTACTACACAGCATAATAAAAAACGTACAACACACCAACAATCAAATTACTCCCGTTACACTATGATGGCCGTAACAATGCCTACTGAAACACAACAAAACACCACCGGAAATGAATATAAACCCGAAATAGGGCCGCCAAAAAAATGTCCAACACCCCAGACAAAAAGCACAACAGAGTCTCCCCTCAAAATAATGAGAACAATGTTAAACAATTCAAAATGGAATCCCCCGCGAAAACATTTCCTTATCCCCATCCAAAACTGAATCAGTCAATTAGGAAAACAAAATCAAGGGTACACATGTAAAATAAAATAAAATAAAAAACCCATCTAAATAAAACATACAAAAAAAATAAGACTAGTGGGTGTACAAGAAAACTCTTAGGACCAAATGGTTTAACTTTCCTCCATTTAGGATTTATGGGTAATTTTTCCATACAACTAAACAAATTTTCAAACTTTCTAAACACTCTCCAAAAAATTATTTTTTAAATAATATCTCAAAACACAAACCAAAGAAGGTTAAAGTGTTCAAATTTTGAGATTTGTAAATCAGGGTCATTATAGGTTATTTTGGTAAGTTGGTTAAAAGCTGACTTTTTAGTTTTTTTTTTTTTTTTTTTGACTTTTTTTTTTTAAAAAAGCGTGTAAAAAAGTAGAGAGGTAATGTGACCAAAAATAGGTTAAAAGTCAAATTTTGGCTTAGCCATCTTCTCAAAAGAGTATTTCTGGGTGCACTGCATGCTACCAAATTTAAATATTCACCACATATTCAAATTTTAAACACTTTTTTGAATATATACATAACATTTTGGGCAAATTATGCCCATAGTCCAGTGTTTTGGTTCTTATAATTTTAATTGGTTCGATTTTAACTTTGAATTTATTATTTTGTATCAATTTATCAAATTGATTACAACTGTTAGTATTTTTTAATTTAAAAAAAACACATAAATGGCAATTTTAAGGTTAAAATTATAAGCCTACTCAATTTAGCGAGGTAATCTCAATTAATTCAGTGACAATTTTCTATCAAAAACACTAATAATGTCATCAATTGGACCAAATTGGAACAAAATTTATAATTAAGAGTCAAAATTAAGTCAATTAAAAGTGTAGAAACTAAAATGACATAAGATGCAAAATATAGGGATTACAAATCTTTTTTTTTTTTTATCAACAAAAAATTTCATTAACAGCATAAAACTAAAGGTACAAGAAGATGACATGCATCGAGAGAGATTCGGAAAGTACAAATTACCCCTATTACTGCTACTTGCAGTCATACAACCAACCCCTTGGCCTCACAATTTTTTTTTTAAACAAAAAAGTTAAAAAGGACTTAACTAGAAAATAAAATACATAACATTTTTGTTGAGTCTATTGATGTGAAAACCATATTTGTGAATTAAATTCATTTCTCTAATTAGACTAGAAGCTTAACACAAAAAAGTCTCAGTCGAAATCTTGGAGTATTCAAAGGCCAAAAAATGTGGGGGGAAAAGGCCATTCAAGAAGTCTCAACACAATGTATGCGCATTCCTACCCTTCCTGGCAAAGAAATAGCAAAGTGACACGAGTCAAAAGTCTGAGGAAGCCTTGGTGAATTTACACCGTCTTTCCAGGCGAAAGAGAAGAATTTCTCGTAATCGCTCCGTCGACTTGGATTATGAACTTCTAATTTTCTCACTGTCGTAAGAGATGGCTACATGGACTTAACTACTATGTTTTGAATTTATTTTGTTTTGATTGGTGAAATTCCGAAAAAGAATTGAATTTAGAAGGAAATAAATCTGACTGTAGAATTCATTAAATGGCTAAATATATTTGGACTGAATTCAGTTTCAACTTTAAGATTTTTTTTATTTTTTTACATATTATTATATATTTGAAATGGCTAGATATATTTAAAATACCTATTATTACAAATTTCATCTAACTGGATATCAAGGATCCTCTCCTTGTCTTTTCTACTTCATCCCCTTCTTACAATGGTCAAGATTCACTGTAAGAAAATTCAACGGTCCAGATCATTTTATTAAAAAAATATAAAAATTAAAAAAAAATATTTTTGAGATGATCTGGATCATTAGATTCTCTTAGGGTGAATCTTGACCATTGCAAGGAGGGAGTCAAGTAGGAAAGGGAATGAGAGAATCCTTTCCTTCGTTTTTTCCACATTTCTTGTTCTATCGAATTTTGGTAGGAAATTTTCTTTAGACTAAATTATTGAATTTTAATTGAAGGAAATTTCCCCGCAGTTATCCAAGTAAATTTGATATTATTTAATTTTATCCGTATTTTTCAAGAATAATTGTGTTATGAGATCTAAATTGGCCAAAAGCTTTGCAATACTAGAGGGTGCAATTAGAGATTCAACCTAACCCTTTGATTGCCTGAATTTTCATTAGGAAACGACTCAAGCCTCTCTGAAAAATAGAGAAAAAAAATAAAAAGACAAATAAAAAAGATCACACAACAAAACAAAACATAAAAATTTAAAAATTTTAAAAATTTTTTAAAAAAAAAGGAGAAAACAAGCTTCGAGTCTGTTTGGTATTAGTTTTTCAATTTCCTAAGAATACAAAAAACTTGTTTCGAGAAAGGTTTCAAAAAATTGTTTAAAGATTTTTTTTTTGTTTTTTGTGAATACAACCTACCTTTTAGAAAAAACATTAAAAGGTTGTTTTTGAATTTTTAGAAAATGCTTTCAAACAAACATTAACATTATTCCCCTTATATATATATAATTTTATTTTTAGAAACATGAGCGAACACAAAAATACCAAAAATGATACCAACAGGCCCTTCGTAACTCACAGGCTCTAATTCAGGTCGGGAGATAGCAATTGACACTGCTTTCATATTTTTTCGCTTGCCCAACTTGCATGCTACTGTAATTTTCATGGATTACATGTTCATGTAGGGTTGGTAAATAAATGAAAGTTTTTCATATGCAAATTCAGACCTATTTTATCTTTACAACCCATATTCAATTTTTAATCCCTTATCAAACGTTACTAGTCAACAGTCAAAAAACCCCATCAAATGGATAATAGAAAAAAAATAATAATAATAAAATAAACTTGATAGCTTGATGCATATAAATAGTCCCCCTCCTTGCATTAATTATGTATAGTTTTGTTTACTCTTTGCATGCATGCCCAACAAGATGAAACCTCTGAGCATTGTTTTAGTCATTCTAGCAGTACTAGCTCTTCTTTCTAGCATCAAACCACATGAAGCTAGTAGAGTCCTACATGAAGAAGAAAAAATGTGGATGAAAAAAGAAAATCTTCACTTACAATCTCTGCCAAAAGGTCCCGTAACGCCTCCAGGAACAAATCCTCCCATCATACCTGGGCATCCTCCCAGTAGCACTAAACCAGTACTATTAACCAGTGAGGCTATGCAACTCATGCTATGCCTCCGCCACCACCTCACAACTGATGGTTCCATTTGGTGAGGCCAAAAATTAAGCTTAAATAAAACCGTCTTGCAGTGAATAATAATTTTACTTTAAAAGTTGGAAACACCAAATTGTAGTAGTGAGTAAAATAAGACATGTTCAATTCATATTGTAATAATTTTGAACTCATTATTTATATATGTTGTTATAGGTGTGTATTATATATTTGCTTGTTCTCTACAATAAAGGAAGCTTAAGAGAATGATTAGTTTATGTATTTTGATACTCCTTATCATGGAAGAATAAAAGAGCCAAGTGACTTCTACCTCTTTAATTCTTGTCATGTTGTTGTTGGTTATTTGTAGCTCTTTTGTGTACGGGCTTTTTGCAAAAGCACACTACTGACTAAAATAGAGGAAGGTAAGAACAAACAACATATATTATTCTTATAGAAAAATTATACAAACTAATAAATTTTATAAATTTTTTTACTAATTAATGTGGCAAACAATGATGAAACTTTAAAATTCGAAATAGGATATTGCATTGTAATAATATAATAGGTTTCACGTCAATTAGTAAGAATTTATTAAATTTGTTAGTTGCATTGCATTAATCTATTCTTAATTTCTTGTTAGATGCCTTGTTCCTTATATACTGTTGTGAATTACCCAAAAAAAAAAAAAAAAAGAAAGAAAAAAAAAAGAAAAGAAAAGAAAAACAAGGGTAAATTATGTGTCAGTCATCTATATGATAGATTTAAATACGTACATGTTGTGTACACTTTTTTAATGTTCCAATAAGTCTTAAGATGCTTATTTTGCTTCAAAATTTTTGGAGATATTAAGAGGTGAAAAAAGAAATAGAACTTATAAATAAATAAGTTTGATTAGTAGAATCGGTAGGTAAGTCTCTCAAATAACAATGCTTATATGCATACATGCATTTTCATTTTCAAAGAAAAGTCTCACCAACCAAAACTTTGATGTAAAAAAAGAGATTGCTAATGGATCAGGATTTATTATTTTTTTTCTTTTCAATTCATAAGAGATAAATTATTATATACATAATGAGAATTGCATCAAATTATGTATTCAAATATAAAAAAGATCAACAAATAATTACAAATATATAAATGATACAAGTAAACTTCGAAAAATAGAAGATACAAGAATTCACATGGAGAGTAATTTTACACCAATGCACAAGCAAGGATTAAAGTGGATACTTGACAACTAGATTGATTTTAACTTAAATGTAATATTTTATTTATTCTCAAGTATATGTTGTAGCCTGAATGATACCCAGATGTAGGCATGTAAATGGATCAGATTCAGATCATATTTTTCAAAATAGGAATCCGTTCTGATTAAGACAAATCCGAATCCGATCCGAATCCGTTTAGCCCATATTTGATTATAGATCACCCAAATCCGAATCTGTAAATTTCGGATATCTAATCCCATCCGATCTATTTATTTATTTATTGAGCTATAATTTTATATAATTTGATTTTTATTTTTATTTTTTCATTTTGCGTTTTCTTCATTTAAATTGAGAATAATCGGATTGGATTATTGGATTATCAGATCGGATCGGATCGGATTTTTGCATAATCTATCCGTTTGATAAACGGATTAAACGGATTCAGATTACCGGGTTACCGGATTGGATTTTTTTTTATTAGTGGATTCGGATTTTCGAATCAGATTCGGATCAGATTTAGATTTAAATCCGATCCATTGACAGCCTTACCTACGTATCTATAGTTTTTGTCATGGATTCAATAACAAATAAAATTGTCCAAAGAAATTATAAAAGGAAAAATTTGACTCTAAAAATTTTGGGGAAAAGAGAAAAAGTCAAGGGACTTCAAATATATCATGATATTATAATGAGAGAAAGTTTACGAAATTGCTTTTGACACAAAAACCAACAACAGAATTAACACTAAACATTGGTGGTTATTTTTACGTCGGCAGTATTTTTGTATATTTATGCACAATTATCTAGTGAATTTTGTGGGAAGCACCACCACTCTCTTTAGTTTGAGTATTCAAATAGAATCTTGAGTTTTTAAGTTTGTGTCTTTAATGGATTTTTTTAATATTTTAATTAAAATTTTAAAATAGACTGGTACACTTGAACCCACACACACCTAATCCAAAATTTGGACATGAAACAAATTTGGGCAAAATAAATCAGGTCGGGTTAACTTTTCCAGTGGGACATGATTTGTTTACTTTCACGTGCTCATTTTTGCATGCAAGTGCCCCATGTTCATGGAATTTCATGCTAATAAAGGTTGATAAAAAGAAAGCTTTCACATGAAAATTAAGACAAAGCTACTTTATTTATGACCCATTCAATTTCTAATCCAACCCCCCTACTTAGTCAATAGTCAAAATCTCTTCCATCAAATGAAGAACAAGAAAAATTCAAGTCATCGTACCACTTGATACCATAATGTTGCATAAAAATAGCCCACCACCCTGCATGTATGCTGCATAGTTCTCTCTTTGCTTGCCTGAAACAACAAGATGATGAGACCTCTAAACATTGTCTTATTAGCCATTTTTGGAGTGGCTTTTCTTCTAAGTTTCATCAAATCACATGAGGCTTGTAGAGTCTTAGATGAAGAAGAAGAAGAAAAAGTGTGGATGAAAAAAGAAAATCTTTTGTTACAGTCTCTAAGGGGTCCTGTCCCTTCTTTTGGACCAAATACACCTACCTACATCCCGGCAAGTAGCACAAAAGTCAATATCATCACCAAGAAAAACTTTGTAGGCCATGCTATGCCTCCTCCTGTAGAAGAAGAGCAGATGAAAAATGAAAACAATTGTTACAATCTTTGAGGAGCCCGATCCCCCCTTTAAGACCAAATCCTGGCACCTACATCTTGACGAGTAACGGCAAAGTTAATACCATCAACCAGAAAGGCTTTGTATGTCATGCCATTCCTCCTCCTATATACCACACAACTCATGGTTCTGTTTGGTGTAGCCATATCCATCTAGCCATTTCCTTAAGTGGTCGACAATAGCACATACAGTATAATATGTGTGCTATGGTGGAGCTCCCACTATATTGGGTCTATCACTCTCTAACGCCATACGAATCTTAGTCTAGTCGCTATACAAGTGCCTAACCTAAGTTTCTTAGCATATTCGCTCATCAAGTGTCTATCTAATACCTCACATTCAGCTATATTCAGGCTTCATGAAGATGTGGATAACTTCATATTCGATATTTTAAAGTCTATTCTTAGCTAATGCTAAAGCGACATGCAAGAATAAACCAGTTTTGTTCATTTCTCAAGTCACAAAACATTTACTTTACTCACTCTCTAAGCGCCAAGATAATTAATGTCTCATCCTACTCACTCTGCAAGCACCAGAGTAATCGCCAGGGTGAGAAGGTCAATCTAAGCCTGGTGACATCATATACAATGTGTGCTAATAGTATCAGTTACCCCTTAAAAACCACATGAATAATAATTATGCATAAGACACTCATAAAATATCCAACAATGTCAATGAGGTATCCAAAATATATCAAATCCTACGAAATCCTAAACTCCTAACATGAGTCTACGAAGTATCTCTAGTAGTGGAACAATCACCATCCTACTAGTGGAGATATGTTGTAGGACTACCTCCCCTCGTGCAATCACACCTCGAATAAAGTGAAAATGAATGTCGACGTGTTTAGTCCTACCAAGACACGTAGGATCCCTAGAATATGCCAAAGTTGCCATACTATCAATATGGATCATAACGGCTTCATTCTTTGTTTGTTGTTGGTTGTATTATATATGTACTGCTAGTGCTATAGAATATAGACATAACAAGAGAGTGCTCTTGGTTTGTATTTTGATAGTGATTGATTATAAAAGAATAATAAAAAGAGTTGATAGTAATTGTATTTTGTATTGTTGTTGCTGAAGCTCTTTTTTGTAGGAGTGTTTTTTTTTTTTTTGGCTTGCAAAATGTGTTGCTTACAAGTGTTACAATATCTTATGATATGTTATCATCAATTTGTAACTTATATTAAATGTATCTTACGATACATATATAACACATGATGTAATATACAATAGATGATATATAGTGTGATACATATGTTACACAAATACTTAAATTTCTTTGTCAATTTAAAAAATACTAATAATAATTGAACATATATTTTATGCAAATTGATATTGTCAAAAAAATTCATCAACTTAACAAAAATAATAGTATTTTCAAAATGAGAAGGCCATTTTAATTATTATTAGTACCAAATCCCCCTACCTACATCCCACCATCTGGCATCAAAGCTAGTACCATCAACCAGAAAAGCTTTGCAAGTCATTTTTGACAAATATCGAATTATACAATATTAAGTATGTTGGGTTATTGATTTATGCCTACTTACATGGTTAGAGTATAAAATTTCTATTGTGAACAAATTATTTTACAAGTTGGAAGTTGTAAATAAAATATTAAAACTTAAATTGTGAGTGAATAAAATATGTAAAACATAATACACAATTTACTAAGAATGATATTTCAGGGTATACTTGATTCTTGAATTAAATTCTAAGAACATTATATGTTTTGTTATACATATTTTAATATTTCTGTATTTTATATGCATTAAGTATTGATGTTAGCATATCCTTAATGTAAGGAAATTTATTGCAATTTAAAGAATTATATATTTAAGAATTCCATTAGTCATCTATGTTTTTAACGCAATTATGATATATGATATGGTTTGAAAATGTTAATGTATTAAGATTATGAAACCCTTCTAAGGATGAGATTAGCATTTTGATGGGAATTTTGGGTTTAATCCTATAAATTTGAGGTGGAAGGATTTTATATTCTTACTTTACAAAAATAACAATCACCTATTAAATAATAAGTTTTTATATAATTTCATACTAATTAATACTACACACCAGTGCATAAATAAATACAATTTCATTTTCAATCTAATATCATCACACTAGTAATTTCATGACTCAATTTAGCTGTACTCATAATTCCACAAACTTAATAATGCAAAAATAAACATTGGTTATACGCCAAGTATATTACAATCATCTGTTCTCTAAATTTATTTTTTATTTATTTCCAATGCAATCATAGCCACATATTGTTATAAGAATCTTAAAAGCATGAGGATATTGATGTACAATGGTGTGATTGAGAGCAGTGACGGAGTTTATGAAGGGTTCAGGGGGTCACGCGCCCCTTCCCTCTCAATTTTGAATTTTTTTATTACATATGTTATACGGAAAATAATTTAAAAATTTTTTTTATTAGAAATAAAATTAGCTAGAATGATTTTGTTAATGACATTCTTAAAATTATATGAAAAACAAATGGTGATTGTTGATCATTGAAAATGAATGGACCACAACAAGCCACTTATTATGTACGAAAATGTTGTCAAAATATTATTGAAGTGTGATACGATGTCAGTATTATTGACATATAAACATAGTTAACCCCACTATGCAGATGTGGAAGTTTTTGGATTGTTAATTTTACTGTTGGTTTGTGATACCCCTGTTCTGTATTGTGCTAAACTGGTCCTTAATTTGCTTATAGTTATGTGTTTAGCATGATTTTGTGTGCCATTATGTGATAATATGTGATTTTGAATTCATATCTGTTCGCCGTAGGAATATCTGTTTGAATAGTCCCCTTCGGGAATTAAATTGAGGGCCTTATCGGCCACAGGACTCAAAATTGATTACGGCATTGTAATTGGCATGATTTTTAAAGCCTACGGTGAAATTTAATTGAAAATTGATTCTGTTAATTTAAAACTGATTAAATTGATAAATTAGAGCCCAATTGCCTTATTATTATTATATTGATTTAGTGGGGCTTGTTGTGCATTAACACTCACTTCCCTTTTATTCTATTGAACTCAAAAATCTGAGTTATACCATTGAGAGAGAGGGAGACCCGGCCCTAGTGAGAGAAAAGGGGAGGAGTTGTGCAAATTTCAGCTTAAAACTTGGGAGCCTTGAAGATTACTCAAGATTTGATCATAGATTGTGAGAACCAAGCTCCTTGGTAAGTAATTCTTGAGTTTAATGGGCAATCTTGTGTATTCAAAGTTGATTTATGGTCAAGAGTGAGAATTGAAGGGGGATTTTAAATCGTAGGTGTTAGATTGAAGGTCAATGTTTGCATGCATGTATGTGATTGCCTTGGATTTTCATATTTGGGCACCAAATGCATGATCTATGTGAGTTTTAGTTAAAGATCATGTTCTTGACCATCTCTTCATCACATAAGTTGAGAATGAGAATAATGTACCACATGCATGTGCAGATTATAAGGGTACAAGAGTTGAATGCATAAAATGGTTGTGTTAGTAATGGGTTTGGTGCAATTTGAGCCATGTATGTATCTATTTTATGAAATTGAGCCTCATTGAGTTGTGAGTTGGGGTCTATTCCATGTTAGCATGATTATACATGAGATTGGAGCCATTGCATGCAAGAAATGTGGTTGGAAAATCGATTTGGAGCTCAAGAACAAAATCTGGGAAACCCAGAATTTTGGTGTCCGCTCGAGCGGGGGTAATGGCCGCTCGAGCGGAGAAATCGAGCTCCCAGCATATTTTCTGCAGACATGATGCCCGCTCGAGCGGGTAAGTTGGCGCTCGAGCGGGGAGCTATGTGACATGAAGTCCGCTCGAGCGGAATGCACGCCGAGCGAGCGGGGATTGAGGCAACCAGTACTTTTGCAGACCTAAGGGTCCGCTCGAGCGGGGAAGTCCACGCTCGAGCGGGGACCCTGTTTTCAGAAATTCTGTTCTTGCATTTATGTTCTGTTTTCCGTTCTCTTTCACTTGTGGCACTCTTAGGCATATGTTAAGCATTGAATGAATGATTAATGAGATAACAATAAAGCCTAAAGAGGAAAATGTGAATTTTGAACGGATTGAATTGTTAATGACCCTCTTATGTTCATGGCATGTGTAGGGTCGAGTTCCAGGGCGAACCCATCAACCGATCACTGTGAGTAATATCTTAATAAGATATTTGAAGTATACCGTTGTCCAATTGTTTACTTGTATGTAAGCTTTGTAATTCCATTATTTTGATTGGGAGACAACGATTGATATAAATGCTTGGGCCAAAGGCCGATGGATATGAACGATTGATATAAATGAATGGGCCCAAGGCCAATGGATATGAACGATGGAAATGAATGATTGGGCCAAAGGCCGATGGAAATGAATAATTGGGCCAAAGGCCGATTGAAATGAATGATTGGGCCAAAGGCCGATGGAAATGAATAATTGGGCCAAAGGCCGATTGAAATGAATAATTGGGCCAAAGGCCGATGGAAATGAATGGTTGGGCCAAAGGCCGATGGAAATGGATAATTGGGCCAAAGGCCGATTGACATGAATGACTGGGCCGAAGGCCGATTGTTGCAATGTCCAAATAATTGCTTACGTAACTTGTTTATTTGATATTATTCACTGGGCATTCGCTCACGCTCATTCATGTAATTGTAGGTGAGCCAAGTGAGGTCCAACCCCAGCCCAGTGAAGTTAGCCAGGAACAGCAGGAGTTTTGGGAGAGTCAGCCTTGTGTCTCACGCACGAGACCCAACCTTGCCATTTTGTTACGTATTTACATTCTGTTCTTGTTGGCAAGGATCTTGTATATATTTGCATATAGTTTGCTATGGGTTGACTCCGTTTAAATGATCCTGTCTGTAAAGAAGTTTATACTACTACACTTTTGTTTGTGGGTTATTAACGTATATGAGTATGGTTTGTTTTGGGTGCGCATATAAGCACAGCTCTATGGACAAAGTTTTGAATTTTACTTCCGTTTGGCCCCTTTACTCTGATGAGTTATGTCTGTTTTGTATGAGGCCGTAGGTAATCTCAGGATTACTGGCCGGTTATGTCCTTAACCCTTAGGGGGGGTTCGGGTCATGACAGAGTGGTATCAGAGCACGAGTTAATAACTCACACACTTGTCCAAGGAGAGCAATAGGCGTCTAGATAAGATCTAGGATGCATTCATGTGATAGATATGAATTTGGAAGCATTGACGGTATGCTTAAATGCTTTAATATGAACGTTGAAGACATCATGAACATGCTTAACTATTTTGATTTGTGTAATTGTGTGCTATAAGTTGTGACCTACTTGCATTGCAAATTATCTAGATATGTATATTCCTTGTTACGTGCATACTTGTGTATATCCTGTATGAAATATAATGCAAGTCTAATCAGATGGTGAGAACGAGAGGCGATGATTGGAGGAATCCTCTACAGCCAGAATAGACAGGATGGAAAGGTTGCTACAGGAAATGGCCGAAGCCTTGAGACAGCAACAGGAGTGGCAACAACAGTGGCAGCAACCACATCCACCACCTCCACCTCCGGCACCCCCTGTGCCAGATAATCAGAACGATGACCGAATCATAGCCCTCACCAAAGAGTTCAAGAAAATGAAACCACCACAGTTCCATGGTGGACTAGATCCTTTGAAAGCTGAAGCTTGGGTCCTCGGCATTGAAAACTGTTTGAAGTATTCCCGTGTTCAGAAACACAGAAAGTGCTCCTAGCCACCTTCATGCTAGAAGATGAGGCGAGAAGATGGTGGATGTGTTGCGTGCGTGAGAGTTACAAGGATGCTGATTGGGCAAAGTTTTTGGAAATCTTTTATGATAAGTACTTTCCGCAGTGTGTTCGAGATAGGAAAGTGGCGGAATTTATGGAGCTGAAACAAGGCAGCCTGACCGTAGCTGAGTATGAGGCCAAATTCACCGAATTGGCCAGGTTTGCGCCACATGTGATTGACACAGATTATAAGAAGGCACGACATTTTGAAGGTGGGCTCCGGGATGACATCCTAGAAAGGGTGAATGTTCTAAAGTTGGAAACCTACATTGGGGTGCTTGATAGAGCCATTATCTCAGAGGCGAATATAGCTAGACAAGCTAAGCCAACAACAGAATGGAGAGGTAACAAAAGGCAAGGTTTCTTTTCGAAGAAAAAGTTCTCAAAGAAGCAAAATACGGGCTCCTCGAATACCTCCAATTCTTCCCGAGACACAACCCCGTTGTGTACCACTTGTGGTAATAGGCATCGAGGGGTTTGCTAGCGAGTGACAGGAGCATGTTTTAATTGTGGTAAGCAAGGGCATATGGCCAGAGATTGCAAACAGAACCGTGGAAAATTTGCTGCTAGCTCAACAGCATCAGTCCCAAAACCAGGAAATGTTCCGGGGCCTACCCCCACCGGAGATACCATGAGACAGGGGAGAGTCTTTGCGCTTGTTCCGGGTGATACCCGGAATGCCAATGCCGTGGTCTCAGGTACTATCTCAATATGTAATCAGGATGCTTTTGTATTAATTGATTCTGGATCAACGCACTCATTTGTGACATATGCATTTGCATCTAGACTGAAAAGACCCCTAGAATTGTTACCATATTTGTTATGTGTGTCTGCTCCATCGGGGGCATCCGTATTATGTGATTATATATATCGGTTTTGTGAGATGTGTATTGAGGATGCTACCCTATATGTAGACTTGTTGCCCTTAAACTTTAGACACTTCGATGTAATCTTGGGCATGGATTGGTTGACCAAATATTGTGCCACCATAGATTGTGTGGCAAAGAGAGTTGTGTTTAAACCACCAGAACAGAAAGAGATCGTGTTTGTGGGAAATGGGGTAGTGTCTCCGCCATATTTGATATCCGCAATGAAAGCATGTAAATTGATTAGGAAGGGGTGCCAGGGCTATTTGTGTTATGTATTGACTGAACAATCCGTGAATGTTGAATTGAATGATATTCCCATTGTTAGAGAATTTCCAGATGTGTTTCCAAATGAATTACCAGGGGAATTGGTAGACAGGGAGATAGAGTTTACTATTGAGACTGTGCCAGGCACCCAGCCTATTTCTAAAACTCCCTATAGGATGGCTACCGCCGAAATGAAAGAAAGAATTAAAGGAACAGTTGCAGGACCTTCTGAATAAAGGGTTTATCCGACCTAGCACTTCGCCTTGGGGTGCACCAGTGTTGTTTGTGAAAAAGAAGGATGGTACCTTGCGCCTTTGCATCGATTATCGGGAATTGAAAACAAGGTAACGATAAAGAACAAGTACCCCTTACCTCGAATTGACGATTTGTTTGACCAGTTGCAGGGATCACAGGTGTTTCCAAGATTGATTTGAGGTCTGGGTATCATCAGTTGAAAGTTAAGGCAGAGGATGTGGAGAAAACCGCATTCAGAACAAGGTACGGTCATTTTGAGTTTCTCGTTATGCCATTTGGAGTGACGAATGCTCCGGCAGCATTTATGGACTTAATGAACCGAATTTTTAGGACCTACCTTGATGAGTTTGTTGTAGTTTTCATTGATGATATTTTGATATACTCTAAAGACAGACTTGAACATGAACATCATTTGAGAACTGTTTTACAAATACTTCGGGAAAGGAAATTATTTGCTAAACTAAAGAAGTGTGAGTTTTGGTTGGATGAGATTGTTCTTCTTAGGGCATGTGATCAACAAGGAAGGAATTTCAGTGGACCCGCAGAAAATAGAGGCAATTGTGAATTGGCCTACACCAACTAATGTGACAGAGGTCCGTAGCTTCATGGGCTTAGCAGGGTACTACAGAAGGTTTGTGAAAGATTTTTCGAAACTAGCGGTACCTCTTACCCAATTGACACGTAAAGGGCAACCGTTCGAATGGAATGACGAAAGGGAATCTGCTTTTCAAGAGCTGAAAACAAGATTGACCACCGCACCAATTTTGACACTACCATCAGGTACGGAAAATTTTGTAATTTTCAGTGACGCATCTTACAAGGGTTTGGGTTGTGTGTTAATGCAGAACGGAAAGGTTATTGCTTACGCCTCCCGACAATTGAGGCCGCATGAGAAGAATTATCCGACGCATGACCTGGAATTGGCCGCATTGTTTTTGCCTTGAAAATCTGGCGGCATTATTTGTATGGGGCAAGATGCGAAGTCTACACGGATCATAAGAGCTTAAAATACTTCTTCACGCAGAAAGAGCTGAATATGCGTCAGAGAAGATGGCTGGAATTGATAAAAGACTATGATCTTGAGATTCAGTACCACCCCGGGAAAGCTAATACAGTTGCGGATGCCTTGAGCAGAAAATCAACAGGGGGTATGGCTTGTTTGCTTACCGAACAGAAGGAAATCTTGCAAGATTTTGAGAACTCTGAAATTGAGGTAGTGGTATGTGAACAGGGCGGATTGATAGCCGCTATTACCGCCGAGCCGTCAATTATTGAGGAGATCAAACAGAAACAGAAAGAGGATGAGTTCCTCAGAAAAGTAATCACTGAATTTGAGGCGAGTCCAAAAGCAGAATTTAGCATTGAGAATGAAATGTTGAGATTCCGAAACAGAATGTGTGTTCCCGATATTCCGGAACTTAAGAAGAGGGTTTTAGACGAAGCCCACAGATCCGTTTTTGCTATGCATCCAGGCAACAATAAAATGTACGGGATTTGAAACAGACCTACTGGTGGCCTAAAATGAAGAAAGAGATTGCAGAATATGTATCTAAGTGCCTTCAGTGTCAGCAAGTTAAGGCTGAACATCAGAAACCAGGCGGTCTACTCCAACCTCTCCCTATTCCTGAATGGAAGTGGGAACATGTGACTATGGATTTCGTCGTTGGCCTACCTCGGACTTCACGAGGTATGGATTCTGTTTGGGTTGTAGTTGATAGATTGACTAAATCCGCACATTTTCTGCCTGTCAAGACTACGTTTACTGCTTATAGATTGGCTACTATTTATGTTGATGAGATTGTCCGTTTACACGGTGTTCCAGTATCCATTGTGTCGGATAGAGATCCGAAATTTGTATCTAGGTTGTGGAAGAGTTTGCAGGAAGCTATGGGAACAGAACTAAGGTTCAGTACTGCATTCCACCCACAAACAGATGGGCAATCAGAACGAACGATACAAACCTTGGAAGATATGCTTCGCATGTGTGCTTTGGATTTTCAAGGGAGTTGGGAAGATTATTTGCCACTTGCAGAATTTGCTTATAATAACAGCTTCCACTCCAGCATCGGTATGGCACCATACGAGGCTTTGTATGGTAGGAGGTGTAGATCACCTATTTGTTGGACAGAGGTCGGGGATAGAACTTTGCTTGGGCCAGAAATTGTGCAGGACACTTCTGAGAAAATCAAGACTATTCGCCAAAGGCTCAAAACAGCTCAGGACCGACAAAAGAATTATGCAGACGTTCGGAGAAGACCTCTTGAGTATGAGGTTGGTGACCATGTGTTCATCCGTGTTTCTCCGATGAAAGGCCAAATCAGATTTGGGAAAAAGGGCAAGTTGTCGCCCCGTTATCGGGCCGTTCCAGATTCTGGAGAGACTTGGCCCAGTTGCTTATAGAGTTGCCTTGCCACCGGGATTCGAGCAAATCCATAATGTGTTTCATGTGTCGATGTTGAGGGGTTACCTCCGAGACCCGCTTCATGTGATTGATTATCACCGGGTTGCTATTGATGAGAATATGGAATATGCTGAATGGCCGGAACGGATTGTAGACAGGCAAGTGAAACAGTTGAGAAGTAAATCCATCCCCATGGTGAAAGTAGAATGGAAAGAACACTATGGGACGGATGCTACATGGGAAAAAGAGGAGGAAATGCGGCTGAGCTACCCACATTTGTTTCCCGACGAAGGTAAATCAAGTTTGGAGGACCAAACTTCCTAAAGGGGGGAAGACTGTGATACCCCTGTTCTGTATTGTGCTAAACTGGTCCTTAATTTGCTTATAGTTATGTGTTTAGCATGATTTTGTGTGCCATTATGTGATAATATGTGATTTTGAATTCATATCTGTTCGCCGTAGGAATATCTGTTTGAATAGTCCCCTTCGGGAATTAAATTGAGGGCCTTATCGGCCACAGGACTCAAAATTGATTACGGCATTGTAATTGGCATGATTTTTAAAGCCTACGGTGAAATTTAATTGAAAATTGATTCTGGTTAATTTAAACTGATTAAATTGATAAATTAGAGCCCAATTGCCTTATTATTATTATATTGATTTAGTGGGGCTTGTTGTGCATTAACACTCACTTCCCTTTTATTCTATTGAACTCAAAAATCTGAGTTATACCATTGAGAGAGAGGGAGACCCGGCCCTAGTGAGAGAAAAGGGGAGGAGTTGTGCAAATTTCAGCTTAAAACTTGGGAGCCTTGAAGATTACTCAAGATTTGATCATAGATTGTGAGAACCAAGCTCCTTGGTAAGTAATTCTTGAGTTTAATGGGCAATCTTGTGTATTCAAAGTTGATTTATGGTCAAGAGTGAGAATTGAAGGGGATTTTAAATCGTAGGTGTTAGATTGAAGGTCAATGTTTGCATGCATGTATGTGATTGCCTTGGATTTTCATATTTGGGCACCAAATGCATGATCTATGTGAGTTTTAGTTAAAGATCATGTTCTTGACCATCTCTTCATCACATAAGTTGAGAATGAGAATAATGTACCACATGCATGTGCAGATTATAAGGGTACAAGAGTTGAATGCATAAAATGGTTGTGTTAGTAATGGGTTTGGTGCAATTTGAGCCATGTATGTATCTATTTTATGAAATTGAGCCTCATTGAGTTGTGAGTTGGGGTCTATTCCATGTTAGCATGATTATACATGAGATTGGAGCCATTGCATGCAAGAAATGTGGTTGGAAAATCGATTTGGAGCTCAAGAACAAAATCTGGGAAACCCAGAATTTTGGTGTCCGCTCGAGCTCGAGGGGGTAATGGCCGCTCGAGCGGAGAAATCGAGCTCCCAGCATATTTTTCTGCAGACATGATGCCCGCTCGAGCGGGTAAGTTGGCGCTCGAGCGGGGAGCTATGTGACATGAAGTCCGCTCGAGCGGGGAATTGAGGCAACCAGTACTTTTGCAGACCTAAGGGTCCGCTCGAGCGGGGAAGTCCACGCTCGAGCGGGGACCCTGTTTTCAGAAATTCTGTTCTTGCATTTTATGTTCTGTTTTCCGTTCTCTTTCACTTGTGGGCACTCTTAGGCATATGTTAAGCATTGTGAATGAGTTAATGAGATAACAATAAAGCCTAAAGAGGAAAATGTGAATTTTGAACGGATTGAATTGTTAATGACCCTCTTATGTTCATGGCATGTGTAGGGTCGAGTTCCAGGGCGAACCCATCAACCGATCACTGTGAGTAATATCTTAATAAGATATTTGAAGTATACCGTTGTCCAATTGTTTACTTGTATGTAAGCTTTGTAATTCCATTATTTTGATTGGGAGACAACGATTGATATAAATGCTTGGGCCAAAGGCCGATGGATATGAACGATTGATATAAATGAATGGGCCAAAGGCCGATGGATATGAACGATGGAAATGAATGATTGGGCCAAAGGTCGATGGAAATGAATAATTGGGCCAAAGGCCGATTGAAATGAATGATTGGGCCAAAGGCCGATGGAAATGAATAATTGGGCCAAAGGCCGATTGAAATGAATAATTGGGCCAAAGGCCGATGGAAATGAATGGTTGGGCCAAAGGCCGATGGAAATGGATAATTGGGCCAAAGGCCGATTGACATGAATGACTGGGCCGAAGGCCGATTGTTGCAATGTCCAATAATTGCTTACGTAACTTGTTTATTTGATATTATTCACTGGGCATTCGCTCACGCTCATTCATGTAATTGTAGGTGAGCCAAGTGAGGTCCAACCCCAGCCCCAGTGAAGTTAGCCAGGAACAGCAGGAGTTTTGGGAGAGTCAGCCTTGTGTCTCACGCACGAGACCCAACCTTGCCATTTTGTTACGTATTTACATTCTGTTCTTGTTGGCAAGGATCTTGTATATATTTGCATATAGTTTGCTATGGGTTGACTCGTTTAAATGATCCTGTCTGTAAAGAAGTTTATACTACTACACTTTTGTTTGTGGGTTATTAACGTATATGAGTATGGTTTGTTTTGGGTGCGCATATAAGCACAGCTCTATGGACAAAGTTTTGAATTTTACTTCCGTTTGGCCCCTTTACTCTGATGAGTCATGTCTGTTTTGTATTGAGGCCGTAGGTAATCTCAGGATTACTGGCCGGTTATGTCCTTAACCCTTAGGGGCGGGTTCGGGTCATGACTGGTTAGTGATTGCCACGTGTGGATGTGATGTTGGTATTACAATTATACTAAAATGATTCTTCATTTTTGAACAAAAAATTTGAGAGAAAAGTATATTAGTATTGTATAATCTGTGATAGAGACATTATCCATAATATACTATTTGTAAGAAACACCATCTATTTTATTCCAATCTTCCTGAGGTTAATTGTAAGAATATATGAAATTTTTTGTGTATTAAATTTAAGATTTTTGTGCTTAACATTTATTCAAAATTTTATTATAACTATTATAGATTATGGAGAAAATTGAAATTTAATTATAAATGTCCCCTCTCACCTAATTTATGAAAATATATACAAAAGAGAGAGAGAGAGAATAGATGACGAGAGAGAGAGAGAGAGCGGATGAGAGAGAGAGAAGACATTTTTTTCTCAAAAAAGAGAGAATTATATAAAAATAATGACTTTTTAATAATTTTTTCACTAAATTAATTTTTAAAATTTTAAAAGACTTTTTAACAAAAATAAATTTTGGAAATGAAATCAAGGAGAAAGAGAGATTTTGAGATTAAAGAATCCACTCCTTAGAAGAAGATTTTGTGTGTTATATTCTATTCCACTAATATCAAGCGCAAAAATAATAGGGAAAATTATTTAAAGTCCTATTAGGGAGACTTATATAATGTAAAGTCCTGTGTAATTTCTTATAGAGTTTGAAGTCCTATTAAATTAGAAAGTGTTCCATAAGGTCCTATAAATTGTGTTTTAAATGGTATTAGTGTACTATTATACCCTTTATATATGTTTTCATGTTATAAGTTATTACTCGTATTATTTATTGGAGATTTTAGGAATCTTTATTGTGTAGGCTTCGTTTGGTGTCGTGATATGCGCCATGATCGCAGAGGCTGGTGGGTTTTCAAAATGTTACTGGTTTGGATGGTTTTGTTGTGTGATCTTGTAGCTATCCCCGGTTTCGATCCTTCTTTCATGTTTTGCCACTTCGATTGGGCCGGTCGGGGGTCGAGCTGCCCGGTCAGCTCGCGGGGGTCCAGGGGGCAGCGCCCCTTGGCGGGTCCAAGGGCAGCGCCCTGGCGGGGGTCGAGCTGCCCGGTCAGCTCGCGGGAGTCTAGGGGGCAGCGCCCCTTGGCAAGTCCTAGGGTAGCGCCCTGACGGGGTTAAGGGGCATTCCACGCTCGAGCGGACCATGTTATATCAATTCGTGAATCTGATATTTCATATCAGTTTTTCAGTCCTCTCTCTCTTTAAAACTCTCCAGAATTCCAGATCGGGAGCTTCTCTCTCTAGAAGTCATCTTCTCTCTTTGATTTCTCCAAATTCATTGAGATTTAGACCTAAGTTCTTCACCAAAGTTGGTTATCATCTCGAGGGCTTCGTTGTGTGCGGTGAAGATCGAGTTTCGACACTGTTGATTTTGGGGGTTTCATCTCATTTCTTCTTCAAAACTTGAGATAGGGATTTTCTTAGAGTTATATATATGTTTTTGCAAGATCCAGATGATTTTCGAAATCATCCTTTGATTAGCTTTGAGAAATTGATTGTTGATTTCAAGAAGATGAGTGATTTTGAAAGAGGGTTTAATTTCTTTTCCTTCTGATATAGAAATTGAAGGTTTTGAACCATATTGATTGAAGAAAGATGATTTTGGAGAGATTCTTCTAAA
The DNA here is from genome assembly GCA_030407325.1 of Camellia japonica. Taxonomy (NCBI): domain Eukaryota; kingdom Viridiplantae; phylum Streptophyta; class Magnoliopsida; order Ericales; family Theaceae; genus Camellia; species Camellia japonica. The sequence goes on from JAPPVO010000024.1 coordinate 55,603,283, forward strand.
TATTTTGGAGATGAATGGTTTTGGTGAGAAAACCTAGAAATTAGGTCTTTTCTTTAAAAGATGTTGAAAATTCTTGGAAGATGTTGTCATATTTATTTTGCGTACAAAAATAAATGGATGTTTTGAAAATTGTTTATTTATATATAAATGACGAATTTTGTGAAAAAAATAAGAAATGTTGTTTATTTTGGAAATTGTTGTCAAAATGTTGATTTAGTCTTGAATTGACTAAATTTTTGAGATTGCTCGAATTGTGGGAATTAAGTTATTCTCTTGAATGAATTGGATATAAAAGTATATATATATTCATCTTGTGGAATTGTGTTGAAAAGAGGATAGGGAATTTTGATCACAATGGTATATTTTATGGAACAATTGAATATGGAAGTAATGTTGCATTGCATTATTAAGCATACATTGGCATTTCAATTCATTGGACTATGTTAAGCTTTGGAAATTTGCATTGAGAAAAGAATATTTGGAAATGGGTTTTCATGAAATGGTTTTGGGGTAAATACGATGGTAAGTCTTGATAGGTGGTGTAGATGAAATTGTTTAAGTTGGCCTGAGTGTCCTTGGTAAAAGACTAGAAAGTCGGGCAGACAGGTGTCAAGCCTTCCAATTAATGCCGATAAAAATGACAATTGGTAGTACTCGTATAGTCTACTTGCAGACACCGACCTAAGGATTACCAGAGTTGTATTTACCGCCCCCTTAATTAAATTGATAAATTTTGAACAGTTGAAGTTGCATAACATCATTGAGCATGATGGTTTTCAAAAGATGAAGATGTGTTTTATTTTCAAAAAGGCATTGCATGGCATGTGCATTCATCTTTTGAGACTTGTGTAAAATGTATATACTTTGTTAAGGATTTCCTACAGGGCTTTATGCTTACCCTACCGGATTTTTGTGCAGGAAAAGACATAGTGAATCCGCCTAATTGAGGGCGTGGAAATGTGTGTGTTGAGAGCACTAAAGTTCTCATTTGCTGTGATTCTATTTGTAAGCCAAGGGCTATGTATGTGTGGGTTTGAATAACCATTTTGTGTACCGGGCTTAAGCCTTGGAAGATTGTAAACCCTTGGGGGTGCTTATTTGGTTATTTATTTGTTGTTGAATCAATGTAATATCGCATAAGTAACTATTATTATTATGTAATGCAAGTATGGGAAGTTATATTTGGTTTTCCTTTAAGAGAGCCATGATTATTGCATTATCATTTGGGCTAGAAATTTGGGGCATTACAGATCTTACCGATCTGGACTCAAATTGTTTGAGGGAAGGAGATAAAGTTGTCTGCTTCTTCAATTGGTGAGTGTTGCTCTGTGTTGTTCCTGATTGTTTTGTTTTCAAAGTCATCATATATGATATGGATTTTGCAATCTGGTATAGCCATCCATTGGCACACTTTCATTAGCCTCCATTGAAGTTACATTTTGGTTGTAATGGTAATCATGCATCAACTTGTGTGGTAACGTTATTGTATTGTAATGTTTACATACGTGTCACATTACGTTTCGTAAAAGTACATTACGTTCGCTTATTAAGTTTTATTTGAATGTGATAATGTTGTTGGGTTGTGCGAAATGGTACAACCATATATTGGCACAATTCCGTTAACCTCGAAGGCCGTTACGTTCAGGTTGTAATGTTAAACCACACTTGCCATGTTTGTCAATTTTGGTCTGTGTTACGTTCATTTGTATTTAGTTTGTGTTTTGCAATTGTTGTACTTTTTGAAAACATATGTGTCACATTACGTTTCACAAACTTATTGGGTTTCTATTTTTTTCATTTCAATGTCACAATGTTGCTTGTTCGTGGAAAGTATTGGAATTTATGTGAATGTAACTCACATACACATACATATGACCATGGTTTTTGTATTGTGTTGTCACATTGTTGTATTTACTGTGGACATATGTGTCACATTACGTTTCGCAAACGTATTAGGTTTATATTTTTTCCAATTGAATGTGACAATGTTGTTGGTTGATGGAAAGTATTGGAATGTATTTTAATGTTACTCTTACTTTTCATTATATATTATTCAATTTGGGTTGTTATTGTTCAGTTGTAAAATATTTTATCATTGATTGTGATTGAATGTGGGTTCAGCCACATTGTACGATGTCGATGTTACTGCGCTCACATTTGATTACATATCACATATCTTCCATGCCTTATTATTTTTATTTTTTTTTTTTTTTTTGTAGAATGTCGTGACACGGTTAATGTTTCATTTATTTTGTTGCGCAGGATATGGACATCATGCCACCTTCGGTTCATCCACTATTGCTGTCAGGGGTGTTAATGGATTGACATTCAAACAATTAGTTGAAAATTTATGTGACAGGTGGGCGGATATGACACCATCATCAATTTTCATATCTTACAAACTACCGTGTCACGAGAACCAATTCATGATGAGTAATGATGTGGACATGGAAAACATGTTTTCCATTGCAAGGTCCATTGGCGTTACCCATATCAACATTGCGATTGACTCGCAAAATGAAGTGGATGATTTGATTCGAGGTAATCAATTCGATGGGACTATATCCACAAATCAAATGGATCCTAACATCGAACAATTATCGGGTCCCAAAACTAACGTAGATTTGTAGCTCAATTATTGTCGCCACAGTGAGAAAACGTTGATGACAATTGATTGGTCACACGACATTAGTCACATAGGCCAATGTTTTGAAGGGGGTGTTGCTGCTTTCCGTTTGGTTCTGTTCAAATATGCTATTGAGTGTGGGTTTGACTTCAAATTTGTGAAAAACGATTCAGTGTGGGTCACGGCTGTGTGCACATTGCGAGAGCAAAAAGGGTGTACATGGTTGATACATGGAAGGGTTCAAACATGCAATGGATACTTTTACTTGAAGAGGTTGAACAACTTGCATAATTGTGGTGCTGTTGTTCACACTGGGAAGAATAGTAGACTTAACTCTGAATTGGTTTGTAATGTTATTGGTGATCGGTTATGTGATAAGCCGCTTACACGTCTCACTGACGTTGTGTTTGACCTAAAAAAGGAGTACGAATTGAATGTTAGTTACCACATACCCTGGTTAGGTGTGGAGAAGGCAAGAAGCGAAGTGTATGGTGACTATCATGTTTCATTCGATTAACTTAGGTGGTACGCAGATGCGGTTATGCAGTTATGTAGTACAACCCTGGGAGTTATGTCAACTTGGATTTTGAGTAGTCAACCGGCCGATTTAAGCGGTTCTTCATATCATTCAAATCTTGCATTGACGAATTCAACCATATCAGCCTATTATTGTTTCTTGATGGCACTTTCTTGAAAAGGAGATTTAAAGGCAATTTGCTTGCAGTGACAAGGAAGGATGGCAACAAAGGTACGTGTCTTACGATGATTACTTCAAAATTCCATATAGTAAGGCATCATATTGCGACTAAACATTTTTTATTAGTCCACTATAGCAGTGGGTGATCCCCAATGGCAAGATTGTTTCCAATTTAATATTATTTTATCATTGTGTATGGTACGATTTGAATTCTAAACAATTACTAATGTGAACGTAAACTTTGTTAAAAATATTACACATCTAACGTAAAACTTGTCAAATCTGCCAAGTTTATTCCCATTAGCTTTTGCTATTGTTGACTCCGAAACGACTGCAAATTGAACTTGGTTTTTACAACATTTGACAAACGTTGTCAGTAGTGCTCGCACATTAACTTTCGTATCTGATCGAAATGCTGGCTTTCTCGAATGCTTGCCTACTGTATTCCCATCTGCACACCATGCATACTACTTACAACATCTCCAAGCAAATTTGAGGGACAAATTACGATGGGTTGACAACCGTGTCTGCTTTGGTTTAATGGCCAAGTTGCGTGAATGTGCAAATACTCCAACCGAGGCTTCGCTTCAGCACCATTTGACCATGCTAAAAGGATCAGGACAATCTAGAATAAATAATTTCTTGGAAGATATGCCACTAAACCATTGGGCCAATGTGTATTTCAGGTTTGTACGATACTTACATATGATAACATTGAAAGTACCCAATATGTGATAACATTTTCATTATGTTTTCAAAATGTCAACAGGGGCAAACAGTATGGGGAGATGATCTCGAATGTTGCAGAATTGTTTAATAAATGGATACTTGATACCCGTAATTACCCAATCACAAGGTTGGTTGATACAATCAGAAATCAGATAATGACTATGAGGGCTGAGCGTAAATTATTGGCTACTAATTGGAATGGGTTACTTTGTCCAAAAATGGAAAGCCGTGTTAGGGAGGCGTACTCCAATGGTTGCACATGGATTGTTAGCCAGGCAAATAAAGACATATACGAGGTCCATTCATTTCCAACGGTGTTGGTAGACATTGGCAAACGTTCATATTCCTGTTTCTAGTGGCAAATGAATGGATTCCCATGTACACATGCGGTGGTTGCAATACAGAATAGTGGATGGGATTTTAGTACATGTGTTAAACAATTTTTCACCGTCAATCAGTACAAAGCAGCTTATTTCGGATACATTCCGCCAATACTAACAGTTGACAAACCGTCCTTCTCGGAAGATGACTTTATCGTATATCCACCGGCAGTTAAACGTCCTCCAGGGCAACCGAAGAAGAATCGGACACCATCTCGGGAAGCGAAACTAAGTCAGATAAGGTGCGGTCGATGTAGTCGCATGGGCAGCCACAACTGAAAGATATGTAAAGAACCAATTTAGTAATAGACATTTAGTGGGAAACTTTTATAATTAGTTTTGAATAGCAACATCGTATTATCGTAGTAGAATATAGAGAAACAAAATGATGACAAATTTTAATAAGTGAATACATTATTTATAAGTGATCATTCAGCTGGTTTTTTCCTTCACACTGCTTTCATTCATATGTTAGGTTTACATGTTTATTTATTTGTTCATGCAACTGTATGTTTCAAACTAGCAAAACACGTTTCGGTATTGCATTGCACGTTGACCTTGTATGTGACAAGCCATAGTTTTTGAAGCTAGGTCATGTTGGTGTTATTCTCTTAGTGTGACACAGGTTATCTTGCAACCAGTTCATCAATCTTAAATTACAGCATATTCTTGACAGATTAAATTGACAAAGCACACCCCAACGTGAATGTACCAGCATACATACTGAGTGAATGACAATTTCAAAATGTGAGGCATCTACTGACAAAAGTCACATTTGGTAAATGAAAACTGAAACACATTTATCTAACAAAACCCACCACCCTCAACATCCTATCACAAGTAGTAAACACTCCAATATATTCACCTTCATAATCTTTAAAGTATACACGGGAAGTAAAATTTTGTTACAACAACCCACCATCGACATGTAATGTGAACGTCCAAAGCAAAAATTGCAGGAACGTAAACAACAAACGGCATGTTATCAAACCTCAATCTTTTTAGCTGCATTTTCAAACTCCCTATGACAAGTACGAAACATTTCCATACATTGACCATCACAATCTACGTATTAGAGATGGACAACCAAGATCCCTTCTGACATTCACATTCGCATTCACAATCACATTAACATTTACATTTTCTGACTCCCTAAGACAAGTACAAAACATTGTCATACATTCACAATCACAATCTGGGAATTATAGATGGACAACCAAGGTTTGTTCTGATGTTCACATTCACCTTCACATTCACAATCACAGTCACATTTGCATTTTCCAACTCTCTAAGACAAGTACCAAATACTATCATACATTCACAATCGCAATCTGGGTATTAGAAATGAACAACCAACATCATTTCTGACATTCACATTCACATTTTCAGTCACATTAACATTTACATTCACATTTACACAACCATATTCACATTTAGTCACCCAACATTCTTACTGGCCTTAACTTCCTACTGACATTACTGAATGATTCATAATGCCATATTACCAAAACCAAGTGCATACAAAAAATAATAAATGAACCATTGTAACGTATTCCCAAAACAAAATGTACGAACCCTCAATCCATATTGACAATGCAACCAAAAATATTGAAAACATCCAAAAATTGTATAACGGCAAACATACTATACCATTCAAAAACTAATTAACCGTGAATTTATACCAAGAAAATCAATGATGCACCCATCTACCACCATTGGAAGATTGTTTCAATTGTCAATTGGCAGCAACAAATGACCTTTTCCGGTCATTCACAATGACTTTACCATACCAGCTCGCATCGTTTTGCAACTCTCCCATCCCATTGACTTGTCCACATCTACGTGATGCACAAGTTGCTTCATAATGAAGCATACTATAATTCCACAATCAGCCCTATTAGCAAAATTTAAGACATTAGTAACAACGTCAAAACAGACCACGTGGAATGTATGGAAGCATGAATGACATACGTTGCAAAGAAACGTAACACACACTTATGAGTCTGCTTTTTGCTGTGGACAATAATCAACCACTAAAAGTTCCTTCACCAAATCTTGTGTTTCAGTTGCGCCAACCTTCAGTCTCCGCTTTATGTAATCCTCAAAGTATCTCGTCTACGTTATTGTCAAATTTATATTACCAAGTCATTAGTTTTGTTGTCCAAATAAAATACAAAGATCACTGCAATTAACTAATTCACGTTTACTAACCAGCAACCACACTTCCCCGTAATATTTGTCTTCCTTCCCACGTCTTGGTTTCATTGAGTTATAATGCATCCAAAACACCTCTTCAGTGTCATAAACCATTAGTGTCCAATGGTTATCTAAGTGGATTAGGAATTGAATATATCTAGCCTTGAGGGCATAAGGGGCACACACGGCCAAGTACTTGTCACGAACATCTTCGCCCACATCTCTAATCGTAGGCTGCGCACATTTATTTTTGTGTTCATTAGCACAAACACAAAATGACTAAAATAAATTTATCAAAGACCACGTTTTACCAAACATAACGTGCTGAAAATGTATGATTTTTCCTTATTCGTGGGTACAGACGCCTTGATCTGCTGCTCGTACATCAGCATTTCCGCGTATGTATCTATAATCTACGAGCACAAATAAAACATCTATGATTTTTCTTTCCTCGTATACATTTATGTAAATTGCATACGGATGTTATGAAGCTTCAGAAGTTTGAAGAATAATTAGGGATACCATACTTACATTGCCTCGTAACGTCAGCCCCTTAACGATTGTCTGTATGTCATTGAAAGACACAAAATTGGAACCATTCTACCCAGTCCAGACTTTCACACTACCAATTAAACAAGACATTTGTTGAACACTAAATTCATGTACAAATGCAAAATGGTAATAGTAAGTTGGGAAACCTACATGTCCCCCCCTTTCTCGTACATTTCTTTAAGCTTCTATTTCTCTTGCATTGATAACAACTTCCAGATCGGCAAACGATTAGTCAAGTCGAACCGAGAAAATGTCTTCTCCGGCTCTGTAAGGTCATCAACCTCTATGATCTCGTCTTGCATTATTTGTTTATCGGCACACTCACCCATATTGACCACATCACTATCAAATGGTTTCATCAACCTTCCCAAAACCAATGGGTATTCATACTCTGGTAGTTTATGCTCCTTCCTATTTTTATTTTTATTTTTAATGTTTCTCATAAGCGAGTTTTGCAATGCAGTTGTTGTTCCAGTATTTTGACTTATCCTAGGCATTAGATCCATATCACACGCCACATGCCCAATGTCGTCAGTCGGGGTCACATGAGAATCCACCCCTCATAACTCTGTATTCTCATTCATATCAAATGGAGACAACGTTGACAATAGCATAATGTCAAGTATGTTTGCCTCACAATGGTACATGTTCTGATTACTTTGCTTTATTTCCTATACACCAGCAGCTGCTTAGGTGTATTCATACACTGCGTACTCCTCCAACTATTCCACAAGCTTCTCGTTTTTGTCATTAAGCTCATCCACTTACTGCTTTAACCTTTCAATGTCACATTCCTTCTGGTTATTAGTCAGTGTGATTTCATGTGCTAACTTCCTACATTTTTCTTCGTATGATGCCCTCATTATTGACAGTTGTGTCTCTAAAGCAAATATGACATCAGATTTACAGTGGAGTTCTATCTCGAGCACACCAATTTTTACCAATGCTTTCTGGTATTCTTCAGATGTAGATGCACACTTACCACAATGACCATTACTATCAGGACCACCTATGTTGACATGTCTTTCATGTTGTACATTTTGCTTTACGTTGTCCAGTCCATGGACACGAATACCATCAATTGAGCCCAAAATGCTGCCATCTACAATTGTCCCAGTAGCCGAGCCCATGTTCCCACCAACCCCACTACAATACGAACATTCAGCATTTGCTCCAATTTCCTTAACGTCTTTCGCCTTCGTGATGCTCCATTCAGAATGACTCATGTGCAGCTCTATTACCACAACTTGCAAACAAAATATAAAATAAAAATCACAAATAGAAATTGCCACATCTCATATTTACACTAATAGTACACATATTCATACTTCAACATCATGCGGCTGATCGATGTCCACTGCTCTTATCTTTGTGACCAACTTGCTAATATTCCATTTCATAAACCTCGGAAATCCATCTCCACGATCAACTTTTATCAAGTTGGTATGCTCACATATCCAAAACTGTGTAACCATGGGTTAAAAACATAAGTTGTCAAATTTATTCAAAACAAATATACGTACCAAAGCTACCAAACAAAATCAAAATTATAATGGGGAAAAAACAAAAAACCAGAGCACTTACAAGCAGGGCAATTACACATCCAGTAACTTTCTCAAGCTTAGAGTAAAATCCCTTTATTGACTACATCAAAGTTGCGTAGATTGCTCCAGCCCAATCATATGCTTTCATGTTCTCTAGATCCTCAACAACCCGGACAAACCCCCATCCCACGGTCTCGCTCGAAATGGCAAAGAATAACTTTCCACATAAGTACAAACACAATAACTTTGCAACATCCTGGTGGTCCTGACTAGTGTTCCCGATTAATGCATCCATTAATAGTTTCTTAATGGTCTTCAAGTTTATGCTTGCTATGTTGGGACACCTTCGTTGGATGAAGTCAGTCGGAAGTCTTGGCCCATGTGACACATCTAAACTCTTCTTGCCACCATGGATTCCAAATATTAGTTGCATATCGATGCTCCTCAACTCAATGTGTTTACCACCAATCATGAAAGCAGACTTCTCTGAAACAAATGTTTGAATGATCCTCATTACAATGTCATCGCATTTTTGGAATTCATGTTGATTTAGATCAGTTTTTCGCATTGCATCAAACATAAACCAAAACGGTGTTTTCTGAAGATGATGCAAATGCTCATCTTTCAGATTTGACGCTGCCACCAACTTCACAATTCCAACGACGTTGGAACGGCAGCAGAATCTTGGTTGTTTGGTCAGTGGTTGTTGAGGCTCATATTTCAGTTTCTTTCCTTTTTGAACACTGTTTTGCCCTACTGCGTTCATATTCCATGACGGAGTTAGACGCTGTAGACACCCCATTTTTGACCGTCCTCAAGACTTGGACGTCATCGTTTGAACACTCGATGATCATCCATGTTTGTGTTCGTTTTGAGTTCTCGGAGGTCTCGGTTGCACGCCCTGCCTCAAGACCTCTCGACTTGTTTGTTTTGTGCTTGGTTGTGGACCAAACACTTGTGTTTTTGCTTCTAAAGGTAGGGAATGGCTTGTTGGCCATCCCCACACCTCACCGGCTATGGCTTGAGGCCACCGGCCCTGTTTTCTTGCTACCGGCCAAGGGTGTTAGCCGGTCGGCAATGTTTTTGGTCGGCCAACCATTGTTTTAGTCGATCGGCCACTTTTTCTGGCCGAGACCGTTTCTTTTCCTTTTTCAGGCATTATGCATACCAGCTGTAAGCACAGACCCTGCCCTCCATACACGTCTATAGAGGATTTGCACCCTTGTTTTAGCTTCTTGAGGAAGCTTGAACCTTTTGAACCCTTGTTTTAGCTTCTTGAGGAAGTTTGAACCTTTTGAACCTTTGTTTTAGCTTCTTGAGGAAACTTGAACCTTTTGAACCCTTGTTTTAGCTTCTTGAGGAAGTTTGAACATTTTGAACCTTTGCTTTAGCTTCTTGAGGAAGCTTGAACCTCTTCAACCTTTGTTTTAGCTTCTTGAGGAAGCTTGAACCTTTGTTCTAGTTTCTCCAAGAAGCTTGAACCCTCTTGTTTCTCTGTAAGAGAGGGTCTCCCTCTCCTTTAGAGAGGTTGAAAAAATTTATCTAAGGAAAAGCACATATATCTCTCTATATCTCTACATTCTAGGCTTAGAAAGGGCGTTTGTTCTTGGCCTTTAACACCACACCTCATAGCCACACACCTCCACCATTGATCTAAGGTTCTTGGAGGGTCTTGAGAGGTCTCAAAGAGCTGGTTTTTGGTCCAAGAAGCTGCTGGTTTTGCTGAAGCTACAAAGGTAACACACTATTCCCTCTTTTAAGCTTTATTTTGCTCCATCTTTTAGCCATACTTGCAAGCATATTTGAGCTTTGGTGTAAACTGAAAAAAGTCTTGGTTTGAGGCCCTTAACATGTTTGTTTAAGATCATTTTTCTATTGGGGGTCATCTACCCCTTGCAGGCTTCATTTTACCTTGTTTTGAGCCATGCGTTAGAGTATTTGTGTTGGCCTTTATTTGGCCTTTTAGCCACTGAAATTCAGTGGATTTTCAGTGGCTAGCATGCTGTTCTGAGTGCCAAAATCAGAGAGGGGTGACCCTCTCTCTCCTTGTTTTGTTTTCTAGCATTTTTGGCCTTACAAAGGAGCTCTTATTTTCACACCTCCAAGCCTTGTTTTAGGCCCTTTTTGGTGACTTTTAGGGCCTGCCTAGGCTCTGTACAGAGTTGTTTTTGTCATCTTGGGTGTGCCTCTTGCATGTGTAGAATAATCCTATTCATAGCTTATCAAATGAGCATGTCATTCTTGCATGTATTGACCATGTTTCAGTGGGTTTTTGGTCATATTTTGGCATGCCATGATTCTATTTTTTGCTGGTTTAGTGGCCTCTTGATTGCCTCACATGCTTGTAGTGCAAATCCTCTTTACTAGCTTACGTTGCATGCTATTTTGGCCTTTGATTCTAGCACTTTTTCGCCATGCCTTAAACTGATTTTGTGCATGTTTTGGACTGTCTTAGCTCTGTTTTTGGGCCTCATGGTCGAATGATGTTGCTATGCATGGTTGTAGTTCAATACCCTTGCCTAGCTTTGAGTTTTGAAGCCTATTGCATGCGTATTTTGAGGTGTTTCCATGTTTTGGCATCATTGTGAATCATATTTCAGAGCTTATATGTATGCCATATTCCCATGTTTTCCACTCTTTAAATGTGTTTGAGAGTTATGCATGAATACCTCATTTTTGGACCATTGCATGAGCTTCATTTCCATGCTTTGCGAGCCATCATTTTAGTCCATATTTGCTACTGTTTTGGCCTGCATAGGGACTATTTGGGGCTGGCTTGGTCATTTGAGTATTGCTTTGCATGCCTATAGTGTAATCCACTTCACTAGTTTCGGTATTTGGGCCATCTAGCATGCATTGTGTGAGGTGTTTGCATGATTCGGGACCATCTTGCATGCCATTTTAGAGCTGGAAAATATGTGGTTGTATGCCATATTTCATGCTTACCATGCTTTGGTGGAGTTGCACTTTGTGCCTTAGGTTTGGTCCCTTGCATTTGTGCATGTTTGCATGTGTGTTGTTGCTTCATTTTCATCATGTATGGTCACTGATTTGAGTGTGGCTGAGGCCTATTCATTTTAGTTTAAGTCCATCTTGCATTGTATATGCCATTTAGTCCATGATTGTTGCATGATTGACCATTGCATTGTGTATGCCTTGACCATTTCATTGTTGGTCTGCATGTGTGCATTGCGTATGCTATATAGTCGTCATATGCATTGAGTATGCCATTCGTAGTTCATAGCATTGTGTATGCCAGTTGCACCTTTGCATGTCATTCCATGCATGTTTGCATGTCTTAGTTGCATTTCGTTTAGGATTGCATGCTAGTTGTTGCATTGTGTTTGCATGCCATGCCATTCTAGTTGTTACATAGTGTTTGGAGTAGGGTTTAGTCCAAACATGGGAAACGAGGGACGTTTCGTACTCCAAGTGACGAAACGTGCCTCGATTCTCGGTCACCGACACTCCGGATTACCCATGATGGAGTTTAGGCCTTGTTGTATTTATATATGTATTCATTTTACATCGAGTCATGCAATTCGACTCCTCAGCCATCATGCATCGAGATGTGTGATTGGTGGCACGAGGATCGAGGACTACACTCCCTAGAGCTTATGCAATGACGGGGAGAATGGTCGTGCACACATATGTTGAAAATACTTTGCCATGCCCCTCTCTTGCTCTTTGTTGCAGCAAACCGGATACCAGTAGCAAAAACTAGTCGGTAGTATCTCTACAGCATGGTGGAGTTGCAGCCTTCTGGAGTTTCGTACAATGTTCTGGAACCAGTTGCAAACAGAGGCAAATAGGGGCATCGCGATGGATTTTCCGCAAGGCGACTCGAGCATGCATGCATTCCTTATCATTCAAGACCGAGCTGAGGCAGTCCACTTCATATGTTTTGCGTGCTGGCTTATTTATTCTAGTTAATTTATTAATTAATTAGGGTTGTGTAATAATTAGCTGTAATTCGTTATTCATTCGGTTGTGTATTATTTATTCGGACCCTCCGAGGAGGGCAATGTTGTAATAAGTGTGTGTGTGTGTGTGGTGCATGTCTTCCAACCCCACGTCTTTCTCCCTTTTATTTACCAACTTATGATGGTTAGTTTAGGGCACGTTTCAATTAGCATCTATATGTTCGCATGTTTGCATTCATTCATCTGTATTGCATGCACCGGGCTCGGCGCATCATACTAATTGCATCGTATTTCAATTCCAAGTTGAATACATGATTTTTGTAGCATTTCATATGCCATCTTAGAATAGCCGAGCCTATCTTAGTTGCATACCTGTATGTGTTGCATTAGGCATCTCAGTATAGTTAGGATTCATGCATGATTTCTAATTAACTTCTTTCTTTAGCTTGGAGTACTCGGTAAGTGTTTATGCTTTAGCATCCTTGCATGTGTGTGAGTGACTGCCATGATAGCATGCTTACCATGAGGCTATTTGCTTATGTGATATAACTGCCTGAATGCCTGTGGGTGAAGGTTGGATTATCTGAATTGGAACAATTCATTGATTGCGAGTTTTAGCCCACTAGATAGTGGCAAATCACCATGTTTTCTAAGTCCACTTGAAGGTGGCAAAATCCGCATTTTAGCCTACTTGCGAGTAGCAAACCGCTTTCAAAAACAAACATGAAATATTTTATTCTAACTCAGGCGATCCAGTCTATACTTGTATGCTGCGCGGATCACATAGTAATTCTAGGCTAATAAAACCGGAATAAGAGCACATAATGTTTTCAAAACTCGATATCATAGTTAGTAAAGGCCGATCTTTGATCGGGCGAGCGGGGGTGCTCATAGCTGACCTTCCCCAATCGTACCCAAGTTCCCGAGCCGAGGCAACTTTGGTGATGACGAACACGTGGCCTTAGGCAACGAGTCAGGGTTTCCTAAATTCTCCCAAAATAAATATTTAGGTGTCGACTCTGTATCTAGCAAAGCAGTCCATGTTTGGCGCTTCTTTCTAAAAATTAGTTTTTCAAAAACGATTTGTCGGATTTGGACTCTTTGATGATTCATCGGTCTTGCATTGCGCTCTGCGAGATTAGATACAGGACCATAACATTGAGTCCGAACTGTAGTAAGCCCAATGAACAAGACGGGATTCCCTCCCAGGACGTTCGGGGATGTCTACAGTTTCTGGTGACTCTGCTGGGGATTTAGAGAACTTGACTCGAACTCATGATATCTTGTTTTGGTTACACTTATGTGTTTCTTTGCATTACATTTGCATTGGTGCGCCTAGGACACCGTGTTTGCCATCTGCTATTCCTGAACGGTTTGCCGGAGGCTCGCTTTGAGAAGCGTGCCATAAGGCTGACCGGTTACGGGCTCTGCCACGATGGGAACACAAACCCCGGTTTTTACCGAGGCACCCTTTTTGACCATTCGACCTAGTGCATATTCGGAATCCATAGTGACCATCCCAAACTAAGACAGGTTGCTTACCCGATTATAGGTTGTTTGAAACCGCTGTGTGCATAGTGAAACCCTAGCTCCTGACAAAATAGGACAGGGAAACCTATCCCAACATAGGGGTGTTTTGGGCTCTCATTTGCTTGCTATGTGCTTTTAGAGTGTACCTCTACAGGAATGCACGTATCAGTTTGCAAGTTTGGGCATCAGGCCTGCGGGCATCAGTATCAGTATTTTGAGAATCAGTTATATCTGCGGGTATCAGATTCAGTTTTGGGGCAGTAGTTTGGGGAACCGTGATCAGTGGTTGAATTCAGTTCTTCAGCTATGTCCATATCTGTATTGATTAGGCTGAGATGCTGCCTGTTTTCTCTTTCAGTTCAGAGATTCAGTACAAAGCAACCAGTGTTCTCCTTCGCTGAGGCAAGGCAGAAAGGGGCCAGTCCAGGCTCACCAGTTCGTCAGATCCGTCAGCCACCAGTCACATCACCTCTGTTCTGTTCAACAGACTCATGATGACACAAAATTCGGAAGAAATTGTGGTCATGGCAGCGGCACTAAACCAAGGAATCACCATGCAGGGTGAGACCGATGTTGACATACCACACCCACCTAGGTCGCCTGCTGCACATCCGATCTGGGAACCCCAGTTATTTCAAACCCGTGAGCCAACCACTTTTGAGCTGATAGGAATGATTGGCGACCTTCAAAGATCTGTGGCTGATCTAGCCTATGGAATGTCGGCCCCGCCACCAACTGCATCGTATGCCGGGAACTTCGTGCCGCAGGAGGCCTCGCTACTGGGGCGAATTGTAATTGAGCTCAGCCAACCTGAAGCTGTCTCAAGCTCTGGCAATGACATTTCGACGACAACGGGGCTTCGCACTGAAGTCGCAACCTAAACCATCCACCGAGCTGAGGCTAGTGGACAGAACAAGATGAAGGTGGACACAGATCCCTATGAACAACTCCTGTAGGCTGTTGAGGCTCTGAAAGCCAGAGGGTTGAATAAGCAGCAAATACTCGCAGTTGTGGCTAAGACTGTGGATGACACTTTCCCCACTTAGATCGAGGGCAGTTCAAGCCAAGGGGAAAATCGAGAGGAGGGTCATCATACCAGAACCGTTCCCTCCAACCCTAATCCTGTACCCAGGAAAGATCAGCAAGCCAAGCCTGTACCTGCCGATCCTTTTACTAGTGCATCCGGTAAAAATGCGCAAAACTCGAAGTATCTGCCCCGAGGTTGCAGGGTATTCCATGCCCTTTATGTGCCTTTGTCTAAGGCCCTTCAGATCCTTGTTAAGAAAGGCCACCTCAAACCTCTTGAGCCTCGCCCTCTCCCAAATCCCCTTCCAGCGAAACATGATGGTACCCAGTACTGTGCATACCATCAACAGACCAGTCACACCACCGACAATTGCTTTCGTCTTCGCCACGAAGTGCAAGATTTGATCGACAATGAGGTCATCCTCCCGTCTAGCTCAGCAAAGTCTGTCACCACTGAGTTGTTGGACTTCAAGGGTAATCCAAGTATGTGATCAGGGGTTGGACCGCCTGCGGGCGGTGCTCAGTTTGCTTCAGATGTGGCGTATGGCATGCACTGTTTTGAGCATTTGCGAATGCTGGGTTTTTGTAGTTTCTGACTTGGGTGTTGAGTCAGTTTTGTGTTGTTTCGAGTCTATCTCTTTGTTTTGAGTCAATCTTTTTGTTTGGGGTCTGTCTTGTTATATCGAGTCAGTCCTGTTGTACAGAAGTCGGGTGATTCCAGGGGCGTTACCTCGGGCATCACCATTTTTGTTTTGTGTTTATCTTTTTGCTTTCTTTTGAGTCTGTTCCTATCTTGGAGCCAGTTGTGCAGACAGTTCTGAATGAAACAGCAGTGGTTTTTCATGCTTTTGTGCTTATTCTCGCCTTAAGCCGGTTGTGCCAGAAGTTTGAATGAAACGACAGTACATTTTCACCTACTTCTTCTGTGCCCTTTAAGTCATTGCATTGGCCTAAGTTTTTCAAAAACTTTTTGAACATTGTATTGAAAACAAAGAAGAAGGAATTCCTCGGGATTTGCAAAAATTTGATCAATTGAGAGAAAGAGAGGCATGCTAAGCCCTTAATGATTGAGATCATGTTTGTTAATGTGAGTACTGAGAAGGATCCTGGCTTGATCCAGATTGGTTCTGCATTGTCTTCAGCGCGAGCGATTTGTCGCTTTCTTAAAAGATTTCAAAAATTGTTTTGCGCGGTCCTGCGAAGACCTATGTGGAATCACTCTTGAGATTGTGCAGCCTAGGATCACTCTCAGCCTCAAGATTCAACCCCTTTGCTCTCAAAACCTTGAACTTGGATTCAGAATGTTCAACAGTCAACCACATTGTGAGGTCTGTGTGGCTAGATTCGAGGCAACCCTTGAACTAAGGGCAAGAAAGTCAAATCAAGAAGGTCAGACGTCGTCAAAAGAAGCTTGCAAAGCTAGATCAAAAGCACCCCTCGAACTAGGGGCAAAAAATATTAGATGTGCTCGAAGAGCCGAAGATGGATCATTCTGCAAATCAATGAAGACTGGCAAGAATGCCAAACCCCAGAAGGGAGGAAAGAAGAAGACATTGCTGAAGGATAACCGAGTTCTTATCCACAACACTAGGGGCAAATTCAGCCCCCATTGGATGGACTCCTGCATCATCAGCAGACAACAGCCATTCTCCTGGATTCGATGGCTTCGAGACCCTAAAACCATTTGGCATGGACAAAGCTACACTTTTACCCTTGAGAGGCTCGCTGGGCCGAAAACCTGGAAGGGCGACCCAGGCAAAAGTTAGAGCAAGAAAAAAAAGAAAAAAAGAAAAAATGCAAAGAATGAAAAAAAAAAAAAGAAAGAAGAAAAATGAAGAAAATGAAAAAAAGAAAGAAGAAAAAAAGAAAAGAATTGAAAAGAAAAGAAAAGAAAAACAAAGCTCGCAAGGTTGAAAACCCGGAAGGGCGGCCTTGGCAAAAGTTAGAGCGTAAAAGGAGAGGTTAAATACCCGAGTGTTCCTTACCCCGGAACTACATAAGGCTTGATTCTCATCTTTGGGATATGTAGGCAACTTCATTCTGAAGTCCAGCCGTAAAACACTTCAAATTCGAATGTGTCCATGTGATGGTTCTGGTCATCTTTGTCTTCTCTGTATCCGAGAATTTGGTCGTAATTGTCACTGTGAGGACTGGCTGCCATGTGTTGCGGCGCTATTCAGACTAGGGGCAACTTTCTGTTGCCATGCAGTGCTGCGGTGCTATTCAGACTAGGGGCAACTTTCAGTTGCCATGCAGTGCCGTTCAGACAAGGGGCAATTTCCCATTGTTATGGATCTAAGGTTGTGCATCTCAAGAGTCAACTCCACATTGGTCAAGCAGTGGCCGTTTGCAAAAATAGTTTTTGAGAATTTTTACTGAGGTTAACTAATTCTCTCAAAAATTATTCCATTTTTCCAAAACTGGACCATTTTCTTGGACCCAAAAAGGAAAATTTTCAGTACTCATAACCTAACTTGCATGATTTTAAATCAGAAAATCGAACAAGCATGTTAATCTAACTCTCATGTTGGTCAAAATTGTTTTAGCAGAACGTTAAAAACAAAAAAAAATGGTCAAAATAATGAACTAGGGGACAGTTAAGTCAGGTGTTCTGTCTTTTCCCCATTGTCAACATACTTGCCAAGAAGGGCACCGTATCTGCCAGAAAAGGGCACAACAGAAACTAACAGCAAAACGCCAAAAGCTCTCTCATCCTCCAAGTAGCAAGGTATTAAGCCAAGTGCGAAGCACAAACTCAAATGGAACAGGATATTCCACTCCCTCATCTGGACAGATCTGATCATGTTCAAACTCCCCAGCAGAGCGTCGTCAACTGATGTCAATTGCAGATTTACTACACACCTAGTTGTAGCGTAACCCCACTGTGAGAAAGTTCACTGTTGTGAGCAGAAGAAAGAGAATCTAGTAGAATGCTAGGGGCATGAGCCCGCAACTTCCTGTTCATCCATCAACCACCCAGGGGAGGGATGAAAAATGAGAGATTGAAGAATAGAGAGATGTGCGATGAGAGAAAAAGTGAGAAAAGGGCTTTTTCAGAAAAATTGAGATTGAGTGCCAGAGTGATGTGAGAATCACAAATGAGAAAGGGTAGGAAACAATACCCAGAGCAACTGGCTCCTCGTGATCTGAGAGGTCCCTTGTCTTTGGAACATGTCTGAGTGTCGTGTCCGTTGTTTTGTTTGTCTCGATTCTTGTTGTGAGTCGTTTCGAGTGTTTCTCGGTGTGTTTAGGTTGTTCACCTTTTGTTTTCCTTTGTTGAGTCATGGTGCACTGTGTTCAATCGTAGGCTCAAATACCCAGTCAAAAACTTTTTCTCATTTCTCAAATTCAAAAAAAAAAAAAAAAATCGTTTTGTGCTCAGAGTGCTGTGTCATTCTCCACATCTGTGCAAAACAGAATTCATTCTTTCATAAAATTGCAGGGTTCAACCTAGGTAAGACAAGGACCTATTTGAAGCTATATGGGTTCCAGACTGCAAAGCAAAAGAAAAGAAGGAAAATGTGGAGCATCTTAGCATGTTTTAACTCCAGCAAATCCCAAGACTGCATTCTAGGTGCACCTTCTCAGGCCTCGCCGTTTCTCTAGAGTATGAGTGTATCTCGACCCCAAGTGTAAGCTTGCTTCAAGTCAGAATGGCAGTTCAGGCAGCACCTGAGGGTTTCACATGCAGATGTTACCTCTCGCCAATATGAACAGGGTATACCCTTTTGAGTTGAGCGTGTTGCCAAGTCCTCTGAGAGGTAAATCGGAGGTTGCATTTGAATTGGTCTCGTTAAGGCGTGTATTTCCTTATTCAGGAGTTTACTTCAAACATGCTGTTGATGTTGCACTGAAAATGCATTGCTATGCACCGTTCTCTTTGCATTGTTATGCACACTCTGCATGCATTGTTATGTACTCTTTCAGTTGCATTATTATGCAATATACCTGCATTGTTATGCACACCTCCACACTTGCGTTGTCACGCACTTTCCACTTGCATTGTTTTGCACCCTTCTTTTTCTGAAACACCGGGATACGTCCCTATGTTTCTCCTTCTTTCTGAAACACCGGGATACATCTCTATGTTTCTTCCTTTTCAGTTAAGAGCATTTGGAATACGTTCCAATGCTTGAGCCATTCCGAAACACCGGGATACGTCCCTATGTTTCTTCTCCTTTTCTGAAACACCGGGATACGTCCCTATGTTTCTTCCCGTTTTCTGAAACACCGGGATACGTCCCTATGTTTCTTCTCCTTGTTCCGAAACACCGAGATACGTCCCTATGTTTCTCCTTCTTTCTGAAACACCGGGATATGTCCCTATGTTTCTCCTTCCCTCTCTGAAACACCGGGATATGTCCCTATGTTTCTCCTTCTTTCTGAAACACCGGGATACGTCCCTATGTTTCTTCCTTTTTGGTTAAGAGCATTTGGAATACGTTCCAATGCTTGAGCCATTTCGAAACACCGGGATACGTCCCTATGTTTCTTCCCATTTTCTGAAACACCGGGATACGTCCCTATGTTTCTTCTCCTTGTTCCGAAACACTGGGATACGTCCCTATGTTTCTCCTTCTTTTTCCAAAACACCGGGATACGTCCCTATGTTTCTCCCTCTTTGGTTAAGAGCATTTGGAATACGTTCCAATGCTTATACCTTTCCGAAACACCGGGATACGTCCCTATGTTTCTCCTTCTTTTTCCGAAACACCAGGATATGTCCCTATGTTTCTCCCTCTTTGGTTAAGAGCATTTGGAATACGTTCCAATGCTTATACCTTTCCGAAACACCGGGATATGTCCCTATGTTTCTCTTTGGTTAAGAGCATTTGGAACATGTTCCAATGCTTGTGCCACTCTTTTTCCTTTCGCGTACAACGTGTCGGAATCTTGTTTGAGACCTCGGGTGTCCCCAATGGTCGCTCTTAGTCTTTCCTACGTGGTGCTTGGTTAAGATTGCATAATTTTCTTACATCCTTTTTACATGAGATGTAGTTTGGTTTGTTTTTACTTGCTTGCATAGCATTCGCTTAAAATGTTGCATTTATGTTGCATAATTGTTTCATTACAGCTCTCTTTGCATAATCATAAGTTATGCTCTTGCATCATGCATGTCATTTGCATTTTGCCCCAGCCTGCGGGCACATCTATATTATTTTGTTTGTTTGTCCAAGTCTCCAGCCTTGTCAAAAATGGGTCGTCTCTGGGCTTTGACATTCACTCCCGTCATTGTTATGACTTTCGAGTTCTATCAAAGAGGGACAACTGTAGTCACCCCATTTTTGACCGTCCTTAAGACTTGGACGTCATCATTTGAACACTCGATGATCATCCATGTTTGTGTTCGTTTTGAGTTCTCGGAGGTCTCGGTTGCACGCCCTGCCTCAAGACCTCTCGATTTGTTTGTTTTGTGCTTGGTTGTGGACCAAACACTTGTGTTTTTGCTTCTAAGGGCAGGGAATGGCTTGTTGGCCATCTCCACACGTCACCGGCCATGGCTTGAGGCCACCGGCCCTGTTTTCTTGCTATTGGCCAAAGGTGTTGGCCGGTCGGCAATGTTTTTGGTCGGCCGACCATTGGTTTGGTCGATCGGCCACTTTTTCTGGCTGAGACCTTTTCTTTGCCTTTTTCAGGCATTATGCATACCAGCTATGCCAGCTGGTAAGCACAGACCCTGCCCTCCATACACATGTATGGAGGATTTGCACCCTTGTTTTAGCTTCTTGAGGAAGCTTGAACCTTTTGAACCCTTGTTTTAGCTTCTTGAGGAAGTTTGAACCTTTTGAACCTTTGTTTTAGCTTCTTGAGGAAGCTTGAACCTTTTGAACCCTTGTTTTAGCTTCTTGAGGAAGCTTGAACCATTTAAACCTTTGCT
This sequence comes from Camellia japonica, assembly GCA_030407325.1. Taxonomy (NCBI): domain Eukaryota; kingdom Viridiplantae; phylum Streptophyta; class Magnoliopsida; order Ericales; family Theaceae; genus Camellia; species Camellia japonica. The sequence goes on from JAPPVO010000024.1 coordinate 55,624,364, forward strand.
TTAGCTTCTTGAGGAAGCTTGAACCTCTTCAACCTTTGTTTTAACTTCTTGAGGAAGCTTGAACCTTTGTTCTAGCTTCTTGTAGACACCCTATTTTTGACCGTCCTCAAGACTTGGACGTCACCGTTTGAACACTCGGTGATCATCTATGTTTGTGTTCGTTTTGAGTTCCCGAAGGTCTCAGCTACGTGCCTTGCCTTAGCAACTCTCAACTTGTCTGTTTTGTGTTTGGTTTTGCACCAAACACTTGTTGTTTTGCTTCTAAGGGTGGGAAATAGCTTGTTGGCCATCCCCACACCTCACCGACCATGGCTTGAGGCCACCAGCCATGTTTTCTTTCCACCGGCCATTGGTGATGGCCGGTCGGCACTCTTGGTGGTCGGCCGGCCACCTTTGTTGGTCAAATGGCCATCTTTGTTGGTCGACCACTGTTCATCTGCTTTTAGTAGATATTTTGTGCCAGCTGGTACAGCTGGCACCCACTTTGCATCCCCTCCATACACGTGTATGGAGGGATCTCACTCTTTCTTAGCTTATTTTGTAAGCTTTGCAAGAGTTGGAATTCTATAAGAGGAGGGCTTCTCCTCCCTCCTCAAGGGGTTCCAAGAAATTCCAGAGCTCTGAGATTAGGGTTAGAGGATTGTGTATCTATTATATCTCTATATCTCTCTCTCTCTTCCATATTGTGTGTGTATTAAGGTGTTTTGTTCATAGTTTTGCATATAAACACCTAGTATTACACTTTCCTTTGGCTACTGAGGTGCTAAGGAGTTATTTTCAGAGTTCTTGAGTTGATCTAAGCTTGGGGAAACCAGCTGGAGCATTGTTCTTGAAGAGGTCTTCAAGGGTAAGAATCTTACCCCTTTATTCCCCATTCTTGCATTGGCTTTTAAACTATCTTGCATCTGTTTTTGAGCTTAGTGTATAACATATAAAAGTTTTGATTTTGTTAGTTTTAGAACTTTGTTTAAGGTTTCTTTGAGGTTTGGGGTTGTTCCCCCCCCCCCCCTCCAAGGCCTTGTTAGGCCTTGTTTAAGGCCATCTATTTTGGCCCTTTCTTTGAGCCTTGCATGACCTTTCTACCAAAGGATTTTCAGTGGTGGAGAGGTGGTTTTGAGGTCCTAAATGGGAGAGGGTCATCCCCTCTCCATATTGTCTTTAATGCTCACACAAATGGCTTGTGTTGTAACTTGTATGCTTAGCTTTGTTTAGCTTCTTTTCAATGAATATTTGTGCTTATTTTTCCATGATATAGCACTGTTTTAAGTTGGTTTAGACACACCATGCATGCCTTGCATACTTGTCTTGTAATGCCATGAAATTGCCTTAACATGCTTTGTACTTTGAGCCTTGTTTTTAGCATGATTTTGGCCTAACTTTGTGAAGTTTTTATGCATGTTTTAGTATGCTTGAGGTCTGTTTTTGGTTGTTTGGGTCATCTACAACTTGCTTTGTATAGCTACCATGCAATCTCCCTTGTAGGCCTTGAGTGTTGGCCCCTCTAGCATGCTCTCCTTGCATCATTTCAGTGGTTTGGCACCACTTATCATGTCATTTCAGTCCATATAGCATGTTTGTATACTTGCATTTATGGCTCCTTTGATGCTTCAAAAGGTTTGTGTTTTATGCTCCATGTTTGGACCTTTGTGCATGCCTTTAGATTTAGGCCATTTAGATGCCATCTAGGTGTGTCTTTGGTCTTGTTCAGATCTGCATTGGGACTGTTTTAGGTCTCCATGCCCCTTCGGGGCTTGCTTCATATAGCCTTGGTTTGAGTCCCGTGGCTAGTTTTCAAGTTTGGACTTTGTTGCATGCTTTGATTGCTTTGTTTAGTTGGTTTGGCACCATCCTTAACATGATTTTCAAAGCTTATAATGTATGCCATTTGTCCATGTTTTGTCCCTTTTAAGTGTGCTTAAAAGTTGCTCTTTGATGCCCAAGTGTTGGACCATGTTTGTATATGCATTTGCCTTCATTTCCTTGGCATTTGGCCACTGTTTTGGGCCTATTTGAGAGCTGCCCAAATTGGTATAAGTCCATTGTTCGCATGTTGTTGCATGCTTGAATCACATTGCATTTGGCATGCACTTCCTTGATTAAGTTGCTTAGCATGTTACATGTCTTGCATACTTACATGTTTACATTGCATCTTTCATGCTTGATTAACTCGCATACTTGGTACATGCTTGTTCGCTTAGGTTGTGTGCCTAGTATACATTGCTTGTTCACATGTTTGATAGGTTGTCACATGCTTACATGTTTGCATGTTTGTCCCCATGCTCATGTTGCATACTTAGCTCGTATGCTTAGGTTGCATTTTGCATGCATGCCTTGCCTCTTGAATTACGATGATAGAGGTTGGGTCCCTTGTGTGTTTGTGTGCATTACATTTGACATCAAAATGCACAACTTGGCTTCTTGGGCCATCATGCATGGAAATGCGTGATTGATGGCCCGAGGGTCAAAGACCAAATTCCCTTAAGTCCATAACATGATGGGGAGGTTGGTGGTGCAAATATTGTTTGAAAATGCATTTCCATGCCTTGTCTGTCCTCTGCTGCTGTCAAAACAGGATTCTGCAGGCATAGATGGCCGACCGACCACTTTGAGTGTCAGCCGATCACAAACTTATGGCCGAGAGCCACATTTATGGTCGATGACCACTTCCCCATGGCCGGTGACCATTTCTCATGGCCGGTGGCACCCCACAGTGTTCAGAGAGTGCTCCTTGGGACTTGTTGTGACATGGCCGCGGGGGACCTCGGCTACTACAGTTCGGACTCCCCTTTTTTGTTTTACGGTTCTTAATCTGAACCAAAGAGTCCAACTCTGGAAAATCGTTTTGAGAAAAAAAAAACAGACTTTTTAGAAAAGAAGTGCCAAACATGGACTGCTTTGCCAGGTACAGAGTCGCCACCTAAATGTTTTTTTTTTTTTTTAAATGGGAAATTTAGGAAACCCTGACTCGGTGCCGAAGGCCACGTGTCCGTCATCACCAAAGTTGTCTTGGCTCGGGAGCTTGGGTACGATCGGGGAAGGTCAGCTATGAGCACCCCCTTTCGCCCGGTCCGAAGACCGGCCTCTACTAACCATGATATCCGATTTTGAAAACGTTATGTGTTCTTGTTCCAATTATTAGCCTAGGTTACTATGTGATGCGCACAGCATACAAGTATAGACCGGGTCGTCTGAATTGGGACAAACATTTCATGTTTATTTTTGAAAGGTGGTTTGCTACCCGCAGGTAGGCTTAAAATGCAGATTTTGTCACCCTCGGGTGGGCTTAGAAAACATGATTTTGCCACTGTCTAGTGGGCTTAAAACACTTGATGAATTGTTCCAATCCAAATAACCCAACCTCCACCCACAGGCATTCAAACAGTTATATCACATAAGCAGCTAGTCGCATGGTAAGCCTACTATCATGTCAACATCCACACACATGCGAGATGCTAAAGCGTAAAAACTCACCTAGTACTCCGTGCCAAAACAATAAACTAGTTAGCAAACATGCATGCCCTAGTTCATGTTAGAGTGACTAATGCACCGCATGCAATGGTGTAATCTAGACAGGCTCGGCTATCCTAAGCATGGCATGTGAAATGCTACAAGTAACAAGTATTCAATTTGGAAATTGAAATACAATGCAGTTAGCGTGATGTACCGAGCCCAGTGCATGTAAGACAAATGTATGGATGCACGCATGCTATCATACTGTATGCTAATTTAAATATGCCCTAATCTACCATCGTAAGCAGGTAAATAAAAGGGAAGAAAGAAATGGGGATTGGAAGACATATACACACTCACACACACTTATTACAAATACGCCCTCACTCGGAGGGACCAAAAGAATATACAGTCCGAACAATGAATAAATAAATTATTACAAAATTCCTAATTACTTAGTAAATAAATGCAAAAAGAAAGGAGGCCACGGCCTCCCGCCTCGGGATACGCGAATGATGCATGCTCGGATCCGACTCGCCCGGGAAACCCGTACCATGCCACTGCTGCTTCTGTTTTTACTGCCCTGTCTCTCCAAAAATTGCCAAAGTCCCAGAACACCTTCCTTGCATACTGCTGTACACCACCGGCTGGAGGAAGTGCCCACCTGCCAGCTAAAATTTCCATCGGCTTCTTAGGGGGTTATCGGCCACCCATATAGTGCCGGTCGGCACTCTATACTGCCGGTCGGCATAAAATTCCTGCAGAAGATAGTTTTGACAGCAACAGCAGACAGACAGTGCATGGTATGGGATTTTGAGCATATGTAAGCATGGCCAATGCTTCCTATCAAGCATGACCCTTGGTTCTTGGGCCATCAATTATGCACCTTGGTGCATGATAGCTTAAGGAACCAAGATTTCATTTCAATGTCAATATGCATGCAACACACAAATGAAACCAAGACCCTATCATGTATAGATCAAGGGCCTTAGTGACCAAGAGTTGAGAGAAGTTGCACCACTTGTAGTGTGAACTCCTCTCAACCCTTACACTTGGTTTGACACCCCAAACCAAGACATGGAATGCATGTATACAACATGGCTCAAATGATGCAACATGGCATGAAGTGCAAGACATACCAAATGCAATGCAACATGTTATGGCAAGTGTGCAATACTAGGCATGCAAGATGCAAAGTATAATGCAAACATGGACAATTCTTGTAAAAGAACTAGCATATAACAAGGCTTTGCTAATCAAGCATGCAACAAACATGATTCAAGCATGCAATAGTAGACTTAAACCATAATGGGACAGACCTCAAACCTCCCCAAAACAGCGGCGAAAAATGCCCAAAATGATGGACCAATACTCATGCAAACATGCAAGCAAATGGGCCCAAAACCAAGGCATAAACAAGGGGCTTTTCACTACCACCAACATGACCATTCATAGCATGTATTAGGCCGCCAAAACAGATTTCTAGCATGCAAAAATACACACACACACCTTTGACATGGTAGTCCCAAATGCCTTAAATATGCAAGCATGCACAATGTCCATTCCTAGGCATAAAAGACCAATGTTTCAAAACATGAAAGGCATGACAAATGGGGACATATAAACATGGTATAGGGACTGAAATAACATATTAAATGATTTCAAATCATCTAAATAACCTATCCAATGCATATACATGGATCACATCCTCAAGGCTTACAAGCAACAATACAAAACAACTACATTAAGCATGCCAAAAATGGTAAAACCAGTGGCCAACAGACCTAAAACAAGACAAATCATGGCCAAAAGCTTCAATGAGTCAAGCCAAAACATGAGGATATACAAGGCTAAACTCATGGCACATTTTTAGGCAAAATGGAGGATTACAAAGCAAGCATACAAAGCATGCTAAAGACCACAAAACCACCATTAGACAGAGATGTAACATGCTCCAAAACATCCAAAAAAACTCTGAAATGGCGCCGAAAACAAGCAAGCATGTATGTTCCCTTTTAAGCCAAAGTCAAAGGCAAAAGAGAGACAAAGGGGAGAGGGGTGTCCCTCCCCTATACAAGACTTCAAACCACCTTCTTTACCACTAAAAACCCACTGGTTTTTAGTGGTGAAAGGACCCAAAACAACAAGGCAAATGAGGCTCAAAGTAAAGACACCAAATAGGCCAAAATAAGGCCTAAAAGGGTGAGTTTGGACTCAAACCACAAAATGACTTTAATGAAAGTTCAAAAGCAAGAAAATCTAAGACTTTTTTCAGTTATACACAAAGCTCAAAACACAAAGCAAGATAGGTAAAAACTTGTTGCAAAAATGGGGAATCTAAAGTAAAGTGCTCACCCTTGAAGAACACTTGAAGAACAGGTGGTGCAACCCTCCTCTATTGATCAAAACCAGTCCAAAAACTCAACAAACAACCCTCCAAGTCCCTCAATCTCGAGCTAAGGTGTAATGGTGTGTGTATTAGTGCAAAAGTGAGGTAAAAACACACTATTTAGGCTTAAAACACACACACAAGGATGAGAGAGAGATATAGAGAGAGAGAGTATAACACAGATATATAGATATAGAAGCTCTGGTTTTTGATCAAGAATGGCCAACCCCTCTCAAAGGGAGAGAGATGGTGTTTATATAGGCACAAATCAAGGCTCAAGGCTTCTTCAAGAAGCTAACTAAAAGGGGCAAAGGGTGCAAAAGGGTCTAGGCTTCTTGGAGAAGCTAAGACAGCTAGAAGCTTAAAGGGTGCAAGGGTGCAAAGGTGCAAAGTGGTCACACTTATGCACGGGGGAATGTGATGGTGCATTCCAGCTGGCACAGCTGGGATGCACCATGCCTCAGGGTGCAAGGGTGCACGTCGGCCACCAAAAGGTCTCACCGGCACAATAAAGTGCCGGTCGGCTAAACATAGTGCCGACCGGCCATTGTTTTTAAGAAAACATTGCCGGTGGTACACATATGCGGCCGGTGATGGTAGGGGAGGGCTGGTGGGGTGTGGGGATGGCCAAAAAGCCATTCCCTGCCCTTCAAGACAAAACACAAGTGTTTGGTGCAAAACCAGACACAAAACGGTCAAATTCGGAGATCCTGAGGCAGGGCGCGTAGCCGAGACCTCCGGGAACTCCAAACGAACACAAACATGGATAATCACCGAGTGTTCAAACGGTGACGTCCAAGTCTTGCGCACGGTCAAAAATGGGGTGTCTACACTTGTGCAATTTCCAGAGGCATAAAACAGTGAAAACAGAGGCAGCTTGTGCATGGTGGTGGATTTCCGAGCGGAGTCGAGCACGCATGCATTGGACCCTCTTCCCGAGGCTGTTTTATCGCTTTATTAGCTTAGTTAATTTGCTTAACTAGTTAATTGGTTTGTAACTATTTAATTAGCTTGTTAGTTGATTAAATTGTATTATTCTTTCGATCCCTCCGAGCGAGGGCGAATTTGTAATAAGCGTGCGTGTGTGTGATGCATGTCTTCCAATCCCCACTTCTTTCTCCCTTTTACTTACCTGCTTTTGATGGTTAGTATTAGGACATGTTTTGATTCGCATACTTATGACAGCATGTTTGCATCCATCCATTGTATTGCACGCACCGGGCTCGACGCATCATACTAATTGCATAGTATTTCAAATCTAACTTGAATACATGTTATCTGCTGCATTTCACATGCCATCCATAGATTAGCCGAGCCTATTCTAGCTGCATTTTGCCTGTGTTGCATTAGCCATCTTAACATGAACTAGGATCATGCATTGATTACTAACTAGTTCTTGTTTTGGCTCGGAGTACACTGTAAGTGTTTACACTTTAGCATCTTGCATATGTATGAGTTTTGCCATGAAAGCATGCTTGCCATGAGGCTAACTGCTTAGTTGATTTACTGCCTGAATGCCTGTGGGTGGAGGTTGGGTTGCTTGAGTTGGAATAATTCGTCGAAACCCGTGTTTTAGCCTACTTGCGAGTAGCAAACTTCAATCCATTTTCAAAACAAACGAATATGCGATGCTTTGTTCCAACTTAGGCAATCCAGTCTATGCTTGTATGCTGTGTGCATCACAGAGTAATTCTAGGCTAATAAACTGGAATAAGAGCACATGTGTTTTCAAAAACTCGATATCATGCTTAGTAGTGGCCGATCCTTAATCGGGCGAGCGGGGGTGCTCATAGATGACCTTCCCCAATCGTACCCAAGTTCCCGAGCCGAGGCAACTTTGGTGATGACGGACACATGGCCTTAGGCAACGAGTCAGGGTTTCCTAAATCCCCCCAAAATAAAATATTTAGGTGGCGACTCTGTATCTGGCAAAGTAGTCTGTGTTTGGCACTTCTTTCTTAAAAATCTGTTTTCCAAAACGATTTGCCAGATTTGGATTCTTTGGTGATTTATCGGTTTTGCATTGCACTTTGCGAGACTAGATTCAGAACCGTGACTATTTGAGTCCGAACTGTAGCATGAGGCCCACGGGCGTGTCTACACTTCTCCAAGAAGCTTCAACCCTCTTGTTTCTCTATAAGAGAGGGTCACCCTCTCCTTTAGAGAGGTTGAAAAAATTTGTCTAAGGAAAAACACATATATCTCTCTATATCTCTACATTCTAGGCTTAGAAAGGGCGTTTGTTCTTGGCCTTTAACACCACACCTCATAGCCACACACCTCCACCATTGATCTAAGGTTCTTGGAGGGTCTTGAGAGGTCTCAAAGAGCTAGTTTTTGGTCCAAGAAGCTGCTGGTTTTGCTAAAGCTACAAGGGTAACACACTATTCCCTCTTTTAAGCTTTATTTTGCTCCATCTTTTAGCCATACTTGCAAGCATATTTGAGCTTTGGTGTAAACTGAAAAAATTCTTGTTTTGAGGCCCTTAACATGTTTGTTTAAGATCATTTTTCTGTTGGGGGTCATCTACCCCCTTGCATGCTTCATTTTACCTTGTTTTGAGCCATGCCTTAGAGTATTTGTGTTGGCCTTTGTTTGGCCTTTTAGCCACTGAAATCCAGTGGATTTTCAGTGGCTAGCATGCTATTTTGAGTGCCAAAATCAGAGAGGGTTGACCCTCTCTCTCCTTGTTTTGTTTTCTAGCATTTTTGGCCTTACAAAGGAGCCCTTATTTGCACACCTCCAAGCCTTGTTTCAGGCCCTTTTTGGTGACTTTTAGGGCCTGCCTACGCTCTGTCCCAAGTTGGTTTTGTCATCTTGGGTGTGCCTCTTGCATGTGTAGAATAATCCTATTCATAGCTTATCAAAGGAGCATATCATTCTTGCATGTATTGACCATGTTTCAGTAGGTTTTTGGTCATATTTTGGCATGCCATGATTCTATTTTTTGCTGGTTTAGTGGCCTCTTGATTGCCTTACATGCTTGTAGTGCAAATCCTCTTTACTAGCTTACGTTGCATGCTATTTTGGCCTTTGATTCTAGCACTTTTTCGCCATGCCTTAAACTGATTTTGTGCATGTTTTGGACTGCCTTAGCTTTGTTTTTTGGCCTCATGGTCAAATGATGTTGCTATGCATGGTTGTAGTTCAATACCCTTGCCTAGCTTTGAGTTTTGAAGCCTATTGCATGCGTATTTTGAGGTGTTTCCATGTTTTGGCATCATTGTGAATCATATTTCAGAGCTTATATGTATGCCATATTCCCATGTTTTCTACTCTTTAAATGTGTTTGAGAGTTATGCATGAATACCTCATTTTTGGACCATTGCATGAGCTTCATTTCCATGCTTTGCGAGCCATCATTTTAGTCCATATTTGCTACTGTTTTGGCCTGCATAGGGACTGTTTGGGGCTGGTTTGGTCATTTGAGTATTGCTTTGCATGCCTATAGTGTAATCTACTTCACTAGTTTCGGTATTTGGGCCATCTAGCATGCATTGTGTGAGGTGTTTGCAAGATTCGGGACCATTTTGCATGCCATTTCAGAGCTGGAAAATATGTGGTTGTATGCCATATTTCATGCTTACCATGCTTTGGTGGAGTTGCACTTTGTGCCTTAGGTTTGGTCCCTTGCATGTGTGTTGTTGCTTCATTTTCATCATGTATGGCCACTGATTTGAGTGTGGCTGAGGCCCATTCATTTTAGTTTAAGTCCATCTTGCATTGTGTATGCCATTTAGTCCATGATTGTTGCATGATTGACCATTGCATTGTGTATGCCTTGATCATTTCATTGTTAGTCTCCATGTGTGCATTGCGTATGCCATATAGTCGTCATGTGCATTGAGTATGCCATTCGTAGTTCATAGCATTGCATATGCCAGTTGCACCTTTGCATGTCATTCCTTGCATGTTTGCATGTCTTAGTTGCATTTCTTTTAGGATTGCATGCTAGTTGTTGCATTGTGTTTGCATGCCATGCCATTCTAGTTGTTACATAGTGTTTGGAGTAGGGTTTAGTCCAAACACGGGAAACAATGGACGTTTCGTACTCTAAGTGACGAAACGTGCCTCGATTCTCGGTCACCGACACTCCAGATTACCCATGATGGAGTTTAAGCCTTGTTGTGTTTATATGTGTATTCATTTTACATCGAGTCGTGCAATTCGACTCCTCGGCAATCATGCATCGAGATGCATGATTGGTGGCACGAGGATCGAGGACTACACTCCCTAGAGCTTATGCAATGACGGGGCGAGTAGTTGTGCACACATATGTTGAAAATACTTTGCCATGCCCCTCTCTTGCTCTCTGTTGCAGCAAACTGGAAGCCAGCAGCAAAAACTGGTCGGTAGTATCTCTACAGCATGGTGGAGTTTCAGCCTTCTGGAGTTTCGTACAATGTTCTGGAACCAGTTGCAAACAGAGGCAAATAGGGGCATCGCGATGGATTTTCTGGCAAGGCGACTCGAGCAGGCATGCATTCCTTATCATTCAAAACCGAGCTGAGGCAGTCCATTTCATATGTTTTGCGTGCTGGCTTATTTATTCTAGTTAATTTATTAATTAATTAGGGTTGTGTAATAATTAGCTGTAATTCGTTATTCATTCGGTTGTATATTATTTATTCAGACCCTCCGAGGAGGGCAATGTTGTAATAAGTGTGTGTGTATGTGTGATGCATGTCTTCCAACCCTACGTCTTTCTCCCTTTTATTTACCAGCTTATGATGGTTAGTTTAGGGCACGTTTCAATTAGCATCTATATGTTCGCATGTTTGCATTCATTCATCTGTATTGCATGCACCGGGCTCGGCGCATCATACTAATTGCATCGTATTTCAATTCCAAGTTGAATACATGATTTTTGTAGCATTTCATATGCCATCTTAGAATAGCCGAGCCTATCTTAGTTGCATACTTGTATGTGTTGCATTAGGCATCTCAGTATAGTTAGGATTCATGCATGATTTCTAATTAGCTTCTTTCTTTGGCTTGGAGTACTCGGTAAGTGTTTATGCTTTAGCATCCTTGCATGTGTGTGAGTGACTGCCATGATAGCATGCTTACCATGAGGCTATTTGCTTATGTGATATAACTACCTGAATGCCTGTGGGTGAAGGTTGGATTATCTGAATTGGAACAATTCATTGATTGCGAGTTTTAGCCCACTAGATAGTGGCAAATCACCATGTTTTCTAAGTCCACTTGAGGGTGGCAAAATCCGCATTTTAGCCTACTTGTGAGTAACAAACCGCTTTCAAAAACAAATATGAAATGTTTTGTTCCAACTCAGGCTATCCAATCTATACTTGTATGCTGCGCACATCACATAGTAATTCTAGGCTAATAAAACCGGAATAAGAGCACATAATGTTTTCAAAACTCGATATCATGGTTAGTAGAGGCCGATCTTTGATTGGGCGAGTGGGGGTGCTCATAGCTGACCTTCCCCAATCGTACCCAAGTTCCCGAGCCGAGGCAACTTTGGTGATGACGGACACGTGGCCTTAGGCAACGAGTCAGGGTTTCCTAAATTCCCCTAAAATAAATATTTAGGTGGCGATTCTGTATCTGGCAAAGCAGTCCATGTTTGGCACTTCTTTCTAAAAATCAGTTTTTCAAAAACAATTTGCCGGATTTGGACTCTTTGATGATTTATCGGTCTTGCATTGCACTCTGCGAGATTAGATACAGAACCATGACATTGAGTCCGAACTGTGGTAAGCCCAATGAACGAAACAGGATTCCCTCCCGGGACGTTCGGGGACGTCTATAGACACCGTCGTCTTTTACCAGATGTAGTCCCTTCACAGATGTTTACTTTCGCCTTGGACCCCTTTTGTGGTGTACCTTTAATTGTTCCTTTTGAAAAACAAGTCACAAACATTTCACATTTAGTATACAAATAAGTGGCCACTAATAACTTATGTGCATATGTAAATTAATAGCAATATGTAACAATATATGTTAATATGTTCCTCGTGAATATTAAAATGCATTACGATGACATGTGGTTGTACATGTATTCAATTTAAACCCATTCACATACTCACACCCTACATTGACATTCTAATTGGATGACAATACAACATGTCAAGACCAAAACATTCTCTACACATGTCTCAAGCACTGTTTTTACTTCATTCAATAAACGTCAAAATTAATTACACCATTTTCACATGCCACTACACTTCACTCGTGTTAGATTAACATGCCTTCTCTGAGTAGACACCATTTAATTTACATCATTCTTTAGTATGAATGTACTTATACATCATGTTAACATAATCCAAATGACACAATAGCATTGTGATTCAAGGCACCACAACACTGTTGGTTCATTACAACAAATTAAAAAATGACAAACATGGGGGTTAATGTCTTCAGCCCAAAACACAACATCTACCATAACGTGGCGCATGCCATTTTATCAACTAATGTCACAATAAAAGCCATAGTGTGAAATGAGTCAATTTCCATGTAACACACCTCGAACACGAATGTGACAACATTTAAAGGACATGTGCATGTGCCACTTTGTGCATGTGCTGTTGAGTGAGACAATGCAACATATTCAAATTCAAACACGAACCAAATCTACCCAACACAAATCACAACCCGTAGTCGTATTATTCGACCCGCATAACACAAATTTATGATGATATGTAAATTACTCTATCAAATATTTCATACCTTAACACATAACTATACACCTGTTCACAAAAACATCAATAGAGTATGCAACGTGAACGTCAATAATGGGAGACATGACAATTCGTTTAATAATATCAAAATATAAACAAGACTGACCTACGTGAATATTGATGTATAACAAACTACAAACACGAACACGAACGTGATAACTTAAAATGTGCAAGTGAAACCACAACCACATCCCGAGGTCATGTTATGCACATTATTCGACTAACTGTGACAATCAACTAGCGTTGTCCTAAATATTCACTTTGCACATTCACAGTTCAAACATGTAATATTCTCCCTGCGAATTCCAATAAACATTATAACGAAAATTACCTTCACACAAATTAGAAATTAAGAAGTAATTATGCATCTACATACACAGACATGCTTTCAAATGTGACTGTGAAGTACTCGACGTAACCATGAATAATGTCATGCATGCCGATTAATGCAATTATTTGAACAAAAAAATGAACGAAAATGTGCTACGTGAAGCTTGACAACCAAAACCACTACAAACAAGAACATGACCTCTTCATATGCTAACATGAAACCACAACCACACACCCTAAATCATGTTACTTGCATTGTTCGTCTCCATGTCACAATCTACAAACACTGTCCCTCAAATATCTTGACACATTCACAAACCTTAAAGTACATCAAAATAGGACGTGGCACCAGCCACGTTCGACAACTTATTTTTATATATGAATGAAAACAACCAAACGACACCATACCACAACGTTGCACTATATACACAGTCCAACATACATGTGCTTCCACTCACATTAAACAGTAATTTAACATTGGGTCACAATCACATTCATAAACTGTACAACATATAACACAAAGACATGGCACCATTCACATCCAATAACTTATTTTTTAAAGTTAATGTGCACAACCAAATGACATCATACAACACGAGAAACTCCCAAAAATAGTCTACCAAACACCATACTTTGCATGGTTTGAAAAAACCAAAAACAAACTGACCACGTACCAGGCAATATAACAACAAATCAAGAACAAAACACCCATATTGGACAACTCACCGAACCCCCATCCTACAACCCCCACATACATACTATCTTCAAATCAGAAACTATAAAATCCTTTATTCCTCACAAAACTCACAAAACATATAACTAACATTACATATTATGACTGAAGTTAACCGAAATTATCAAAAACCCTATACTCACATAAACCCTAGTTCTGGGTTGTTAGTCAAAATCAAATGAATGAACATTGCAAAACAGGGAGGCAAACCCACACTTACCTTTTGGAGCCATCATTCCTCCTCATTCACCGGAAACGGTATTTTGTTAGCACCTTCCCATCGAACGTGTCGGTCGAATCGTGCCCCTTCTCCTGTTCGTGGTGGGTTTTGAAATGTTATCAACTGAATCAACCGTTCACATTAGCGTAGAGCCACAAAACATATCTAATCTTTTTATTCCCTAAAATTTTTCCTAACTGAACCTGTAATTTCTACATATCACGTGTATTTTGAATTTCAAATTCACATTCATATGAATATGATCTATGATAACATTCAATTTCCTATATATGGTTTTTATATTATTTATGATATTAACAACTACTATTAAGAGTAAATGTGTTAACTAACTTCCCACAGGAGTTATGAGAATATAAGTTTTTACTTAGGACCATATGTAACATAAGTTTCCAAAATAGGACTTATAAATAATTCTCTCAAAATAATAATAATAAAAATATATAAATTAAAATTAAAAATGTCTTTGACTCATTCCCGCATGGATTTGACTTGGGACGTGGTTTGTCCCTTGAACGAATGTAGAATGGTCTCAAAAACACGTGTTTACATACTACTACCGACCATAGCACATTCCCTTGCCTTTAACGTACGGAAAATTATAATATATGAATAATACTATATGCACTGATTGATATATTAATTAGTGTATCAATTGATGATGTAGCATAATTTAAAAGGTTTTTGATATTTGTAATGTGATTAATGAGTGAAGTCAATAATAATATCATAATTAGTGTTAGTAAATTAGTTAGTACACTAATGAGTATATATAGCATCATCGGTAACATATACATCTTTAAAAATAGTGTATTATATGCATTTTAATTATATCATTTTATTTTTTAATTATGACTTATAATTTTTTTAATTATATCTCATATTGTATTTAGTAACGATATTTTTTTTTAAGTTATAACTTAAAAAATATAAATTTATATAATTATTTTTTTTATTATTATTATAAGATATATACCTTTTGAGGATGGTGTACATAACATCAATGTGAAACTAGCTAAGGGATGGAACAACAACCCATCAAATTTTAAATCAAATCTGTCATAGGAATGTTTTGTATGTATTGACAATTTTTTATCACAAATCTGCTTGTAATGGAATGCTAGAATTATTTTAAATTTGTTAGAACGTCTCTAACATTTATTTATTTTTAATCAAATTTAAATTTGATAAAAAAAAAAGGTTTAGTTTTGATTCTTCAACGTTAATATCAAACCAATATCAAATTGAGAATTTTTTAAATTTTTCATCAAATTGAGAATGCCTGAAGTTTTTCATCAAATTACTATAGATAGCCGTTGCAACCGTACACTGGATGACCGTCCAATTATCCTCCTGAATAACCTCTTCCTTGCTTTGACTTCCAATAAATTTACATTAATCGGCCGACCGGCTGAACATCCTCTTGATCGTCCAGTAAATTTACATTAATCGGTCGACCGGCCCGGCATCCTCTTAATCGTCCTCTCAATCGACCAGTGGTTTGATGAAAAATGTAAATTTTTTGTTGAAACACTTGATATCAGATGAAATTTTTACTCAAATTTAATATATATAAAAAAAAAGAGTAAACGTTGGAGATGCTCGTAGGGTGGTTTTGTCACACTAAATCAGCTTGTTGCATTGAGTTAAAGAGTGGAAATTAACACAAAAGTGGAAATTAATTATTAAAAATTAAATGTTGAATTTTTTAAGGAGTTAATTACCTAAAAGTCCTATTTATAAATGTTATGGTAGCTCAGATCATATTTAAGATTTTTTCAACTAGTAAGTCCTATTTAGTAAAATTAAAAATATTATCAGTTTTTTCCAATTTTAAAATTAAAAACATTATCAATTTTGCATAATAATGTTCCAGATAATTGTTTCACCAACTGATGAAAATTAAACGTTTTTGTCCTTCTACTTATTGGTTTGATTCAACTATCCAATAAAACTGAAAACATTAACAATTTTTTTCAGTTTTAAAACTGAGAACATTATCATTTTTTTTTTAAGTTTATTTTATTTTATTTATTTATTTTTTTCTTCTAGTTTTTCATATCAATATTCAATCATCATGCTCCTTTAAAGACGCAAAAATTTTAGTTTTGCACAAAACATAATTCATTTTTTTCAAATTTTTCAAAAAAAAAAAAAAAACACATTAATAGGACTTAAAATTCCAAAAAAATTTAGTTAGCATTTAATGAAATATAAGTTCATAAATTAGGACTTGTGTTTGCATGCCTTTTTTTAAAAATTTAAATGTTAAATTAAAATAAGTTAACCAATTTCGCTAACCCAATTGGCTACTCATGTGTACTCAACTGAAATGTCAAGTGGTCAATTTTTACCAAAGGCAAATATCGATTATTAACTTTCTATTAAAAGGTTTTTTATTAGTTGAGGTACATACAAGTTGGCACAGACGCTCAATTATATATAAAAAAAATAAATAAATAAATAAAAATAGTCTTTGTTTAATGATGTAGAATTCATCCTGATTAAAAAATAAAAATAATTTTTCAATATAAAATTTATACAAAAATACATTTAGAATGGTGTGTTTATAACACTTTCTTTTTTTAAATTATGAAAATAATGGATGATATTTTGGTTGAAAATGAAAGTCCTACAAAAAACAAAAAAAAAAAAGGGATATTTACCAATAAATCCTATCTCACAAACAGTTTTACCGATTGGTCCTAAGGTTATTTCTATTATTCTGATTAGTCCTATTAGTGAGAAAATATCTTACCAATTGATCCTATTTCTTTTGTTTAGTAACATTGAGTGGTCAATTATACCCTTCCGTGTGTGTGTCACGTGACATACATCATTCAAAGGCAAAAAACATAAAGAGCCTTAGTGTATTTTGTTGATGTGTAACACCCATTATGTGTGTCACGTGACACTCCAAGGCAAAAAGCATAAAGAGCCTTAGTGTACTTTGTTGATGTGTGGCACCCATTGTATGTGTCACGTGACACACATCACTCTAAGGCAAAAAACATAAAGAGCCTTAGTGTACTTTGTTGATGTGTGACACTCATTGTGTGTGTCACGTCCCATTGTGTGTGTCACGTGACACTCCAAGACAAAAAGCATAAAGAGCCTTAGTGTACTTTGTTGATGTGTGGCACCCATTGTGTGTGTTACGTGACACACATCACTCTAAGACAAAAAGCATAAAGAGTTTTAGTGTACTTTGTTGATGTGTGATGCCCATTGTGTGTATCACGTGACACTCAAAGACAAAAAGCATAAAGAGCCTTAGTGTACTTTGTTGATGTGTGGCACCCATTGTGTGTATCACGTGACACACTCTCATAAAGAGCATGCATCTAATAACATCTAAATGAGGGCATTAAGGTCCCTCAAAATATCCAAGGACTAAATGGTTTATTAGAAAAAAATTGGGACCAATTGGTTTATAAGTTTAACATTTGGGATTTATTGGTAAATCTCTAAAAAAAAAGTCATATAATTCTTTTTGAAAATTTTGTTGGCATGACCTTACTCTTGAAAAGAATGAGACTTATCATGTTAAATGAAAAATTATATACATAATGAAAGTTTTTAATTAAATATTTTGGTGATGTAGTCTTCTTAAAGAGCATTCGTATCAAACTCTCTATAATATCTTTGAAGCTATTGTAGAGAACATCAACATCAAATTTGTTTTCCATTAGACTCGTTATATCTTTCCTTCATTTTGTCAATGCTACAGTTCCTTTCCTAATGAAGCGAGCTACTGTTCATCCTTTCCTAATGAAGCGAGCCATTATTCATCGCTACATCACGCGGTTTAGGTGTAACCGGACATCCGCCAAGAAGTCCGACTGGTCAACCGATCAATGGCAATTTTATTTTATTTTTTTTTTTGGCATTTTTTAAGAAAATAACAAACAGCAAAATAGGTACTAATTTTGCATTTTTTTTTTTTGCATTTTTTAAGAAAATAACAAACACAATAAGAAAAAAATATTTTAATAAGATTAAGTTAGAATAGAGAGTTTGATGCAGTAGGTACTGAAGAGGTGACTAGTTAAAATAGCAAAATAGGTTTTTAAGCTGTAATTTGACTAAAAATTTGAGAAGGCTGGTGTGGATGCTCTAAAAATTTAAAATATTTAACCCAAATTAAAGGTTTTTTTTTTTTATACAATTTATACCAGTATATATAAAAAAATCAATTATTATATAATTGTTAAATTTTCTTACATCTTGGTAATTTTATAACTTAAATTTTTATGTTTTGTATAGTTTTATGTATAACTTGATAATTGTATGAATAACGTTCATTCAAAAAAGGTTGTTTATTCAATACTCTCGGAAGTATGGATACATGATATTTCATAATGTTTTGATTGGTGGAAAGAAGTAATGGCCAACGATTTATGTTAGGGATAAAAGAATAACATGAGATTAAATAATTAATAATTGACTTAAAATATAAACACATAATGATCCGAGAGTATTGAATATTTTCTCCTCAAAAAGTGAGTCGCATACTCACCCAGATGGGTGTGGTCACAAACTCATCGTGCAAAGGAGGAGAGAAGAAGCGAACGTGGGGTGTGATGTTTACAGGTGGCAATTTGGGACATAATGGTGATGGTTACGTGTCATTGTTTGGAGGCAACCCACTTGGACGTTATTTTAGTGAGGTAATTAATTAAGAAATTATTGGAATTAAAACTAAACAAATTTTTATTAACTTGGTCATATAATTTCTCTTATGATTTTTTTTACATAAGTCTTTTATTTAAGTTTAAAGTTTATCATATGAGTTGACGTAGAAGATTAAAAAAATTAATTAATCACACAGATATATTTATGAAAAATTTACCCATAAGTCCTAGTTTTTGAAACGTTGAACCATTTAGTCCTGGGAATTTTTTTATGCTCCATTTAGTCCCATTTTTACATCAGCCTGATGTAAATGATGTAAATGATCTGATGTTTCATTCTATAATTTCAAAATTTATTGAAATCTGATGAACATTAAATGTTTTTCATCCTAAATTTTCAAACATTATTGAAATTTGATGAACATTAGATGTTTGAAATCTAATGTTTGTAACATGACTCTGATGTTATTAACATTGTATCTGATGTTATTAACATTGTAATGAGACCTTTCAGTCTATAAGAAAATTTGTAGGACTAAATAGTGCATAAGTTATTAATTTGGGATTTATTGGTGCATCTCCCTATATTTATTATAATTATTTTACTCTCTTAATTTAAAAATTGTACAATCAAAAGTACATAATTTTTACCGTTTTAAAAGGAAGATATTTGAATAATTATTCTAATAATTATTAAGAGGTATCATTGTAATATTTATGAATAAATAAATATACATAACTTAGAAGGGTAGCTCAGTTAGTTGGGGAAGGAAAAATCTGAGACGAGCCGTAAATTTTGAACGTCTTGACTTCGATTCCCACCCTCAACCCATTTACTCATGAGTTATTGCGTCTTTACTTGATCAATCGGTTTAGGATCTCAAAATTAGTCGAGGTCCTAAAAATACGTTAGCCTAAATATTCGATTATCCAAAAAAAGAAATAGATATATATAACAGCCATGTCTTTTTTTTTTTTGGAATCATTGGTGTGGGGTGGGGCCGAGCAAGAGACAAAATCTGCTTTCCCAAAGCTATTTGGTAACCCAACATAAATTATTTGGCAGTGTGCGTGAACGGTGACTGATCAATTTGATTGTTTCTTGCACCGTCCTAATCAAATGCCCTTTTAACTTTGAATTACTCCGGATACATTTTATTTTTGATACCATGATTTATGGTCCTAGATAAATTGTAACAATTCAACAAGCCTATTACATTCATTGACATGAGATTTTATTTTATTTTTGTGGACTCGGATGTGGAGTTCAGATCTTCGGCCGCGCTTTCCAGCAGCACTTCCAGCAACCCCTACAAAACGACGTCGTTTTGTATTTTTTATTTATTTATTTTTTCCCTTTCTTTTATTCCGATTTAACTTTCCCCTTTCCTTTTTTGAACCCTAGACACAGGGCGAAGGAGAGGAGAAGATCACCCTAGACACAGGGCGAAGGAGAGGAGAAGATCTGACGATCTGGAAGAGTGAGGCGACGATACAGGACGAAGGAGAGGAGACGATCACGATCTGGAGTCTTGTTTCTGACGATCTGACGAGGTTCGTTTCTCTCCCTTTCCATTCTTTTCGATTTTTCCCTTTCGATTTTTCCATAGATTTTCCATTCTTTTTTTTTTCCCATACTCTTTTTGGTTGATGAACATAGATTCTAATGTGTTCAGAATGTTTAACAGTTGAACTATGAACATAGATTCCATTCTTAAATATGAACATATTTCAGAACCGATTCTTAAATATTTTAACTGGACAATGTTAACTTGACTTCTATTTTGAACATAGATTCCATTCTTAAATATGTTCAAATAAAACAGAGCAATGGGGACAAAAATCATGTCCCCATGTGCCATTGTCCCAAAACAGGTTCCACACAAATGAATAATTAGGATTGCTGATGAATAATTGCTCTGAAATTAGGGAAACTTCTGTCCCATCTGACTGGAGATGCTGTTTGACATGTGAGGTCTTTTATCAATTTTATCTTAAAGATCTAGTTTGTAATCAACATATTTGATTAAAACAGGTTTGATTAAATAGGTTTGATTAAATAGGTTTGAGAACATAGAACAGGTTTGATCAAATAAAACAGAATTTGAGATCTTTGATGGGTGTATGAGAATTTTTGAGAATTTGAGAATTTGACATTTCACATTTCACATCTTTGAACAAATAGAACAGGTTTCATTTCACATCTTTGAGAATTTGAACATAAAACAGAATTTGGCTACTTTTTAGATGTGAAATGAAATTTCTTTTTGAAATCTTTGATGGGTATATGAGAATTTGCTTTGGGATCATTTGGATTTTGGAGGCATTATTTTTTAATTAAAATTATATTGTTATACATTACAGGATAACAATCACTGTTTCATGCACAAAAAGAAGAAATTATCAATTAGGTTTGTTTTCACTTTTGTGGACCATATGGATTGCAAAACCTTGCCTCCACAAATGTCTTTTACTGTTTTATGGATGAAATTTGGCACTTGTTGGATCATTTGAAGGTGGGTTTATGTGAGTGAGGCATTTTTTTGGTGATAATCAACATATTTGATTAAAACAGGTTTGATTAAATACGTTTGATCAAATAAAACAGGTTTGAGAACATAGAACAGGTTTGATCAAATAAAACATGTTTGATTAAATAGGTTTGAGAACATAGAACAGGTTTGTTTTTGGTGTTTAAGGTAAAACTTATCTTTGATAATTTTTCATATCAATTCTTTTGCCTAACATTGTAGATGGTCCACATGGTGTATTTCTAAATTTCAGATTACTCTCTCTCTAAGTTACATGAATTTGGTTACATGTGTGGGCTGCAGTTGAGTGACTAACTGATGAAAATTAAAGTTAAAGGACACAAAAATGTGAGCATATAATTAGTGTTATTTTTTTCCTTGATAATGGAATCATTTAGGGTGACCAATAATACCATTTGTGAAAGAGTCATCTAAAATGATAATTTGCAGGCCCTACAGTCGTGAACTTGAAAATGAAAACACAAAATTTGATGCCTTAGTTTAAAAATGATAGGTTAATATTATATGCTAATTTTTTGTAATTTTATTGGTGTCCTTTCTTATAAGACCAAATAGAACATGTGTATTAGTCATGGATGAAGCCACACTGTTCTTAACGAATACACTAAATTCCACCATCATTTTGAATCAAAAGACATGAATCAAAAGACATGCTTGCTAGATGCCTGTCCAAGACTCCAAACTAGACATGTCGGAATCAAATCCATTGATGCTGCACTTGCCTTACAAACTAGACTATCCTTACACAAGACTATCCTTACACAAGTTTTTGGTGTCTGACAAGGAACTTTATGTTTTTAGAAGAGGCAATTTCACTTATATCCTTTTTCTCCTTGACAATGTTGTACTTGCATGCTTTCAAACCCATTGATGCTGCACTTGCCTCTGTAGAAAATTTAAGAATATTGAGAACATTAACTAGTCTACCACTCAAATGTGCCTACCATTTCAAACTATTCATAAACCCTTCCATTCTTTTTGGTGTTTATTTCTCCAGAATTTATTCATTTCTTCTTAAGTTTACTTATTTATTATCAATGCACCGTACATAATATATAACTTTACTATGATTTGTGTGCATACTTCTGCAGATGTCAAGTTCAACTGTTAACGGAGGTACCTCAGATCAGTTGATGTTCAGCAACAGAAATTGCCCTAAATGTCATTAGAAAGCAACTATTCAAATTTCGAAGACGGAACAAAACAGAAACAAATTATTTTATTGTTGTAAAAATTGCGGCGATTTTATGGGATGGTGATTGCCTATAAATTCACAAGGTAGACGTGAAGGAGTAGTGCAAATGAAAAATATGTCAACTGTCACCGAACAACAACTTCGACTTATGAACGAACAACTTCGATTTCAAAGCGAAGAACTTCAATTTATGAGGGCGAAGATGCTTAAGTTGGAAACAGACATAAATCAAAATTCGAGTCGTATTTATGGGTTGTGTATCTTGCTTGTAATTGGGATCGTGTTAGTTATAAAAATGTAATAGTTTTGTAAGCTTTGCGACCCATGGGAGCTAGTGGCAGTTTGTATGGTTATGTAGTTATGTAATCTATATCTTTCTATGGTTAACTGGACTTGTTAATTTTGTATGGTTATATGGTTATGTAATGGCACTTGGTTATGTTGTTCATTTTGTCCAACAGAGCTGTGTAATCAGTTTCTATGGTTATGTTGTTGACTTTGTATGGTTATGATTATGTTCAACCTGTCCCAGCATTATGGTTACAGGGTGTAATGAAACAGGGAATAAGTGTATTATGTCGATTACAGGGTGTAAACAAAACAGGAAATAAAATCAAACATGTCCATTACAGGGTGTAATCAAAACAGGAAATAAGTTTAACCTGTCCATCACAGGGTGTAATCAAAACAGGGAATAAGTGTAATCTGTCCGTTACAGGGTGTAATCAAAACAGGAAATTAAATCAAACCTGTCCATTACAGGGTGTAATCAAAACAGGAAATAAGTTTAACCTGTCCATCACAGGGTGTAATCAAAACAGGGAATAAGTGTAATCTGTCCGTTACAGGGTGTAATCAAAACAGGAAATTAAATCAAACCTGTCCATTACAGGGTGTAATCAAAACAGGAAATAAGTTTAACCTGTCCATCACAGGGTTATGTTAAAAAAAAAAAAGAAAATAAGTTTATTCTGTCGATTACAGGGTGTAATCAAAACATGAAATAAAATCAAACATGTCCATTACAAGGTGTAATCAAAACAGAAAATCAGTTTAACCTGTCCATCACAAGGTGTAATAAAAACAGGGAATAAGTGTAATCTGTCCATTACAGGATGTAAACAATACATTAAAAATATGTCCATTACATTAAAAATACATAAACAAGATGTCTATCAAAAATATCCAAATCCCACCAAACATTAAAAATACATAAAAACATGTCCATAAAAAACATCCAAATCCCACCAAACATTACAAATACATAAAAAAATGTCCATAAAAAAATCCAAATCCCACCAAACATTACAAATACATAAAAAAAATGTCCATTAAAAATATCCAAATCCCACCAAACATTACAAATACATAAAAAAATGTCCATAAAAAATATCCAAATCCCACCAAACATTACAAATACATAAAAAAATGTCCATAACAAACATCCAAATCCCACCAAACATTACAAATTCAATGTAAAATATGTCCATAAAAAATATCTAAATCCCACCAAACATTACAAATACATAAAAAAGATATCCATCAAAATTATACAAATCCCACAAAACATTACAAACACATAAAAAAAATAGTCCATCAAAAATACATCGAAATCCACAAATATAATAAGATCATCGTTCGGTGCAAGCCTTCCAGGGATGTCCATCCAGATGACTGTCAGCAGGACTATGTGAGGCTTGTGACAGTTGGACTGTAGTACTATCTTGAAGCAATTTATGGAACGATGTCGGAGTGGGATACAGTAAATGCATTGAATCAGGCGGCATTGACTGAGGCGTGTTATTCCCCTGCAATAGTGATACATGTATTAAAATTTTTTAGAATATACTACATTTTCAATGTAAAATATGTAAGCAATTACAACTCACATCATATGTAGGATACATGACATGATGAACACTTGTACGACCCATGGCAAATGAAGGTTGAGATTGGGATTCAGGTCGAGATTGGGATTGAGGTTGAGAAATATAGATTGCACGACCATGACCCTAAAGTAAACCAACATAAAAAAAAGAAAGTGTGAAATGAAAAATAGTAATAATGCATTTTCATTTTACAAAACATACAATATGAAATATTACCTCAACATAATTACTACGACCCATGGGAAAAGGAGGTCGAGATTGACCTTGTGGAGTGTAAACACCCTAAAGTAAACCAACATAAACCAAAGAATAAGACAATGCATTTTAAAAACAATTTCATAATGCATTTTCATGTTAAAAAACAAACAATATGTTATATTACCTCAACATAATTACTACGACCCATGGCAAAAGGAGGTCGAGATTGACCTTGTGGAGTGTAAACACCCTAAAGTAAACCAACATAAAGCAAAGAATAAGACAAAGTTCATAATTCCGTATGAGGTTCAATTTCCCTAAATATTACCTGTATTGAATGATTACCCATGTCGGAAGAAGGTTGAGATTGACCTTGATAATTAGAAAAAGAACCATCCTACATGCATCACAAAAGACCAAAAATAATAAATATAACGCTACTAGTTGCAAGAATAATCAATCCAACAAATTAATACAAGGTTGCACACAATAGTATAAATTACCTGACTAGAAATATTACCCATGGCAACAGGAGGCTCATATTGACCTTCAAGAGTACAAAAACTATCACCCTGCAAACAACCAAATTATGTAATAAATTATTTTCCTAACACACATAACACAAAATTGATAACACATAACAATCACACATAACTTCAATTAATTACCTGCTTAGATTGCATTCTTTTCTTCTTTGCAATACATTTTTCCATCCCGCCCTTGATCCTCCTTCTTGCCTTACTAGTTGCTTGTCTTTTCTTCAGTCCCTTGGCTTGGATTGGACAGTCTACTTCATCACTCTGTGGGCATGTGTTAGCTAAGGAATTTCTGAATTCAGTGATCTCCACTTGACCACAAGTGTGCACACTTAATTTGTCTTCAACCATGACACTCAGTTCTTCACCTTTTGCAAGTGACAAATGATAAGTTTCTTCACTTTCGGCGGCTCTACTTGCTATAGCTCTAAACATATTCATCAATGACCTATATCGGTCGCTTTGATGTAGTTTGACATCAGCCTTCACATCATACCCACGCCTATCTTTCACACTTTCAGCCCTTGCTTTTTTAGTCCATCGTTTGAGTATGTATTGTGCAGGAAGCTCCTTTGCATTGATTATCTCTCTAAGCACCTTTAAACAATGTTGACACACTATGCCCTTCACTTCAAACTTCTTGCAACTACAACTCAAAAACCATCTCCATCCATTGTCACATTCTTATTTTTTTTCCATCTACATCCGTTTGAATTGTGAATATGGTACTCTCACCATCATGAATAGTGCCTACAATGGACGCTTCAATGGATTGCATGTACTCATTTTGGAATTCCTCAAAAATTGTTTTGGTGTAAATATCTGCCATTTGCTTTAACATCACAGTTGGAATGGAAACCCTTGGCAATTTTTGACACAAATTATACTCGGCTTCCAATTCTTTATACCTCTTGTCATAGAGCACCCTCTAAAATGCTTGAAAAATTCCATCAAGTTATGACCACAATTGAGATAATTCTTCAAAAATGCATTGAATGATTCACTTAGTTGAGTAGTACTCATTCCAGCTGCCCAAGAATTCATGATATATGGCCATCCCCATTTCTCCTTCACACCAAAAGTTTGCGCCAACCAATGATTGTTGTGTGCATCATACCTATCAAGCATTTGGTCCCATTGTATTTTGAATTCTTCTTCATCATCAATTTGATGCATAAATTTTGAAAAGACACCCTTTACCCCAACATCTTGAAAGAGGGAACTCACATGCTTCACAGCATTTTGCATCAAGTGCCATGTACAAAGCCGATGGTTTGTACTAGGCATGACATTTGGAATGGCCTTAGCCATCGCAGCATCTTGATCGGTAAAAATAGTTTTTGGAGCTTTGTTTGACATTGCCTCCAAAAAAATCTGAAACAACCATGTGAATGATTCGGCAGTCTCATTATACATCAACGCTGCACCGAATACAACAGTTTCTCGATGATGATTAAATCCAACAAAAGTTTCAAAAGGTCTATGTTCATTATTTAATTTGTAAGTAGTGTCAAAGGTCACTACATCACCAAATTGAGCATAGTCCATTATCATTTGTGCATCCGCCCAAAATATGTTACTTATTTGCTCTTCACAATCTAATTGGACTGCATAATAAAAGGATGGATTTTCTAAACTTTTCTTACGAAAGTATTGCAACACACTACCCGCTTCTCCATATTCCAAATCTTTTTGTCTCTTCGATCTCAAGTAATTTTTTTGGTCTAATTTGGTGAAGCCAAGTGATGCTCTTCCACCAGATTCCCTACCAAATAACTCATAAGCAGACCTAAGAGGAATTCCAGATTCTGAAGCCAATTGTACTTCAATTGCTTGGGTGGTAGATATTTTTCTTTGGGATGGCAACATATGAATGCACTCTTGAGGCACAAGATCATGATTATGATGTTCAACAAAATCAACGGCAACATATTTTCCTAAATTTCTATCTAACTTGATACTAAATCGAGCACCACAACCACACCTCACCTCTTGTCTCGGAAATTTTACTAGTGGATCTCGCTTGTCAATACCCCGAGTTCCCTCTTTGTAACATACAAAAGTCCGTGAAGTTATTTCCTTAGTATGTTTGTTCTTGTGTGCATATAGCTTCTTAATACTAAAGCCCACCTTCCCACCATAGGTATTGTAAAAATCATATGCAGCTTGTTCAGAGTCAAAGGACATGCCCAATTTTGGCTTCCAACCACAATTAGCCAACTCATTAACAACATTATTTTCTTCGATTACCTGCAATTCGATTTATAGGTTCAATGAATCAATTTATATTACTTCGATCTATTGGTTCAATGAATCAATGAATCAATTTATATTACTTCGATTTATAGGTTCAATGAATCAATTTATAGGTTCAATGAATCAATTAGCCAACATCAAATGTGAACTTATTTTGTTATGGGGAGTGGTTTATTAAGGTAGTTTTATTTTATAATTTTGTAAATCTCTTTGAAATGATGGACCAGATCATAGTTATAAATGATATCTTTTATATATAACTATCACTGTTATAAATGATATTGAAAAATCAATCATAGTTACTAATCACTCTTCTTTTATATATAACTATCATAGTTATAAATGATATCTTTTATATGTAACTATCATAGTTATAAATGATATTGAAAAATCAATCATAGTTACTAATCACTCTTCTTTATAATTAGTAATTTATGAATTAACAAAATCCTTCATTATAAAAATCCTTAATTATATATAAAAATCATTAATTATATCTCAATCCTTAATTACTACTTTCTGAATTCACAAAATCCTTAATTATATATAAATCCTTAATTATATATAAAAAATTAATATAGAGAAATGTATAGAGAAAAATTAATATATACACTGGTATATTTGTATATTTGTAATGTCTGCAAATCAAAGCACTTGTAAGTCTGAAAAATTGTATATTTGTAATGTCTGAAAAATTAATATAGCACTGGTATATTTGTAATGTCTGCAAATACATACAGATTGAAATAGAGAAATAGACTGACATATTTCTAACACAGAGACATGTATACCTCGTCATAGCCAAACAAAATATATACAAATACATTGATTATCCAAACAAAATGTAAATATAGAGACTGAAATATACATATATACATAACACAGAGACTGAAATATACCTCGTCACAGCCGGACTCGCGTCCCTCCGCCATCGTCGCGTCACAGCCGGGCTCGCGTCCCTCCGCCATCATCGTTCTCCGTCTTCGCAGATGGCGCCAAGGAGCCACTCTCCGTTCTCTAGCGCCTCTCTTCTCTCTCTCTCTCTGTATCCAGATGCGTGGTTCGTTAGGGTAAAACAGAGGAGAGAGGGATGAAGATGAAGTCAAAATGATTAGGCGGGAAATTCGAATTTTCGGAACCAAAAAAAAAAAAACCAACTAAACAAAACGACGTCGTTTTGTAGTGCTGCTGGGAGTGCTGCTGGAAAGAGAGGCCGAAGATCTGAACTCCTCGGATGTGATATGGGATTTATGGGGTTAGATAAATTATAATAACTCAACAAGCCTATTACATTCATTGACATAGGATTTTATTTTATTTTTGTGATTGCGGATGTGATATGGGAATGGGACGATGCTACACTACAACAAAATGTACATTTGGCGATTAAATTTTTAGTCGCCAAAAGTATGATTTTTAGTCGCCAAAAATTTGACCGACTAAATATTTTGGTCGTCGGATTGGTCGCCCGAAGCTTGTCGGGGAAGGTATTGGCAACTAAACATTTTTTAGTCGCCAAAAGTCCTATAAATGGCAACTAATATTTTCAGTTGCCAAAAATCTTATTTTCCGCTACTAAAACTTTGGTCGCCAAAACTTAAATATCTATGGCGACCAAAGTTTTAGTCGCCAAAGGGTTTTTTCATCTTTTTATTTTTTTATTTTTTTCATTTTATTTTTTTTAGCTGCTAAATTCTTAATCGCCTAAAGTCTGCTTTTATTTTAGTTACTAAATATTTAGTAGCCAAAAGTTTTTCTCTATTTTATTTTTTTTAGCTACTAAATATTTAGTAGCCAAAAGTTTTTTTCCATTTTATAAATAAAATTATCTATATACTGATAAAATTAGCAACCATTTCACAACATACACACATTTCACTAAAAAAAAAAAATCATATTTAACATCAAATTAATAGTTTCAAAAAAAATTCCATACAAATCAAGTATAATCCAATCTCAAAAATATAATTCCATACATAACAGAGGATTAAACAAAATTAATATCCAATTGTTAATTTGGCAAGAAACCAACTAACAAAAACACAAAAAACATAAAAAAGCAAAGGCCATAAAATAAAATAAAATAAAATAACTAGTGATGAAGCCAGCTGCAGTCCAATCCTCAAAGCAATTACTGAAGCAAAGCAGAAAGTTGCATACATAAATTAATATAGGTCAGTAACACACATCACAAACAGTTGATAACAAAAGATAGCACAAACAGATACATAGTTTTTATCCATCATCAATTCACTGATCAACTTTTCTCATTTTATTCTCAAACCAAGTACAAAATAATTATAGAGCAGAAATGAGAAGGCATACCAAAGTAATGACCATTCAAAAAATAGTCTATTTTAGTGAAACATTTAATCCTAACCCTCAACTTGAGCCACATTACCATAACAAAAAGGAAAAGGAGAAATAGAATGGTTACTGGCAAGTGTACATGAGCAAACAGCAGTTGCTAAACATGGCTACAGTGCACATTATTCAATTCAAGATAAAGAAGAAGGAAAAAAATAAAATAAGATCAATGGTGCATGAAGTCATAAATTTGGGTATTACTATAAACCACAAAAAAAAAAAAAAAGTGCACACAGCACAAACAGAAAAAGAAAGGGGGAATTTCAGTAGAGAGCGTTTTATGCAGACAACCTATACAAATCATCAGACAATCTTTTGGTAGGTATTTATTGACACAGGGTTCAGACACTTGCATGAATGAAAGGTTTATCAGATGGTAGAAGCAGCAAGGAACCCCACATCATGAATGTCGGTGAATGAAGAAGAGTACAGCTAAAGCAAAAAAGAATCGGGCAAATTGACTGATTACACATAAGTTTAAGCACTTGGAATGCAAAGGCTTTATTACATAAACCCAAGTACAGGGCACAAAAATCAGTTTAGACAATATAGCTTGTCTTTAGAAGTCTTGAGTATGTTATTCATAAGATGGAAACATTTTTTAGCACAAATGAAAATTAAGAAGGAAAAATTTTCAAGGTCAGTTAAACAACTTCTAGGAGAGACTAATATCATTTGTTGAATAACTATTAGAACCCAAAAACTTCATCCAATAATAGATCTCCACACTAACTTCCAGAAAAAGATTGCAACTCCAATCAATAAGCAAGGTAATTACCAATCATGCAAAAACATCAGATAAAGACATCAAGCATCCTTTTGCCAGAAGACAAAAATTATTCAATATTATAGCTGGAAAATGATACAAGTTTTAATGATTGTTCAACATTGTCTGAGTGACCATGTAGATTGAAGACAAAACAACAAATAGATATTATCTACTGTGTTGTCGGGAATCATTTCTTTTCCTGTTTTAAGTTCTCATTTTCCTGAAAACATAGAACCTTACTTTGAGAACAGTTTCTGCAAAAAATTTCTGAAAAATCCCTCTTTTTAGAAAACACCAAAATGGTTTTTTCAAATTTTCAAAAACTAATTTCAAGTAATAATAAAAAAAAAATAATATGAAAACGAAAAGTGTTTTCAACTTTTCATTATGTTTGTTTCCGAAAACACGAAAACAAAAGACAAAATCCATCCAAACATACATACTTTTGATGAGTAAAAACAAGAACATTTACTAATACGTGAAAAAAGTAATGGAATTCCAAAAGATAGGGAACTGTGCCAAGAGATTAGTACATGTACAAAATAAAACAAGAAGCACTCCATCATGATATAGCAATGACTAAACTTGTGTTAATTCAAGGATAAAACTAACATAACATTTGTTGGGTATACCTCCTTATTGAAGTGTGGGGCTCAATTGGTTTATTAAAAGAATTTTAATTTGGTTTAGTATTAATTATAATATATTTTTATATATTATATTTAATTTGTGGAGACCCAATCCAATTTGGAAACAACTAAGGTTTGATAATAAACCCTAGATTCACAATATTTTAGGGTTTGTTTTTGCTCATCCCGAGGTGAAGAGAACGGCTGCTACACATACTCCACTTTAGTGAAATCAATTATTTGGGTGTGTGAACAGTGGAATTAATTTGGGTGGTTCTTTGCTTCGTTTTCGGTGTTGATTTGGTTCGTTATTTTCGATCTTTTACAACTCTGGTTCTGAAGATTTTTGTTCATCTATTTAGTGAGGTCTTTCCTCTCGTTTATTTGTGATTATTTGGAATTCACCTAAGAGTGGTTTGTGAGACTATTCGTGTCTCGTTTGTAATCGTTTGGAAACTTATTTGGTTGATAATGGAATCGGATTTCGATCCCGCGGACGTACCTCACATTGAGGGAATCACGTAAAAATTCTTGTGTTGCTTCTGATTTAATTTTTCCTCATTAGTTTTTATTCCCATTGATTGATTTACTTGTGGGGAATCACATATTTTCCCTAACAACTGGTATCAGAGCTTACGGTTTATTTGGGTCTATTTATTTGTGTAAATCAATGGAGGGGAATGTGGGTCGTATGTCTAGCTTCAATGGAAGCAATTGGGTAACTTGGAAAACTAAAATGGAGGACCTATTATTTTGTAAAGATTTGTATGGGCCAATTGAGGGTGATAGTGGCAAACCCGAAGGTATGAAAGATGATGAATGGAATAGGCTTAATCGAAAAGCCGTTGGTGTTATCCGTCAATGGATTGATGACAGTGTGTTTTATCATGTTGCTACTGAAATTTCAGCACATAATTTAT
Source organism: Camellia japonica (assembly GCA_030407325.1). Classification (NCBI taxonomy): domain Eukaryota; kingdom Viridiplantae; phylum Streptophyta; class Magnoliopsida; order Ericales; family Theaceae; genus Camellia; species Camellia japonica. The sequence continues at coordinate 55,656,156 of JAPPVO010000024.1, forward strand.
GGAAAAAATTAGAAGGCCTTTATGATAGAAAATCAGCCACAAATAAAGCTTTTCTGTTTCGTAAGTTGGTTAATTTAAAATATAAAGAGGGCAACCCTATTCTGGAACATCTGAATGAAATAAACAGTATTGTTAACCAACTTGCTTCTATAAAAATTGTTTTTGATGATGAGTTGCAGGCTTTGATGCTACTTAGTTCTTTGCCCGAAAGTTGGGAGACTTTGGTTGTGACGGTTAGTAATTCGGCACCTGATGGAGTTGTCACAATGGGCTAAGTCACTAGTAGCTTGTTGAATGAAGAAACTAGAAGAAAATCAGCAGGTTCCTGTCATTCGGAAGCATTTGTTGTAAGAGGCCGAAGCAAAACAAGGGGGAGGAGTAAGACTCCTCATGGTCGTGATCAAAGCCGTGACAAATCAAAAGATAGTTCTTTTTCAAAGAAAGACATTGAGTCCTATTATTGCCATGAGAAAGGGCACATGAAGCGAGAATGCCGAAAGTTCAAGAACAAGGAGAAAAGACATTACAAAAGTATGGGTAAGAAGCAAGAAGACACAACGGCAGTTACTACCGATGATCTCATGGTCGTTTGTGAAGATGATTGTATCAATTTTGTGGGCCAAGAGAGCAATTGGGTGATTGATTTCGATGCTTCTTTTCATGTGACTTCTCGAGTTGATTTCTTCACTACCTACACTGCAGGAGATTATGGTTCTGTTCGAATGGGTAATGGAGGTTTGTCCAAGATTATCGACATGGGCGATGTTTGCTTGGAAACAAATTTGGGCTGCAAGTTGTTGCTTAAAGATGTGAGGCATGTTCCCGACATTCGCCTTAATTTGATCTCTACTGGGAAGTTAGATGATGAAGGTTACAACAACAAATTTGGTGATGGAATATGGAAGCTCACAAAGGGTTCTTTGGTGGTGACTAAGTGCAAGAAGACTCATACACTTTATTCGATGCAAGGAAAAATTTGTAAAAGTGTTGTCAATGCACTTGAAGATGATACTTCTACCGAATTGTGGCACAAGCGGCTTGGCCACATGAGTGAAAAGGGGCTGCAAGTATTGTTCAAGAAAGAGCTTTTACCCGGTTTGAAAGGTACACATCTTAAAACTTGTGTTCATTGTTTGGCGGGTAAACAACATAGAGTTTCTTTTCATAAAAATGTTGCCTCTAGAAAAGAAAATGTTTTGGAGTTGATTCAGGATGTTTGTGGTCCTTTAAAAGTTAGAACACATAGTGGTGCACTTTATTTTGTTACTTTCATTGATGATTATTCAAGGAAAGTTTGGGCTTTTCTACTAAAAACTAAAGATCAAGTTCTAGAAGTATTTAAGCATTTTCAGGCTATGGTTGAAAGAGAAACATGGCAGAAATTGAAGTGCATCCGATCAGACAATGGTGGTGAATACATTGGGCCATTTGATGAGTATTGTTGCAGCCAAGGTATTCGGCATCAAAAGACAGTTAAGAAGACTTCTCAATAAAATGGAGTTGCCGAGAGGATGAACCGCACCATTATGGAAAGAACAAGGTGTTTGCTTTCACAAGCTAAATTGCCAAGATACTTTTGGGGTGAGGCATTGAAGACAGCGATTGACGTGATTCATTTGTCTCCTTCATATCCTTTGAATGGTGATGTTCCAAAAAGAGTTTGGACCGACAAAGATGTGTCTTATGAGCACTTGAAAGTGTTTGGTTGCTGAGCTTTTGTTCATATTCCAAAGGATGAGAGGTCCAAGCTTGATAGTAAGTCAAGACAATGTATTTTTCTTGGCTATGGGCGTGATGAATTTGGGTATAGATTGTGGGATCCGGTCGACAAGAAAGTCATTTGAAGCCGTGATGTTGTGTTTCTTGAAGACCAAACAATTGAAGACTTTGGCAAAGGTGATCAACCGGAGCCAAAAACTAGTGATCTCATTGACATGGATTCATCTCTTTCATCTTCAGTTGATGATGAAAACGGGGGATATGTGCAGCCACCTATTGAAGATGTAGAGGATGATGCTAATCCTAATGAAGTTGAGTAAGAAATTGAGGAAGAACATCCAACTCAAGAACCACCACCACAACTTGAGTTGAGGAAATCTACAAGGGACCGACAACCTTCAAGAAAGTATCCTCCCAATGAATTTGTGTGATTTTCGATCAAGGGGAGCCTGAGAGCTACCAAGAAGTAATTGAGCATGCAAAGAAAGATGATTGGAAAAAGGCCATGGAAGAGGAGATGAATTCCTTACTTGAAAATCACACTTATGATTTAGTGAAGTTGCCTAAAAGGAGGAAAATTCTGAAAAATAAGTGGGTTTTCAAATTGAAGAATGATAGGAAGAATCTGAGGTACAAAGCACGTCTTGTTGTGAAAGGCTTTGGGCAAAAGAAAAGCATTGACTTTGATGAGATTTTCTCGCCGGTTGTGAAGATGTCTTCTATTCGGGTTGTACTTGGCATGGCTGCAAGTATGAACCTTGAAGTTGAGCAACTTGATGTAAAGACCGCATTTCTTCATGGTGATCTTGAAGAAGAAATTTACATGGAGCAACTGGAAGGTTTTGTGGAAAAAGGGAAAGAGAAATTTGTTTGCAAATTGAAGAAAAGTTTGTATGGTCTCAAGCAAGCCCCACGGCAATGGTACAAAAAATTTGACTCTTTCATGATGAATAATGGTTTTTCTAAAACCACTTCGGACTATTGTGTGTTTGTGAAAAATTTCCCAGATGGCAAATTTATTATTCTTTTACTTTATGTTGATGACATGTTAATTGTGGGTCAAGATTCTACCATGATAAACAGGTTGAAATTGGAGTTGAGCAAGTCTTTTGCTATGAAAGATTTGGGACTGGCAAAGCAAATACTTGGTATGAAAATTGTTCGTGATCGCAAAGAGGGGCTGATTTGGTTGTCTCAAGAAAGCTACATTGAGAAAGTTCTTGAGAGGTTCAACATGAATAAAGCAAAGCCGGTTGATTGTCCACTTGCGGGTCACTTCAAGCTTAGTTCGAATCAATGTCCTACAAGTGAGAAAGACAAGGAAGAGATGTTGAAAATTCCTTATGCTTCAGCAGTTGGTTCCTTGATGTACATCATGGTTTATACAAGGCCGGATATTGCTCACGCTGTTGGTGTGGTGAGTCAGTTTCTCTCTAATCCGGGTAAAGAACATTGGGCAGCAGTAAAATGGATTCTGAGGTATCTTCGAGGGACTTCGAAGGTATGTTTGTGTTTTGGAGATGGTAAACCGATGCTTGATGGGTTCACAGATTTTGACATGGTCGGTGATATTGATTCTAGGAAATCTACTTCGGGGTATTTGATGACTTTTGCAGGGAGAGCTGTGGCATGGCAATCTAAATTACAAAAATGTGTTGCTCTCTCAACTACCAAAGCTGAATTTATTGCTATTACGGAAGCTTGCAAAACAGAGTTATGGTTGAAGAAATTTTTGCAAGAGTTGGGTTTAAAGCAAAAAAAGTATGTGCTTTATTGTGATAGTCAAAGTGCTATTCACTTGAGTAAAAATTCTACTTTTCATTCGAGATCGAAACACATTGATGTGAGATACCATTGGATTCGTGATGTGTTAGATTCGAAATTGTTACAACTCGAAAAGGTTCACACAGATGATAATATTTCGGATATGTTGACTAAGACTTTGTCGAGGGACAAACATTTGAAGTGTCGAGCTTTGGCGGGTATGGTTGATCTCTCCACCTAAGTCGGTAGGGGGAGAATTGTTGGGTATACCTCCTTATTGGAGTGTGGGACCCAATTGGTTTATTAAAAGAATTTTAATTTGGTTTAGTATTAATTATAATATATTTTTATATATTATATTTAATTTGTGGAGACCCAATCCAATTTGGAAACAACTAAGGTTTGATAATAAACCCTAGATTCACAATATTTTAGGGTTTGTTTTTGCTCATCCCGAGGTGAAGAGAACGGCTGCTACACATACTCCACTTTGGTGAAATCAATTATGTGGGTGTGTGAACAGTGGAATTAATTTGGGTGGTCTTTGCTTCGTTTTCGGTGTTGATTTGGTTCGTTATTTTGGATCTTTTACAACTCTGGTTCTGAAGATTTTTGTTCATCTATTTAGTGAGGTCTTTCCTCTCGTTTATTTGTGATTATTTGGAATTCACCTAAGGGTGGTTTGTGAGACTATTCGTGTCTCGTTTGTAATCATTTGGAAACTTATTTGGTTGATAGTGAAATCGGATTTCGATCCCGTGGACGTACCTCACATTGAGGGAACCACGTAAAAATTCTTGTATTGCTTCTGATTTAATTTTTCCGCATTAGTTTTTATTCCCATTGATTGATTTACTTGTGGAGAATCACATATTTTCCCTAACAACATTATTACCATGGGAACAACAATATCTTCCTTCCCTGTATTCCTCAAAAACGTGCAGACAATAACCCAATGCTGTGTGGGCCTAAAAGAAAATATCCCAACAATTCAATTAACAAATGAATAAATGAATTACAAAAATAAGCATAATAATAGCAATATTAATCCAAGAAATAACAAAAACTAAGAATTGGAAAGAGTAATAAGTTAATAACATTAAAATAAGCAACTATTTTCTCAAAACTCAAAGCGTAAATAGCATAAGAATTAAGAGAATACAACATAAATATGTGTAGCATTTCATATGAAGCTGTTGTCCATAAGAAAATTAAAAATAGAATGAAACATATTGAGAGGGTAATTTATAAATAAATTGGGCTGAGCTAAGGAATTGCTTTCTTTGTAAGTTGGGCCACACATGGGGCCGGGGTAAGAGTTGATATAGCTCGGTCTAAGTGCTTAGTGGGGCCTAGTTGAGGTTCGGACCGAGCTAAGCATCACACATAGGCGCGCCGAGGTAATGACACCGCTTTGCATAGTTAGCTCGGTCTTTAGTTGTTAACCCAGTTGGAGTACACCAAACCGAGGTACAAGCTATGAATGGAAGAACCGAGCTAATTGGAGCTCGGTCATTTTTGTCGCTTTAGCATGGCCATGTTAGCTCAGTCGTTTTGTCATACTACCGAGGTAAAATCATCTCACTTAGTTTAAGCAGTGAGGGGGGCGTTGAAGGATAAGCATTATCTTTCAGGAGTGTGATTCCTAGGAGGACCCTACATGGAGGAATAAGAGTCCTACTAGGATTGTGCCACACGGAACCTATAAAAAGCTCATAACGGAACCTATGGAGGAGGTAACACAACTTTGATTCTCGAATACATAGAGCTTTTGTCTATTTGTCTATTTTGCTGACTTAGGCATCGGAGAGGTATCCGGCACACACCCGCCGGCTAGCTCACGTTTGTGTTTTTAGGGAGTAAAGTGACGACGTTTGGAGGAGCGCAGACTTGATCAACAGGATTATACGAGAACATTATTTCTTGCTCGTACAATTGGCGCCGTCTGTGGGAAAACCAGAAAGAACAAAACCTCTTGATTAAGTTTTTCCTCCCTAATTGGAAGTAATGGCGCACAATGAAGATTTGCCACAGTCCGCTATCGACGGACAAACCCCAGAGGCGGGTGGGAGGCGTGAAGGTTTGCCTTTTATCCCTCCCATAGCGGATTTAGAGCCGCAGCTACAGAACCCCCGGAGGGATGCCAAGGGAAGGCTGGCTAACAGCCCCCGTCGTTCTCAAAGTCCTGAAAGACAGAGGTGGAGTATAGATCCTCAAGTTCTGGAGGATCACGTAAAGGAACAAGACGAGTTAATAAGGAAGATGGCGACATACATAGAGTCTATGAAGCGCCAGATCAAAGGAAAAGGGGTGGCGACAGGAGAGGGGGCGCAAAAGCAACACGCTCCCTCGCCACTCGGAAGATCGTGGTAGGCATACCACACCATCGCAAGTAGAGAGTAGGAGCCTGAGAACAGGCGACACTCAGTCAAGAACTCCCAGGACTCGTTACTCCAGGTCTGAGAGAACGAGAACTAAGAGGTCATATACTGAGGGAAGCACCTATTGGCCCTCGCACACGCATCAGACGTCATCCAGGCAGATGGAGTTGCCTAGATCATCCGATTTGCGAACTGTGCTAGAAGAAAGGGCACGATAGAAGGAAGATACCAGGGCGTGCGACCCGCGCAGAGTTTCAGCTCTTCAGTGATTGGCTCCTCGGACGCATGGGAGCGTCGAGGTAGGAATGCCAATACTGCGCCTTGCTTACGAACTAACAAACAAAGCATTAGCAAGGCTGCAGACCTCGCCGTTTGTTCCGGCAATTGAGAACGCACCACTACCTTCGGGCTTTCACCAGCCAAAATTCACCACTTATGAGGGGAAGACGGACCCCTACATGCACTTGAGCCACTTTCGCCAGGTTATGGCAGTATACCGGCGAAACGAGGCTTTAATGTGTATCATGTTTCCGTCCAGCCTAGGCGACCTGGGTCTAACTTGGTTCGAAAGGCTACCAGAAGGCAGCATCGCCTCCTGGGCACAATTGGCAGAGGCGTTCGTGACAAGGTTTAGAACGAACACCAAGACACTAGTGGAGATCGATCAGCTACTCTTCATTGACATGGGCGACAAAAAAACATTGAGGTCCTACAACAGTCACTACTGGGAAACTTTCAACCAGATAGGAGATTGTCCTACAAACCTCGCCATCATACAATACAAACGGGGCCTGCCAGTCGGCAACAAATTGAAGGATTCAATCACTATGACGCATCCCCTCACGATGGAGGCCTTAATAGAGAGAGTGCACCAACATATTCGTATAGAAGAGGATGGCGCCCGTGATAAGACGAAATTTGGCACAACAGCAATACCAGATAAAAAGACTTTAGCAAAAGTCAACACGGTAGAACGACCAAGCAGGAATAGGCGAGGCAGACGGGCCAACAAAGAGGATCCAGACAAAAGGTGGCTAAGAGTTCGCACTGCCATTACCACGATGTTCAAAAAACCAATCTACCGAATTCTCAGTGAGATAGGCGATGAACTTTTTGTCCGATGGCCAGCTAAGTTGGGAGAAGCACAAAAAGACTATGACGAAGGATCCCGGTGTACCTTCCATAATGAAAAGGGGCACCGCACAGAGAATTGCACGCAGTTGAGACAACACTTGGAGGAGTTAGTGGCAGCTGGGCACCCGGACCAGTACATAGAAGGAGGGACCCAGCCAGCCCCCCAGAACCACGACAACCCAAACGGAATGCCGATCGACCCCCACCTTAAGGCGTGATTAATGTAATACATGGGGTATTCGAACCTGAACGAGTATGTGAGCTCAGGGGAATGATCAAGAAGGCCGAGCACTTAAAGGAGGTATTAAGTGCGCAACCTGCCATCAAAAGGGGGAGAACAGAAGCCACGAATGTTATATCTTTCTCAAACAAAGACTTGGTAAGGATATATTGCCCTCACAATGATGCGCTGGTCGTACACTCTGCGTCAAGGATTACGACATCAAATGGATTTTGATTGACCAAGGAAGCTCGTGTGAGATAATGTATTACGAAACCTTCAAACAATTGAAACTGGAGGACAAAGACTTGGCGCCTGCAACATCTCCCCTAATCGGATTCAACTCAATGCTAGAGTGGCCAGTGGGCAAGATAATCCTCCCAGTCAGAGCAGGAAGCATGACGAAACAAGTGGAATTCTGGGTATTGAAAGTCCCTTCCACTTACAATATAATCTTGGGAAGGACATGGCTGCATGTTATGCGATCGGTAGCGTCAACCTACCATCAAGTATTGCGGTTCCCCAACGAAGCCAGAGTAATTGAAGAGGTCTTTGGAGACCAAATTATGTCCAAGCAATGCTTCGTCACAGTAAATGGCAGCCGCGCTGCCAAGAGATATGTACAGATAGTGGAAGAACCTGAGAACAATGAGCTGTTCGCATATGTTGGCAAAGCAACTGAACAGAAGGCGGTGGAAGACTTAGTACAGGTAAGGATAGATGAAAAAGACCCAGAAAAGTTCTTTTTGCTCTGCTCGTCATTGTCCAGCACTGAGAGAATAGAGGTCATGAAATTCTTAACCTCTAACATCGAAGTGTTCGCCTAGACGCCGTATGACATGCCTGGCATTGACCCAAACTTCATCTGTCACCAATTAAATGTCCACCCAACTGCCAGACCAATTATACAGTGCACTCGCAGATCAGCACTCCACCACGCCGAGATAGTGGCGGAAGAAGTGGGAAGCCTTCTAGAGACAGGAGCTATCAGAGAAGTGCACTATCCCAAGTAGATATCTAATACTGTGGTAGTGCCAAAGAAGAATGGAAAATGGCGTGTCTGCGTGGACTACAAAACAGTCAACAAGGCATGCCCAAAGGATAGCTTTCCCTTACCACAGATAGACCAACTGGTAGACCTAACGGCAGGACACAATCGACTTAGCTTTCTTGATGCGTACAGAGGTTACCATCAGATCGCTATGTATGAACCAGACTAGGAGGTCACATCCTTTACAATGCCAAGAGGACTGTATTGCTATAAGGTCATGCCCTTTGGCCTAAAAAATGCAGGGGCAACATTCCAGCGGATGGTCACCAAGATGTTTGAACCATTGTTAGGCAGAACAATTGAGGCATACATATATGATATGGTGGTCAAAAGCAAGGATGAGAATGACCATCTCAGGGACCTAGGTGAGATGTTTCAGATCCTGAAAAAGAACAAGTTACGCCTTAATGCATCCAAGTGTGCGTTCGGTGTAGGATCTGGCAAATTCCTAGGCTTCCTGGTGACCAACCAAGGTATAGAGGCAGACCCCTCTCAGATCAAAGCAATTTAGGATCTAGAGAGGCCCAACTCAGTAAAAGAAGTGCAGTATCTCACTGGTATGGCAGCTACGCTCAACCGGTTCATAAGTCGGTTGTCAGACAGATGTCGACCATTTTTTCAAGCGTTAAAGGCCAAGTTTGAGTGGGATGAAGAATGCGATCACGCCCTAAAAAGCCTGAAAGAATACATGTCTTCCCCACCATTGCTGGTAACCCCAATACCTAGTGAAGAGCTCTTTCTGTACCTGGCAGTTTCACAGCACGCAGTCAGTGCGGTGTTGGTCAGAGCGGAAGGAATCCAACACCTGTCCATCTTTTATGTTCAGCAAAACCTTGCTGGGCGCAGAAACCAGGTACTTATCATTGGAAAAACTAGCCTTAGCCCTGATGATAACCTCTAGGAAACTGTTGCATTACTTCCACGCCTACACCATAATCGTCCTCATAGCTTTTCCATTAAAAGCTTTGTTTGAGAGGGCGAACTTTTCTGGGCGAATTTTGAAGTGGGCAGTGGAGCTGGGACAGTTTGACATCAAGTTTCAACCCAGAACCGCAATAAAAGCCCAAGCTTTGGCAGACTTTGTGGCAGAATTCACACCAGGAAGTCATCACATCTGCCAGTTAACTTGACTGGTACAACCGAAATGGGGATGGAAAGCGTTGCAGGAAATGCGCAACCCTTGATACAGGATGCCCAGCCACATCCCAAAACAGACTGGAGTGAAAAAATGGAGGAAGAAGTAAACCATGCTACACCAAGCAAAGACTCATCAACAAGTAAAAACTTGGTACAATCAGATAGTGAGGGGCAAATAATAAGTGTGGACTTTGAAGAAAACACCAGCAACACTCATGACCCCAAGGCATCATCCGATCCCTCCACTTGCTGGAAGTTGTTCATTGGAGAGATGTGGAAGCTTTTCGTGGATGTAGCGTCCAACAGGCACAGTGCAAGACTTGGCATAGTTCTTATCTCACCAGATAGCCTAATAGTGGAATAATCAGTCAACCTTGGCTTCCTAGCATCAAACAACGAGGTGGAGTATGAGGCGCTTCTGGCAGGCCTAAAATCAGCACTCTACATGAAGGCCACTGAGCTAATGGTTTACAGTGACTCGCAGCTGGTGGTAAACCAAATTTCAGGCGACTACGAGGCAAATAATGAAAGGATGGCTATGTACCAAGAGTTAGTCAGAAAAGAGATCATGAAATTTGAAGTAGTGCAGATAGAGCAGATCGGCAGAGAAGAAAACAGTAAAGTAGACGAACTAGCAGGCTTTGCTTCAATGGCAGATACATCCATCCCACATCCGTTACTAATTGACTACTTACCAAGACCAAGCATTGAAGAACCCGAAATGGTCGAGGCATGTTGCGCCGAATTAGGCCCTTCATGGATGGATCCCATTATAACGTTCTTAAAAGACGGCGTCTTACCCGAAGAGAAGAAAGAAGCCAACAAGATTAGAGCAAAGTCGCAGCGATTTTGGCTCTCCCCATCAATGGCCTTGTACAAAAAATCCTTCATAGGACCTTACTTGAAATACGTCTATCCTAGCAAGGTCGAGGCATTCTTATTCGAGATACACGAAGACGTATGCGGAAGCCACCAAGGGGGCAGATCATTGGCTTACAGAGCAATTTCGCAGGGATATTGGTGGCCTTACATGCAAGCAGATTCAGAGAAGTATGTCAAGAAGTGCGAGAAATGTCAGAAGTTCGCACACCAAATACATCAACCAGCCAGAGAGCTTCTACCATTAACTAGCCTATGGCGCTTCGCAATGTGGGGCTTGGACATAGTAGGACCACTTCCAACGGCACCCGGCAACAGAAAGTTCTTTCTTGTAGCAACAGACTACTTCACAAAGTGAGTGGAGGCAGAAGCACTAGCGTCAATAAAGGAGAAAGATGTGAAGAAGTTCGTCTAGCAAAATATCATCACTCGGTTTGGCATACCAAAGCCTAATATCTGACAACGGCACTCAGTTCGACAGCAAAGTTTTTAGAGGCTTTTGTGAGGAGTACAAGATAGAATTCTACAATTCTACACCAGCATACCCCCAAGCAAATGGACAAGCGAAAGCATCAAACAAAGTCGTCTTTGATGGATAGAAGAAAAGGCTGTAGAAAGCAAAAGGCAAGTGAGCTGAGGAACTCCCTCACGTTTTATGGGCTTACCATACCACACCTTGGCGGTCAATTGGAGAAACACCTTTTTCCTTGGCCTATGGCATGGAAGCAGTAATCCCACTGGAAGTCGGCCTCCCCACAATCAGAAGTGAAAATTTTGATCTAGACTTAAATGAAAAAGCCATAGCATTGGAGCTCGACCTTGCAGAAAAAAGAAAAGAAAGAGCACTGGTTCACATCGCCTCATACCAGCAAGAGTTATCCAAAAAATATAACAAGACAGTACATCCAAGGCAATTCAAGATTGGAGATTGGGTGCTGCGCAAAGTAAAAGGAAATACTCTAGTACTCGGAGACGGCAAGTTAGGGCCTAATTGGGAAGGACTATACAAAGTGGTTGGATTAGCATAAAAGGGGCATACCACTTGGAAGATGAAGACAGCAAGGCCATTCCCAGGCCATGGAACACTGCCAATCTCAAACTATTTTATTTTTAGCTTTTCTTTAAAGTACTTGTAATTTTTCCTTCTCAATAAAACAAGTAGTTTCTTTTCAGTATAACTATTTTCTGCTGTAAAAGTTGTTTTAGTGAGCTAGGGCCATTGAAAGCAAAGTTGGCCAGAATAACCAATTTTGCACTCTCTTCAGCCGAGATTAGGATCTAGGCTAAAGAGGTTGGCTGGAAAAACCAACACTTCTCCTAAGCCGAAGATAAGGATCTAGGCTGCAGGACGTTTGACAGGAATAGCCAAGCATTTCGCTCTAGGTTGGCAGAAATAACCAACTTTGAGCTCTCTTCAGCCAAGTTTAGGATCTAAGCTGAAGAGGTTGGCTAGAAAAACCAACGCTTCTCCTAAGCCGAAGACAAGGATCTAGGCTGCAGGAAGTTGGCTGGAAAAACCAACACTTCGCTCTAGGTTGGCAGGAATAACCAACTTTAAGCTCTTTTCAGCTGAGATAAGGATCAAGGCTGAAGTGGTTGGCTGGAAAAACCAACACTCAGTGCTCTTCAGCCGAGATAAGAATCAAGGCTGAAGTGGTTGGCTGGAAAAGCCAACACTCAGTGCTCTTCAGCCGAGATAAGGATCCAGGCTGAAGAGTGGTTGGCTGGAATAACCAACTTTTAGTACTCTTCAGTCGAGAAAAGGATCCAGGCTGAAGAGTGGTTGGCTGGAAAAACCAACACTTAGTACTCTTCAGCCGAGATAAGGATCTAGGCTGAAGAGTGCTTGGCTGGAAAAACCAACACTTAGTACTCTTCAGCTGAGATAAGGATCTAGGCTGGAGAGGTTTGCAGGTATGACCAGATAGATTTCAAGGTTAAGACCGAGATAGGTATCTGGCCAGAAAATGTTATACTTCATTCAGATTACAGTTGGAAAATAAATACAAGCATAGTGTAAACCGAACTAACAGTTGAAAAAAAGAAGCTTTCATTCAAAGTTCAAGTCAAAGGTACAAAAGGTGGGCCTCAGCCCGGTTACAAACTTTGTTAAGGAAAAGAAAAAAATCAAGAAAAGAGGTCGTCAAGATCCGCATCCAGATCAACTCGAAGCCCGGTTTTAGCAGGTAGCTCGGATACGTTGTCAACCAATTCTTCCACCGTTGGCTCCACCCGAGCTGACTGAACAGCGAGATCATTAACGACGTCTAGGGCATTGTTGGGCTCAGATTCTTCTACTTCTTCCCCTTCTTGAAGAAATTTTTGTTGAATGGCCGCAACATACTCCACCATGTAGCTCGGTATGTAATGAGGAGGAGGGTTGAGGAAGACCTCGGTCTCTTGGCTATGACCGAGCTGCGCCACAGCCGCCTTCCATCCACATTTGAAGAATATATCTTTCGCTGCTTCGCATTGTTGGATGTAAGTGGCCTCCCCCTCCTTGTAACATCGGTCTTTGGCGTCTTTCACGCTCTTCTCTAATCGGGCGATCTCAGCATTCTTCTTTCCCTCGAGCTTGGCCAGCTCGTGCAGATATTTGTCTTTCAGCACGGCCGCAGCCTTTTGCTTATCTGCTTCAGCCGAGCTGACAAGACCGGTCAGGCGGGCCACCTCGGTATCTAGCTCAGCCATTTTCTTCTTGGCCACATCTAGCTCAGTTGATTTGGTCTTGGCCTCAGCCACGGCCTGCCGGGTGGTTTTTTAAAGCTCCAACACGTGCTTATGAGCAACGTGGTTCTTCTGTAAGGCCTGCAAAAGGAGAGAAACAATTTTGAGCTGAACCGAACGAAAAGATGCAGAAATTAGAAGAAGGAAAAGGAGAACTTACCAACATCATTGATTTTGTTGCCGAGCGAATGGCCTTCAGCTCGGTGAGATGATCGTGGTACTCCATATCGGTTAGAAGACAGATGCTCTTGGCAAGATTAAAGGCCAGCGAATGGTCTTTTTCTGCAACCACTGAGTCGGGGTTAGTGATAGCACGGTTCTTGTAGATGATCTTTGGCACCCACTCAGAGCAGGTAGCTCGGTCAAAGCGCTCCGGTTGTGGGCTCGGTGGTGTGGTTTGGGGAAGGATGGTTCATCTTCGTCGACAAGGCGTGGCTCAGTTGTGGAAGTCCGAGCACGCTTGCTTAGCCGAGATGATGACGGCTGAGAGGTGGGAAGCGCTACCACGGCCTCATTTGTTTGGTCGGCTTGTGGTACCTCGGCCTGGTTTGTTTCGGTGATAAGGGCTCTTACTGCTCTCTTTTTGGCCATCTCTTGTTTTGCAGTTAATGGGATAAGGTTGATTTGTGGAAGGGTTGGATCAGGTTCTGGTGATGGCTCTAAGATGAAGTCTGTCACCTTGGTCTTCCGCCTGCTGCTGTATCTATATGTCGGCTCGAAGTTGAGTAGCTCGACCCGACCTCGATTGGGATATCTAGCGCGGCGCGAAGTGTGTCAAGATTGGGGTAACTGTACTGTGACTTTAAAAAGTCCAAATTTGCATAAGGAAAAAAGCAACGGTTAGTACGGTTCATAGCTTACAAATGAAGTAAAGAATGCACAAAACTAAGCCGAGGTAATTATACCGGCAACTCCTTTATTCCAGTTAATCCGGTCTCTTGGTATTTGGGCTTCCTGATCTTCGAAGTTACCAGAGACCCAGAAAAAATCATCATCGTTTACATCTTTATCTGGGGTGTTTTTTATTATTTTCTCTCAGCAGCGTCTTATTCTTTGATAATATACCCAGCCGTCTTCGTTTTGGCCTAATGAATATTGGTGGAATAATTCGGCCAGACCGAGGTTGAGGCCAAGCCGACGGTTTAGCTCGGTGAGTCCATTTATTATCCTATATGAATTTGTGGAAAGCTAGGTAGGGTAGAGATTTGTTTGTCTGAGAAATTCACAGAGAAGAGGTTGAATTGGGAATCGGAGTCCAGCTTCTACAATGGATATGACGTTAAAAGGGACGAAGCTCGGTTTTCCCCAAGGAATGGTGTCTAGTTCGGCTAAACTAAGGTGGACATCATCGAGGATGTTGTAATCCTTGCGGAATTTGGCGATAGCCCCTGGGGAATTTACTAAAAATCTATACTTCCCCATATGGATTTAAATTATGTATACATTAGCCTGAAGTGTTAGCTCGGTGCTGAGAAGACGTTGGGTATCTCGGTTAGACGTGCAAGGGAGTGCCTGGCCAACCTAGTCGGAGTCTACAAAGTGAAAAGGCAAAGAGTTAAGCACAGATCGTTGGACTGTGTTAAGAGAAACAAAGGCAAAATAAATGGAGTCCTAGCTCGGCTAATTGGAACGAGGGGTTCGTAGCCCGGTTGAAGCTTAGCATACGACATTTTTGGTTCGGTTTTGACTAAGTTGAAGAGTTGGTTTGGTCCCAAGTGATAGCCCGGTCATTGGTTAAGGCTTTCTAGTTCGGTAGTGCGCACACCTAGTATGGTTCCTTAGTTCGGCTAAGTGAAACAGAAGGTAAGACCTATTGGAACTTAATCTAGTTCGGCTGGGTGCACACTTTAAGTACAAACAGGTTCCTAGCTCGATTGGAATTCTATTTTGGATCAAACATGTCGTTCTACAGATTATTCATGAATACAATGGTTTTACTACATAGATTTGTCCCAGAAAAATGGAAGCAAAAATGGTGTATGTGTTTTTGAAAAGCGTACGAATACTATGCTACATACTTCGGAGACTATATAAACAAAGAGGAAAAGGGATTGAGTCACTTACAATTTTGGAAAAAGAGGGTAAGGCCCCAGACGATGAAGATGCCAGACGAGAGCACGAGCTTTGCAGGAATAGTGTTGAGGAAAAATGCAGGCTCAGAAGGTAGAGAGAGAAGATGATGAATAGTGGTATGGTTGGTTTGAAGAGTAGGGTTTTTTGTGAAGAATGAGAAATTGGGCGGGACTGTTCAAATTTTGCGAAGTACGAAGACGGCGTGGCAGCTGTATTTGACCAATAGAAGCTAGCCACGTGTCCAAGAGAATAGAAAGCGATTCAATTACAGTGACTGAAAAGACGTTTTGACCGGACAGATTAGTAGCCCGGTGTCAATTTAGCTTGGTTAAAAGGCTAAAAGTTTTTAGCTCGACTGGTAACAAGTAATCCCGATCATGCTACGCAGATGGAATTAAGGGGCAATTGAGAGGGTAATTTATAAATAAATTGGGCCAAGCTAAGGAATTGCTTTCTTTGTAAGTTGGGCCACACATGGGGTCGGGGTAAGAGTTGATATAACTCGGTCTAAGTGTTTAGTGGGGCCTAGTTGAGGTTCGGACCGAGCTAAGCATCACACATAGGCGCGCCGAGGTAACGACGCCGCTCTGCATAGTTAGCTCGGTCTTTAGTTGTTAACCCAGTTGGAGTACACCAAACCGAGGTACAAGCTATGAATGGAAGAACCGAGCTAATTAGAGCTCGGCTATTTTTTCCGCTTTAGCATGGCCATGTTAGCTCGGTCATTTTGTCATACTATCGAGGTAAAACCATCTCACTTGGTTTAAGCAGTGAAGGGGGTGTTGAAGGATAAACATTATCTTTCAGTAGTGTGATTCCTAGGAAGACTCTACATGGAGGAATAAGAGTCCTACTAGGATTGTGCCACATGGAACCTATAAAAAGCTCATAACGGAACCTATGGAGAAGGTAACACAACTTTGATTTTCGAATACACAGAACTTTTGTCTATTTATCTATTTTGCTGACTTAAGCATCGGAGAGGTATCCGGCACACACCCGTGGGCTAGCTCACATTTGTGTTTTCAGGGAGTAAAGCGACGACGTTTGGAGGAGCGCAGACTTGATCAACAGGATTATACGAGAACATTATTTCTTGCTCGTACACATATCATCTAGAAGGAGATCAACCACCTTCTTCAATGTTGGTACTGCGCATATCATCCATTCATTCAAATTGTGACTCAACTGTTGATATTCTGCCAGTGGCATCAAATGGTGCTGAAAACACCATAGCAACAAAAGTAGATTAGATTTTTGAGAAGCCTAAGAGACATTTTATCAAACAGTTTGAAGGCAAGAAAAAACAAACAAACAAACAAACAAACAAATTGAAAAGCCATAACAACTTCCCAAACCAACAATTCATGGGGGGCAACGAGCCATTAGATTTTAATGGGTTTTGATTTATATATATGGATATATATATATACACACAAAGAAGACTAGAAGAGGAAGAAAAACAGGAAACGATTTCATTAGATTTTAATGGGTTTTGATTTATCTACATTTATTTTCGGGATTATATACAGGAAACGATTTCAATGAAGAAAAACAGTGATGGTTCTATCGATACCCAGAAAAATGGTGTAGAAGAAGACCTAATCACCAACCTAGATTTTGGGTCAATATGCGAATTGCACACACAGAGAGAGAGCTCGCAATCGGTGCTCCAGTTGTCAGCGACTGTGAGGAGGAGCGGCGGAGGCACAGCTGGTGGAGCGGCAGTGAGAGAGGGAGGGGAGAAGAGCAGCGGAGAGGCAGAGGCAGAGGCAGAGGCAGAGAGAAACGCTTAAGAGAGAGAGACAGAGGCGCTGGTCAGTTGTCTAGGAACCTAATATATATATATATTACACCATTACCGACAAAATATTTTTAGTCGCCAATTCATTGTATAAAATTTGAAATGTTTGGCTCCAAATTTTTTTGGTTTTTGGCAACTAAAATAGTTTTTGGTCGCTGAAAATAAAGATAAAAATAATTTTTTATTTTTCATTCGGCGACTAAATGGTTTTAGTAGCCAAAACTCAAACTACGGCAACTAAAATATTTTTTGGACGCTGAAAGTAAGTTTTGGTCGCCAAAGATTAAAAAATAATTTTTTACTTTTCATTCGACAACTAAATGCTTTTAGTAGCCAAAACTCAATATATGGCGACTAAATTTTTTTTTGTCGCCAATTCTGGAATTTTTTTTTTCGCCAATAATCAATATACGCCAACTAAAAAAAATTAGTAGCTAAATATTTTACTTTTGCCGACTAAAAAAATTATTAGTCGCCAATTCCCCAACTTTTGGTGACTAAATTTTTTTTAGTCGCCAATTTTAGTTGCCAAATGTGCATTTTGTTGTAGTGCTACTAAAGCACGTACCAATGGATGTTGGTTCGGTTAGGCTAGAGGTGTCGTTGCCACATTGTTGTTGACATATTACATATAATAAAAAGATAGATAGATGTAAAATAATAATGCGTGCACTAAAAAATAATTACAAAAATGTATATATAAAAAAGAAAAGACTATGTAAATCAATAAAATTTTCAAATATTCTATAGTAATTAATATGTTATGTAATAAAAAAAATTTAGAATCTAAAACAAGACGCATTTTAATAATGTGATAGATGCAATATTAATAGCAAAAAATTCGTAAGATTTATAATTAGTATAATATTACTCATAAAAAAATATATATATTCTAATTTATTTTGTGTCTCATTCCATTATACCTAAAATAAATACGAGCTATTTCTTCGCTCATTTTTATACAATTTTTTTTTTTTAAAAAAATCTTTCGTGTCTTAGGACTCATTTGAAAACAGATTATTTTAGTAACTTTTTGACTTTTTATAAAAAGATGTACAGAAAAGAAGAGAAAATGATGTGACAACTTATAGTGATTTTTTGACTAAAGTATATAATTGACAAAGGAGATCTTAGTGAAAACAAGATTCATGTGGATGTGTGTCCTTTGATGCTCAGTGATGCTGATACAAAGAGTTGTGATTGGGGGCCTGAAAACGGGACCCCCGAATGCCCCTAATTTTTTTTTTTTTTTCAGCAGACGAAGAAGAGGAGGGGGAGGGAAGGGGGAGGAGGAGGAGGAGGGGGCCTAAAAAATGGAGGAGGAGGGGGCGGAGGCGGCGGAGGCGACGAGCGGGGCAGAGCCGACGATGGGCGGAGGCGACAATCAGAGCAGCGACGGCGACGATCAGAGCAGAGTAGAGCAGCGAGGCGGCGATCGGCGATCGGCGACGGTGATGGCCTCTCCCTCTCCCTCTCTTTCTCTCCCTCTCCCTCTCCCTCTCTCTCTCTTTCTCTCCTCCCTCACTGCGTATCAGACTGAGGAAGAAGAAGAAAAAAAAAAAAATTTTGAATGGCTGAAACGACGTCGTTTCAGCCATTTGGGGCATTCGGGGGAAAATTTTTCGGGCACAAAATCATTTTTCTTGATACAAAATGGACCCACCCAATTTTGAAATTATGTTTACGATTTTAATTTGTCAATTTGAATAGTTTTGTTTTGAATTTAGTATATGTAAATTATAAATGCATATGATAAATACGTTTCGAGTCATTCTTTATTTTAAAAAATACATATCTCCTCAAGATATTTCAAACTACATATTTTGGTGCTTGGAGTTTCATTTTTTTTTTTTAATGAATGGGTGTTTGGGTTAGTTTATGCGCACTTCGACTAATTTTGAGACTCACGCAAAGCTTCCCATCACGTAAATTGGGAAAATTTCCAACAAAATCTGCGGCCATGGCCCTAAAGGAGTTATGGTGCTTGGAATTTCATTTTTTTTTATGACCAGGTGTCCGAGCCAATTTACGCGCACCTTCACTAATTTCGAGATTCATGTAAAGCGTTTTCTCCACATGGATCGAAAAAATCTCTGACAAAACTTAGCAGGCGTGGTCCAAGGAATTGAGCCTAGAATTTAATGGTAGCACACTCTCAGGTTCCAAACTGTAGCCGCTAAACCAACCCTTTGGGATTTGAAATTTAATTTTATATCAACCACATTTCGCTAAATTTTGTACTTCGACAAAAGAGGCGTGTGCATCAATTTTGCTATATGTAACAAAAAGTTCATTTATTTATTTATTTATTTATTGGTGTGTGTGGCTATTTTGACCATAATAATATTAAATTATATTTTAGAATTTGATGCATAGGAGCCCTTTTTTTTTTTTTGAGAAATGTTAGGGATCATGAAATTTTTTTCATGAAAATGATCATGAAAGATTTATGATCTTTGGATTACCTTAATTAGTGTGTGGTGCTTTATTCTAAATGTAATCCAAGAGTCACAAAACTTTCATGATTATTTTCATGAAAAGTTTTTCATGATACCTAATATTGCTGTTTTTTTTTTTTTTGGGTGCTTCGGAAAAGATCATAGGAGCCATTGATTGTGGATGCCACCGTCATCAAATATCTTAATGTAATGATCTAGATAATTAGTACTTTAAAACAATATTTATTATTGGGTGGAGGCACAGATAAAAATCCAAAAAGAAGTTTTGATGTCACCAGGGCTAGAAACCTTGAAAAATTACTAGGGAGTAATGTTTCATTTCACTTACTAATTGATACATTTCATTTTATTTCCTAAAATACTAATGCAAATATGATGGGTTTCATTATTTAGATTTTAGACTAATTACTATTAATTTGGAGCACCATATGTACTTGTTTCAAGAATATTGAATAATTCCTCAAAATTTAGCATATATTATAAATGAGTGCATGAAGGGGATCAATTACCTTAACTTTTTTGCTTATTGGTCTTGTGGGGTGAGTAATTTAATGTGAGCATGCTAATCAACTTCGTGAAACAGGTTTAAATAATGCATATCCTATTCTACTTCTTTGGACCTTGGATGCCTTTCAGGAAGGTTCATGGAATATATATATATATATATATATATATATGCGTGCGCGCGCGTACATAATTACAAATGAGATAGCAATTCAATATGAAAATTTCTAGCTTGGGGGTCAAGAATTTCATGTACTTGCCAACCTTCAGTTTTAACTTTTCAATAGGAGTAATGTTAAACTAATGGAATTAGTCCGATTGACTTCTTGCACATTATTAGGAGGTTAGTAATTGATATGACACTTATCACATTATTAAATTGAATTTTGTTTCAAGTTTTAAAATTTATTTATTATATGATATATCAATTGATAATAAAAATTTATAAAATTTTTGTTAGTCGAAATCAAAGGCCAGGCAGATGATTTTATTTATAGCTGTTGGTATAATGAGTTATTAGTAGGTTACGGTGGCATTGGAAGGTCTATATATATTTACTCAACTTGTTAAAATTGATTCTTTGACATCTATGTTTGTTTCTTTCTTAGAGCAAATTATAGCTTCAGAGGGCATTGCGATCTTCTGTCATTTTGGAAAACAAAAACAAGTGTAACAAATATAATTGGTTCCTAATATAATAAAAAAAGATTAAAGGGTTGTTCAATGATTTAATTATATTACACTTTGAATGCATTTAAGTATGCCACTTGGACAAATATCCCTATCTATTACACTATGTGTGTTCTTTTACATAATTTAGTATATTAAATGGTTGGTGCCACACAACTCAATGAAAGAAAACCAATCGTTGAGAGGGAAAAAAAGGTAACAAATCATTAATTTATAGGATTAGGGCAAATGATGAAACGAATTAATCAAAGTGATAATTGGTCAAGTTGGCTTTGAGATGGTTTGTTGTGGAATATGATGTTTCATTTTGGTCACTCTTGATTAGGACTTTAAAAACTCGATCAATTACTTGACCAACTTTAATGAATGCTAAATATCTCACTTTTAAGTGTTGTGATATTTTAATTGTCTTTGTGGGCTAGTAAAAGATTCATAGAAAGCACTTTCAATGTTGTAATTCATATTATCATTTGTACTTCATCATCACTACTAGTGCTAGTGCTAGTGCTAGTTAATTGGTTTGAAGCCTAACAATATCTAAAGGCCCTCAGAAAATTTTAGTGCAAGTTGAAACTAAATCTTGTAAACTTTGGACAATTGTGAACTAATACCATTTTATTGTTATACAAGATTGTACTGCTTGGACGGAGATTGATCTATAAGATTTCTGTCTATTCAATTGTAATCATAATATAAGAATACATTGGTATATATAACAATCTAACCCTAAAACGAAAAAGGAAATACGACTTATTTCATTATACAAAATATATATACTACCATATATATATAAAATCCCTAATATATTCTCACACTCCCGCTCAAACTCAAAGTGTTTTAGCAGAAAACACTGAGAGTTTGCCAAGAAGAAACTGAAACCGAGCAGTGCTGTGAGTTTTGGTGAAGAAGTTAGCAAGTTGTAGAGTCGAAGAGACGAAAGGAAGTGAAATAGAACCAGACTGCAGATGCTGACGGACAAAGTAACAATCAATCTCAATATGCTTCATCTGCTTATGGAAGATAGTGTTATGGACAATCTGAATAGTACTGCAGTTGTCATAATAGAGAGAGGTCGGAGAAGACTGAGGGACACCCAAATTAGATAGAAGACAACGAAGCCAAACAATCCCAGCAGTAACATGAGCCATAGTACGGTACTCAGTTTCGGCAATAGGGCGAGCAACAACAGTTTGTTTCTTGCTTTTGAAAGAGATCAAGGAATCGTCAAGAAACATACAGAAACTAGATGTGGACTTGCGATCAGTAACATCACCAGCCCAATCAGAATCAACATAGGCCACCAAATCTAGAGAAGAAGTAGAGGACAATAGTAAACCTTAAAATATAGTACCTCGGAGATAGCGAAGAATCCGAACCAACACAGCCCAATGTGTGGAGCGAGTAGTAGAAATAAATTGGCTAACCACATGAACAACATAGGCAAGATTAGGACGAGTAACCGTCAGATAAACTAAAGTAGGATTATCCAGTGGGACACCATCAGTAGAGTTGAGTTTTACATTAAACTCAATACATGTATCAGAAACCTTAGTATCAGTAAGACCAGTACGGTGAATGACCTCATTAGCATACTTAGCCTGAGACAAAAAATAGCCTTTTGGAGAAAAAGCAACCTCAATACCAAGAAAATATCGCAATAAACCTAGATCTTTCATTTTGAAGCTGCGGAAGAGATGCTGTTTGACTTCAGAGATAGCAGAAGAGTCAGAGCCAGAGCCAGTGATGATCATATTATCCACATAGAGTAAGAGAGCAACAAAACCACTTGAGGTATGTCTCAAAAACAAAGCAGAGTTGGAAGTAGAAGGATGAAACCCAAGCTTAGTAATAACAGTCTGAAAGCAATCATAGCAAGCACAAGGAGATTGCTTCAAACCATACAGAGCATGTCGAAGACAACAAACCTGTCTAAAGGAATGGTGAAGGCCAGGGGGAGGACGCATGTAAACCTCCTCAACGAGATGACCATTAAGAAAAGCATTCTTAACATCCATTTGATAAAGAGGCCAATGGCGAATAGCTGCGACAGATATCAAAGTACGGACAATAGTCATCTTGGCAACAGGGGCAAATGTCTCTTCATAATCAATACTATACTCTTGTGAAAAACCCTTGGTAACCAGACGAGCCTTGTAACTCTCAAGAGAACCATCGAAATGAGTCTTGACTTTGTAGACCCATTTGTAACCAACCAGATTCTTACCAGTAGGCAAAGGAACCAACTCCCAAGTACTAGTTTTTTGCAAAGCAGACAACTTATCCTCCATAGCTCAAGCCCAATTGGGATCTTGACAGGTCTCCTTGTAAGACTGAGGTTTTGAAAAGCAATGAATAGCAGACAAAAAAGTACGGTACGAAACAAAAAAACATGTATTAGACCAATCCAACCTGTTTGGAGGACGACGTACTAGAGTAGGATATTGATGTTCAACAATGTAGCTTGACTTTTTCGCGCCCCCCTCTCGGGAGACGAAATAAGCCCTACAGTATCGGACTCCCACGGTTCTGAATCTGATCTCACAAGTACAATGTGAAATAGATAAACACCAAAGAGTCCCAATCCGGCAAATCTTTTGGAAAATCGATTTTGAATCAAATTGCCAAAAATAGATTGCTTTACCAGATACAGAGTTGCCCCCTAAATATTTTTTGAAAAATTTAGGAAACCCATGACTCGTGCTAAAGGCCACGTGTCCGTCATCAACAAGATTGTCTCGGCTTGGGAACTTAGGTACGAAAGGGGAAGGTTATGAATTGAGCACCCCTGCTTGCCCGATCAAAGATCGGCCTCTACTAATCATGATATGAATCTTATCTACATTATATGCTCTTGTTCTGATTTATTAGGCTAGCATTACTATGTGATGTGTACACACACAAGTATAGACTAATTTGCCAGAATTGGAACACTTCGATTCATGTTTGTTTTGAAAATTGTTTTGAATATGTACCATTTAAAAAAGTGATCGCATATGAACATTACTCAAATTATTCCAATTCAAGCAACTAGCATTCATCCACAAGCACTCAAGCAATTTATCATTTAAGCACTTAGCCTCATGACAAGCATGCTAAACATGACAACAACCACATATAATGCAATATGCTAAAGCAAGTGAAGGCTTACCTAGTACTCCAAAGCCAAAAAAGAGAAATGAGTTAGAAAAATGTATGATTCCTAACTATGCAATATGACTGATGCAACACATACAATATGCAACTAATAAGCTCGGCTACTAATATAGCATATGAATCAATTAAATAGCATGCAGTCTAAGCACGCATTCAAAGAAGTATTTAAACTAACAATGCAAGTTAGAATGATGAACCGAGCCTTGGTGCATGCAATACAAGTGGATGAAAACATGAAATATGCTAAACGAAATGTGATGCTCCTAAACTAACCATCATAAGTAGTTAAATAAAAGAAAGAAAGACGTGGGGTTGGAAAGTATACACATTATTACATTGCGCTCTCACGAAGGAGAGTCCGAAAGCTAAGCTAATTAATTAACTATTACAAAACAAAATGAATAAATAGCTAAATTACTTAACTAATTATTACAAACTGAATTAATTAACTAATCTGGCTAATTAAAATAATTGCAACACGTAACGAATTAGTTATTCTAACTAATGAATTACAAAGCCATTATTTTAAGTACAACACTAATGTATGCAATATAGATCCCGAGGGCCAATGAAAGGCTTATGCATGAATGCGGTTTCCTCCCGAAAAAATGCATCGTTTTTGCTACTGAATGTCTTTGTTGCACAGTAGGACACTTGCACTGATTGCCTTCTCTAGACTAACTTTGCTTTGCCTCAGGAGAACCCTGCTGAATTTTACATTGGTGGCCGGCAGAGGGCTTGCCGTCCACTGATGGTGGCCTGCCGGGCACCAAAGATGGCCTGCCAGCCATTGCTGATTAGTCTTCCTTGCTGCAACAAAGAGCAAATAGAGCAGAGACAGTGTATTCTCAAGGGTTTGTTTGCACATTTACCCCTCCTAATCATGAACAAATCAAAGGAGTACTAAGCTTGGTTCACAAACCATCAATGGAAACAATTTTATTGCATGATGGCCTATGAACCAAAGTGTGCAAGCTCAATAAATGCAACAAAATAAGACTCTCAAAACCACCTCCCTATCATGAAAGATCAAGGGAAGTAGTTAACAATGAATCTTGAACCATTTTTATCACTAATAAGTATGAAATGACCAAGACTCAAGGGTTCAATTACCGTCCGATTGAACCTAAAATAATTTATTATGTTGCACATTTTTTTGCCTCAATTTTATTACTCCATTTTAGTTTACCAACCATTCTTTAGTTCATTAACTCCAAAGAGTGAATTTAAGTCCTCTAATAGAAAGAGGGCTCAAACTAAGAGTCATTTTAGGCATGAAAGAGACATCATACTGTTGGTAATGAACCCCTAAAGGGATTAAACCATTAAGCATGACATCTCAATCTCATCTTAAACAAACAAAGGATTTGAAACCATTTTCAAAGCAAAACAAAAGCCAAGAAATGAGGGAGGTTGCAGAGATGATTGAGAGTGATCACAAGGATGGAAAGCCATAAAGAAATGCAATCAACTCAAAGAAGATGGTGTCTAAGGCCTAAAACACCAAACTCATAAGGACAATTACACTACAAACATGCAAAACAAAACTCAAATGCAACAAGCACTTACAAACAGTCTTAAAATAGCCCTAAAACATGCTGGAATTAAGACAAAAATAACTAGATTTATAAGCTAAAATATGGAGCATGCTAGACTAGTAAGCAAAAGACAAGGAGAGGAGGCTAATCCCTTCAATTTTGGACTTCAAACCATGATTTTAGCCACTGAAATAACTCTAAAAATCAGTGTTTAAAAGCTCAAAAAAAAAAAAAAAAAAAGATAGTGCAAAGGTGGGAAACAGAAGGGTAAAGGCCTTGAACACAAGGTGTAAAGAAGTGTGAACCACCCGTCAACCTTTATTGGCCTTAAAACCTAAGTTTCAGCCAAAAAATACAAAGGTTTTACAGCCCAAAAATAATGGGAAAACAGTAAGAATAACAGCAAATAAAACAAAGCAACAAGCAAAGCCTTATACCTCTTGATGAGAAGACCAATTCTAGGCAACAAATCAAGACAAACATATCCTTCTATAGCTCAAACCAAGCTCAAAAGTACCTCAACTCAAAGATGAAAAGGTTTGGTTTAGAATGTATAGGCAAATGTGAAGAGTGTATAGGCAAAGGTTGAGAAATTTGTAACAAAGAAAGAAAGAAAATTGTAGAGAGAGAGGAAAAATTTTGCTCCAAAATTTTTCTAACCTTGAAACATGAGAGGGAGACCCTCTATATATAGAAAACATGAATTTCCCTCAAGAACATCTAACCATACACGTGGGAGCAGATGCAAGCATCTGTGCAAATAGTTGGCACAGCTGTCACAAAATATCTGCAAAAGACATTGGTGGCCGACAACCAAGAGTGATGGCCAATAGCCTAAAGAGGTGGCTGGCAGGGCACCAGAGGTTGCAAGCTTGAAAAACTAGGGTTTTGGTCCCAAAAAAAAAAAAAAAGGCAACAGAGGGGTAAAGTTTGAAAGGCTCAAAGCTATGGCGTTCTACTGAGGACTTCAAGCACTTGACAAGCATATCGACTTATCATCGGGTGTGCAAGCGATGACGTCCAAGTCGTAAGGGCCGTAAAAAATGGGATGTCTCTAAGTAAGATTAGAGTCTTCCGAAGTAAAATAAGGAGCAGCTGGGGAAAAGACAACTGGTGGATGGAGAGCTTGACGATGAGAATAGACTAACAATAGAGGCGGAGAAGAAGCTGAAGGAGGAGAGAAAACCAGAGGTGAAGCAAGAGAAGAAGTAGGAATAGCCTCGGGAGGGTCAGTGGAGAGGTACTCAACAAGAGGGGTGGAAGGTGGAGAAGAGGGAACAACATCATGGGGAACAGTAGAGATGTACTCATTAGGAGGAACCTCAGAAGGAAATGGATCAATATGAACCAAATCCTCTTTAGAAATCGGAGCAGTGATAGGAGGAAGCTGAAAGTAAGGCAGACGTTCGAGAAAAGAAACATGACGGGAGACATAAAGATGATAAGAAACAGGGTCGTAACACCGATAGCCTTTCTGAGTAGGACTATAACCCAAAAAGACACAGAAGACAGGCCGGGCACTAAGTTTGGTCCTATCTTTGTGGGGAAG
Organism: Camellia japonica; assembly: GCA_030407325.1. Lineage (NCBI taxonomy): Eukaryota > Viridiplantae > Streptophyta > Magnoliopsida > Ericales > Theaceae > Camellia > Camellia japonica. The sequence goes on from JAPPVO010000024.1 coordinate 55,682,938, forward strand.
AAAAATAAAACAGGCAGACCCAAACACATGAAGGATGGAGTAGTTAGGAATTTGAGAAAATAAAGCCTCATAAGGAGACCGATAGGAAAGAAGGGGAGTAGGCATGCGGTTGAGAAAAAAAGCAACAGTAAGAACTGCCTCTCCCCAAAATGGAGCCTGAACTGAAACAGAGAGAAGAAGAGACCTAGCTGTCTCAAGGAGATGACGGTGTTTATGTTCGGCTCGACCATTCTGGGCAGGTGTATCTGTGCAGGAAGTTTGGTGAATGGTACCCAAATTGGCCAAATATTCACAGAACTCATTTTTAAAATATTCCCCACCCAAGTCAAACCATAATACTTTAATTGTAGACCTAAACTGAGCAGATTTATGAGTCATAAGATAAACTTAAGTGTAACGGGTGCAGTTATCAACAAATGACACATAATATGTAGAACCCCCTTTGGTGAGAATAGGAGAAGGGCCCAAAATATCAGTATGAACTAAAGAAAATGATATATCAGATATAGAAGTACTTTTATAAAACGGTAAGGTTGTCATTTTGGCAAGTTTACACCCCGACATTCAATAAGTTCACTAGGAGAAACTTTACCCAATATACCTGACTGAGCTAAAGATCGTAAGCGGTCAGCACACAAGTGCTCTAATCTAGAATGGCACAAGTAGACAGGACTGGACAGAGAATCTAACTGAAAAGAGGAAAAAACAATTTGAGAGGCTGCCATAGGCAGATGCAAGCTCTCCACCACATAAAGGTCTCCAACTCTACGACTAGTCCTAATCTACTGTTTGGACATTCTATCCTGCGTAGAACAAAGAGAAAAAGAAAAGATAACATCAAAACCAGAGGCATCAAGCTGATTGATAGATAATAAACTGATAGATAACTGAGGAATATAAAGGACAGATGGAATAGAGACAGCAAACATAGCAGATAGTAAGACAGACCTAAAAGATATAACAGACATACCAAATCTATTAGCAGCATTAACAGTAATAGGGAATGGAGAGGGAGTACAATTTTGAAGGAAGGAGAGATGATGAGTCATATGATGACAGGCACCAGAGTAGAAAATTCAAACAGATGAAGAGATACCTGAAGGAGACCTAAGCAAACTTGAATGAAGAGAGGAAACAACTGAGGCAGACGGGGAGGGTTGGAAGGTAGATAATATATGCTGAAATTGAGCAATCGGAGCACTCAAGGAAGCCAAATCAGGATCAGGAACCGGAGCAGATGCAGTATAAGTGGCATGAGTCTAAAAAGTACTCTAAAAAGGAGCATGTAACTGAGTTTGAGACTGTTGAAAAGATGAGGCAGACAGACGTCTATTCTTAGGACAATGATACTTCTAATGTCCTCGCTGATGGCAAAAAACACACTCATCTGATGCCAGTAGCCTCTTCTTGGGCTTTGCAGGAGACTAAAGCTGATAGTTATCCGACATCATAATGAACCAAAAATAGAGAACCAATTGGGTGAAGTATAATAAATAGAAAACTGATGAGTCAAACTGTAATAACCCAAAACTAGCACTATATGGACCAAAAATGTAATAACAGAGATCTATCACCAATCACAAGCAAAGAAAGAGAAGACCTGAACCCATACACTCATCTGATGCCAATAGCCCCGTCTTGGGTTTTGCAGGAGACTGAAGCTGATAGGTATCCAACATCATAATGAACCAAAAATAGAGAACCGATTGGGTGAAGTATAATAAATATAAAACTGATGAGTCAAATTGTAATAACCCAAAATTAGCACTATATGGATCAAAATGTAATAACAGAGATTTATCGCCAATTACAAGCAGAGAAAGAGAAGACCTAAACCCACTTCGAAGCAACCAGCAAACCAGCAATGAATCACAGAAAGAGACGAATTAACCCAAAATCAGATGAGAACCAGGGAACTGTCCTTCGCAAGGAGAGAGGACAGACTAGACCTTTACGTGAAGCGTGAGAGAGAGGCAGAGATAGACGACCAGAGTCCTTTTTGACTTAGATGGGTTACGATGATGGGTTTCAACCTGAACCTAGACGGGTTGCCACGAACAGATGAGCGGAGCAAGGGCAACACTGACAAACAGACGAATCACGATGGATAGATTGATCGAATCTTGACGAACTAGAGATGGATTACGGGATGGGTCAACTCCGACGACCCAGAGAACAACCTCAATTGAACCACCAAACACCCATATTGTAATTCCGAACTAGAGGATGTCGTGACTGTTGTTTTAGGGTTTCAAAGACGGCTCTGATACCATGTAAGATTTCTGTCTATTCAATTGTAATCGTAATACAAGAATACGTTGGTTTATAAAACAATCTAACTCTAGAACAAAAAAGGAAATACGACTTATTCAATATACAAAATATATATACTACCATATATACATAAATCCCTAATATATTCTCACACATCTACAAAAAATAGAAAGAACTATCTGAGTGACACTAGTATGGTATTAGCTTAAGGTTTTTTGATGCTTAGGTAGTGATCTTGTCTTCTCAATAATAATTTTTAGATTTTCAATAAGAGGAGAGAGACAAGAAGATAGAAATCCATTGTAGACACCCCATTTTTGACCGTCCTCAAGACTTGGACGTCACCGTTGGAACACTCGGTGATTATCCATGTTTGTGTTCGTTTGGAGTCCCCGGAGTTCTCGGCTGCGCGCGCCTTGCCTCGGGACCTCCGAACTCGACCGTTTGTGTTTGGTTTTGCACCAAACACTTGTGTTTTGCCTTGGAAGGGCAGGGAATGCCTTGTGAGGCATCCCTACACACCACCGGCTGGGGCTAGAGGCCACCGGCTGGCTGGTTTGTCCATCGGCACTTTATTGTGCCGACCGGCACTATTTTGTGCCGACCGGCACTAAATTTTGCCAAATGATTTTCTTTGCCGGCCGAGCACTGTACACTTGCTTTATGAGATATTTTCTCACAGCTGTAAAGTTCTTTGCTCCCCTCCATACACGTGTATGGAGGGATGAGCTCTTGGCTTGCTTAGTTGCTAAGCATTCCTTGCCTATAAGAGGAGAACTCTTCCTCTTGGCTCAAGGTTAGCCTTTTGAGAGCAAAACCAGAGCTTAGATACATATATCTCTGATATACATCCATATATATATATATCTCCCTCTCTCTCCTCTTGTGTGTGTGTTTTTAGGCCAAAAAGTGTAGTTTTACCTCATTTTTGCTCCCTTACACACACCATTACACCTTAGCTCGAGTTTGAGAGACTTAGGAGGTTGTTTGTGTTGGTTTTGGACTGGTTTTGAGCATTAGAGAGTGGTTGCAACCTCTGTTTTTCAAGGGATCATCAAGGGTAAGAATCTTGCTTTATATTCCCATTTTTGCAACCTCTTTCTACCCTCTTTACTTTGTGTTTTTGAGTTTGTGTTTAAGATAAAAAAAAGTCTTGTTTTTACTTGTTCTTGAACCTTCATTAAGGTCCTTTTTTGGTTTGAGCAAAGGTCCATCCTATTAGGCCTTGTATGGCCACTTTTGGTGCCTTTGCTTAAGACCCTCTTTACTTGGTGTTCTTGGCCTTCCCACCACTGAAAACCAGTGGGTTTTCAGTGGTGAGGAAGATGATTTTTGAGTCTCATATAGGGGAGAGACACCCCTCTCCCCTTGGCCCTTTGTTTGCCTTCATTTTTGGCTCATGAGGTAACATGTATGCATGCTTGTTTTAGCTTCATTTCAGAGACTTTTTGGGTGTTTGAGGTCATGTTTTGCCCCTGTTTTTGGTCGGTTTTGTAGCCCTTAACATGCCTCTTATGTTTGCTTTGGAATGCTCTCTGTGCCTAGAAGTATGCCATATGTCTAAGCCTTGATACTTGCATGTTTTAGTTTGATTTCATGGAGATAATAGCATCATCTTGCCATGTATAAGGGCTGTGAGCCACTGTCTTGGACCCATTTGGCATGCTTGGTTTGGTTGTCTTGCATTTTGGCTTGTAGGCCTTGCTTGTATGAAGCTCTAGTATGCATGTTTGCTTGTATTTGGCCTCATTTCAGAGTTTTCTTGGGTGTTTTAAGTCATGTTTAACCTCTGCCTAATATGGGTTTAATGGCCCTTAGCATGCTTCTTACACTTGCTTTGTAATGCCTCGTTTGGCCTAGAATTGTGCCATATGTTTAGCCCCATATATCTCCATGTTTTGGCTTAGCATGGTGGAGCATTTAGCCTTGATTTGCCATGTTCTAGGGCTGTGAGCCACTGTTTTGATCATATTTGGCATGATTAGTATGGTTACTTTGCATGATGGTTTGTTGGCCTCAAGCATATAGTCCATGGGCATGCATTGGTTAGCCTATTTAGATGATTTGGGATCATTTGGCATGCTATTTCAGACCTTAATCCATGCTCACATGTCTAGATTTGTTATCTCTCTTCATGCTTTAAAGGTGTGCCCTTTATGCTTTAAAATGTGCATTGTGTGCACTCATGCTTTTGGGATTGTTTTGGGGCTGCCACATGAGGGATTTGGGTGCCATTTTCCATGCTAAAATTCTGTTTTTGGTTATTAGGTTCATGCCATGAGTGGTTGCGTAAATGTTGGTTAGATGCTCTCTTGAGTGCCCTTGGTTTTGGGCTTGAGTGGTTTGCATATTTGTGTAGTGTTTTGCCTATGATTTCAGCCCATTTCAGTCACTATTTTGGGGAAGTTTGAGGCCTCCCCCATGGTGGTTAAGTCCATTACTTTAGGCTCATTACATGTTAGTTGCATACTTGGTCCATTAGGTGTTATAGCATATTGGTCCCATTGCTTGATTGGCTCATGTTTATATGCCATTCATACCTTGTATGCCTTAGCATTTTGTATGCCCATTGTGATAGTTGCATGATGCTTGGTGTGATTGCATCATATTTCTCATTGTTGCATCATTTGAGCCATGTTGCATTCATGCATTCCATGGCTTGGGCTTGGGGATTGTCAAGCCAAGCATAGGATTGAGAGGAGTTACACTCCAAGTGGTGCAACTCACCTCAATTCTCGGTCACCAAGGCCTTGGACCAACACATGATAAGGCTTTGGATTTCACTTGCTTGTGTTGCATGCATTTATATCAAAATGCAACCTTGGTTCTTTGGGCTATCATGCATCAAAATGCACCATTGGTGGCCCAAGAACCAAGGGTCTTGCCTCCTTGAGTCCTCAAGCATGATAGGAGGCAATGACCATGCTCACATATGCCCCAAAACCCATGCCATGCATTGTTGTCTTGCTGCTGCTGTCAATCTATCTGCTGCAGAGACTTTCTGCCGGCCGGCAGTCTATTGTGCCGATCGGCACTATTTTTGTGCCGATAAACTCCATATGCAGCCGGTGGACAACTCAAATAGCCGATGACCACTACCCCCAGCCGGTGGGGTACTTCAGGCCATTTGGAAGGTATTCCAGCACTTTGGGAATTTTTGGAGAGGCAGGGCAGTAAAAACAGAAGCAGCAGTGCCATGACACGGGTTTTCCGGGCAAGACGGATCGAGCACGCATCATTCGCGCATCCCAAGGCAGGGCTGAGGCCCCATTGCATTTATTTTGCTTTAATTCTAGTAATTAGATTTGTGTAATAATTTATTTATTCGATTATTTATTCGGTCTGTATTATTATTTGGTCCCTCCATGTGAGGGCATATTTGTAATAAGGGTGTGTGAGTGTGTGTATGTCTTCCAACCCCCATTTCTTTTGCCCTTTTATTTACCTGCTTATGATGGTAGATTAGGGCATATTTAATTTAGCATACCTTATGCAATGCATGCGTGCATCCATGCATTTGTTGACATGCATCGGGCTCGGCACATCATACAAACTGCATCGTACTTTCAATTCCAAATTGAATACGTGTTATTTGTAGCATTCCATATGCCACGTTTAGGGTTAGCCGAGCCTACCCTAGATTACATCTTTGCATGTGTTGCATTAGACATTTCAGTATGCTTAGGTCCATGCATGGATTTCTAATAAACTTCTGTTTTGGCTTGGAGTACTAGGTGAGCTTTTATGCTTTAGCATATCGCATGTGTGTGAATGTTGCCATAATAGCATGCTTACCATGAGGCTAAGTGCTTATGTGATATTACTGTTTGAATGCCTGTGGGTGAAGGTTGGATTACTTGAGTTGGGAATACTCATTGAAATCCGTGTTTTAGCCCGCGAGTAGCAATTTCAAACTTTTTTCCAAACAAGACGGATATGCAATGCTTATTTCCAAATTAGGCGATCTAGTCTATACTTGTTTGTTGTGCGCATAACATAGTAATTCTAGGCTAATAACCGGAATAAGAACATGTAATGTTTTCAAAATTGGATATCACGGTTAGTAGAGGCCAGTCTTCGGACCGGGCGAAAGGGGGTGCTGATAGCTGACCTTCCCCGATCGTACCCAAGCTCCCGAGCCAAGATCACTTTGGTGATGACGGACACGTGGCCTTCGGCACCGAGTCAGGGTTTCCTAAATTTCCCATTTTAAAAATATTTAGGTGGCGACTCTGTAATCTGGCAAAGCAGTCCATGTTTGGCACTACTTTTTCAAAAATCTATTTTTCTTCAAAACGATTTGCCGGATTTGGACTCTTTGGTTCAGATTTAGAACCGCGACACTAATCGAGTCCGAACTGTAGCCGAGGTCCCCCGCGGGCGCTGCTACATCCATCCCTTACCTTGTGGTCTATATTCCTTTATATAGAAATCTTTAGAGTCATGAGAGATAAAAAAAAACTCTCCATTAATTTTTTTTTTATAACAAATGATTGTATGGTATGATTATTGGCGTTATTATAAATACGCTTTTAAGGGTTGTTTTATCAGTTCACTTTCGAAGTCAACTTTTTTTGCTCTATGCACACTTTGGTCGCTCGACATACTCTGGTATGGTCAGTCTGACCACTTGGGTCTACTCGGCTAATATTTTTTTTTTTATCAGCAAAGAAAATCCTTTATTGATGAAGAAACATACATTACATATGAGAAAACATCAACAAGGAAGAGAAAGAAGAAATGATAAGAAAAGAAACCGAACATAGTGTTGGTGAGAAACCAACACTAGTTCACAAGNAACATCACAAGGGTGTACAGCTGTACTACTTCCCTTCCCTTCCCCCACCCCCATATCGCATCTACGATACGTCTTTCACTCTCCCACTATATACATCCCAAATTTAATCTTATTAATTAAAGACACTTTCATTCTCCAAATTAAGTTTTCAAGTTCACCAAAACACACAAGCTTAAGAGAATGTTGGCAAATACAGACACCTCTACTACTACAGCAACCACAAAAGCACGAGTTTCTTTTATTGGATGGAGATTCAGAACTACATCCCATGATAAGCATATGGAAGAGCAAGAATACGAACAAGACAAGATTCAGTGACCAACAAATTAGGTCATTCGAGTCCACGTTCGAGTATGAGTCAAGGCCTGAGCTGCAGATAAAACAGCAGCTAGCTAATGATCTATGACTCCATCCCCATCAGGTTGCTATATGGTTCCAGAACAAAAGAGCTATATCTAAGTCGAAGCTGATTGAACAAGAATATAACATGCTCTAAGGTCAACTCTTTGAAGAAAGAGAATCAGTGTTTACTCATCCAGGTAATCATTCTAATCTCTACATGAACATCATTAAACCAGTGATTTATCCCATTTAGATTCTTACAAAGATACTTTTGTTGATCATCAGCTGAAGAGACCCAGAAATCTAATGGGAAAGCCAGAAGGGAGCACGAATCATGAGATGGGACAAACTTAAAAAAGCATTGATGAACAATATGATAACACGGATACCAACACTGACGCAAAAGAGAACAACCTTCTATACGATTGAATCAACAATGAAAACCAAATAACCATGTGCGATGATAGTAGCAAAAACGTAGAGAATTTTTTTGAAGAACCTGACATTCTGAATGTAGAACTGGTACCTGATGGTTCTTTGACATCATATGGAAACTAGTGTAGTTTTGAGTCAAGTTTTGCGTCTAGTTATGTTCTGGACCACCCGAATTGCAGTTCACCATGGTGGGAACTTCAGACATTTTTTTGACTTTATCAATAGCATTTGCACAGTGGCTAGTTACTAGTGTAAGAAAAAGTATGTCTCACTCTTACTGCGTCTTGAATTAGCATTTAAAGATTAAGCCTCCACAGAAAGAGGTGGCTAAGGAAAGTATCTTAGTAAATTGTAGGGAAGGAGAGATTGAAAGACCTACATTGAAGAGATGTTAAGGATTACCAGCATACTATACATGCCAGCTTGTGTCTATTCATGTGCTCTTGAATGTATTAAAACCTCCCTACCATAACTAGTTTCATTCAAATTGACAGAAATTGTCACACGCACTTATTTTGAGAGTTGACATAAATAAATAAACAATCAAACGACAATGCAAAAGGACAATTATACCTTTGTCTTCATCTTCTTCACATACCTAATTTGAAAACCCTGTCCCTTGCTTTCATTTTCTTCCCTTCCTCGCCACCACTGCAACCTCATCTCCCCTCTCCTGCCACTCCCACCACATCCCTCCCCTCCCCTCCCCTCCTCTCCCGGCCACAAGGAAGTGATTTCTTGTTCTATGATTAAGTTTGGTTTTTTGATATGCTAATAATTGCTTGCATTAAGCCTTAAAATTCGATTTTCATTGTGTTTTTGAGCACATATTACCTATCTTCTCCTTTTGCTCATTGCTTATCGATAGTAAAACCCTAGGGATTTGTATATTGTTATGTACCTATATGTGCCTGTATGTATATATCAGTTTGCCACTCTACAAAATTCAATGATGATAGTCCTATTACATCATCTTTTTTGGTCATAATTATGGAGGATTAGTCATACATTGATGGAGAATGAAAACAAAGAAGACGGATTTATAAGAAAAAAAATAGAGGGCATTAAAGTAATTTTACATTTTCAATAACAGAGTTAAAATTGCGCTTTAGTCCCAAATCATTTAAGAATGAAAGGACTATTTTATATGTGAAGGAGGTGAAGCGTTCCTAGGCCAAACAATAGGAAAGTAAAATGAATTTTGCGCTAACTCTTTTAATCAGTATTCAGTGAAGGAATTTAAGCAACATCATTTACAAAGGATCAAAATTTATGTAACCATAATCAGTATTTAGTGGAGGAATTTAAAAAACATAATCATTTAAATAAGTTTAATATCCATGCAACCACTTATAGAACATCAATATATGTTATTGACAAACACTGAGATTATTGAAGGAAAATCATACCAATAACTAAATTAACCTTGTTCTTCAATGACGATGGTTCTTATAGCTCGGGCTTGACTTTCACATCTCCATTTGGTAATATACTCTGTGCTTGTGCAATCCGTTTTGATTCCTGCAATAGATGTTAGGAGCTTAGAACCTTTAACAAAAAGCACAAACCAGCAACAAAGATCGAGTAACTCAAGTACATGCAAAACCTAGCTTTATATTTCTAAGGGTAAGAAAAAATTTCAAAGTTTCTGAAAATGATAAATGCAACGATTTTAAAACATGTTTGTCTAAGGATGTAGGTTGGGTAATTTAGAGTTCAGTTTGTCATTTAATTAATAGACTAGAAAGTTCATGCTTTTCTTCAACGCCATAAAATTTAGAGGCTTAAACTAATTAAAATTTACAAATTGTTATACATGTACATCACACATTTTGCAACACAATCTTGAAATGCATTTTCCATCAATATCCCACATGCAACTAGTTTGTTTATAAATTTTTTTAAACAATTATAAGCTAGCTACTCATATTCTTTCTTTGCTATGAACTTAGCCATTTAAATATATCATCACAACAAATTGGATAAAGAAGAATGCATCAAAAATCTTGTAAAAAGAGAAGTTGACACCCTTAAAGTGTAACTTACAGCTGCAGAAGTAGCTCGAATCTCCCTATAAGATTCCACTTCATCTAGAAATGCCTATTCAAGTTCCTCTAGATGATGCTTCCGTAAACTCTGAACACAAGCAGGACAATGATAATTGCATTCAAGATCAAAAGTGCATGCAAAATGATGGTGCAATCTAGTTAACAAGCCTTTTCAACAAGAATGTAAGAACTAAGATGGCAAGTCAGGTATATGGAATCAAGTTCACTCGAATTCAAAATATGGGAGATTCTGAATGTCATAGTTGTACCTACTAACAACTATGATAACTATGACATCGAAGTTAAAAGACATACACCACCACTTTTACCTTAATACAGAGTAACAAGAAGAAAATAGAGGACATGAAACATGATATTGAAGACTAGTATTGAATTATTCAAACACTTGTCATGCAAAAACAAGAGGAAAAGGGTTCAATAGCAGGACGATAACATTCCATAAACTATATATTGGTTTACAGAAAAGAAAGAAATAGATCCACCATTAAGTGTTAAAAAATATATAAACAGGGTGTGATGAAGAGAATTAATGTTGGATTGGAAGCAACTGGGGAGGGAAAAAGCAAACCTTGAAGGCATCGATTTTGCCTTTGGTGATCTGGTTTTTGGCAATGCAGCCATTCAACACATCCCTAGTGAATTCATCCGGATTCTTCCCCTCATCAATTAAACTAAAAAAAAAAAAATACCCATTAACATAAAAATAAAATAAAGAACAAAAAAAAATAAAAATAAAAAATATATATAAACTCACTTGAGGACCTCTATGGGGATCTGGATATTGCACTTGTCAACCATTTTAGTCATGGATAAGCAAATGATGAGCATGATCGATAAGGAAAAGAGTGGCCAAACCAATTAGAGTGTGGCACCAAACTAACCAAGTCATATTGGCCAAACCAATTAGATCTGTCGGAGGATATTACTAGTCCGAACAATCTCCTCCTCAATGAAGCTAAAGCCACTATACAATTAGGTAAATCTCTTGGCATCAATTTCAATGGGGAAGAAGATGATGTATTAAATAAGATTGTTGAGCTAGAGCTAAAGGACAAAGAGAGATCCAAATAGGAGGGTATGGTCCCAAAAGGTTGATGGATGGCATCAAGTAAGTTTAGCTGGAGTCCATCTTGTGGGCTTAAGCGTTGTTAGCTAGCTTTTGCGTTTTGGTTTCAAGTGTTGTGGTACTACAAAGACATGTAATTAAGAGGAGCAAAAAAGAAGAAAATAATTTTAAGAAGACGTCTACTCCATTTTTTGATTGAATGGATAACCCAGTAGTATTCTATCCCATAGAATGTTGGCCAAACTAACACAAAATAGAAAGAATTCAATGAACCAAGGTTTTTTTTTTTTTTTTTTTTTTTCAATGGCAAAGATCTACCCTAGTTCTGAAGTGGTTCAATTCCAAGCTCGTGTCTGTATTGCTTGGCCTCTAATCCAACTTTCAACCTCATGCTCTTCTTCACTTGAGGACTAGCAAAGGTAGTAGCGGGTTCCCTTTTTCCTTTGCTTGGTAATCACAGCGAGGTTTCTTAAGATCTTATTTCAGGAACATATCTGAGAGCTCAACATCTAGCTGGTGCTCTAGTTCAATAATTCAAGGAGGTGCTGCACTTCCTTGTGTTCTTTTCAAGAGCAATGGCTAAATGGCCAACTTCCAATTTCAGTATGAGAAGAAATCTAAAAGACCATCATGTGCATATGATAAATTGGCAAAAAACGAAAACACAACCAAGCAAGCCCTATATTTTATTTTCTGTATTCTACAATGCTCACTCGATACAATCATGCAGCCAGGAGCAAACATCATGCAACATCAACGACCTCAACAGATGACAACTCAATCAGTATTGGCAGCCCAATCACCCACGTTGTATGCTCAGCAGCAGCCACATCTGGCATTGCAGCAACAGCAAGCCTTGCACAACCAGTTTGGCTTCAACTTTGCTGTGACTACCGGCATACCCACACAGCTGAGTGAGACTAATGGGAAAGGTAGCTCTGCAAGCAGGGTAGCAGATGGTGCAAGCAATCAAGGCGTTGGGAGTTCAAGTTCCATGAAAGACTCGAGGCAGTAACTTCAAAAGGCAAGGTGCGAATGAAGGTGAGGCTCTATAAAAAATTCTCAAGTAGGGAACTGAGAAGCAACATTGCCTCAGGTTGTTGATTTCAGTGCTTTTAATGGAGATAGAATAATCTAGTCAACTAATGCTATTTTTGCCTGATAATGATGGCAAAAGCATTTCTAGTCAATAGCATGAACCATGCCCTGTAGCATCTTGTAAATCTGTAGGCAAGTTGAAAGGATGTTTAAGACTTTTAATTTTGCTGCTTGGTGCGATTATTATTTTTTATTTACCAGTACAAGAACATCAACTTGGGCTACTGTTTACTACTACTTGTGCACGCATGGGAGTATGTCGCATGAATCAAGTAACTTTTAGTCTAGACTTCTAGTTCCTTCTAATACTATGGACTACAGATCCCAACAAAAGAGATGAACAGAAAGAAGTATGAACTAACAATTTAGACTTATTTCTAGTAATTTACATAAATTGTCATCAAAACAATTACAATACTCGAAACAATCATCCTCATCAAGCTATACATACATATACAAATAGAATAACAGCAGAACCAAAATTACAGATGAACAACGAACTTATTTAGGTAAGAATGACAGCAGTACACACACCAGAGGAAGTATTCAAGTCTACAACTGGATGGTGCACATAACTGCAGTTTTGAAATCCAAATGATGATGAAGAGGTGGCTTTGTGATCAAGTATCTCCATGTCTTCTTCCTGGGATGATATATCTGCATTAACAGTGATGTCGCCTTCTTATGCTGCCGTGATCTTCTGGTCTCTGTTAAATCAACTGCATTCACAAGTGTCATAACATGCAACTCCCTATCCAATGCAACAAAACCAACCGATGATTCATCAGGGGCTTTTCTTGGTACGCTTGTCTCCTTCCACCAACAGTTAGAAGCCATGTCATACCTGTCATATTGTAGAAAGATCATGGAAATTAGAATCCCTAATCAGACAAGACTTTTATGTACAGATGTGCACACTGAAAGAAAAAGGGGGGGGGGGGGGGGGGGGGGGGAGGTTGTTTCACTTGCATGAAAGAAAATAACACGCATGTTTAGCGCGAGGCATATTAACAAAACAATAAAAATCATGAACATGAACTTGCCAGGAGTAATTGCCATTGCAACTTTGGTTTAGCAAGTTTATTAGAAAAATGATACAAATCATGAACATGAACACCAACATACCATGGGCTCATAATTACCAAAACAATTGGCAAACCAAATTCCCATACATGAAACAGAAGGTAGATAACAATATATAACCCTCAGTATTGTCTACCTAGTCTTCCTGCATGGGCATTACCCAATATATATATGCATAAAAGTCCATGTCTATTAGTGTGTGTATTACAAACTTTTTCATGAAACAAGTTCAACAACAATAATTTATAAAATGGTCGTCAAAAAACTCAAAACAGGTCCAAAAAAATTACTACTTTTTGAAGGATAAATAACTCTGAAACAATAATATTGGTTACAAAATTGTTGAAATATTGACATTAGGTTGCCAGGCATGATTTGGTTTTTCAATTTTGCAGAGCAACCACAGTGGCAGGCATGTTGAACTACTTAATTCTTAATTTTTAATTGAACCAGTATCTATATGACATAAATAAACAAAAAGAAGAAAGCAATTATTAAACATTGAATAAATGATAATATTGCAGAGTAATAGCTGAAGTTAAATGAAAATGCAAAGTATTGCATGATCTGACCTATCTTATCAAATTGGTCCAAAAAAGTGACCAAATATGCTTAATAAATCAAAGGACCCACTACTCCAGCTTGCTCCCTTCAATGTAATCAAGGTTTCCAAATGCCATATCCATATTGATTTTAAAGACTCTAACAAAGAGATGTGTTGTGTCGGACATGACCCTCTATGGATATTCTGGAAAGAGTGTCCAACATTTCTTCAACATATCTTAATTAAAATTTTAAATTCATAATATCATATACTTTATGTACACTTCAATGATACTACTTGAACCCTCCTAACATGGCTTGTGATGAATCTCTTTGTAGTAATAATGTTTTGCATTATTCAGAATCCAACTTGTGCCCTCTAAATATATGTTTTGAACATTTATAAAATGGATACATCATTTTATTTCAATGTTTACAATTGTTTTACATTCTTTACATTAGAATGCAACTGTTACATGAATAATGCTACAATTATAGACTATATATGAATTTTTTTTTTTTTTTTAAATTAGTGGCATGTTACTTTTCCTGGTCCCTTTAAATAACTTATTCATACATTTGACATTAATTTATAAAAATATAAAACTTTAACGTATTCTAGGCGTATTTTTTAAATATCACTATGTCCGTGTCATGTCCTGTACCATGCTACTTACAATTCAAACCAAAAATCAAGGCATTTGCTTAATAAATCAAACATATGGTTACAATTTTTTACAAATCAAGTATAACGAAGCACACATCAAACAATAACCTGATCTAACTCTACCCAAACCCTTTAACAAGAAGACCTCTAGTAACATAACATCACAAAAGCACTTCATACATTTATATCTATCCTCTAGTCTGATTCCTCATTTAAACAAGAAGACTCAAATAGCCCAATAAGATGATATCTTTAAATTGGAGAATCACATGATCCAAAATTCAGAAGAAGACATCACTGCCAAATGTTCTTGCAAAACACGACAACAAAACATGAAGAGCCCAAAAAAATTCTTAAAACTTACCTGAAGATATCACTCCCATCAAGCATGAAAATGTCAGGAACATCCCAATCCTCATTCTCGACAACAACAATTTTCCCCAGCCGCCTCCTCTCCCCTTCCCCCCACATATCCCCAAGCTCCCTCCACTTCCCACCATTTTTCAAGTTCATCACTACAGCATCCTTGTAATACTCATCCACTGGAAACACCCCCGAAACCGTCCTTGATTCACCATAGCCACCCATCACCCAGAATTCTCTCTCCACCTCATTCCCAACGAAAAATCCAATGCACCCAGCTCGAAACCGCGGCAACCCATCCAAGGCAACCCACTCATCTTTACCAATATCATACATCTCCACCGAACTCATCCTACTCCCAGCAGCCCCAAACATGGTGTGTCGGGACCCACCACCGGCAACAAGAATTTGATCGGAATCCGGCACTGCCGCACAGGCAAAGCTCCCGCGAGGCGAAAGCATGGGGGAGAGACGATCCCACGATGAAGTGAGGAAATTGAAGCGAAATGTGGAGGACGAAGAAGATGGGCGATCGATGGGAAACGATCGAGTGTCGAAGAGAGAGCCACCAATGACATAGAGATGGGGACCAATTGAAATAGAAGTGAAATTGCAGAGGCCATAGACATGGGGGTTGCAGGGCATGGGAGGGAGAGGACACCAAGCGAGGTTTCGAGGGTCGAAGAGGTAAGGGGAAGCGATTGAAGGGTCCTGAGGGAAGATACAGAGGAGGTGAGAGAGGCGAGAGATTGGGAGGTGTTTGAGACGGAAATGGATTAGGGTTTTGGAGGAGAAGAATATTTTCCAAGATTTGCAGATGGATTTGAGACGGACATGGTGAGAGTAAGGAACGAATGAGAGGATTAGACCAGAAAGATCGTTCGGGAGGCCTGGAATTAGGGTTAGGTTTAGGGTTTGAGTTTGTGTTTCTTCACTCGAAAATGATGAAGAACACGGAGGAGACATTTCAAACAAAATTCCAATAATCTGAATCAACTATACACGATCTCTCTCTCTCTCTCTCTCTCTCTCTCTCTCTCTCTCTCTCTCTCTGTGTTTACCTGAGAATCTGAATCAATACCTGAAAAACTCTGATATATGAATCAATTTTCTCTGCCTATATGCACACTATCAAGAAATTTCAGCGAAAATCTTGATTTAAAAAAAAAAAAAAAAAGTTCAATCTATCCACTTTCTACTCTGAATTTCTCTTGTAATCCTGTAATCTGCGTTTAATTCACCTGTGATGTGTGAAATCCATACTATCACTCTTACCCTTTATCAGATCAATCAATCTCTCTCTCTCTCTAGCTTTGTTTGTGATGGATGAAGAATATATGTATGTATGTATCACCTCACACACAAGAACAGGAAGTGCTAGAGGGGTGGCTTCGGATGAACGTTTTTAACTTTGATTTTTTTTATTTTTTTTTTTGACTTTAATAAGTTGTTTTAATAATTTTTAAATTTTTTATGTAAATATATATCAAAATAATATATACTTTGTTATTTTAATAATTTTTAAATTTTTTATGTAAATATATATAAAAATAATATGATAATTTATAATAATTTTTTAATTAAAATATGTAACTCGAGGCCTAGCAACTTCCCAACAGGGACCTAAGCGATTGATCGTTCTCTCTCTGTGTGGCGGTTTCTTCTTTGACAAGATTATCAGACCTTTCCCAGGAAAGGCGTGCGCGTGAAAGGAAAATGACAAGTAACAGTTTCTTGACACGTGACAATTTCCCTGTAAGAATTTTTCTTTGGATGTGTTACAAATTTCAAATTTTAAAAATACTTAGGACTCTTAAAATTAGAGATTTCCTGATTCTTAAAATGATATGGATTATATATTTTATTTTATTTTTTCTGACCAATCACAGATAAGTAAAAATTATAAAAATTGTGTTTTTTAAAAGTTTGTGATGGTGTTTGGGAAGTGAGTTTTTATGTAGATTTTATTAGATGTAGGTTTTTATGAGATAAAAAAATTTTGGTGTTTGGGAAGATAGTTGGGTTTTTATGTGGTTGGATGTGATGTTTATGAGAGAAAAAGTGAAATGATTATGGGGTTGGATGTGATATTTTGTTTGGATGTGTTTTTTTTGATTTTGCAAAACTTTTGTCTTTTAGTGAAAAAAATGTGAAAAAAATTTGGGAACTTGCTTCCCAAAATTTATCGAGAAATATTATAGCACACCAATTAAAATCTCACACTTCAATATTCTAGACAAATTTTAATCTTTGTTTTTCGAGAAAGTAGATTTATTATGCAGTGTTTTGGAAAGTTAGTAAAAAGTTAATTTTTTAAATTTTTTGTGACTTTTTTATGTAAAAAAGTAAAAAAGTGATGTGACTCAAAAAATTAAAAAACTAGCTGTTTGGATTCCCATCTACAAAAAATTATGAGTCCGTTTGATTTAGTTTTCAAAATCAATTTTGAAATATAACTTTATGAAAAGAGTTATAAAATTTTAAAATTTGTTTGGTTATATATTTTAAAATAATTTTTAGAATTGTTTTGAGAAAATTATAAATAAATGAACTTTCAATTTTGGACTCTTAAAATTTTTTTTTGTGAATTCAAACCGAACAAGGCCTATATGTGGAAATTATATGTGATTATTAATTTTATTGAAGAACACATGCACTCAAGTAAAAACGGTTTTTTTTTTTAAGGTCTCTAGTATTAAGATTTTATAACATAAAGAATATTCAATATTTTAATAATGTCTAAAGTCTCTCAAGTTGATCCAGAAAAAATTCACATCACAGAGAAAATTGGTCTAGAGAAAATTAGTCCAGAGAAATTTTCTCTGACCTTCCCTAAACTTCCCACTGTAAATTTCTCTGCCCTCCCCTTCTCCAAATTTCTCTGCCTTCCATATACTTCCCACTCTCCCAGAGAAATTTCTCTGCCTTTCCACAAAATTACATCTCCAGAGAAATTTTAAATTTCTCTGCCCTTCTTGCCTCTCCTGGACTCAACACTCTAGAGAAATTTGAAAATTTCTCTGACTTCACCGGCCTTCAATTGATCAAAATTAATCCAGAGAAATTTGAAAACCCAGAGAAAATTGGTCAAAATGAACCCAGAGAAATTTGAATTTTCTCTGGGTTTGAGTGAAGAAGCTATAAAGATTTCGGTAGGAAACCATGTGATTATTTCGGTAGGTGATGAACCGGCTAAAAAAAATCACCAATGCATACACTTGTAGATATGTATACATCACATATCTCAGCTGGGTCACTCATATATATATATATATACACATCAAAAACAATATATATATATTCATCATAATTACAGCCAAAGAACTAACTTCCCCAAAACACAGAGAGAAAATAAACATTCTAGATAAACTTGTGTTTTGGAGATATATATATATATTTTTTTTTTCATCTCTCCTGCTTGGTCACTTTTTTCTACCATTGCAAAGATCTTATGGTTTCAATCTTACAACAACAACAACAACAGAAAATGTCAAAATCGACACAATAAAATAAAATCAATTGCTTGGCTATTGAAAGACATGATAGCACAAAACACAAAATTCACTGCTACTCAAAATTGGCACAAAACCACAATGATTCTTTCTAAGTTCCAGATCCATAAACTCCAAAAATAATAATAATAATAATAATAATTGAACAATACCTAAATTTATCTGTTGAATCATCCAAAACACAACAAATATATATATATATATATATATATTGACAACAATAAACAATGTACTTACATGTTTAAGCAAGTCAAAAATGTTTGGATGCACAAGTAATATACCATTAATAGAAGATTAACAAATGAACCAGTTAAACCAAAGAACCCAGTAACTGCAGCCATTACCCAGTGTTGTTCTTCATGGCTTTCTTCATGGATTGTAGCGAGGAGGATGAGAGGTTATTGTTGGCTCCAGCTCATAAGGAAATCACCACTTCTCCATGTGAAAGCTCAGGATGCTATGTCAAGGAATGCGGCTTGCCAACCGACAAGCCGCAAAGTTGGACGACGATGGCCACCGAAAGGAGAAGAAGAGGAATGCTCTCACCTACCATTTATGTGTATATATATGGAGAGGTTGAGAGGAGAGAAATGCAGAGCAAACACAGAGAGAACCAAGTGTGTGAGAGAGTATGTGAGGAGAGAGTTCTGTAATCTTTCTCCGGATAATATATTGCTCTCCGTAGACGTAGGCAATTGCCGAACCACGTAAATATTCTTGTGTTATTGTGTGGAATTGATTTCTGGTGTCCAATATTCCTAACAAGTGGTATCAGACCGAGTCGGTTGCGTTTCGGAACAAAAATATAGTGTTTTTTCGAAACTGCCCAGAAATCAAGTTGCTCGAAATCCGGTTTTGAGCACACCAGGAGCAAGGCCTCAACGCAGGGAGTCCAGAACTGCAAAACAGAGCTCCAGAAGAGCCCGCACGCGCCTCCACGCGCCTCCCAAAGAAAGCGCGTAAGGCCCACGCGCAACACGCGCCGAATAGTAGCCGGCGCGCCATTTCAGACGCTAGTACGCGCCACCACGCGCGGCGTAAGGGAGAAGACGACCACGTGGGCGCCGCGTCACGCCACGTCACGCCGCGTCAGCGCACACGTCATCAACGCGTGGCAGACGAGTGGCAGACACGTGGCAGGGTTGACCCAAGCCGTTGACCGCGCCGGGCCGAGCCGTTGACTGAGCCGCGCCGCTTCCAAGCCGCGTTGACCGAGCCGCTGACATCGGCCTGACGTCAGCCGCACAGGGGAATTATCTGGTGCTTCGCAGGCGCACCAGATTCCACAGATCTGAACCGTTAAAATGTTTTTGGCTTAATCAGAGCCATTCTAAGTCTGTTTTTGATGATCCAATAGTATTTTTTGACTATTTGGTGTATTCCGGACACATCCGTATGGTCAGATTTTTCATTTGAAATTTTCTGTAAAAAGACAGAACACGATGGAGGCTTCTACATCAACTTCAGAATCTATGTTCAAGTTAACTCCTTCAAATTATGCAATTTGGAGGTCACGGATGGAAGACATCCTGTTTTTAAAAGACTTGCATGACCCCATTTTTATAAAGGGGGTTAAACCTGAAAGAGTGAAAGATGATGACTGGATAAAAATGAACCGCAAGACTATCGCTTGTATCAGACAATGGATAGACCACAGTGTGTTCCATCATGTTGCTGAAGAGACAGATGCCTATGTTCTTTGGACAATGTTAAACGACATGTACCAGTCAAAGACCGCCCGAAACAAAGCCTTGGTGATGAGAAGGCTAGTAAATCTGAAGTTGAAGAATGGTGTGTCTATTGCTGAGCACACCAGTGAATTCAAAAATCTGGTGAATCAGCTTGCAACCGTCAAGATGCGATTGGACGATGAAATGCAAGCCGTACTACTGCTCAGTTCTTTACCGGACAGTTGGGAGACATTGGTGGTTTCTCTCAGCACCTCTGCACCAGAAGGGAAACTGACCATGAGTATGGTCACAGACGCCATGTACAATGAAGAGACAAGAAGGAAAGACATGGGAGGTAATCAGTCCCATGCTCTTGTCACAGAAGATAGAGGCAGAGACAGAGGTAAAGGAAGAGGTAGAGGAAGAAGCAAGAGTAGAAGCAGCTGGAACAGCAGGAGTAAATCCAGAGACAACAAAGGTCAAGGTAACTCCAGCTTCACTTGCTATCACTGTGGCCAGGAGGGTCACATAAAGAGAAACTGCCCAAACCGGAAAGAGAAAGGCCAAAGCAGTAAGTCAAAATGAGATGAGAACACAACAGCCACAACAACTGATGAAATACTTCTTGCAGTTGGTGAAGAGGAAGATTGCCTTCACGTGGCTGACTACAGCTACACAGAATGGGTGATAGACACAGCTGCATCCTATCACGCCACATCCCACAGAGAACTCTTCAGCTCGTACAACACTGGAGATTTTGGCACTGTTTGGATGGGAATTCTAGCTATTCGAAGATTGTGGGTATTGGAGACATTAGTATTCAAACTAATGTCGGGAACAAGCTGGTTCTTAAAGATGTGAGGCATGTTCCAGATTTGCGCCTCAATCTTATCTCCGGAAGTGCCCTGGACCGACAGGGCTATACAAATACATTCGGAAATGGCCGTTGGAAGCTGACAAGAGGAGCTTTGACAATCGCCAGAGGAGAGATGTCTTCAACACTGTATAAGACTCAAACGAAGATTTGTCTGGAAAGTCTTAATGCAGCAGAAGACAAGGAGTCACCGGACTTATGGCACAGAAGACTGGCTCACATAAGTGAGAAGGGACTGCATCTATTGGTAAAGCAATCCAGGATACCCTTATCCAAAGGGAGTGTCTTGAAGCCCTGTGATCATTGCCTTTATGGTAAGCAACATCGAGTATCATTCAGTTCAACGAGCAAGAGGAAAACAGAAATGCTCAATATGGTATACTCGGATGTTTGTGGCCCAACTGAAGTGGAGTCACATGGCGGCCGCAAGTATTTTCTGACTTTCATTGATGATGCATCAAGCAAGTTGTGGGTGTATTTCCTAAAGACAAAGGATGAGGTATTTCAGCACTTTCAGGAGTTCCATGCAATGGTAGAAAGAGAGACTGGGAAGAAGTTGAAGTGTCTTCGCACAGACAATGGAGGCGAGTACACTTCCAATGCTTTTGCAGCATACTGTGCCAGCAGAGGTATCCGGCACGAGACAACAGTTCCCGGCACCCCACAACACAATGGTGTGGCAGAAAGGATGAACCGCACTATTATGGAAAGAGTCAGATGTATGCTCAAAAAGGCAAAGTTGCCGAAGTCATTCTGGGCTGAAGCCGCTTGTACAGCTTGTTATCTCATCAACAGGTCGCCTTCAATCCCGTTGAATTTTGCGATACCTGAGGAAGTCTGGTCCAGAAGAAAGGTATCATATTCTCACTTGAGAGTCTTCGGGTGTAAGGCCTTTGCACACATCTCCAAGGAAAACAGACAGAAGCTTGATGACAAGTCCACTCCATGCATATTTGTAGGCTATTCAGATGCAGCATTTGGGTACAAGGTGTGGGACCCAGTGAACAAGAAGATGTTCAAGAGCAGAGATGTTGTGTTCCAAGAAGACCAGACAGTAGCAGATTTTGAGAAATCTACAAAGTCCAGAGATGTCATCACTCCAGACTTGTTCCCATCTCCCAAGCTATCACAAAATGCTAGATGTGATGATGTGCAACAAGAAGTGCCAGAGTTGCAGGATCCTATGCCAGAAATTGAGGATCAGGAAGAAAGAGATGAAGACCCGGATGAAGAAAGTGTTGAGCAGGGGGAGCAACCCCCTCAAACAGAGGCAACTGGGCCTCAGTTGCGGAGAACTTGAAGAGCTGCCATGCCATCAACCAAATATCCCGCTTCTCAGTATATTTTGATTACTGATGAGGGGGAGCCCGAGAGTTTTTCAGAAACCAAGAGTCATATAGAGAAAGATTGTTGGATACAAGCCATGAAGGAGGAGATGAGTTCTTTGCAGAAGAACCACACTTATGAGCTTGTTCCACTTCCAAGAGACAGGAGAGCCTTGAAAAACAAATGGGTGTATAAGGTAAAAAAAGATGAAAACGGTAAACTATTGCAGCATAAAGCTCGTTTGGTGGTCAAAGGCTTTGGGCAGAAGAAAGGAATTGATTTTGACGAGATCTTCTCCCCAGTTGTAAAGATGACTTCTATTCGAGTAGCTCTGGGATTAGCAGCTCACTTGAATCTGGAAGTAAAACAAATGGATGTCAAGACTGCCTTTCTCCATGGTGAGTTGGAGGAAGAGATCTACATGGAGCAACCAGAAGGATTTAAAGTTAAAGGAAAACAGAATCTGGTTTGCAAACTAAAGAAAAGTCTCTACGGCCTGAAACAGGCGCCGAGACAATGGTACAAGAAGTTTGATTCATTTATGGTAGATCACGAGTACACAAGAATGGTGGCAGACCAGTGTGTATATTTCCGAAGGTTTTCGGATGGAAACTTCATTATCCTACTGTTGTATGTCGATGATATGCTGATCATCGGACAGGATACTACTATGATCAATAAGTTGAAAAAGGACTTGTCGCAGTATTTTGACATGAAGAATTTAGGCCCAGCACAGCAAATTTTGGGCATGAAGATTGTTCGTGACAGGAAAGCCGAAGATATGGCTGTCACAGGAGAAATATATTGAACGGGTAATTGAAAGGTTCAACATGAAAGATGCCAAGCCAGTCAGCACACCATTGGCCAACCATTTCAATGTGTCAAAGCGTTCGTGTCCCACGACCAGCTTTGAAAGGAAAGAAATGGAGGCAATCCCTTATTCTTCCGCAGTAGGAAGTTTGATGTATGCAATGGTGTGTACCCGGCCAGATATAGCTCACGCAGTTGGCGTTGTGAGCAGATTCCTTACCAATCCAAGAAAGGAGCATTGGGAGGCGGTCAAATGGATTCTTCAGTACTTGAAGGGAACTTCAAGGATGTGTTTATGTTTCGGGGGAGCTGAACCAATTTTGGAGGGTTTTACAGATGCCGATATGGCAGGTGATCTTGATGGTAGAAAGTTTACATCAGGATTTCTATTCACCTTTGCAGGGGGAGCTGTTTCATGGCAGTCCAAACTACAAAAGTGTGTTGCTTTATCTACAACAGAGGCAGAGTACATTGCTGCCGCAGATGCTGGAAAGGAAATGTTGTGGCTAAAGCGGTTTCTCCAAGAATTGGGTCTACAGCAAGAAGAATACAAGGTACATTGTGATAGTCAAAGTGCAATTGATTTGAGCAAGAATTCCATGTACCATTCACGTACAAAACACATTGATGTTCGGTATCATTGGATACGAGAAGTGATGGAAAAGCAGCTGATGAAGCTAGTGAAGATTCACACAGACAAGAATCCTTCTGACATGATGACCAAGGGTGTCAAGAGAGACAAACTGGAAGTTTGCAAGAATCTGACCGGGATAGACTTCAAGTGAGAAGTCAGTTATCCTTATGGGCGTGGAGGGGGAGAATTGTTGGCTCCAGCTCATAAGGAAATCACCACTTCTCCATGTGAAAGCTCAGGATGCTATGTCAAGGAATGCGGCTTGCCAACTGACAAGCCGCAAAGTTGGACGACGATGGCCACCGAAAGAAGAAGAAGAGGGATGCTCTCACCTACCATTTATGTGTATACATATGGAGAGGTTGAGAGGAGAGAAATGCAGAGCAAACATAGAGAGAACCAAGTGTATGAGAGTGTATGCGAGGAGAGAGTTCTGTAATCTTTCTCCGGATAATATATTGCTCTCCGTGGACGTAGGCAATTGCCGAACCACGTAAATATTCTTGTGTTATTGTGTGGAATTGATTTCTGGTGTCCAATATTCCTAACAGTTATGGGATCCAGAGATCAACGCTCTGAAGAAACTTCAAGAGTGGTTGGAGATCGTTGCCAAGCCATAGTGGAAGACCTTCATACAACAGTTCAATCAGAGCAATAGTGGCCGAGGAGTTCTTGACATAGGGCTTCTTGGATTGATCGAGCTAGATCGACGAAAGAGAGAGCAGAGCAGCGATAAGAGAGAAGAAGTGAGGCGTGAGTCTGAGAGAGAGAGAGAGAGAGAGAGAGAGAGAGAGAGAGGTGAAGGTTTGAAGCTTATACCAAATTTTTCTGTAATACATGGGTGTGGGGTTGAGGGACCTTAGACATCATAAAATAATATTATGGATCTCTTCCATTACTAAAATTGGGAAATGAACCTTAGACTAATTTTCTCAGTAAAAACAAGAGTTTAGAAATCAAATCAAATCATGATCTTTAATTACAAATTTTATAGGAAAAAATAGAACACAAAACAAAAAAATTAGTAAAATACAAGCAAAATAAAGCTCATTTCTATCAGGAAAATATTCATGATTTAAAATGTAAATCACTTAATAATTATAATTACACGATAAAGCATGCCTTCATTAAAATATATATATATATATTAAAATGGTCTCGAGCTTCATCTATCTATACTATTAAATAAATATAATAATTTAGTGTGAGTTAAATTTTAAGATCTCAGCACGCTCTATGGAAAACTTTCTTAAATTAATTACTAAAGGGTGTGTCGTGTCTTGTAAATAATTTGACAATTATATTTATCTTGGAAACTGTATTATTAATATGTACATGCACGGCATACTTTCTTTTCAAAATGCTATGGACTCAATTTTTCTCACTAGCACTCTCAAATTGCTTTGCTAAGAAGTGGCCAAACAAGCGATTAATGATCCCTGTACGGGGAGCAAATGTTTCGGCAAGCCCGTACTCCTTTCTTCCAAGCTTCGTTTCTGTCTGATCACCTGAAAACACAACGGCGGTGAGCTGCCCGGCGATGTGCGGCCGGAAAACCCCTCCGACGATCAAATTAGCACACACCTAGGGATAGATAGAAAGAGAGGAGAGTGTCAAGTGTAAGTATTATCTTACAAAAAGTGTTCATCCCCTTTGTATGGGGGCGCAGACATGCTTATATACCCTCTGCGTCCAATATCCACTCCCAGTCATCTCCTGACACGTGGCTCTGCTATCCCATCCGTCAGCGTAAACCTCACTGAACATCACCTAATCTCAACTGCCAGCCCTCTCTGCTGAAGCTCGGCGGCCGAGCTGCTCTATCCACGGCCGGGCTGCGCTTTACGCCCAAGCACTTCACTGGCTACGCTCAAGAGAACCGGGCTAGGTAGCACCTCGGCATAGCCGAGCCCGAGACGTCTCGTGAACGCTTGCAGTCGGCCTTCCTGCCGAGGAAACGGGTATCTCGGCTGACTGCGCCTTTCCGGGCGCCGGTCATTCAACTCGACTGTGGTTGGCCTCCTTGTCGAGCAGGCAAGTACCTCGGTCGATGACGCCTTTCCGGGCGCCGTTCAGCCAACCTGACCGGCTTTGCCTATGCCATACACGTAGCTCGGTCTAGCCGAGCGTTGCCTTAACCGAGCAACTTATATACGGACTGGGCGGCGCATGCTTGGCCCAACACCAGCCCAGCCCAGGTCCTAGTAGCCCAATTTTGGGTGGACCATGGATCACTTCGGTCCCATGATCCACTTGGCTACCAATCTTCTCGGCCGTTACATCGGCCCAATTCCAGATCATAAATCTCCCTCTCAATTGCCCCTTAATTCCGTCCGCAAAAGCGTGACTGGGATTATTCACTTCGACCGGGATTACACCTCCTCGGTTGTCAGAATGCGAAATGGTGTCCGGGCTAGTTAAACATTCCTGTTTGCAAACTTGCCCGGTTATGCCCCACGGCTGATGATCCCTGCTTCAAATGCAGCCCAGTTGACTCCTCGACTCTCCAGTCTGTCTCTTCGTTTTGCTCGGCTGACGTCTCACCTGTCCCCCGTCTCTTCAACTCTGATGCTGCCATTAATGGTGACAGGTGTCGCCCTCCCATTCGTCCTCGAGCGGCCAACCGCCGTCGAATGAAATTCAAATTTTGGCGATTTTCAGCCTATATACAGGCCACTCCCCTCTATCATTCCTTCCTACTGCCATTTCGTCGTTCAAGCATCTCAGAGCTCCTGTGCCCCCTTCTCTCTCGCCATCGTTGAGCTTGTGTTGGAAGAAGGAAGAGCCACTGCCCTTCACAGGTATGCCCTTTAACCTCTCTTTTGTTGCCATTTCTTCTGGTATTTCACACATTAGGGTAGAAAAACGTAGCTTTTAGGATTTGGACGTCAAAACCCACCCTAAACCTTCGAACATTCATGGTGTTCTTCATTTTTCCTGAAGAACACTGAAGAACTGGGGCGGACCGGGCTCCTGGTCTTCGTTTGATCCAAAAAACTCTAAGAACCGCGAATATAACATGTTTGTCACAAACCCAGCTAAAACCGGGATAGGAAAGTGGACCGGGTCGTTCAACCGGGCTAATATCTGGTCTGCTTGGGCGACCGGGCTCCTTGGTAAGCTTAGGACACCGAGGTGGTTTGGCACTAATCATGACCGAGCTAAAATGAAGCTCGCTTTGCGCGACCGCGCTCACACTCACACTTGCCATCCTTTTCCTGCAGAGTCCAAGGGGACCTTTGACCACAACCGAGGCTCTCAAGACCAAGCAAAATCCAACTAGCACAGTGCCAAACCCCTCAGCCGAGATACACTAGCTCGGTCTCATGGGGAAATTCCGCTTCCTAGTGGATACACCAGCCGCGCTAGACGCGTTTAGAGAGGAGTACGGCATCCCGGCCGTGTTCCATCTAGAGCTGGCGGAAGAGAAGACAACACCCTGGGCAGACTTGACCAATTGTCACGACCCAAACCCGGCCCTATGGGTTTAGCACCGTAACTGGCCAGTAATCCGAGATTACCGAAGGCCTGCTGAACAGTAATACAGTATAACAGAGTTCAGGGCCTGGCGGAAGCCAATACAGTAAATAACTAGTGTCCATTGAGCTGTGAAAATCTGTATGCCAAAAACATTTTTCATGCATTCATACGGTTCAAACAGTACGGTTTGTACAATCATACACAAACGTTCAGTACGGGGACTTAATCCCTCGCTGACAGTTCAGTAAAACAGTAAACAGTCTATACAATCCGTTAGGTCAATACAAAACAGTGAGACAGTACAAAAAGGGGGAGTACTAAAACACCCCTAAGCCTTAGCATAACAGGCTCGGAACCTCACAGTGAGGCACACAGGCTGGCTTGACAAAACTGGGGACCAACCCACGCTCCTAGCTCTGGTCCGGCTGCTGGAACCTACATATATATAAACAGTGAGCTAAAGCCCAGTGAATAACATAATATATAAAGAGGTTAAGAATGTAATGTCCTTACAGTAATGAAAACAGTTCATTTCAATCAGTATTACAGTCGTTCAGTGCAATAAACAATCATATGTGGTACATCCATTAGCATAACAGTAACAGTAGGTCAAAAGAGACCGAACAGTAATGATGGCCAGTCATTCAGTAAACAGTATGGTTCCACAAGGAACCGACAGAAATCTCTGTAACAGTAACAGTCAGTAACAGTAGTGCTAAGGATGTCACAGTACAGTTCAGAAATAAAGGACATACATTCATTCAGTAAATAATTCCAGTTCAGTAAACAGTTCAGTTCAGTATTCAAAAGATAGTCATTTTGAACATATCTTTACACAATTGTTACTCACAGTGATTGGGCTAATAGCAGCTAGAGCGCGTCCCCGAGAGCCAACCCTAAACAGTTAACAAATAGAACACACACTAAGTTTCACGGTCGGGAAGGATGATAATTAAATCCCTAAATTTCCTCGGTGTGGTTCTACGTCGAAATCCTCATTAAGATGTCTTAAACTAGGCCTAAGAATGCCTAGGATGAGATGAGGATGCAAAAATACAGTTGAAAGGCATTTTTCAAAAGTTGCTGAAAATAGGCTCTTCGCTCGAGCGAGCCTTCTTTCGCTCGAGCGAGCTTCAAAAATCAAAGGCTTCGCTCGAGCGAACAATCCTTCGCTCGAGTGATCTGATGAACAGTAAAAGTACTGGTTGCTCGATTTTTACGCGCGATACCACGCTCGATGCTCGCTCGAGCGGAGCCCTGAATAAAGGTGCTCGCTCGAGCGAGGAATCCTTCGCTCGAGCGAAGAAGCCAAATCTGGAATTTCCAGATTTGCCTTCCAAGCTCAAACCAAGCATTCACAATTCGATTCTCAACCTCTCAGGCCCAAATTTTGGAAAATACATCCCAATACAATGAATAACAAGTTCAAAAGCTAATTTGTACATGCAAGGGCCAAGAGTTGGTCAATTAAAGTCATTTTTCAAACCCATTTCAAGAACAAATTCAAAACATGCAATGCATGAACTTTAAACCAAAATCAAGCTTCAAATCTTGTTCTAATGAGCTCAATAGTTGGAAAACAAAGTGAAAACATGAACTTTGATAGAAACATGAGCATGCATGTACAATCCATCATGAATTCAACTTCAAAAATCACTAAAATGGCCATGCATGCATGAATGGAGTTCCAATTCAACATTTATGAACAAAAACATGACTTAATCTTACAATGATGCAAAAACCCATGCAAGATTTAGCTCAAAGACAACAATAAGGGGATGAATGTCCTACCTTAGTCTTCTATTGAGAGCCTAGGAGATCAATTATGCAATCTATGCTTCAAATCCTTCAATTTCCAAGCAATTTTCCAAGAGCAAGCCAATACACCAAATGAAATCACCCTCTCACTCTTATCTCTCTCTATGGTCGGCTATAGGCAACAAAAGAGCTGAGGAAATGTTTTGATTAAACATATACAAGGCTTCAAACAAGAATGAACAAAGCTCCACTCAAAATGGCATTTCGGTAATTAAGTCAAACTCTTTAATTGACTTAATTTAATCTGATTTAATCATTCCTAATCAATTTTCAGATAAATATACCATAAATTCAGAAATATTCTATTGATTCTAAAACATCAAACGGTTTCTAAATCGGCCGCCGATAAGGCCTTCAATTTGCAATTTAAACACATAGACACAAACAGATAATCGATAAATCAAACAGATGCAATATGCAATACAACAAATAAATTTATTCAATTTCAGTTTCGATTTCAATCAGTCTATTCAGTACTTCGGTTAATTCAATTATCAGTCATTATCAATTCAATTTAGCAGTAATCAGTACGTAATTCAGTAATTATTCGGTAATCAGTACGAGGGTTGTTACACCAATGCCCCTTCACCGTGCTGTCAATAGTAGAAGGAGGCCTCCGCTTCCCAATCAATCCCCTGATGACCGAGTTCCTGCGCCGGACCGGCTAGCACCAACCCAAGTATCCACCAACACCTACCGAATAATAAACGGCGTGCACGAAATAAACAACCGGCTAGGCATAAGCCTAGGTTTAGCCGAGATCCTTCGCCAATACACACTAGGCCACACCGGGGACGATCTCGCCTATTATCTTAAGATTAGACGGAAGAGAGAAAATCGTGACCGGCACTCCAGACAAGGATCTTCACGACGATGATTTCTTCTGGGTGTCTGGCAATTACGAGACAGCCGCGGTACCGGGCTGGATGATAAGCAAAAACTTTGGCAGATCATGTAAGCCGCGTAAATTAGCTCGGTTGATTGACTTCATGTTTCTGTACTTAATCATTTTCTCTTGTTTCTATTGCAGCAATCCAAGCCTTGCAAGCCAACTATCAATTCCCCAACGTAGAGGCAATCAGGACCGCACTCCGCTACCGCCACCGAGATTGCAACCAATTGCTCGGCTACACTCCCACATACAGATACTCCGCTCCCCGCCGGAGTAAAGTCACAGATTTCCTTCTCGTTCCATCACCTCCACCAGATCCAACCCTGCCAGACGTTCCACTCATCCGTCTGACCGAGGAGCAAGAGATGGCAAAAAGAAGCAGAATCAAGAACTTGCTCACCGCCACATCGGCCGAGATACCAAGCGTTGCAATCCGCTCGCCAGCCACCGGGCAAACAAGCGATGCCGTGGTCGCTTTGGCCTCTCTAGCAGCCGGGCAATCCAGCAAGCAACCAACTCCACGCCGTGCTGGAAAAAGAGCCCGCGCGGATCCGTCTGCCGAGCTTGTGGCCGAACTGACCACCGAGCAGCCAACAGAAACAGTTAATCCAATACCGGCTTGGCGCCCACAGTTGAAACACCGGGGTCAAGACATCCCGGCAACGGCTTCGATCAAGGCTGATAAAGAGCACCTGCTAGCTTTCGATCTCTCCAAAGCTCTACTACTACCGAGCGACGTGGTCGGCAGCGACCACGTCCCTGACACTCGGTTGGTAAAATCATCTGTGAAATCCATGGCTAGGGTAAGTCAATTTTCCTTTGAAATTTCCACAAGTGTTTGCCCGGTTCCTTCTCTAACGAACTTTGCTTCTTGCAGGCCATTCAAAAACAACACTTAGTTTTGGAGCGCATCCATAGACTTCGGCAAAAGGCCAGTGACACAGCCAGCCAAGTTCAGAGCCTCCAAACCGAGCTCGGCCGGGCAAAAACTTCACTTGAGAATGCCAATGCAGACAACAACAGACTGCTCGGTCAACTGAACGCGGCCGAGAAAAAACGAGATGAGCTCCAGGCCGAGCTAGACGCGCTCAAGAAGTCGCGGAAGACGGACTGCCGAGATGCTAACAATGCCGGCTTCAACGAAGCCGAGGAGAGCTACAAGAAACAAGTCTTTGCAACACAAGACATCTACTTCAAAGCCGGCTGGAAATCTGCTTGTGAGCATTTCGGTCAGGGCTCCGGCACCGACGTGTTCGCCAATCCTCCTCCTGCTTCTCTACCGGTCTACCTCGTGCCTTACGCGAACGACGTCTTCAGCGCGTTGCAAGCTGAGGCCGAGGAAGGGCTTCAAGAAGGAGATGACGAGACGGATACGGAGGCAGAAGACGCCGAGGTGCAGGAGCAGCCCGGCCATGACGAGCCCGGCGCCCAAGACAAGAGCCCAACCATCAACCTTGACACCACCGAGGACGAGTTTACCAATCTCTCCCCCCTAGTGTAGTTTGCTTTCTCTTTTTGAATGTTTGCTTTCTGCACTTCTGATGTAACCGGGCTCAGCCCCCACCTTTTGTATTGATTTTCTATCAATGAAGAACTTAATATTTCTGCTAAGTGTTTGCACGGTCGTCGTCTTTAGCCAAACATCTCAGTATAGATCATAAATAAATGTGAACATATTGTCAACCGGAATACATAACTCGGTTGAAGTAAAAAGCATAACAAAACAGCAGCTTCGTAAACTGGAATACCCATCTCGGTTAGAATAGCAAAGTTTAACAAATCACCGCCTTCTTCAACCGGAGTAAATTATTTCGGTTGGTAGGGCTAGGTTACGCGAAACACCAACTCTTCAAACCGGAGTAAATCATCTCGGTTGGGGGTATCAGTTGAACAAATCACCAACTCTTCCAACCGGGCTAAATCATCTCGGTTGGGAAACAGCTACGTTGGACAAAACATCAACTTTGCTTAGCCGGAGCAAAACATCTCGGCAAGAAATATCTAAGCTGAACAAAACATCAACTTTGCTTAGCCGGAGCAAAACATCTCGGCAAGAAATATCTAAGTTGAACAAAACATCAACTATGCTTAGCCGGAGCAAAACATCTCGGCAAGGAATATCTAAGTTGAACAAAACATCAACTTTGCTTAGCCGGAGCAAAACATCTCGGCAAGGAATATCTAAGTTGAACAAAACATCAACTTTGCTTAGCCGGAGCAAAACATCTCGGCAAGAAATATCTAAGTTGAACAAAACATCAACTTTGCTTAGCCGGAGCAAAACATCTCGGCAAGGAATATCTAAGTTGAACAAAACATCAACTTTGCTTAGCCGGAGCAAAACATCTCGGTTTTTACATTAAAATAACAGTGCAAGTGCTAAAGCAAAATCACTTCTGTATATTGACAAAAAGAATTACATTCTGAAGTGCAAGCCAAAAAATTCCTTTGCACAAGAAAAGAAGCAAAAGCTTAGAAATAATACAGTTTGAGGTTGGCCGCATTCCATGGCCGGGGTATTGTTCTTCCCTCTAGATCCTCCAAGTGGTATGCCCCCTTGCCCGCAGACCGGTGATCTTGTAGGGTCTTTCCCAATTTGCCCCTAGTTTGCCTTCACCTGGCACCAGGGTGTTGCCCATAACTTTCCAAAAACCCAATCACCAACTTTGAACGGTCTGGGGTGCACCGTCTTATTGTACTTCTTTGAGAGCTCTTGTTGGTAGGCGGCCACATGAATGAGTGCCTTCTCCCGGCGCTCTTCCACTAGGTCTAGCTCCAAGGCAATAGCCTCGGCATTCAGTTCGGGCTCAAAACTCTCGCTTCTTAGGGTGGGCATGCCAACTTCCAAAGGTATGACCGCCTCCATGCCATAAGCCAAAGCAAATGGAGTTTCCCCGGTAGCTCGCCGCGGAGTTGTTCGGTATGCCCAAAGGACGCTGGGTAATTCCTCAGCCTATTTTCCCTTTGCCTTCTCCAGCCGTTTCTTCAACCCATCCAGTATAGTCTTGTTCGATGCCTCGGCTTGACCATTGGACTGCGGGTAAGCCGGAGTGGAGTTGTAGAATTCAATCTGTAAATCTTCACAAAAGCCTCTGAATAGGCGACCGTCAAACTGGGTGCCGTTGTCCGAGATCAAGATCTTGGGGATGCCAAATCGCGTGACCACATTCTGCCAGACAAACCGCTTCACGTCTTTCTCTTTGATTGTTGTCAAGGGCTCAGCTTCAACCCATTTCGTGAAGTAATCTGTGGCCGCAATGAAGAATTTCCGGTTGCCCGGTGCTGCTGGCAGTGGCCCCACTATATCTAGTCCCCACATGGCGAAGGGCCAAGGACTGGTGAGGGGAAGAAGTTCCCTAGCTGGCTGATGGATCTGATGGGCGAATTTATGGCATTTTTCGCATTTGCGGACGTACTTTTGTGCGTCGGCCTGCATGCACGGCCACCAGTATCCCTGCGAAATAGCTCGGTAGGCCAATGACCTGCCCCCTATATGACTGCCACTAATGCCTTCGTGAATTTCGTACAAGAAGGCCTCCACACTGCTCGGGTGCACACACTTTAGATAAGGGCCAGTGAAGGACTTTTTATACAACGCACCAGATGGAGAGAGCCAAAACCGCTCTGACTTCACCCGGACTTTGTGTGCTTCCTTCTTATCGGTTGAAAGAGTCCGGTCTTTAAGGAACAAGATTAAGGGGTCCATCCAGAAGGACCTAGCGCGGCGCAGAGTACATCCGTCTGCCCGGCATCTTCAATGCTTGGCCGTGGAAGATAGTCAATTAACAGGGGGTTTGGAGACGTACTATCTACCATCGAAGCGAGGCCGGCCAGCTCATCAGCTCGGCTGTTTTCTTCACGGCCAATTTGTTGGACTTGATTGCCTGAAACTGCTTGATGTGTTCCCTGACCAGAGCTTGATACTTCGCTATTCTGTCATCTTTTGCCTCGTAAGTCCCAGAGACTTGGTTAACCACAAGCTGGGAATCACTGTACACCATTAGCTCGGCGGCCTTCATCTGAATAGCGCTCTTGAGCCCGGCTAGAAGGGCCTCGTACTCAGCCTCGTTGTTAGATGCGGGAAGCCAAGGGTGATGGAATGTTCAATGGTGAGGCCATCTGGGGAGATAAGAACGATCCCTAGCCCGGCACCGTGACGGTTGGACGCTCCATCAAAAAAAAGCTTCCACATTTCCCCCACAAAAAGCTTCCAACAGTCTGATGGGTCCTGAGAGTTGCAAAGGGTGATGGGATCACGGTTGCTTGGCTGACCGGGTTCATGTTCTGAGTTGATTGGTTCCACTTCAGCCCCCCTTGGTGATTCGGCATCGGACTCAACAAGTTGATCTATAATGCCCAAGTCCTTAGGCGAATCACCAGGTTGCGGTATTGTGCCGGCCGCAGGCTCTGTGCTGGGTGGATGCGTTTCGTCCCCCCATGGTGATGCGGTTCCGGACAGAGCAGGTTGGTCGGCGGGAGCCGACTCCGTCATTGCATCACCGGTCGGTGGTGTGGTACAAACTAAGGGTGCTTCGGTGGAGTACGCAAATTCCGCGTCGCAAGTTCAGCAAGGTTGTATCTCAATCTGGGTTGCATTCACCTCCTCAGCGGCCGCGGCAATGTCGACCGGGCACACCGGATGGGTTCCAGGTGAGAACTCGGCAACGAAATTGGCCAAAGTTTGGGCCTTTATGGCTGTGCGCGGCTGGAACTTCACATCAAACTGTTCCAACTCGACCGCCCACTTGAGAATTCGGCCAGAAAAGTCAGCCCGTTCGAACAAGGCTTTAAGTGGAAACTCGGTCAGTTCGATGATGGTATGGGCGTGGAAATAGTGCGCCAACTTCCTCGAAGCCATCATTAGTGCCAACGTAAGCTTTTCCAAAGGTAAGTACCTCAACTCTGCCGGTAGCAAGGTTTTACTGACGTAGAAAATTGGGAGGTGCTTGATTCCTTCAGTTCTGACTAGCACCGCACTGACGGCATGCTGTGAGACGGCAAGGTAGAGGTAGAGTTCCTCACCCGGCTTAGGTGTAACCAATAGTGGCGGAGAAGACAGATATTCCTTGAGCTTGGACAAAGCTAGATCACATTCTTCGTCCCACGAGAACTTTGACTTTAATGCCTGGAAGAAAGGGCGGCAGCGATCTGATGACCGGCTTATAAATCGGTTAAGCGCAGCGGCCATCCCGGCCAGATGCTGCACGTCCTTAGCCGAGCTCGGCTGCTTCAACTCTTGCGCGGCTCTTATCTGGGTAGGGTCTGCTTCGATGCCTCGGTTTGTGACTAGAAACCCCAAAAATTTCCCGGATCCCACACCAAAGGCACACTTAGACGCATTCAAGCGTAGCTTGTGCTTCTTGAGAATGGCGAACATCTCGGCCAAGTCGGACAAGTGGTCTGCTTGATGCTGGCTTTTAACCACCATATCATCAATGTAAGCCTCCATTGTCTGGCCCAACAAAGGTGCAAACATCTTAGTCACCATCCTCTGGAAGGTTGCCCTGGCGTTCTTCAAACCAAAAGGCATGACGCGGTAGCAGAAGAGTCCCCTTGGAGTCGTGAAGGAGGTAACCTCTCGGTCAGGCCCATGCATGGCGATCTGATGGTAGCCGCGATAGGCGTCCAGGAAACTGAGCCTGCTATGTCCAGCCGTCAAGTCCACAAGCTGGTCAATTCGCGGCAAGGGGAAGCTATCCTTCGGACAAGCTCGGTTGACTATCTTGTAGTCGACACAAACTCGCCACTTTCCATTCTTCTTGGGCACCACTACTGTGTTCGAAATCCACCGAGGGTAGTGCACTTCCTGAATTGCTCGTGCCTCAAGCAGGTTCTTCACTTCTTCTGCAATTACCTCGGCGTGATGCAGCGCCGATCTCCTTGTTCGCTGAATGACCGGCCTCGCTCCGGGGAAGACATTGAGGTGATGGCAGATAAAACTAGGATCGAGGCCTGGCATGTCGTAAGGCGACCATGTGAAAACTTCGATATTGGCCATCAAAAACTCAACCATTTCGGTCCTCTCCTGGGCAGTAAGGCTGGAACCGAGCAGGAAGAACTTATCCGGCTGCTCCATGTCCATTCGCACCTCCACCAAGTCCTCCACAGCTTTGTCTTCTGCTTTGGTGCCCACATCCTCCAGAACTCCTCGGTCTTCCGGTCCTTCTATCATTTGCACGAAGCCTTTGGCAGCCCGGCTTTCGTTCACCACCACGAAGCACTGTTTGGACATGACCTGATCCCCCAGATTTCCTCGATTGCCCCCATAGCCGAGGGGAATCTCATCACCTGGTGGTAGGTCGATGCTACAGCTTACATGGCGTGAAGCCATCCCCTCCCAAGGATGAGGTTGTAAGTCGAAGGCACATGTAACACCCAAAACTCTACCTGCTTGACGACGGATCCCGTTTTGACCGGCAGGATAATCTTTCCCAAGGGCCACTCTGGCTGTGAGTTGAAACCAACAAGTGGCGAAGTTGCCGGAGCCAAGTCTGTCTCTCGGAGCTTGAGTTGTTTGAACGCGTCGTAATACATGATCTCGACCGAGCTTCCCTGATCGATCAAGATCCGTTTGACATCAAATTCCTTGACGCGAAGTGTCACTACTAGGGCATCGTTGTGCAGTGTCTGGATACGCTCTAGATCCCTTGAAGTGAAACTTATCACATCTTTCTCTTCGGTCTTCCCCCTCTTGATGGCGGGCTGTACCGACAAAACTTCCCTCATATGCTCTGCTTTCTTGATCATACCCCGGAGTTCGCAAACACGCTCCGGTTCTACTATGCCGTGGATGACATTAATAACTCCTTGTGGCGGCGCATCTCGGTCATCCTGTCCCCTGGGATCAACCGGAGCATGATTCGGCTTTACGCCGCCATCAATGTAAAGGTCTAGGTGCCCGGCTGCGACCAGCTCTTCTAAGTGTTGCCTTAAAGGCAAACAATCCTCAGTCCGGTGGCCTCTCTCCCGATGGAATGTGCAACGATACCGCGGATTGTAGCCCTTCTGTCCGTCGCCCAACTTGGCAGGAAACCGGACATACTCCTCGTCTCGGATTTCGCTAAGTATGCGATAGATTGGAATCTTGAAGACCGTGGTGATGCCAGTCCTTGCCTTCAACCTTCTGTTGGCATCCGCAGCATCATCTCTGGTGTAATCATCCCGGTCGTTCCGACGTCCTCTACCCCGGTTCTTACGATTTGAACCACGGTCCGATTCCTCTGCTCTGTCACTCGAGCGGCTGGACTCCGGTCCAACTGCGTGCACCTTGCCTGCCGTCTTCTTGTCTGTTGCTGCCGGAGTTGTCTTCGCGGTAGATGCCGAAGCATCATCCTCAACCCGGATGTGCTCATTGATGCGTTGCATAAGTTGGCCCATGGACGTCGGCTGATGCATGGTAAGCGAGTCCCGCAGTCTATGTCCGACCGGGAGACCACGCTTGTACTGAGTGATCGCAAGGTTGACCGGGCAATCCAGGATCTCATTGAAGGTCTCCCAATATCTAGAGTTGTATGCCTTCAATGTGTCGCTCGGTTCCATCTTGACACTCAGTAGGTGATCCACTTCTTTGGGTGTCTTGGTGTTGGTTTTGAAGCGCGTCACAAAGGCTTCAGCCAACTGATGCCACCTCTCTATACTTCCTTCCGGCAGCCTTTCGAACCACTTCAAACCCAGCTCGCCCAAACTTGACGGAAAGATGAGGCACATAAGAGCGTCATTCCGCGATGTCCGGCCATGACCTGTCGGAAATGGCTTACGTGCATGTAAGGATCCGTCTTCCCATCGTATAATGTGAACTTCGGCTGGTGGAAGCCCGACGGAAATGGTGTTGTCTCTATCTCCAGGGAGAAAGGGGTGGCGCTCAACCTTGCCAAGTCGAAGTCCACCAGGGGCGGAGCTGCTTGGCGGGGTGGAGGCATTCCGACCTCCTCACTAGCGTGAACCCCATAGGATAACCGCTGGAACGCCGGTATCCTTTGAGCCTCCGCCGGCGAGCCCGCTCCTTTAAAACTGCCCGCAAGTCTTCTGTACAAGCGGAATAGGAGTGCCTCGACGTCGTCGCCGGACGTGAGGGTTGGTAAGTACTATCTTGCGTGCTGGACTTCTCTGCGTGCACATCAGAATCGCCAACCTTGTAACTTCTGGTAATGGAGATGGACGGGGTGTGTCGCTGACTCTGACTGCCTGAACGGCGGGGTTGGGTGCGCTCACTGTGGTCTCCCACTCCAGCTACACCCTTCCCTTTAACACGCCGCTTCAGATCCTCCATCTCTGCCGCCATGCGCCGGATGACGGCGTCCTGGTCCTTCAGCTTGTTTTCCAGGCGCCTGGCGTGTGAGTCTCTCCGCCGCCGATGTCCGTCTGGACTCCGTGAATGACCATGACTCCTTCCGCGTTTATCTCGCGCGTCTTCTGACTGTCCTCCTGGAAATGTCTCCAGGTTGGCCATCGGAATGATGTCGGGATGCCCCTCTCTTCGTCTGCCTGACTCTGGAGTAACTCCGTCGATGGCGGACAACGGAAACTCTTCGTTGTTCGCCATGGTCGGCGATCAAACGGGCGTGGAAGACAAGGTTTTATCTGCAGCTTTCCCACAGACGGCGCCAATTGTACGGGGAGCAAATGTTCCGGCAAGCCCGTACTCCTTTCTTCCAAGCTTCGTTTCTGTCCGATCACCTAAAAACACAACGGCGGTGAGCTGCCCGGCGGTGTGCGGCCGGAAAACCCCTCCGACGATCAAATTAGCACACACCTAGGGATAGAGGATAGTGTCGAGTGTAAGTATTATCTTACAAAAAGTGTTCATCCCCTTTGTATGGGGGCGCAGACATGCTTATATACCCTCTGCGTCCAATATCCACTCCCAGTCATCTCCTGACACGTGGCTCTGCTATCCCATCCGTCAGCGTAAACCTCGCTGAACATCACCTAATCTCAACTGCCAGCCCTCTCTGCTGAAGCTCGGCGGCCGAGCTGCTCTATCCACGGCCGGGCTGCGCTTTACGCCCAAGCACTTCACTGGCTACGCTCAAGAGAACCGGGCTAGGTAGCACCTCGGCATAGCCGAGCCCGAGACGTCTCGTGAACGCCTGCAGTCGGCCTTCCTGCCGAGGAAACGGGTATCTCGGCTGACTGCGCCTTTCCGGGCGCCGGTCATTCAACTCGACTGTGGTTGGCCTCCTTGTCGAGCAGGCAAGTACCTCGGTCGATGACGCCTTTCCGAGCGCCGTTCAGCCAACCTGACCGGCTTTGCCTATGCCATACACGTAGCTCGGTCTAGCCGAGCATTGCCTTAACCGAGCAACTTATATCCGGACTGGGCGGCGCATGCTTGGCCCAACACCAGCCCAGCCCAGCCCAGGTCCTAGTAGCCCAATTCTGGGTGGACCGTGGATCACTTCGGTCCCATGATCCACTTGGCTACCAATCTTCTCGGCCGTTACCTCGGCCCAAATCCAGATCATAAATTTCCCTCTCAATCCCTAATAAGATTCAACGATATTGTGCATATTAATAATGTATTATCAATAATGTATTGATTCTATATGAACCCTAATGCTGTGTTTGGTTGGGGGATTTGGGGAGGGATTTGGAAAGGAAAAGGGAAAATGTATGTGAAATTTTGTGAAATTTAGGCATGTTTTATTCACATTTCACCTAACTTTTCCATTTTCATTTCCAAATCTCTCCTTAAATCTCCCAACCAAACTTAGCATAAAAGGGTCTTGTGATGAATCATCCATTCAAAATCAATGAAGTCATTTTCATAGTTTCTCCTATTCTATTTTTTCTTCAAAATGAACCCTTGCTGGCGTGAGCAGCTATAATTTCAAACATGCCAGATAATAAATTGTGAAAAAGGGGAAGTAATGGATGTAAGGCATGTGTTTTAGGGACATTTAGTAGGGGGAAAAAAATCTAGGAGAACTTATTTTTTAGTTTATAATTTTTATTTCAATTTTATTTTAGTCACTCATGTTTCAATTTTTATTTAAATTTTTAACAGTTGATAGCAAAAATATCATATTGAAACACTAAATACTTAATTTATTGCAACTAGAAAGTGAGACTCCAAAATGGAATTCATGTCAAAATTTAAGGATAAAAAGTATAATTTATGTTTTATTTATTTTAAACTTTAAACATAGAACAAATCTGGTCTCCCTTCCATATTTTTGATTGGAAGCTTCAGTTTTTATGATTGTGAGCTTGCCGATCTAATCTTTGTGATTCAAACTCTTCAATTTGGCCTATTTTGAAAAATAGATTAAAAGTCACTTTTCAACTTTTAACTTATTTTAAGTTATATAATCTCTCACATTTTTTATACGTTTTTTAAAAAAAAAGTCAAAAAATCAGTTTTTAATTATCTTTCCAAAACACTCATTTGTATCATTAATGTAAAAAATCAATTGATCAGAAATTGATAGTGACATGATTGGTTTTATTTATATGAAAAAATAGATGGTCTATTTAAAAAAAAATTATAATTCAACTTTAATTCATTTTTATACAAATAATTTGTTCAAAACTTGTACAAGTTAAACAATTCAAATTATTAAAACATGAATCCACAACTATGAAAATTAAGCACTCCAATTCAAAACATGGACTAAAAACAAGTTTATTTCTCGAACATATAATTACAATTACTTAGGGTTGTTTGGTAACGTTTACGTTTTCAGTTTATATTTACAAAAATTTTATAAACTGGTTTTTGTTTATTTTTTATTTATTTTTAGAAAAACATAAACTGCAAACGCGTTTGGTAATTGACAAAATGTTTAAAAAAATTTAAAAATATAAAAAATAGTGAGAAATGACAAGTGGTGGCAAGTGGCGGCGGAAGACAGTGGTGGAAAGTGACGGTGGGTGGTGGTGGGTGGTGGCGGCCGGTGGTGGCGAGTGGGTAGTGGTGGTGGCAGGTGGGTGGCGGATGGTGGTGGGGTGGTGGCGGATGGGTGGTGGTGGTGGTGGTGTGGTGGGGTGGTGGGTGATGGTGGCGGTGGGTGGGTGATGGTGGCAGGTGGTGGGTGTAGCGAGTGGGTGGTAGTGGTGGTGGCGGCAGGTGGTGGTGGTGGTGGCAGGTGGATGGCAGATGGCGGGTGGGGTGGTGGTGGGTGACGTAGCGGGTGGTGGTGGTAGCGAATGGTGGTGGGTGGCGGTGGTGGTGGTGGTGGCGGTGGATGGGTGATGGTGGCGGGTGGTAGGTAGTAGCGAGTGGATGTGGTGGTGGTGGTGGTGGTGGGGTGGTGACAGTGGCGGATGGTAGGTAGTAGCGAGTGGATGGTGGTGGTGGTGGTGGGTTGTGGTAGCGGTGGGTGGCAGGTGGCTGGTGGTGGTGGGTGACTGGTGGCAAGTGGTGATGGTGTGGCAGATGGGTGGCAAGTGGTGGTGGCAAGTAAGTGGCGGATGGTGGTGGCGGTGGCGGGCGGTGGATGGTAGTGGCGGGTGGTGGGTGGATGGCAGATGGGTAGCGGGTGGGGTGGTGGTGGTGGTGAGGGGTGGGTGGGGCGGCGAGTAGGTGGCAAGTGGGTGGTGGGTGGGTGATGGGTGGTGGTAGTGGGTGGTAGTGGCAGGTAGGTGGTGAGTAGTGGTGACAGGTGGTGGTAGAGGGTGGATGGTGGGTGGTGGTGGCGGAAGACGATGGTGGAAAATGGTGGCGGGTGGTGGCTAGTGTTGGATGGTAAAAAAAAAACTTAAAACTCAAAAAGGAAACACATTTTTTGTGTTTTCATTTTTTGGCCAAATTTATAAAGTGAGACCACTGATTTATAAATCAAAAATCTTACCAAACAAGTTTTTATTTGAGTTTTTAAAATTTTTGTAAATATAAATAAAAAATTAAAAACGTAAGTATTATCAAACGGCACCTTAATAATTTTTCATCCATCAACTCCTTTCCTACCATCTCTTTCACCCAGCTACCACCACCACCAACCCTCGCTTCCATGCACAATTAACAGGCACCCATCACCTTTCCATCTCTCCCACCCACTTACCCTTTCTATTTTTTATTTTTTTTAATTTTAGGTAGCGTTTGATTGAATTTTCTAAATATAATATAAAAATAGAATTATATTTTGAGTTTGTGAGTTTTGGGATTATGATTTGAGTGTGAAAAATTTGTTTGGTGAATGAGTTTTGAATTGAGTGGAAAATTTTTTATGTGACATATGATATTTGATACAAAAATTTACAATTTATAACCAAACACAAAACTCAAAAATCTATTAAAAACTCATAATTTTTTTTAAAAATTTCGAAAATATTGTTTTATTAAAAATATATATTAAAATTTTTTTTGCCATGTTCCAGTTAACCGGCCGAACAACCGATTAAGCCAAATTTCTAAAAAAAAAAATCCCGCCTGACACAAAGTTTTCTACAGAGTTTTCCTTTTGTTGTGGAAATATAATTTGAAAAATGTATCCAAACATAACATTAGAATGTGGGGATGGTATTATAGTTTGAAAATCTATCCAAACACAGCCTTGGACATTTTTTGGGAAGTGAGTTTGGGGCTAAAATAGCAACAAAAAACAAAGCAGGCTTTTTAGTTCCAATAAGACAAAACATCACATTCAACCCATAATCATTACATTCTTTCTCTCGCAAAAAAGTCAAAAAAATAAAAAAAAACCAAAAATTCTTCTCAAATTAAACTTTTTAGCCCCAAACTAAAACAGTCAAAATAATCAAAAAAAAGTCAAAAAATCAAAAAGTTAACCCATTTTTCTATCCAAGCCTTAGATCTCTCGTAGGGCCAACAAAATGATTAGAGGTGGTGGTTGCAACGATCAAAGGATCTAAGGCATGTAACCCCCCCCCCCAAAAAAAAAAAAAATTCCAAGGCACATAGCTAATACACATCTCTTAAGATTTGCTTATAATAAAGATTATATTTTGTGGTTTTAAAAATTACAAAAAATAACGTTTGGTTTACTTTTTGAAGCTCAATTTTATTTTTAAATCATGATTTAGATGAAACATATTAAATGTGTTTTTAAAATACAATTTAAAATTACTTTCAAAACTCTTATATTCTATTATTATTATTATTATTATTATTCAATCAATCAATCAATTTTTCTCACATATCTCTTCTCTCCTCTCATATTCTATATATCAATCAATAAAATAAAAAAAAATTACAAATCATCCTAAAACTATTTTCAATACTATAAGCAAACAAATTTTATCTTTTCAAATCATGATTCAAAAACTCAAAACTCAAAACATAACTCTATACTCTAATTATAATTCTAAAACTAAATTAAACAGACCCAAATACTCCATTGTCAAAATCTTTTATTTAATAGAATTAACATAAAAAATAAAATTGCTAACTGCTTTTCTACACAACAATAAAATGACTTGAATTATTAATTGAAATATATTTTCGACATCATTCAAAAATGATAATCGATTTGATAATTTATTAATAAATTGGGTCATTTATTATGCAATTGAAAAGTTAAAAGGACGAGATATAATTTTTAAAATCTCAGAAGACAATTTGTATTTTAAATGATGTATTTATAATTTACGTAAATAAATAGATGGTTTAAATTAAAAATTTATAATTTAAATTAATACAATAAAAAATTTAAGATTTATTTTATTAATTTTGAAAGTCGCTATTCCTATTTCACTTTATTCAACATACACTTATTTTTTTATCCTTATTATATATATATATATAGTTACATTAATACATCTTTACAAACAAAAGAAAATTACCTGAAAAAAAATTAGGGGTTGTTTGGGGTGTCCTAAATAAGTGCACTTTTTGCCTTTTTAGGCTAAAAAGTTGAGGAAAAAATATAGATGTTTGGATTATCTTTTTGACTTTTTATGGAAAAATATGTATTAAAAAATTATATAAATTAGTGTGTAGGAAAAAATTCTGATTGAGAGTTGTGCAGCCGTACTTTTTGACTTTTGATGAATAGTGATAATTTTTTAACTTTTTAACTTTTTGACTTTTTTTCAACTTGCCAAACTTGGCCTAAAATTTCAAAAATATTAATCTAATATGTATAGCAAGGTAGTACATTTAGGGGGCCTTTCATTTTTTTATTTTTTTTTATTTTATAATTTCACCTAAAAAAATGTTTTTTATTTTTTAGGAATAAAAAGAGCAAAATATTTCCCATAACAGAACAAGAGAGAGAGAGAGAGAGAGAGAGAGAGTGAAAGAAAGAGAGCCACAAGAGGTTCCGGCAAAGTGGCGAAGTTGTGTGAGTGTTTTCAACTGATCCGAAGTTGTAGGGTTGTCCAAGAAATGTCACCTCCACAAACCAAACGACACGCACTCTCACATTCCGAACTCAGAGTAACCAAAACAACTACACCAACAATCAGCCACCACTTCAATTCTGACTTTTTTCTCTTCCTTCCAACCTTCCCTGCATTTTCCGGCGGAT
The DNA here is from genome assembly GCA_030407325.1 of Camellia japonica. NCBI lineage: Eukaryota > Viridiplantae > Streptophyta > Magnoliopsida > Ericales > Theaceae > Camellia > Camellia japonica. The sequence goes on from JAPPVO010000024.1 coordinate 55,727,121, forward strand.
CACCAAGCCTACCCTTCTTCATTCTTCAAAAGAAATGCTGCTTTTGGTATTTGTTTGATTTTCGATGGAAATTTCGAATAATGAGTGGATCTTGATTTCAAAGATTAGCGTTGAGCTTTTCTTGTGAATTCAACAATGGTATGTGAGCTTTTCTTGGGCCTGTATTTTAATTCAATTTCAATTTCCCGCTATTGTGAGCTTCTTTGTGTTTATGAATGGCATATGTTGATAATGCTGATCCAAAAATGTTTGTTTGATTTGTTTTTTTCATTTGAAATGTATGCTCCTTGAGTACATTGTCCAAAATATACTGGTTTTCAAGTTGTTGACGATGTCTACCAAATATGGTTTAAAAACATAAAGAAAACTTTCAACACCAAATTAAATCAATCTTTCCCAATTTGATTAAAGAATTGGTTGCTTGCGACTCAACAAGATTCAACAATGTGAGTACACTCACGTGCAAGAAGCTTTTCTTTTGGTGAACTTGTTTTGTGCATAGAATTTTCTTGCCCTTCAAGTACAACTTCTTGAATTTCGATACCTTTCAAATCAACTTCCTTGTGCTTTGGAATCTCTTGCTCAACAATTTTCACTTCATCATCACAATTTCTTAAGAGGGTTTTTTGAAGTATCTCATAAAAAATGTGCCAGCATTTTATCCAAAGTTGCTTGTATTTGGCACATCTACTCTATTAGTTTCTTATTCTGATCAATCATTTTTTTATAACATTGTCTTATTTCTTGTTGACCATCATGATATGATAAGGACAAAATAAAGGGAAAAATAAGGTTGAGGATTTTTGTTAATGCAAAAACTTGACTGGATTTGTGGGTTGGCTAAAAGATGGGCTGCTGGATCGGTTATAGGCCTAGGTTATTTCAGGTTAGGCATAGGGCTTAGGTTGGCACTTGGCAGTGGCTAAGTTAAATAGTGTGAGCTTAGGATTAGGCTATAAGCAGGAGTCAGTCATCTGTAAATTCATTGTGATGTGGCTAGAGATTTGTGGACCTGGTTCTTGATTTGGTGTGGTTTGGGTTTTCCCCAAGGACGTGGAGGGTCTCTTTCACTCTTGGAGAGGAGCTTGGGCGGGAAAGAGGAGGAGGGTGTAGAGCATGCCATTAGCACTTATGTGGATTATTTGGCGGGAACAGAACAATAGGACTTCTAAAGGGCTGGAGGTGCCTCTTTTTAAGCTTCGGGGCATACTTTTGTCCATTTTGTATAGTTGGTTCTTGGATGGCCTAGACCCGTCTTTGAATCAAGTTTTGGATTTTGTGGAGTCTTTCAGTAATTTTGGATGTATAGGTTCTTTCGGTTTTGCCCACCCCTTTGGTGTCTTTTTGGTTAATGATTGTACTAAAAAAAAAAAATGTTGATAGGTGTAGAAATCTACATGCTGTGATTTATTGCTTGCAAACTTCAGGACCTGAAATATCAAATTTGTCTTGACTTTCTTCTCTGTTGTATAAATGTTTGTGGCGGTGGATATTGAGGCACTATATGAATAGAATTCAGTTGTGTATATGAAATCTTTTCTATCTTGTTTGCTAGTAGAACTATTTTTCTTTCTTCCACACCAATTTGATTATTTGAGCTTCTAAACTTTGATTATTTATCGACTTTCATATGCAGGGCACTCCAGTGAATATCATTGTAGGTTCTCAGGTTTGGGTTGAAGATCCAGATGTTGCTTGGATTGATGGACAAGTTTCAAAGATTAATGGATCGGAAGTTGAGATCCAGACTACTAATGGGAAGACGGTAAAAATGATTGAACCAATTGGACATTAGCTTTTGTATCTTCACTTGATTCATTTCTTAAAACTGAAGTGCCATAGTTCTGCCTGCATATACCATAAATTTGCCTAGTCATCCGACCAATTCTTATGTACTGATCAAAATTTTAAATTTCAGTTTTGTTGCTTATTTGTTATTCTTCAAATTTGGGAATTTTGATACGAGTTTTGACTGCTAAATTATGTAGCAGAAGGCTTGATTCTGCTGTCTGATTGCTGCAGTAGCTGCATAAATACCTTTTTGGTGAATCTCTAGCAACAAACAGAAAGGCAGTGAAAGGAAGTGTGAACAAACCATATGAATTCTAGGTCTGAGAGATCCACATCTAATTATGGGAAATCAAATGAGGAGTAATTCATAAAAGGGTTACAGAAATCCTTAGATCTCAGTTGTTTGCTTTTCCTCAAGCCTTTGCTCCCAGCTGTTGACACTATCCTAGAAAACTGTCAAAACTAACTGCTGGTTCTGGTGGGGTTTTGCATCTGATCAATTCCCCTCCATTACATACATAATCAAATCATAATGTTGCTTATTTGTTACAGGTGGAAAATTTTTCTTCAGAGAAAAAATGAGTAATTCAAGTGCCAAGAGGCCTTTTTTTTTTTTTTTTTTTTTTTTTTCTCTCTCCTTTCTTTCTTTCTTTTTAAATTTATTCCATATTCACAAAACGGACAAGGTAATATTTACCAAACTTAAAAGAAAAGAAAAATTAGTGAAATATTTTCCAGGAACTATTTTTCATAGAAACAAACGGATCCTTTGGGAAAGATATGCAAATATTACAAGGATGTGGAAACAATAAAAAAGAGGCTTGATTACATTGTATATATTAACAACTTGAACTTATTTCAAATAATCTTGTCAATAAAGAATACAACACTAAGTTGGGAAGTGGAAGCTACAGCTTGGTGGCTGTATCGGAATTGTCAGAGACTCAGGTTATACTGTTGAGTTCAAAATATCCGGGTGATCTGGTAAATAGAGTTCCATGCTTGTGCTATTGATACTTTTTTATTTGTTTTTTATAGGTCTAATATTATTAAAAAAAGAGGCACCGAGGAGGGTGCACAACCTTTATACAAAAGAAGACCTACTATAACATCTATACATCACAAACCTATTCTAAGGTCTCTACAAAATTCAAAAATTGGTTCAAGGACTAATTGACCATCCCCAAAAATCAACAATATAAAATAGACAATAAAAAACTCTCAATTTTTTTAAAAACTCTTTGTTTTATTTTTTAAAACAAAAGTTCTTATATTCCATTTGCCGCAAACTAACCTCATAAGCGCCAAAGGAACCAGACACCACGCCTTCCTCCTCCTACTCACACTAGCTCCTCAACATAAGCAAAGAAGACCCCCACCTCCCTCCCTTAGGAATACCCAACCCAAGCAACTCCAAACATGAGAATCAATGACCACAACTCCAGCACGCCACCTCACAATGGATAAGTAAATAGTTCACTGTTCTCTCATCTTGTTTTCACATGTAACACCAATTAACATGAACCTACGTACTTCTAATTAGATTGTCTATAGAAGGATCTATCCATGTCTCGCACACCAAACAAAGAAGGCGACCTTAGACAAAGCCTTTGTACCCACACCCCTTTCCAGGGACTAGCAATGTTGTAAAAGGCGCACCTAGATGCTTTCCTAGACACGAGGCACAGATAATGTGACTTGTACATGGCAAGACCATGAACCGAAGTCCCATATCGCCTGAGTACTAAAGTAATGTTAAACATATAAGCGTGAGGAGGGCATCCTCATCTCAATAGCTAGCTTTTGGGGTTGAGTTCTACCTAAGATCGTATAACATGGTATCAAGCCGGAGTACTTAGGAATGAGTAGGGTGCGTGTCCTTGGCCTGCACGCCACAGGTGCTACCGAGTGAGTATGTGAGGGAGGGTGTGAAGCGAAGTCCCACATTGCCGGAGTACTAAAGCAATGTCACCTTAATAGCTAGCTTTTGGGGTTGAATTCTACCCAAGATCGTGTAACAAGGCGCATTCAATGAAATGCAGCCAGGCACTTAAGGTGTGTGCTTAGGTGCGTGTTCATTTAAGATTCTCCTTTTGTTTTTCCTTCTAATACCAGCCGTTGATTTTTATATTTTTATACTATGATGGACTTATATATGCTGCCATAGGGGAATAAATCTACTCTTCTTTTTCTTCACGTATTTGGGGTCTGTTTTTTTTTTTTTTTTCCCCCTTCTTTCCTTGGTTGGGTTGCGTCTTTTTCACATTGCTACTTCTGCTTTTTTTTAATCCTCTGCTCCAATTTTTCTTCTCTTCTTCTTCTCCTTCATCTTCTCTGATTTACTCTTGCTTCTAGACTACTTCTTCTCTTTTGAATTTTTTCCAACTGTTGCAGCTGTGCGACTGATCATTTTTCTGAATTTTTTATTGGATATTTGTGTTTTGTTGAATGTTGACTATTTTGCATTTGGAATGATATGTGCTTTTATGGCTTTGAGAATTCTTCTACAATTTACCTGTGTTCTTTCATTTTGCTTTTGTTCAAGTTTGAATTATTAGTTTATCTATTTCTTACCAAAAAGGTGCGCCTCACCTTGCGCCTAGGGCTGAATCTGGCGCCTTGGTGTGCCTTGAGCATTTAAAATCACTGGACGGCCACTATGGATAATGACTGCATGAATGTAACTTTTTCTTCTCTAAAAGGTTGACTTAGTTTAAGTCAAAGTAAGACGATTTCCAAAAATTAGATGTTTCTTGGGTTTATTTCTGTGTGGTGTATATTTCAGTACTCCCTAGTCTAATTACATCGTGTGGTTTAAATCTATTTTCTATGAATTACTTGGTAATTACGATGTATATTGTTTATTTTGTGTGGTACAATTTCATATATTTTTGGATCTTCAAAAGTAAGACCTGTATCTACCACTGAAGTTGCATTTCCTCAAAAGTGAACTGTTTGTGTTCTCTGTCTTTTCTTTAATAATTGAGAGTTGTCTGGTTTTCAACCTGAAAATTAATTGGTTCTTTTCAAAAAATTCATTATATCATACTATTTCATATGCCTATCCTGGTTAATGAATGGAAAAAAAAGTACTTTTGCATGTATTCCTTAGTTTTTGACAATTCCATGTGAAATAATGAATACCTGTGCAACTTGACTTCAACATTTGTAAATTGAATATTATGTCTGTTGATTTAGTTATTTGGCTTCATTCATCTACTTGAAATTTCCCCTGGTTTCTATGGTCAGGTTGTTGCTAGTTTATCGAAAATTTATCCAAAGGATATGGAAGCTCCTGCTGGTGGAGTTGATGACATGACTAAGCTATCATATTTGCATGAGCCTGGAGTTTTGCAGAATTTGGCACTGAGATATCAGACCAATGAAATTTATGTAAGACTGTCTTCACCTTTAGTTTATGATATTAGTTAATTAATGTTCACCCTGGTGAGAGAAATCAATGAATTAATGCAGCTATGGATGGCTCTGTCATAATATTCTATCGTACTCTGAAATTATGACAGACTTATACTGGAAGTATTCTTATTGCCATTAATCCATTCCAAAGACTGCCTCATCTATATGATGGTCACATGATGGAACAATACAAGGGAGCACCATTTGGGGAACTGAGTCCTCATGTTTTTGCTATTGCTGATGTTGCTTATAGGTAGGTAACCTTTTATTTTGTTTATTTTCTATATTCTTTTTTGAAGGATGATCCATATAGTTTACTGAATTGCTTGAAATGATTCAGGGCAATGATCACTGAGTGCAAAAGCAACTCCATTCTGGTCAGTGGTGAAAGCGGGGCTGGTAAGACAGAAACTACTAAAATGCTCATGCGGTACCTTGCCTTTATGGGTGGTCGTAAAGGCACTGAAGGAAGGACTGTTGAGCAACAAGTTCTAGAAGTAAGATGGATGATCTAACTCTAGTTTTATGCTTGTTAATGTTTAAATGGTCAGCGGTGCTTGTCCTGTCAAGAATCGTGTAAATGTCTTGGGACTTATTTTTTGAGGTTCAAACTCTGCAACATGGTCTGTGTATTGATGTCTATCATGGACAGTGGCAGAGCCAGAAATTCAACATAGGGGCACATATTAATCACAACTTTGAAATTGTTTTCCCCATAAAAAGCAACAACGAGATATTATTAAACTCATACAAATTTTTCTTCTTCTTTTTGGTCTATCTGTGAGATACAATATTACAATTATCATGAGAATTACATCAACATGGCTTATAAATCCACAATCAACAACCCAATTCTATTAACCCAACAATAGGGAGAAATAACCAACACAATTAACAAGCCCCCCTATCAACTGAACAAAGAGCTTCACAATGGGAAGAAACAACCAACTAAACAAATCCCATAATGAGAAAGAAATGATCAATTGATTCAATTCTTGCCCTTGGCCTCCCAGTTAAGAGTGTGCAAGAATGGCCAAAAGAATAGAATAGGACACTTTTAAAATGAAAAAAATACAAAGGAATTTTACATGATTTAAGGAGGGGCACAATTACAATTTTAGGGGGGGGGGGGGATAAACAAGATATAATCTTTATGTATAATAGGGGTATTAGTGTAAATATTAAAAGTTGAAGTGGGGCACATGACTCCTCTGGCTCTATACTAGATCCACCCCTGATCATGGATATGAGGTTTTTTTGTGGCGACCTCCAAAAACATGAAGTCTAATGTTATTCTGAATGTGGCACTGGCTTTGCTGTGCAGGGCTTCAAGGAAAAAATATGGATTTCCTTCTTGCTGCACAAAATATTATCTGTCTCTTTTTACTTATACTTCATGTTGGAGGTGCACTTATGATGAACATGTCTTACACATGCTTCAAACATAAAAAATAAGATTTAATTGATAGAATTAAGAATTGAGTTATTCTAACAAGCATGTTTTGATATATGAAAGATTGTCATTAGTAAAAGAAGAAAACATATGTACAGGACCCATGTTGCTGTAATGGTGTGATAAAGCTATAGATCAGCAAAATTATAGCCCTAAGCCTATTTCCAAATTCTGAGGTCCAAGCTCTACAAGATATAAATAAATGAACACTTTTAAACAGACGGACACCATGTCAGCAATCGAACTCTATGCCATATTGTCCCTTGCTCAATTTATATAAAGAATTCTTCCCATGTCAGTCGAGACTGTTATGTGGCCATAAGAGACTTTTCCATGAAATAATAGAAATCCTGTACCCTGCAAAACCAACAAGGAATGAACTTGCATGATGTATTTACTTTAGTTTTTTCCATCCTCAATCTGCTCAGATTTTTTTTCATAAGAGTATGAAACTCAATTCAACCCAACAAATCCTAATTGTACAAAAGGACGGTAGCATGTAAGTAGATAATTGACAGAATCTGGCTTAGATGGAGGACTCTGGTCAGAATTAGTTTGTTTTGTCAATATCATATAGCCCACTGTGGGGGAGCTAATGTTCTTGAATATTTGAGCATTTTCAAGGCTTTGGTTCATGTTATTTATTTGAAAGCAGATGATGCAGGATATGAAGCTGCCAGATTGAGATTTCGTGTTTATATGCATATGATTTGCAGAATATTTATCCTCCTTTATGATTTATTCTATTTAGCTTTCTAACCTTTGCCTATCTGAAGCTCATGTTTTATCAACTAAATGCAGTCAAATCCAGTTCTTGAAGCATTCGGCAATGCAAAAACTGTTCGAAATAACAATTCCAGGTGAGATGTTTCAGTCATTCTGTGAACCTTCTCTAATTATTTCACGTACATAAGCACAATGCATTTTCCAGAATTTGTTGGCGTTTTCTTATTGATTGATCACGTAATCATATTTATTGGAACAGCCGTTTTGGTAAATTTGTCGAGATTCAATTTGATAAGCATGGAAGAATTTCTGGAGCAGCCATTAGAACTTATCTTCTTGAGAGATCTCGTGTCTGTCAAATTTCAGACCCAGAACGGAATTATCATTGTTTTTACCTTCTTTGTGCAGCACCACCAGAGGCAGGTTTTTCACTGGATCTTCTTTCATATTGTTCATCCCTTTGATGAAAAACTCATAAATTTATAGTCAAAACATTATTTTTAATAGTCTTCAAATCTCACAGGAAGTTGCGAAATACAAGTTGGGAGATCCTAAATCATTTCACTATCTTAACCAATCAAATTGCTATGACCTCGTTGGTATAAGTGATGCTCATGATTATCTTGCCACTAGGAGAGCTATGGATATTGTTGGAATCAGTCAGAAAGATCAAGTATAGCCTTTGTATCCAAAAATGTGTTTGCCATATTTCCACATTTCTTTTAATAACTCCATAGAGTAAAATTGGAAAAACTTCTCTGTTTCTGTCAGGATGCAATTTTCAGAGTTGTGGCTGCAATTCTTCATCTTGGCAATGTTGAATTTACTAAGGGGAAAGAAATTGATTCTTCTGTTTTAAAAGATGACAAATCCAAATTCCATCTTCAAACGGCAGCAGACCTTCTCATGTGAGACTAGCCTTGATATTTTTGTTTTTATGGTTGATATCTGTATAAGTTAATTTAATCCTTATTTCAGGTGTGATCTTGGTGCATTGGAAGATGCACTGCTAAAGCGTGTAATGATCACCCCAGAAGAAGTTATCAAGAGAAGTCTTGATCCTGTTCAGGCAACAGTTAGCAGGGATGGTTTAGCTAAGACAATATATTCCCGTTTGTTTGACTGGTAAGATATGGGAGTTTGGATCATTGTTTTTGTTAAATGTAACAATTTCTACCTACTCCACCTACAATTTCTACCTACTCCACCTACAAATACTCCACCTACTCCACATTAGTTAGTGCTCCATTAGTTAGTGCTATAGTTAGTGCCCCATATAGTTAATGATATAGTTAGTGATCCATTATGGTATAGTGCTCCATTATGGCTCCATTGTATCCCATTTCTCTCTATAAAAGAGAGCTCTTGTAAGAACATTATGAATCAATCAATAAGATCAATACATTAATTTCCTACATGGTATCAGAGCTATAGGTTAAGCTCCTAGTGTTCTTCGCCTTCTGGCGGGCGGCAACCTTTCCTTGGCCGCCCGCCGGACCTCAACCTATTCCGCTTGTGTTTCTACACATACTTTCTTCCATAGCTGAGCTCTTACCCCTCATTTCAGCCTCTGTAGATCGCAAAGCAAACAGCAGCAGCAGCGTTACAACTCCATCATCATCATCTATGGTGCATGGGCCACAGTTGCTCGTTTTCGAACAAGCAGCCCACTTCTCTCTCCCACCGCAAAACAGAGCTCCTCTGCCTTTTCTGGATCCAAACATTGTCTATAGTCCCCTTGTCCCATCACAGTCTCATTATAATTTGGATCTCCAGAACATTGCTGTCAATGGCCAATTGTTGCCTATTGATCCAGCAGTGTTTGCAACATCAAGCAACCGAGGAACCATTGTTGATTCTGGAACAACTTTGGCATACCTGGTGGAAGAAGCTTATGATCCTTTCATCAATGCTATAACTGCCGTTGTTTCACACTTTGCAACACCCATCATTTCAAAAGGAAACCGGTGTTATCGAGTACCCATCAGTATAACTGAGATATTTCCTTCGGTTGCTTTTAACTTTGCTGGTGGTGCGTCCATGGTTTTAAGACCAGTAGACTACCTTGTACATGATGGTTTAGTTGATGGTGCTACAACGTGGTGCATTGGCTTTCAGAAAACTCAGGATCAAGCGGTAACTATTTTAGGAGGAGTTAAATTGGGTTCTCCACCAAAGGAATTCAGTGTGCAGATTGATACTGAAGTGACATCTTGTGGGTTACTTGCAATTCCTGCAATAACTGCCCCAAATCAAGTGACCTTGGTATTAAGCTCGATTTCTTTGATCCTGCCTGCTCAGCAACTGCTTCTCTAGTTTCTTGTTCAGATCCAATATGTGCTTCTATAATTCAAACTGCGGCTGCTGAATGCTCTGCTCAGAGTAATCAGTGCGGTTATTCATTTCAGTATAAAGATGGAATTGTGGGTTCACCTGGCCGAACACTGCTGCGGGTGGACTTCACAGATTTCGTCACCACTTGTTCAATCCCAATAATGGATAGTACTCGGCGACCAAGGTTGGCAATACGTGGTGATGGATCCTTAGCCAAGGTAAACATAGCCAATACACATTGTGAATACAGTGCACTGTCTAGAGGTCTTGGCCTTGTATGGTTTACAAGCCCATTGCTCATGCAGTCATTGAGTATGCCAGAATCAGAATGTTGGGATGAATCATCAGACGGTGGAGATCCTACGCCTCAGTTTAACCCTTTGGCTGCAAAAGCTGCTTCCATCAGTTTGTCGGGATTTGGATCTGGGGGGCCATTTGGCTTTGATTTCTTCTCCAAGAATTGGAATACTCAGAAAAAGAAATCTGGGTCATCCAAAAAGAGAAAGCAATTGCAGTAATGTCACAAACCTTATTTTATTCATGCCGGGGATCAAACCCGATCACCATTTTACAAAAAAAAAAAAAAAAAAAAAAAAACACCAACAACAACAAAACAACCCACAAACCACACAACAAAAACCGGCCTTATTTTTTGCCTCTTCAGCTGTTCTCTTCTTCTTGCCTTTGTCTTGGGCGTCCCTTGCCGGTGCTGCCTCCGTGTTTCCCACGCCGCCGAGCACGTTCACTTCCCGTTGCTCCTCAACTGTTACATATGGCGGACCTCCAAATCTGAGCATCACGGTGGCCTTCCGCTTCAGTTGCTTGTTTTCTGCCTTCAGCACACATATCTCTGCTCGGGCATCCGTATACATGCTCTGGAGCAGAGCCAGTTGGGCTTTTACCTGCTGCACCTCATTTGTTCTACTCTGAAGCCGGTGCGACAGGTTGTTGACCGCCGTCATTGTCTCAACACATGACTTCAGAGTATAATGATTGGCCTCAATATCAGATTGAGCAGCCATTATCTGCTCAACTGACAACATTGGAAAGTTCAACGGCGTAAAACCAGGGGCGCTTGGTCCAGGGGCACTTGGTTGAGGTTCAAGGGCCATATTCTGGGTTGTGGCCTCGTTGAGGTCGGGAAAGAGAGTAAGACCCCGGGACGAAGAGGCTATGTTCTGGGTAGCTGAACGGGAAGAAGAGGCCATATTCAGGGTTGGTTGTAGCGTGTTACAGAGTATCTCTCTCAGAAGTGTTACAGAGAGAACGAAGAGTTTTTTCAGCTGGTTTGTTATGCATCAGCGGCAGCCTCGCCTTGGTTTAAATAGGCAAGGCAGACACGCGCCTTACGCGCCTCTCAATGCCAGACGACAAATCGGCGCGCCTTTTGATGGCTCGCCTTTTGATGGCTGTCGGGCACATCTTTTGATGGCACGCCTTTTGATGGCACGCCTTTTGAGGGTCCGACAAGACTCTGTAAACTGTCCCGACATTGATTCCGGTTAGCTCCTATATGGGTCCGACAAGACTCGGTAAACTGTCCCGACTTTGATTCCGGTTAGCTTCTATATGGGTCCGACAAGACTCTGTAAACTGTCCCGACATTGATTCCGGTTAGCTCCTATATGGGTCCGACAAGACTCGATAAACTGTTCCGACATTGATTTCGGTTCTCTGCTACAACGGTTCAACACAGCCATATAGTGTCTTCTACATCGGTCCGACATGACCCCGTAAACTGTTTTCTACATCGGTCCGATATGACCCCATAAACTATCTTCTACAACGGTCCGACATGACCCCATAAACTGTCTTCTACCTTGGTCTGCCATAACCATACGGTCTTCTACAACGGTCTGACACGACCATACAGTGTCTCCTATCCACTTTTATTTTATTTGTCAGATTATTTTTTCCTGTTTTGTTACTCTCTCCAAACTCAAGTTGGTTAGTTCCTAACTCCCTTGAGTTTGAGGGGGGCTGTTAAATGTAACAATTTCTACCTACTCCACCTACAATTTCTACCTACTCCACCTACAAATACTCCACCTACTCCACATTAGTTAGTGCTCCATTAGTTAGTGCTATAGTTAGTGCCCCATATAGTTAGTGATATAGTTAGTGATCCATTATGGTATAGTGCTCCATTATGGCTCCATTGTATCCCATTTCTCTCTATAAAAGAGAGCTCTTGTAAGAACATTATGAATCAATCAATAAGATCAATACATTAATTTCCTACAGTTTTCACTTTCATGATTATGTCTCTGGATTTTGTTTTAACTAAGCATGTGATGCTAAAGCTGACTGATTTTTGTGATATACAGGTTAGTTGATACAATTAATGTTTCAATTGGACAAGATCCTAACTCGAAATCCTTGATTGGGGTCCTTGACATCTATGGTTTTGAAAGCTTTAAGACTAATAGGTATATGATTGATAATTGGAGAAGTATGATCTAGTGATAAAATTAGCTACTACTTTGGTGACTCAGTTATTTTGACTCAAGATTTAATATGATCATGGGTGCAGTTTTGAGCAATTTTGTATTAATTTCACAAATGAGAAGCTGCAGCAACATTTCAACCAGGTATAATGTTCATCATATTTAATAACATCTTGTAATTCACATCCTTGACTTACACTAAAAGCATTGTTGTATCATTCAGCATGTGTTCAAGATGGAGCAAGAAGAGTACACAAAAGAGGAGATCGACTGGAGCTATATAGAATTTGTTGACAATCAAGATGTCCTGGATCTTATTGAAAAGGTTCACCTCTTTAATCTAGTATATATATATATGTATTTTTTTTTGTTATTTAGTGATTGCATGTACTTGTGTTTTTTTGGCTATATTTATTCTTTGGTAATCTTGCATACTTTGGGCCTAGCTTATAAGCAAGGAACTTTAGCCAGATGGGGTATTTACTTCCTGCTAAAATGAAAGTACTTAGTGAGGTTTCCATCCAGTTCTAGTGTTTCCAGAGATACAAGCATACTTGAAGACAACTTGGCTAAGGGGTCTATTCTTCATCTAATTGGTAGGCAACATAAAATATATTTGTATGTAGAAAAATGTTGAAATCTGGATTTTTTTAGTGATACATGTGCCAATATTTGTTATTTGTCACTAAACAAGGGCATGCATTTTGCCAGTGAAAGAGTAAATTGCTTATCTAACAAAGGGAGCTTCTTAGTAGCATGAGCCTCCTCTACACTACAACGGGTGTGCTAGTAACCATATGTAAAGCCCTCCCAAAAAATATTAAAATCCATTCTTCTTGCAGTTAAAAACCATTGCTAGATGCTTGAATATCATAAGATGATTTGATCCCAAACTGTTGTAGCGGCACTTTTATGAAATGAAGTATGGCAAGTAGTTTTGCAACATGATGTGATGTTCTCCTTCTGGTTTCTTCTACCAAGTCACTGACCAAGAAATGCATAATTAATTTTAGGCTTCGTTTGGCAATAGGCTAATTTAGCTAAAAAGCCAATAAAAAAGCCAAAAAGTCATTCCCAAACACTTCAATTTTTTTTCTCATATCTTAGCCAAAAAGACTCTAAAAAAAGTCACTTTCCAAACCAACCCTTAAGAAGCTTATAACCTAAAACTGTTTTAGTTGCTTAGCATTTTAAGATGAGCCCCCCCCCTGCAATTCTGTAATCGATTTCAGATCATTACTCTGTTTCTTAACTTTCATGGAAGGCTAATTAATAGATAATCAGGTTAGGGGTGTTCACGGGTTGGGTCGAGTCGAGTCGAGTTAGGTTTGCCTCAAACCCACCATCCAACCGAAGCTGTTCGGGTTGAGAATATGATTGACTGATTCTGACCGCATGCTAGTTCAAAACTGTCTGTTCATCCTTTTCGGTTTGTTGGTCGGATTCAGACAGTTTCAAAATTACAAAAGACAGACATCAAAATATTCATGAAAGCAATTACGGATTTAATAGAAGGGTTCAACAGATTCAATGATGAAGAAGAAACAAAATGGCTTATATAGAAACAAGATTTCTGATATACTAAAAAACAAAACCCTGAAAACCAAACTAAACTTAAAAAAAAAAAATTAAAAAAAAATAAAATAAAATAAAAAATAAAAAAACTAAACTTAAAGATCAATAATTCATAAAACCAAAACTTAAAAACCAAACCCAGATCAATCAAATCATTGCTGCAACCAACAATCCACAATTTCGCCATCATGATAGTTTGCTGCGCATCGCCGCCGTCATTGCCATCATCTTTCGAAAGCCAGTAATCCACCATTGTTGAAGCTTGAAGATCGTTGACGCCGTGATGCTGTGAAACAGGGTTTTTTTCCTTTGGGTGATCAGATCGTAAGAGGAGGGACTTTTGGACACTGGGGCTTTTGAACTATGGGAGATCATTGGGGTTAGGGTTGAGTCTCTGATTGAATAGAGAGTGACAAGAGAGAATGAGAGAAGAATAAAGAGAGATGCCTGGAAGAATGAGAAAGTGGTTGACAGTTTTGAGAGAAACGCTTAGAAGAAAGAGAATGTATTTTGCACAAGAAAAATAAATTTTAGTCTTTAGTCTTCAATAAATGCATAGATGTCTCTGTTAGCATCATTGGGAATTTGATAATGCTATGAGATTTAGTGGTTAGATAATCCTTGCACTAGGATTGTAAGCAAAAGCATGGGATGGAACTTGGAAAATGTGTACTGCGGAGTGCCTTGTTTTTAGATTTTAATCCTTTTGCTAATATAGTCATGTTACTTATTCGTTGCTTGAGGATTTTATCCTTCTGTATGGATATTGTCCGGAGGTAGACATTTTCTTGGAATTTATACCCTGCCAGTTTTTAGTTAGCTCTTCTTAGCAAGCTATAGTAAAATTCCTGACAATAGTTGATTTCGTATGAAGAATCATGTTCAGCTATTGTACATTTGTTTAATGTTTTTCTTTGTCCTATTTTGCTAAGTCATGTTTGTACTGATTGTGTATACTGCATTACTTATGTACAATTTATGGTCCAAACTATAGCTTTTTCTTTCTTTCTTTCTTCTTCTTCTTCTTCTTCTTCTTCTATTTTTTTTTTCAGAAAAAAATAATGTTAAAGTTTAAAAAATACAAAAAATTATGTATATATTTTTACTTTTTTAAGTTTAGTAACTGAGGTAGCATTAGAATTATAATGCATTCTTTTCTTTATACATTTCCCTTTTAGTTGTGCAATATTAGTTTCATCATTGTGATTTAAGTGTGTTCTTTTAAGTTGTCTATATAAATTTCAGAATGCTTGTGACATCCTTGAATAGCTTGAGATTATTGATATATCAGAGAGAAAAAACCAAAAAAATGAATTAATGGTAACTTCATTATGAATCAAACAGTACATCAATCTTTGATATGACTTTATTCTATTTATATTGTTTTTGCAGAAACCTGGAGGGATTGTTGCTTTGCTTGATGAAGCCTGGTAAGATAAATTTTTCTCATCTATATATTCATATGCATGAATGTATAATATGCATGTCTGTTTGTTAGTATGCCAGGAAGTATACACATGCCTCGTAGGGTGGCATGTCTATGTCGCCACATTGTGTCAGATTATGAGAAGAAGATGAAGAACGATGACAGAAGAGATACAACTGATTTTGAGCAATGGAATAGAGAGAGCAACTTAGGGCTTCTCCCTCATTCTGTTATATTTATACTAATAGTGTTGAAAATACAAAAATACCCATGGGGGATAATATAATGTAACGTAACATTTCCTCTAAAGTTGGTGCATAGATATTTCTCATGCCCACCTTGCACACAATGGGATGGAAAACTTTACTACTAAGCCCTATTGTGAACACATCAGCTAGTTGATCTTCAAATTTCACAAAAGGCAAACAAATCAAGCCCTTGTTCAACTTTTCTTTAATACTTATAGATAGGGCCCTCTCTTGCTCGTCAACACTTTACTAATAACATAAAAAGGGCCTTTTCAGCTTGATCCGAATCAATTCTATGATTGAATAGCGGAAATGCTACTTAGTAATAGAAAACTCGAATCTTGATGAGGAAGACAAGGTTGGGCTGGAAGGCAGGTAAGGCTCTTCTTCCTCTTTGGCTTTTTCCAACAGTGAGAATGAGCTAAGAATGAGAATATTCTTAACTTAGAAAGAAGGGCTTTTAGGTTTGTTGATCTCAATGTGATGTTCTATCATGTTGTACTGGATTATTGACAATATTAATATCATCTTTACTATCACAATGCGATTTCATAGGACTAACTTCAAGAAACCCCAAAACTTGCAACAATAGTTGGAGTCACATAAGTTCACAGATACCATTTGCCATAGCTATACTCTGCCTCTGCGCTAGATCTAGCAATCACAACGTGCTTCTTACTTCTCTACGTAGCCAAATTACCTCCCAAGAAGGTACAGTACCCAAATGTAGACCTCCTATCATCAATTGAGCCTACCCAGTTTGCATCAATAAATGTTTCCAATCTCAAATGACCATGGTTGGAAAACAGTATACCCTTTCCTGGGGCTGACTTAAGATATCTCAAAATCTGATAAGCTACATCAAGATGTATTGCATGCGGGTTATGCATGAACTGACTAATAACCCCACATCATATGCAATATCTGTTCTGATATGGAATAAATAAATCAATCTCCCGACAAGTCTCTGGTACCTCTCCTTGTCTACAGATTCTTCATCATCGCTACTACATTTGTGATTAGCCTCCATAGGTGAATCTGTCAATCTACAGCCTATCATGCCTGTCTCCTAAAAAAGATTAAGAACGTACTTTCGTTGAGAAATGAAGATACCCTTATTAGATCTAGCTACTTCAATCCCAAGAAAATACTTCAATGGCCCCAAGTCTTTAATCTCAAATTCTTTGGCTAGTTGTCTTAAGTCAACACACTTATTCCATATCATTTCCAATTCCATTATATCATCAACATATGCAATAAGTATAGACACTAATCACATTAATTATCCTTTATCCATTTACAAGCTTAATTATCATTATTTTATCTCCTATAATTGTGATTGTTACTACCTATGAAGCACTGACACTTCAAAACAAGTACCGTATCCGTGTTGGACACGCGGACAATTCGTGGACACGCGGACACTTCAGGGGCATGTATGGGACACACCACATGGCGTGTCTCCTTATTTAATTAATTTATTTTCTGGGGACACTTTGAGAACACACTAGGGACACACCAAATTGTCTTTTCTCCCATTTTATTCAATGCTTTTAATGAATGTTGAATGTTGAATGTTTTTTTCTTAGATGTAAACACTTAATAGATCATCCATAAAAAAATATATAAATTGCAAGTGTTAATTTAAAAGTGCTTTTTAAAAAGAAAAAAAAAATTAGAACTAGAGTTAGATTTTGTTAATATTGATTGTTTGTAGATGTAATATTAATCTAGATAGCAAATAAAAATATATGAAAACATATTTTATTGTCGTGTCCCCATTTTTTTGAAATCGTCGTGTTCGTGTTTGCATCCATATCCATGTCCGTGCTTCTTCGGTTACTACCTTATCTTTGAGATGTTTAGCTATAATTATTCTTACACCATTTCTGTATCCATCTTTACCAATATAGTAAATTTTATACCCAGTGTTTTCTATTTCTTTTGTACTTCTTAGTTTATTTGATTAATATTTGTATGTATGTATGTATTCATACATATACATATATGTGGTGTGTGCGCTTGTGTGTGCATAGGTTGATTATATGCTTCTTGTTTATCAATGCTTAATTGACATTTTCATCTGCTTATATGGGCTTTTCCTGTTTTCAGCATGTTTCCGAAGTCGACTCATGAAACATTTGCACAAAAGCTTTATCAGACATTCAAGGTTCATAAACGCTTTATCAAGCCAAAATTGTCTCGTACAGATTTCACCATTGCTCATTATGCTGGCGAGGTGAGTTAGATTCCTGTTATCTTTTTTCGGGTAGTACAATGAAGTGTGTTTATTATGGGTTGCTGCTACTTAGGCCCAAAAAAAAAAAAAAAAAAACGTAGGTTGCCATTGCCGTTGCTGTTGTGTTAAAGTTTTTTTTATTCTTTCTCTTCAGGTTCTTTATCAATCTGATCAGTTTCTAGACAAAAACAAAGACTATGTCGTTCCTGAATATCAAGATTTGTTGAGTGCTTCCAAATGTTCTTTTGTAGCAGGCCTTTTCCCTCCACTTCAGGAGGACACTACCAAATCTTCATCCAAGTCTTCTAAGTTCTCGTCTATTGGTTCTCGTTTTAAGGTATCTTAGTTTCTATCATCATGCTTACTGTTAATAAATTGGTTATTGAAAGGCATTCTTAATCAAAATCTGCCTCACCAAGAATTTAACATCCTTCTTATCGCAAGATGTTGAACACTGATGTTCTAATTTAATTCATGCAGCTACAACTGCAACAACTAATGGAAACACTGAGTTCTACAGAGCCCCACTACATTAGATGTGTGAAGCCAAATAATCTTCTTAAACCTGCTGTCTTTGAGAATGTCAATATCATGCAACAACTACGTTGTGGTGTGAGTACAATTTGGAAATTTGGTATGGTACTTTATTTTTGTTTATATTGTAAAAATCATGTATTTCATGCTCATTTTGTCAATATAGGGTGTTCTAGAGGCAATAAGAATCAGTTGTGCTGGATACCCAACCCGCAAGACATTTTTTGAATTTCTGAATCGATTTGGCCTCCTTGCTCCCGAGGCTTTGGAAGGGAAGTAAGTCTATGTCCCAAACTGAGTTGAGACACTCTAGTTTTTTATTTAACCTTTTTTTGGGCTTGGTCCACTTGGAAGCTCCGGCTGCTGCTTATTTAACATGGTTAGATTTTTACATTTGTTGTATGTATTAGCAGTGTTGATGAAAAGGTTGTTTGCCAAAGGATTTTGGACAAGATGCAACTCATGGGGTCTCAGGTAATACAAAGTCTCATTTGCATGTTGAGAAACTGGTTGTTCCTTAACTAAGTGCTAGCAGTTTGTATAAGTTGGGCCTTGCAAAACTCCTAATTTGACACTAATGCATGCTTGAAGTTGAGGTAGTGAAGGCTTTTTTGAGACTCTTCAATTGGTTGAAACGCCTTGGACTTTAAAATTCAAGAGGTATCCTTGTTGGTCTCATGACTTAAGCTTTAATCCGAAGTTTGCCTCTTGCGTTTGTGTGTACCTTATGAGCCTTTATTTCGTGTGACTATTTTTAAGTTTCTTAATTTGTATTTTCCTTGTTTGATTTGAAGCAATTAACCATGCTTCTTTTATTATAACTATGTATACTGTGTTTCCTTTTTATTGTACTTATTTGAGAACTGAACCATGTTTCTTGATGGAGTTATGTTCAGTTTGTTCTGGTAGATACAGGCGATCTTCATGTTATTTAATTTGGACCAGATTTTAATAATGTCTTTATGTTCTCTGTGCTGTAATGCTCCTTGAAATATTTATATGTATGTTCACTTGGCACAAAAATAAATAATATAAAAATAATAGATAATTTTTTATTTTTTATTTTTTAAGAAGGAAATAGATACTTTCATGCTTGTGCCTTGTGTCCCCGCACTCAGGTGGGCAGGCGGGGCAAGCAGGTGAAAGGGGTTGAAATGTATTGCTTTATAATTCTTTCTTGTTAGGTTGCTTCATATAGTTAAAATAATGGTGTGAATATTATGGCACATATTGGTTTATAATTTGAGCTTCCTAGATACCTCTTCTATTTAATGGGGTATATAAATGCTTTTGCAGATAGGAAAAACAAAGGTTTTTTTAAGAGCTGGTCAGATGGCTGAGCTAGATGCGCGGAGAGCGGAAAAACTTAACAAAGCTGCCAAGACTATTCAAAGGCAGATTAGAACTCATATTACTCGCAAATGGTTTATTGATTTGTGGGAAGCTAGTGTATCCATACAATCTATATTGAGAGGTGTGTCAGCAAATTTGAAGTATGAAAACTTTCCCTTCCTAGAAGTACTGCATTTTCTAGAAAGTACACTTATGTTATTTTTCAGCTGATGTACTTATTGGAAGGATGTTTATCTTTACCTCATACACATTTTTATTTATTTTCTCTTTTCTGTCGTTGCACACTAGGACTTAACTACCCATTCTTTTCTTTTTCTACATCATATATAAATTCACCATTTTGGAAATTTGGTTATGACTTTTAGGAAGACTTGCATGCAAAATATTTGACAACATGAAAAGGGAGGCAGCTGCTCTTAAAATTCAGACAAGCTTGCGTAGGCATTTAGCCAAAATAGCCTATACCAGACTCGAGTTATCAGTTCTTGTCTTGCAGACAGGTTTGCGGGCAATGGCAGCCCGTAATAAATTCAGATATAAAAGGCGGACAAAAGCAGCAATTATTATTCAGGTTTTTAATTTATTGTTTGTGTATTGGTTGAATGGTTTAAATTGATGCATGTTATGTTTTCAAAGTATGACTTTTACCCCTCAAAAAATTTACTTGCAGGCCCATTGGCGTGGTCATAGAGCTTTTTTGTACTACAAGAAACTAAAAAGGGCATCCATTGTTACACAATGCAGATGGCGGGGAAGAGTCGGCAGAAAAGAGCTTCGAAAACTAAAGATGGTAGGTATCGGTATTCTCGTGCTATTGACGTTGTAAAAAGTTATGTATGCCCCTTATCCTTACCTTAACTTGTGGGTATTGTTTGCAAGCTATTTAGTCGTAAGAATTGGATGTAATCAGAGATGGTTTAGGCTTAAATGCTGCTTATAGCATGAGGGCATGTTTAATTGCTTTGGGACATTTGAAGTGGCAATGATGAGCATTTAATGCACTGGAAAAGCATCCATGTGATAAATGTGGAATTCAGGTGGAAAACATGATATTTTTTGTTGATGACATTTTCACGTAATAATAGATACCTACATGTGAATGTGCGCATATACACACCCCTGATTATAGAGCATAAAAGTCTGTACATGGTATTTTTTGCTACACCAATTTAGAAGCTTGTATTTTCCCTAGCAATACTCTTATATTTGTACATCCCTTGTGTGCATATGCAATATTTTTTAGGCTGCAAGAGAAACAGGTGCACTGAAAGAAGCAAAGGATAAGCTTGAGAAACAGGTGGAAGAACTCACATGGCGTATGCAGTTGGAAAAACGTTTGAGGGTAATTTCTATACATATCTATATATGTTGTGCAAAGTACTTTACATTTTCTGCAGGATATATAAAATTTGGTCTGTGGATTTTCTATGATGAGGATTTAACCTGACTTCCAAAGCCTCCTATCAAAAAAATGAGTTGAAATCCAAATCTATCTAATCTATGGCAGAAAGCACTAAAGTTTTCTTCCACTGCTTATTGCTTAATGACTTTCATTGGCAATAGCTAATCCTCTGATGATTATTTTATTTCCTATTTGATAGAAGTCATGCTACATGCTTTTATGGCCTCTAACTGAGGTTTAAAATCATCTGGACAGACTGATTTGGAAGAGGCAAAAGGGCAGGAGATAACGAAGTTGCAACATTCCTTGCAAACTATGCAAAACAAAGTTGATGAAACAAATTCATTGCTTGTAAAGGAACGCGAGTCTGCACAAAAGGCAATTGAAGAAGCATCTTCTATTGTCAGAGAAACCCCTGTGCTTGTCCAAGATACTGAAAAGATTGAGACTCTGACTACTGAAGTGGAAAACTTGAAGGTATTTCTGGTTATGTTTTTTTTCACATTTCATTCATTTTTTCTTTTCTTCTTGGTTGGCTTAAATAACCAAGACCTCGTTCAAGCGTGTCATCATTTATTTATATATAGTCCCTAAGTTTTCCCTGAAGTAAATATTACACCAAACAAAGAGAAGAACCTAAGGCCCTGTTTTGTTGTCTGGATTGGATATAAGAGTTTTAGGAGGATATGTAATACCTAAGGATAAAGATGAGATATAATATGTTATAGGATATGAGATGGATTATGTATACTGTGGGGTCACTTATATTATGTTTAGTTAAGATGGGATATAGATGGGATAAGAGAAGAGTGATTATTTTTGACCTTTGGATTAAAGATGAGCTATATCTAACGGTGAAGAATATACAATACCATGGGGGAGGTGGTATTGCATATCTCTCCTTTTGCATCATATACTATCCGAACTCCCTATATCCAGAGCAACCAAACACGGGATATAGGGAGACAAAAAAACATATGGGACCCACCTCATGTTATATCCGGTCCCACACCCATATCCGACCTTTATATCCGATAAACAAATAGGGCCTAAAGGGTAAAAGAATTTGTTGAAGACATTTAAGAGGGAGTAAGTAGAAAGTCTAAGAATTTGAGGGAGAAATTTTGAGAAAATTAAGCATCTTTCAGTTTTTAAGAGTGAACAGCACAAAATCTCTGGTTGCTTATGGAAGTGTAAACATACTCAAATTATACTCTTTATGCACCAAACATGCAATTGCAGGAGAAATAGGTGTAACTGAAGCGCTTTTTATACTTGGGCTTCCAGATGTACAGACCACATATTTTAGGGTTAGGATGGTGAAAAAATGGTGTTTATTCATCAACATTATGGCTTTGGATCATTAGAATGATTGTAATTGTCCTAATTGAGCTTTATTTATCAAAAATAAAAAAATAAAAATGTCCTAATTGAGCTTTCATTCTAGGATACTCAATCCTCATCTAGGGAAATGAGGGTACTTTAGCAAGTGTGGACTAATTTGAGAAAGCACCAGTGCCTTGATGCTCCTTTCTCTACATCAACAAAGATCTTCACCTTTTTCTATAGTATTTGCTAGCTCAAAATGCCATCACTGATCCATTTCCTGGTCATATGAAACTCTCTAATTTGGCTTGATAGGTATGGTGGTGCAATGAGTCACATGGAATTGGGCTAAAATGTTCAATCTCATAGTGTCAGCTATACTTTAATAAGAACTCTATAATCTAAACAGTTCACAGATAACTAATTTAAAGAAACCCAATTAGAATAATTCCAACCCTAAACCTTACTTTAAGAAAGATCATGAATTCATGTAGCTTAAGTAAAGCCATAGCCCCTGCATCCTTTAACATAGCAAAAGATGACCCTTTGAGGAACTTGTTGGAAATAAAAGTGTTGAATGTAAAAACCTATAACTTACTCCACCTACCACTACCACCTACTACCACCTACCTACTCCACTCCATTAGTGCTCCACAAGAAGCAAGTGCTCCATTTACCCTAATGCTCCATTAAGTTGTTTAGTGCTCCATTTTAGGTTAATTTAATTCCTCCATTTGTAACTCATTCTCCCTATAAAAGAGAGATCATTCTCTCCATTGTAAATACACAATACACACAAAAATGTATATTGATATCAATCAATAATATCTATACATTAATTTCCTACATGGTATCAGAGCTAAGTTAAGCTCTTGGTGTTCTTCGCCTTCCGGCGGGCGGCAACTTTGCCTTGACCGCCCGCCGGACCTCAACCAATTGAAACCTCCATCAATACATACAGTCTTTCTCTACATTTTTTTTTTATTTTTCAACCTTGGCTTAGCTTGGCTTAGCTTATAGTGTGTGTGTCTTCTCTGCTAGGCTTGTTTCAATGGCAGATACAAGTGGCTCAGCCACTCCTAAAATGTGGTGTTCTATGCCAGAGAGGCTCCAACTACACTTGGCCATGTTGGCCTTGCAGTTTGGGTATGCTGGTTTCCATGTGGTCTCCAGAGCTGCCCTTAACATGGGCATTAGCAAGATTGTATTTTCTGTCTTTTCTTGTTCAGTTCTTCCTCCTTGCAGTTGTTGGAATAACTGCGAATCAAGGATTCTACCTGCTGGGATTAGACAACACATCTCCCACCTTTGCTTCTGCCATTCAGAACTCAGTTCCTGCCATTACTTTTCTCTTGGCAGTTATAAGCTGACCAGAACATGAAGGAAACTCATACCTCCATAGCTCCACCTAGTTTTATAACTGGAAGCAAAGAACAATCAGCTCCAGTAATGTACACTAGACAGGTACCTTTTGCTGAAAAATCTGGAGATGACACCAAAGCTGCAGCTGTTGCAGTGGCGGCAAAGCTTACTGCATCTACATCCTCAGCTCAGATGCTGACTTATGTCCTCTCTTCTCTGGCATCAGAAGGCGTCATTGGCAATCCGATGAAAGAATCTTCCATTGATTATCCTTCTGAAAAGAGAACTAAGCTTGAGAATGAAGTGGAAGGCCTGCCGGGCGTACTGCAGCTCTCCCGCCGATAGGAAACGACTTTACAGTGTCTATGCCTATCTGGTAGAGACTGTAGTCCAAGGTACCACCACAAATCTCAAAGAGGGGCGCTACTGTTGCCATCATTGTCCTATGGCTGTTGGCTGCCCTCACCTCTGGCTCCAGTGCGGGCAGCCTTGCTGCAGCACCTCCAGCACCAGCACTTTTTACCATGGCAGCCACTCGATTGTCGGCACAAGTCATCTCCACCTTCATCAGTTTCCCAAGACTGACGACTGTAACTCGCAGCAGGCGAGAACAATTTCACGGTGCACAAACTCGTCACCGGAGCTACAATCCGAAGACACGGCACCAGCAGCCCACGCCGCTGGATGTTCAGCTGTTTTAGTGGGGTATGGGATAGCATGGTCAGGGGCTGCTGCTTTCAATGAGTTGCTATTTTAAAATCAAGTAAGTGGCTTTATTTATCATGATGGGGCCATCAGAAGTTTTTTAGTGGAGATTATATATATGTTATATGGAGCATATCTGCACATGGTTGGTCTTCAAGTGGGAATTGGAGGGTTTTAAACTTGGTAATGTAGAAGTGGGTTTGCCTCTTTGGTTAATAAGTGTGAGATAATGATGCTGACAAAACAAATTTGCACCACAACTTTGTTTTATTCATATCAGGGATCAACCCCGATCACAGTTCTCCAAAAAAAAAAAAAAAAAAATCAACCACAACCCACAACCACTACAACAAAAACCGGCCTTATTTTTTCGCCTCTTCAGCTGTTCTCTTCTTTTTGCCTTTGTTTTGGGCGTCCCTTGCCGGTGCTGCCTCCGTGTTTCCCACGCCGCCGAGCACGTTCACTTCCCGTTGCTCCTCAACCGTCACATATGGCGGTCCTCCAAATCTGAGCATCACGGTGGCCTTCCGCTTCAGTTCCTTGTTTTCTGCCTTCAGCATACATATCTCTGCTCGGGCATCTGTATACATACGCTGGAGCAGAGCCAGTTGGGCTTTTACCTGCTGCACCTCATTTGTTCTACTCTGAAGCCGGTGCGACAGGTTGTTGACCGCCGTCATGGTCTCAACGCATGACCTTAATGTATAATAATTGGCCTCAACATCAGATTGAGCAGCCATTATCTGCTCAACTGCCACCATCGGATAGTTTAAAGGCGCAAAACCAGGGGGGCTTGGTTGAGGTTCAAGGGCTATATTCTGGGTTGTGACCTCGTTGAGGTCGGGAAAGAGAGTAAGACCACGGGACGAAGAGGCTATGTTCTGAGTCACGGGGCGGGAAGAAGAAGCCATTTTCAGGGCAACAGAGTGTTTCAGCGATACAACTCTCAGAAAACAACAGTGTTTCAGCGATACAACTCTCAGAAAACAACAGAGTGTTTCAGCGATACAACTCTCAGAAAAATGAAGAGTTTTTCGGAGTTTTTTCCGCAGGTGTTTTTGCCTCAGCCTCGCCTTTGTTTAAATAGGCAAGGCAGACACGCGCCTCACGCGCCTCTCAGCGCAAGACGACAAAGCGGCACGCCTTTTGATGGCGCACCTTTTGATGGCTCGACTTTTGATGGATGTCGGGCACACCTTTTGATGGCGCGCCTTTTAATGGCTCGACTTTTGATGGCTGTCGGGCACACCTTTTGATGGCACGCCTTTTGATGGCACGCCTTTTGATAAGATTGGGCACGCCTTTTGAGGGTGCAACTTTTATGGGTCCGACAAGACTCTGTAAACTGTCCCGACATTGATTCCGGTTAGCTTCTATATGGGTCCGACAAGACTCTGTAACTGTCCCGACATTGATTCCGGTTAGCTCTTATATGGGTCCGACAAGACTCGGTAAACTGTCCCGACATTGATTCCGGTTAGCTCCTATATGGGTCCGACAAGACTCGGTAAACTGTTCCGACATTGATTTCGGTTCTCAGCTACAACGGTTCGACACAGCCATATAGTGTCTTCTACAACGATCCGACATGACCCCGTAAACTGTTTTCTACAACGGTCCGACATGACCCCATAAACTGTTTTCTACAACGGTCCGACATGACCCAGTAAACTGTTTTCTACAACGGTCCGACATGACCCCATAAACTGTTTTCTACAACGGTCCGACATGACCCAGTAAACTGTTTTCTACAACGGTCCGACATGACCCAGTAAACTGTTTTCTACAACGGTCCGACATGACCCCGTAAACTGTTTTCTACAACGGTCCGACATGACCCCATAAACTGTTTTCTACATCGGTCCGATATGACCCCATAAACTATCTTTTACAACGGTCCGACATGACCCCATAAACTGTCGTCTACAACGGTCTGACACGACCCTACAGTGTCTCCTATCCTCTTTTATTTGTCAGATTATTTTTCCTGTTTTGTTACTCTCTCCAAACTCAAGTTGGTTAGTTCCTAACCCCCTTGAGTTTGAGGGGGGCTGTTGAATGTAAAAACCTATAACTTACTCCACCTACCACTACCACCTACTACCACCTACCTACTCCACTCCATTAGTGCTCCACAAGAAGCAAGTGCTCCATTTACCCTAATGCTCCATTAAGTTGTTTAGTGCTCCATTTTAGGTTAATTTAATTCCTCCATTTGTAACTCATTCTCCCTATAAAAGAGAGATCATTCTCTCCATTGTAAATACACAATACACACAAAAATGTATATTGATATCAATCAATAATATCTATACATTAATTTCCTACAAAAAGTTTTTAAAACTTTAAATTTTATTGAGTTCTCCCCATGCTTCCATTTTTTATATAAGATGAACATGGACAGTGAGGTTTATGCCCCTTGAGAGGCAACATTTTAGGTTTGATGTGAGCCCCAAAGGTGAGATTTTTTCCCTCATGAGCAACTTTGACTTCTGATGCAAATAAAATGCTATCAAGAATCTAAAATCAAGAGAGAGAATAAATTCCCAATTAGGGGTAAATCCCTAAGGGTTAGAGAGAGAAAGCGAGGTTCTACTCCAATCAAAATGTATATTCTTTTAATCAAAAGTAAGTACAAACAAACACCCTTACCTCATCTATTTATAGACTAAAGCCACTAACAACACAAGTAATATGGACACCTAATACAAGAACTAATGACACTTGGCACAAGACTCATTTTGACACTTACGAAACGTATTCTACAACATCAGTACTACACCTCTTTAAAGAAACTTGTCCTCAATTTCTAACAGCCCCCAAGCAACACAATCCAATTTCATTTCGGAGATGTAGAGAAAGTGCAAACAGGCAACTGTACGACAGCATTTCCATGCTCAAATTTGTCTTCACAAGTGGTCCAACTATGAATACATTGAAGCAACCTGGTGACCTATGTTACATGGACTCGGGTACGGGTGTTTGGTGCTGGTATGTATCTAGAGTTCGGATTCATCAAATCATAAATTTAAAAATACGCAGACTCGGCAAAAAAATGTCATATTTTTATATTTTTAATCTAATATATGAGATAAAATGGTATTATATTTAACTTAGAGTGTCAAAATGACATTTATAGCAATTATACAACAATATGTACATATAATAATAGTGTTATATACAATTATATAAGAAGTATCCGTTGAAAAGTATCCGACACATATCCCATACCCTTGTCCGAGTGTCGGGTGTCCGACACGGGTATTTGATTTATTTTGAAGAGTCCATGTAACATAGCTGGTGACACAGCCACAGATGCAAAGACAACAACCCTCATCACGTATTCTTAACCTCATGCTAGAGCTTTCCCACAATACTCCAATTTTCCAAACCTTGTACCTCTAATCTACATACTTGTGCAGTAGAGTACTCATCCTATAGGAATGAGACCAACGGCTGGCAAAGGATAGCTATCTGAAGCAAAGTTGAGGAATGTGAAACAATAACAAGAGTGTCTGTGCAAGTGAAAGAACAAGGCCTATTTAAAACTAACGGGACACCTACTGCTTCATTAGCATTCTGATGTGGGCTATGAGCACATAATCCTTAGTTAAAGTGGTTAGGTTGCTCATTTCTCATCCATTTTCCATGTTGCTCATTCCATCGCTGAATGTCTGTCACATGACTACTTGAAAGAGTACAAGTTTCCAACCACTAGGAATGAATTCAAAAATTGTGGATTTGGATAAATCTGAAACTTAAAGTTAATTGATATAACAGTCCGCTGGGGTCCTAAATTGATGCACATGCGGGACATATAATTTTTGCATTTTCTTCAATTGCATAATATTTCAAGGAGGTTTCTGCATCATAGAAGAAAAGGCCTTTGGAAAGGGATTTGAATAGGTTGGAGTGATTTTTGGGATTGAACGAGTTCAGTTGTTGAGAATGGTGAAACGGTGAGGTTTTTGGAGTCAATTTTGCTGTGATAAGGAGAAGCTCAAGGTGACTTTCCCAGATTGTAATTGATGGAGGAGCCTCCATGGCAAAGAAGTGTTTTGTGTGAGAGTTGAATGATCGGGAGGAGGAAGAATTGCATGGACTATGGTGCATGGAAAAATCGGAACCATTGATAGCTTGATTAGGAGGTGGCAAGTTCTTATTAAGTATTGTTGCATTTGTAAGCAAGATGGGGGAATTGGTCAATCATCTCCTCATCCACTTATGGTGCCAAGACCTTTAGGTTATGATTCTTAATTTGTGTTGATGTGGGTGTTTCTAGGAGTGTTGGAGGGGGCTAGACTGGGGAAGAGAAGGGAATAGCTCAATTGTTGATGCCTTTTTGTTTGAATTATTTGGGGAAAAAGTAATTGGAGGACTTTTGGTGGGGTTGACCTCTTTTTATGTTGGGGAACATAATTTTGACTGTCTTGCATGTTTGCTTCTCAAGTGTACTAGCCCATCCTTGAATTGATTTTTGGACTTTTGGATTTGGTAGAGTTTTTAGAGTAAGAGGTGTTGTAGAGAAGAATCTGATGTTTTGTTTCTTCTTCTAGCGTATATGATTGGCATCTTGTTGGAGCCTTCTATCAGTATTATTATTACTATTAACCTTTCTAGAAAAAAGCTAATTAAAATTTTAGAAAGGGGATTTTCAGAAGTTTTGAGAATGGTTGGCCTGTCGCATGTTCCTGTCTTTAACTTCCTTATTTTTCCTCACTCCACTTCTATTCTTTGGTAGCATGTGTTGGAGTTAGATTATCCTAATCCAATCATTTTTTTTGTTTCTTATGATCAAGTGGTATGGACAATTGCATTGCAACCTCCATATTGGTCCTTCCTTTATTTCTTTTCTTTTTCCTTCCAATTTACATTATTCTATTGTCTTGTAACTTTTCTTTTATACTATATTTCAAAATATAACATGATTGTGTGTTTTTCTTCAAATTAAACTTTGGATTATTTGTTTGTGGGCTTTTCATTTGCTGGTTATATATGAGAATTCAAGTTCTTAATAACACATCTTGCTTGCTTACACATTTTTTATATTTCTCAACTTTTGGTGGTATAATTTTAGTTAAGCTATAGTTTGTACGATGTCACTACCTCCACTAATGAAGTCTTCCTGCCTACTACCTCTGTCATACCTTCTTGTAAGCAGTAGTCTTGTGCACTGGGCATTATGGGCATGATTGACAGTCAATTAAGGTTCTCCGGAAAGGCGGGGCTTCCCACTTACTACCTCTCCCATACCTTGTTGTAATCATTGGTCTAGACAATTGGGTCCTTCCTATTGATTTGTCACTTGGTGGGCCAACATTTTGGATTGTAATGGATGCTTTGCGACGAAGAAGATAATGTGCTTATTAACGCATGGCATATAGCTATTCGATTAACCTATTTTGTGTCTTCTCCTTGATGTTGTGTATATATGTGTATATTTTTTCTTTCATTTGTCTAAAACATTGTGTAGCTTTTGCCCATTCTATTAAGTTAATCTTTACCATGGTTTATGTTGTATAGGCTTCATTCCATTTGGAGAAAGAACGAGCTGATGATTCTGAAAGGAAATGTGCAGAAGCCTTAGAAGCTAGTGAAGAGAAGCAAAAGACGTTAGAAGAAACTGAAAAAAAGGTTCATCAACTTCAGGAATTGTTGAACAGGTAGCATCAAAGTATAACCTTTTAAGTTTGATCATATACTCACGATTTGATAGATCTGAATTTGGATATGCCATTCTTCAGTGTTAGCTTAATTAGGTCTTTTCATTGGTCACCAACAAGATATTAATATTTGCTTTATTGGGTTTTTTGTCGGCCACCAACAAGAATTCAACCTTTAATGAGGTTAAACGGGTATTATTTTCTTTTTGTGAATGTGACCAGTTGTCTGCCTTTGCCTTTTAATTATGAAGTCTTGAGATTTCGTGAAGCTTAAGAAACAAAAATTTTTGCAACTTACACTAATATTTGGATGATCAAGTGTTCTCAATTAAAGTATCTGAGTATAATATGACTCTTTACTGGGTTGTATCAAGTGGAAGAACAACAAATTAAAGTAACAAGTCTTGGCTGAAAATAGAAGATAGATGTTTCTTCTGAAAGAACAACGAGAACAAATGTGCATCAGTTGAACTGGAGTAGATTATGGAGGATATTGAGGATTGGTAATGGATAAATGTTCACAAGTTGATTCTTTGAGGTGAAGAATATTGGTAGGTTTTTTTTTTGATAAATAAAATTTTATAACCACAGCATCAAGAATATGCTAAAAGAATACAAAATCAACCCTACGAAAAGCAGGGGCCTAACTAACTATATCATCAACAAAGTCTAAAAGAACAAATAAATCAGAATTCACCCTTCTTAACACCCAGCTGTACAAAATACCTAGGAAACGAGACTCTAAATGTGCTATGGACTGAGCGCTTCTCTGAAAAATCCGACAATTCCGCTCCAACCACACCAACCACATCAAACACAAAGGCGCTAATGCCCACGCCTGCCCACTCTGCTTCCTAACTCGATCACCCCCTCAACAACGCAACACATCCATAACTTGCCTTGGTTGAACCCACACCACACCAAACAGAGAGAAAACAAGCGCCCATAAACGAGATACAACCGGGCAATGAATCAGAAAATGGTCCATTGTCTCCGCATCCGCACAACACATGCAACACTAATTAACCTGAATATGATGTCGACGAATCTGATTATCAATAGTCAAGATCCAACCAAAAGCTGCTATCCACACAAAGAAAGCCACCTTCGATGGAACACTAGAAACCCACACACCAAGCCAAGGGAACACTCCCCCGCCACCACCACACAAGGATAAATAAAAAGACGAGACTGAAAAAACACCTTTAGCCCTAGGAACTCCCCAGACCACATCATCCTCCACCTCTCGGCCTACCTGGACCCCATACAAAAAGGTCATCAACTCCACCAACTGCCCTACCTCCCAATCTTGAGTATGGCGACGAAGAACAATATCCCAAACCAACTCCGTACCACCTCTGGCCAAACAAGAAGCCACCATCACTTCCGGGTCCATTACCAACCGGTAGATCAGAGGAAAATGCTCGTGAAGGGTAACCTCCCCACACCACTTATCCTTCCAAAACTGCACCCCATAATGTGATTATTTTTTATTCTTAATTGGAAACTGAAATCAAGCTCGACATAAGAGGTAAAGAAGTAGGTTGAGGAAAAATACACTTTCTAGTGATTTTTGCTTCATTTGCAACCCTTTTCTTACCTTGTTAGATACAAAAGTGAACAAAAAAAATAGCATGCATCTTCTAGATTGCTAGTGTATTAATATTTAGCATGCGCTAGCAACCACTAACTGGTTGTTTGATTAATATATATAGGTTTTATGGGTTTTAAAGTTTGATTAGCCTCTTGATTCAAATTAACTTAAATAAGATACTCTTTCTTAATTTATTATATTATGCTTGTAATTAATTGGTTTGTCAACATGGTTTACGTTGTCTTCTTAAATTATGGGTAAAGTTGGGTTGTGAAAGTGTGAAATTCTTTTCTCAGTTGTCATTGTAAGTGATCCTGGGAGTGTGATTGTCTCTCTCTTCTCTGATCAAGCTTTTACAGTTTATTAGGATATCTAGCTGGCAGCATGCTCTTAGTTTTTGCTTGTTGAATAGCTTGATATACATTGTTGGGCCCATTTCCTAGCAACTTAAACTTTGGAAAAATTATTTAACATGATATCAGAGCTCAGGTTGGGAAGAAGTCTTAGGTTCAAGTCGCTCCATTTGCATTTGATCCCCGTTTGCATTTTTTTAATTTTTTTTTCTATGTATGGATGTTTGCATCTCCACGTGCAAGATGAGGTTGTACATGAAGGAGGGTGTTAAAAAGCTTGATATACATTGTTGGACCCATTTTCCTACAGCTTAAGCTCTTGGGAAAATTGGTAACTTAGCACTGCTAAATAATTTTTTGGTTAATCTAATACCCACATGGTCTGAAGTTCTTTTGTGGTAACAAGACAGTAAAATTGTCCATTATGTTCACATTCTGATCCATATTCCCTATTGTGGCTAAAGGAAGATTTGTTCTTGCTTTTTGAGGTTCTTTTGTGGTGACACTGCATTGATTATCTACTAATTAAGTTAATTCTACATCATGCTTGTTGGGCTTCTATGACAATTGAAAAACACTATAATTCCAAACTAGTATTTATTTTTTGAACATAAATGAGCATTGACAAGCGATGAACATAATTTTTTGGTTTTTGGCATTTTCTTTTCTGTCTATTCCATCCTTATAATTTCTTACCAACCACAGTATTGTGGAATAACTGTAGTGAACATCATCGATCGGTCACCTACCAATTGGCTATTAGTAATATATTTGTCCCTAGAAAATAGAAAAAATTCAACCATTTACCATTCTAAAAGGAGAAGTTAATGGAATTCTGTCCTTCCTTGGTTAGGCTTGAAGAGAAGGTCACCAACATAGAGTCAGAAAATAAAGTTCTTCGCCAGCAGGCTCTAACCGTGGCCCAAAATAATAAGCTCCTCTCTGGACGCTCTAGGTCAATTGTTCAGGTAATCCTAGAATAGAGTCATGCATATTAGATTGTGAATTACTGTTTGCTTTCATCTTATCATGTTTCATTCTTTTCTGACATTTGGCAGAGGGCGGAAAGTACAAAAACTTCCTTGGTAAGTTGAAGTGAATCTATTTCTTTGTTTCAGTTGCACTGTCTGTTATAGATTTTGCTGATCAACTTTGAAATGTAATAGGATCTGCACAGTGTTTCAATGAACTCGAGGGATCAGTCGGAGGTAGAGGAGAGACCACAAAAATCACTTAATGACAAACAGCAGGAGTATCAGGACTTGTTCATCCGATGTATTGCTCAGCACCTAGGCTTTAGTAGGGGCAGACCTGTTGCTGCTTGTATCATATACAAATGCCTTAGGCAGTGGAGATCATTTGAAGTTGAACGGACTAGCATTTTTGATCGGATTATCCAAACTATCGGCCATGCGATTGAGGTATTAAATGCTAAGTCCAATGCTTAGTTATTGAAATGCTAATTTGTCTTTATGTCATCTGCGGTCTCTTTAGAACTTGAGAGTTACTTTTGTGAATTAAAGACTCAGGACAACAATGATACCTTGGCCTATTGGCTATCCAACGCGTCAACTCTGTTGTTGCTGTTGCAACGTACATTGAAAGCAAGTGGTGCAGCTGGGATTGCCCCACAACACCGGCGACAATCATCAGCAACTCTGTTTGGGAGAATGACACTGGTAATTAGGAAAAAAAAAATGTCATTTTTTTCCAATTGAAAGTTTATGCCATTAAGCATATATCTCAAAGGTTAGAAAAAAATTCTTTTTTAGAGTTTCCGTGGAAGTCCACAAGGCGGCAATCTTTCTCTTGACAATGGTGTGATGACTGAAGGAGTGGATACCTTATGCCAAGTTGAAGCCAAATACCCTGCATTGCTGTTTAAACAGCAGCTGACAGCATATGTGGAAAAGATATATGGGATGATCCGCGATAACCTGAAAAAGGAGATTTCTCCGTTGCTTGGGTTGTGCATTCAGGTGGTTGAATGTGTGCTAAGTAATCACATTTTTTAAGCAAAACTAACATAGTGATATACTGTCTTAATCTTCTCACTGAACCACTTTGTGTGTGCACCTTGAATGGTGTAGGCACCAAGAATCTCTAGAGCAAGTTTAATTAAGGGGACAGCTCGTACGCTTGCAAATGCCGCTGCTCAGGAGATTTTGATTGCTCACTGGCAAGGGATTGTAAAGAGACTAGGAAATTTCTTGAGCATGTTGAAATCCAATCATGTAAGTTCATCATCTATTCATGTTGTTGTTTCTCCTTTATTTTATTTTATTTTTTGTTACATGGATTATGACATGATATGTTTCATGACATGGTCAATCTTGTGTTTTATTAGTTCTAATTTGATACAAATTTATATTGTCTTCAACCTTCTTCTTCCTTGTTAACTTGGCATATTGTGGTGCCAATGTACCTGAGTTCATCAGAACTACTTTGTCTAGAAGTAATTTGAAAATGTCCCTCACTTTTCTTGTGATGATCTTTTGATGCAGTTAGCCTATCCACAATCAAAACCACACAACTGACTTACAACATGCTGTTTGCTTTATTTAAAAACCTAGTAAATTTCAATCGGGGGAGGTGGAAAGTATCGACAAAGAGAGCTTATTGATTCACAAATGACTCGTATAAGCTTGAAACTGAAGACACTTGATGAAAAGAACTGTAGAGGAGCAAAAACCCTTAGTGGCAAATGAAGTAGTGGAGGAATATAGGAGTTCAGGGAGGGAGGGTCTTATTTTTAAGATAGATTTTGAAAAGGCATATGACCATGTTGATTAGCAGTTTTTGGATTTTGCAATGGACAAGAAAGGACATGGTGGGCGGTGGAGATCTTGGATTAGGGACTGTTTGTCGACTTGCAATATGTTATTTTAGAGAATTAAAGATTAGGGTATGATTAGGATATCATCCCCTATTTATATTAATGAAGTTAATAATTACAAGAGGAGCCCTAAGGCATAGAATAATTACAAAATAATAACTAAAATAACAATATATTATTCTAACACTCCTTCTCAAGCTAGTGCGAAGATATCTTTCATGCCCAGCTTGTCTAAGATGTCATGAAATGGCGTACTCCCAACTCCCTTGGTGAGGATGCCAGCAAGTTGTTCACCAGACCGCACAAAGGGAGTACATATTGTGCCACTAGTGAGTTTCTCCTTAATGAAGTGGCGATCAATCTTAACATGCTTTGTCCTGTCATGTTGAACCGGATTGTGAGCGATATTAATAGCAGCTTTATTATCACAGTATAACCACATGGAGTTCGTCTGATCAATACCTAGTTCACTCAACAATAACTTGATCCATAAGAGCTCATACACGCCTTGTGCCATAACTCTAAACTCAGCTTCTGCACTTGACCTGGCAACCACATTATGTTTCTTACTCCTCCAAGTAACTAGGTTGCCTCCAACAAAAGTGCAATACCCTGAAGTCAATCTCCTATCAGTCACTGATCCAGCCCAATCAGCATCTGTATAGACTTCCACACGAAGATGATCATACTTTGAAAAATAAAGACCTTTCCCAGGAGCAGACTTCAAGTACCTCAAAATTCTCATGACAGCCTCGAAGTGAATCTGATGAGGAGCATGCATAAACTGGCTAACCACACTGATAGCAACAGCAATAGCAAGAGCAATATCAAGATGGGAGTGAGATAGGTAAATGAGTTTACCCACTAATCGCTGATAGCTTTCCTGTCAACCGCTACTCCTTCATCGTCCCCTAGTTTTTGATTGGGTTCTAGTAGAGTGTCATAGGCCTTGCAGCCAAGCATTCCAGTTTCCTTCAACAAATCAAGCATATACTTCCTCTGTGAGATAAATATCCCATCCTTAGAGCAAGTAACTTCAATTCCCAGAAAATACTTTAAGCTCCCCAAGTCTTTGATTTTAAACTCACTGGCTAAATATTTCTTCAAAGAGGAATTTTCTCACTATCATCGTCTGTAAGAACTATGTCATCTACTTAAACAATGAGTGTTGTAGTCTTACCAAGTAAGGAATGTTTCACAAATAAGGTGTGATCTGCCTGACTCTGTTTGAAGCCATACTTAAGCATAGCCTGAGTGAATCTCTCAAACCAAGCCCTTGGAGACTATTTGAGACCATATAATGACTTCCGAAGCCTGCATACTTTACCTTCTGTCTGATGATCCTCAAAACCAGGAGGAATATCCATATATACCTTTTCTTCAAGATCACCATGGAGAAAGGCATTCTTTACATCAAACTGATGAAGTGGCCAATCTAGATTAGCTTCTAGAGAGAAGTACTTTGACTGAATTCATCTTAGCCACGGGTGCAAAGGTCTCTTGATAGTCAACGCTATATGTCTGAGTGAACCCTTTTGCCACAAGTCTTACCTTGTAACACTCAATAGAACCATCCGCTTTGTGTTTCACAGTATATACCCATTTGCATCCCACAGGTCGTTTGCCCTTAGGTAACTCGGTCAATTCCCAAGTGCCATTCTTCCTAAGTGCTTTCATTTCCTCAATCATGGCAAGTTTCCACTTAGAGATAGCAAGAGCATACTGAAAATGGTTAGGAATGCTAACAGAGGAAATATTTGATACAAACGCTCTATATGAGGATGGCAAATGAGAGTAGGACACAAAATATGAGATAGGATGTTGAGTACAAGATCTCACACCCTTTCTCTTGGCAATAGGAACATCAAGATCAATAGACTCAAGAGATTCAAAGTTACCTAGACTCTCATCAGAAGCAGGAGATGGCAGTGGAGGAGCAGAAGTAATCTCTTGTATTCAGAAGTAATCTCTTGTATCCAGTTAACTTTCTGTCTGCCTTTGTCCCTGACATAAACTTGCCCTTCCCCATCCTTGGTGACATTGAGTTCTGTAGTCCCAGTAGGAGGGGGTGGTGCAAGAACAACTGGTTCCACTATAGGAATCACAGGAATCACTTCACACCAAGGCTTCCCCTGAAGAGAGGACTGGGACACCGGAGAGGACAAGAAATAGGACTGAGACTCAAAAAAAGTGACATCCATGGACACAAACCACGTACGAGATGGAGGTGATAACACTTATACACCTTTTGAGTAGGAGAGTACCCAAGGAAAACACATTTGAGGGAACGTGGGTCCAACTTACCACGAGTAGGAGAGTGATTATGGACAAAACAAACACAACCAAATATTTTGGGAGGAATAGAAAACAAGGACTGGGAACCTAAGAGGACTTGAAGAGGAGCTTGTTTTTGCAAGACCTGGGTAGGAAGACGATTACTAAGATGGACAGCGGTGAGAACAGCGTCGCCCTAGTAGGACCGAGGCATACTCATAGAAAAACACATGCATCAAGCCATCTCAAGAAGATGGCGATTTTTACGTTCCGCCACCCCATTTTGTTGAGGGGTATTGGTGCAAGAGGTCTGATGGATAATGCCATGAGTAGAAAAATATTGCCCTAACCAAGAATCTATGTATTCACCCCCATTATCAGAACGAAATATTTTGACAGTGACCCCAAACTGAGTACAAATCATCTTATGAAAATTGCTGAACACAGAGAAAACCTCACTCTTGTCTTTTATGAGATACACCCAAGTAGTACAAGAAAAATCATCAATAAATGTGACAAACCAGCGATGACCTTTCAAAGACACAACACGAGATGGACCCCAGACATCAGAATGTATTATTGAGAAAAGAACTAAACTTTTATTAAAACTGGGAGCAAAAGAAGCTCTGTGTTGTTTTCCAAGTTGACAAGACTCACAAAGAAATTCAGACACATTATTGTTTGAAAAAACAGATGGAAATAAGTGTTTCAATAAATAAAAAGAAGGATGCCCAAGGCGCCGATGCCACAGCCATATATAATCGGTAGTAGTAAGACTCGTGGTGGAAGAATGAGCAAGTTTGTCCAGTTGATCCAGGAAGTAGAGACCATTTTCTGCACTACCACTGTCAATCGTCCTCCTCGTGACAAGGTCCTGGAAAAGAAAATGATCAGGAAAAAATGTCACACTACAATTCAAATCCTTTGTAATACGACTCAAGGATAGCAGGTTAACAGAAAAATTGGGAACATAGAGAACAGAAGAGAGAGGTAAGTAGGAATGACATGGACTAAACCTTTCCCAGAAATAGAAGAAACAGTACCATCTACAATCTTAACTTTGTCCTGACCTGAAGAGGGCTTATAGGCAGAGAAAAGGTCAGATGAGCCAGAAATATGATTTGAGGCACCAGAATCAATAATCCAGGGAAAAGACATATGAGACAGGAAAATACAAGGAGAAGAGGCTAAGTTACCTGAGCGGGCAAACGACGAGGAAGATGTACTGAGAGCAGTAGAAGACCGGCGGTCTAGCAAGTGACGCAGAACATCCTCAAGATCATGAGTAGTCATGCTAGAGAGACCATCAGAAGCTTGACTAACGGAAGCAGAAGCAGAATCAAGTGTATCAATAACACTAGACTAATGAGCTCGTGGATAGGAGCCATGTCCTCTAGACTGGCCTGACCGACCGCCTCTAGAACCAGACCGATCACCTCGACCACCGGATGGAGTCCCATGAAGCTTCCAACACGTCTCACGAGTATGCCGTGGCTTTTTATAGTAATCACAAAATATAGACTCCTTGGCGGTAGACGGAGGAATAGGAGTTAGGCTGAGGCCATCTCTAGAGGTAGACATTAATGTTGAGCGGTCGGTAGAGACAGAGGACATCATAGCAGACCGACGACTCTCCTCATTCTGTATATAGGCAAAGGCCTCCTGAAGTGAAGGAAGAGTGTCCATACTCAGAACCCGACTCCAAACCGGATCATACTCCACATTAAGACCAGCCAGAACCTTAAAGACCCTTTCCTGTGCAATAAACTTCCGGTACCCGACTGAATCAGTAGTGCAAACAGGCTTATAGTCCTGCAGGTGATCAAGGCGTTTCCAGCTATTGGTGAGGAAGGTGAAGTACTGAAGAACCGTCTGCTCCCCCTGAACAGAGCTCTCAATAGAGTGGCGTAACTCAAATGCCTGTGAGAAATTCCCTTTGCGGGAATAGGTAGTAGCCACAGCATCCCAAACATCCTGGGCAGTCTCCATAGATAAGTAGCCCTCGCCAATGTCTGGCACCATCGAATGAACAAGCCAACCCATAATCAAAGAGTTGGTAATCTCTCATTGGTCATAACCCGGGTCAGTTGTGCTGGGTGCCTGTATTCGGCCATCCACATACCCCATCTTCCCTTTGCTCTTCAAAAACATAGTCAAACTCTGTGACCACGTGAGATAGTTCTGACTATTAAATAGAGAGGTAGTGATTTTAAGACTAGGGTTGGGGTTATCAGTCATAGTAATAGGTATAGGGAAACTCTCACTCCTAGGTGTCTGAGAAGTAGTGGACACGTCGGTGGAATCTGCCATAGATACTGTACTACTAAACCCTCAACAAAACTAGTGCCAATCACAAACCTAGAAGGTGGAGGAATACAAACACAATGACCACTCAGAAAATTAAAGACTTAAAATCTCATTAAAGTTTTTTTTTTTTTTTTTTACTGCATTGATTTTTTATTTATATATATAAATAAAAAATCTATATATATATATTAAGATGAAAGGGAAAAACGAAGCAGCTGTTGAATCCCGAATGTAACTCACATCATCACGTAACTCAGCGAAGCAGAGGTAGGTGTCGATAAGGACAGACGACAACAACACACCCTTTCTCGTCCCTCGCCGACGACGCTAAGGCCAGGAGGCCTGACGTCAGTGCTCGACTGGGTTGGGAGAGCTCAACAACTGGCTTTGTGATGGCTCTGTATGTGACGACTAGTTCTATGACGACTGGTTCTGTGACGATTGGCTCTGTGATGAGAACCGAAGGGATGTGACGCCTGGTTCTAGGGTGGCGATGGTGGTGATTGACGACTGTATGGGTGAGGAATTTAGGTTTTAGGGTTTGGCTCTGATACCATGTTATTTTAGAGAATTCAAGATTAGGGTATGATTAGGAGATCAT
Source organism: Camellia japonica (assembly GCA_030407325.1). Taxonomy (NCBI): domain Eukaryota; kingdom Viridiplantae; phylum Streptophyta; class Magnoliopsida; order Ericales; family Theaceae; genus Camellia; species Camellia japonica. The sequence goes on from JAPPVO010000024.1 coordinate 55,767,087, forward strand.
CCCCTATTTATATTAATGAAGTTAATTATTACAAGAGGAGCCCTAAGACATAGAATAATTACAAAATAGTAACTAAAATAATAATATATTATTCTAACACAATATATCAGTCATAGTTAATGGTAAACCAGGGGAGTGCTTTAGGGCTCTGCGAGGGCTACGACAAGGGGACCCACTCTCTTCCTTTCTTTTTATCTTGGTGGCTGATGTACTAGGCAGGATGGTCGATAGAGCTAAAGAAACAAGTCTTTTTGAGGGGTTAGAGGTAGGGCGGGATAAAGTTAGTGTAACTCATTTACAATATGCGGATGATACCATATTTTTTTTCTTCAGGGGATGAAAATCAGATAGTTAATCTTTATTCGATTTTGAGACTTTTTGGGTTTCTTTCGGGGCTTAAGGGTAATTTGGGAAACAGTAGCGTGGTGGGAATTAATATGCAGCAAGATCAACTTTAGAACATGGCGTCTTTGTTAGGATGTGGTATAAAGTCATTTCCGTTTAAGTATATGGGTCTCCCATTGGGGGGCAATCCGAGGAGTGAAGTTTTTTTGGACTCCAGTGGTGGAAAAGATTGGCAAGAGATTGGAAGGGTGAAATAAGGCTTTATTATCATGTGGGGGTAAATACGCTTTGGTTAAGACTGTTTTGAGTGGTATTCCTGTTTATTATTTATCTTTGTTCAAGGTTCCGATTAAGGTGGCAAGGTCACTAGAAAAGTTGATGTGGGATTTTCTTAGGGAAGGTAAGGATGAGGGGAAAAAGGATCACTTGGTGAATTGGGAGTTAGTGTCGTTACCTAAGGAGAAGGGGGGTTTGGCTATCGGTAATATTGTGGCTAGGAACTTAGCCCTTCCTGGCAAGTGGTTATGGAGATTTCCACTTGAGACTGATTCACTATGGCATTCGGTTATAAGAAGCAAATATGGGACTCAAGACAATAGTAGGGATTCACGAGTGGTTTTGAGGGATAGTTGTCGTGCTCCTTGGAAGTCAATTTCTCAAATTTTCACATGTTGGTCTCGACATCTTTCTGTAAGGGTGGGCAATGGGGAATTTGTTCGGTTTTGGGAGGATGTTTGGATGGGTCGATCTTCTTTTGCTGCGGATTTCCCAAATCCATATTGAGTGGCTCGTTCTCATAATTCTTCAATTGTTTCCATGGCTTGCTCACTTTTGGCTCCAATTTCCTGGAATTTTGATTTTTCTAGGAATCTTAATGATAAGGAGGCTTCACAGTTGATTTCTTTATTGTCCAGAATTGATCACTTTTCTTTATCTCCTCTTTTGGAGGACGAGGGTTTGGGCTCTTCATTTGTCTGGAATATTTTCTTGTAAGTCTCTTTTTGATTACATCATTGATAATCCTAATGTTCCTTAGCTTCCTTTTTGTAAAAAAGTTTGGAAGGCTTGTGCTCTCTTAAAGGTAAAGGTGTTCACATGGGCCTTGGTTCATGGAGGCATTTTGACAAATGATACATTGCAGAAAAGGAGACTCAATCGTTTTTTAAATCCTCAGTGGTGCATTCTGTGTTTTAAGAACGGGAATCAGTGGATCATTTATTCTTGCATTGTCCAATAGCTTTGAATTTATGGCATAGATTGTTTTCTTCGGGAAATGTTATGTGGGTCGCCCTAAAAGGGAGTGCGCATATGCTCCTAGTTGATTTCTGCACATTCGAAGGATCGAAGAGAGCCAAAATGCTATGATCCTGTGCCGTCTTTGCAACTTTTTGGGTTCTATGGATGGAGCGAAATCAGAGGATGTTTGAAAATTAGTTCTGGGAGGTGGACTATTTGTGGGATCATGTTTGTCACTTATCTTCTTTTTGGGTGTCAGGAAACTCTTTATTTAAGGGTGTCCCACTTTTTTTGTTAGCTAGAGATTGGTTGGCGGTGTGTGCAATGTAGGCTTTTGCCCGTGTTTAGCTTGTTAGGGGTATTTTGTGTTTGTATTCTCATTGTCCTGTTGTAAGAGGATGCCTTGTCCTCTTTTCCTTTTTTGATTTATCAATAAAGCTTTTGTTGTTGATTAAAAAAAAAAAAAAAACCTTCCTATGAGCCAAAAAATCATCCAAAACTAAAAAGCAGGACTGGGGGAGTACTCCAATAGCCCTAATTGGCACCCACAAAAAGTATTCTTTTTTTTTTATAAATAACCAAACTTTATTAGAAAAGCATCAAGAAGATGCAAAGAGATACAAAACTCAAAGCCACCACAACACAAAGAATTAACAAATCAAATCCTCCAAAAATCTAAAAAAGCCAAAACATCAGGATTGACCGAATGTGTCACCCAACTATACAAAACCGTAAGAAGGCGACTCTCTAACCAAGGGACCGAATGAGATACCCCTTGGAAACACGCCTATTACGCTCTAACCACACCAACCATAGAATACAATGAGAAGCGAGCATCCATGCCTTCCGACTCCTCCTCTCAACACGACCCCCAGCCCAACTTTGCAGAATTGCCTTAACTGAATGCGGCTGCACCCAAGCCAAGCCAAGCCAAGCCAAGCCAAAGGTTGTAACAACAAGCATTCACAGACGGGAAGCGACCAGGCAATGAACCAGCAAATAGTCCACCGACTCTGCATCACCACAACATAAACGGCACCAATTGACCAAAATGCGGCCACGACGAATCAAGTTATCTAAGGTCAAGATATGTCCCAACATGGCCGTCCACACAAAAAAGGCCACCTTGGACGGCACACCTGACACCCAAACACATCTCCAAGGAATTACAACAGCCTCGTCATGAACAAGCACACCATAAAACGAGGAAACAGAAAACTTCCCCTTAGCTCTAGGACAATCCCACACCAAAGAATCCTGCTCAATCTCCTCAATACGCAATGCATATAAAAAACCCAATAGCTCCATCAGCTGATCTTGCTCCCAATCCTGTACATCGCGGCGCAAATGCACATTCCAAACAATCGATTCCCCGTGCCTAGACCGCACAACCCCTACGAGCACCTTCGTATCAGCGGTAATACCAAAATCAAAGGAAACCGCACTTCTAAGGAAACGTCCCCACACCACCTATCCCGCCAAAACCGAACTCTATCCCCCACTCCTACCTTCAGCTTAACCCTCCCCCAAAACTCCTCCCACCTCAACCAAATCCCTTTCCATAGACTAAGACCATGGGACTGCCCCACCTACTCAGAACACCACCCGCCTTGCCCTTCACCAAACTTGGCTACCACTACCCTCCTCCAAAGACAGGTGCTCTCCGCCGCAAAACGCCACAACCACTTGCCTAACAAAGCCACGTTAAACATAGCCAATCTCCGTATCCCCAAACCCCCATTCACCTTAGGGCGACAAATCCGGTCCCAAGTCACCAAATGAGAGGAAGTTTCCCCCCTATTACCCCATAGGAAATCCCTTTGTAACTTTTTAATCCGCTGCGCCACTGACACTGGGATCACATGAACAGACATAAAGTAAGTCGGGATGCTGGATAAGACACTCTTAATCAAAGTGAGTCTACCACCTTTAGATAAGTACTGCCGCTTCCATCCTGCCAACCGTCGTTGCACCCGATCCACCGCATCCCACCCACCCTTAGCCTTGAAAGACGCCCCCAGAGGTAAGCCCAGATAGGATACTGGCAAAGACGCCACTTTACACCCCAGGATAACTGCCAACTCCGGCGTCGCGGCACCTCACCGACTGGAATCAATTCCAACTTGGCCAGGTTCACCCGAAGACCCGAGACTGCCTCAAAACACAACGACACACATCTCAAGTGGCCTAACTGGGCGTCATTCGCTCCATAAAAAATAAGCACATCATCTGCATAAAACAAATGGGATACCGTCAAAACTGCAGGAGCCGCTCCCACGTCAAACCCCTGTAACAGACCTCCCTACACCGCCCTAGACAACAACTGCCCTAGCACCTCCATCACCAAGATGAACAACAAAGGAGATAACGGATCCCTTGTCGAAGCCCTCTATAAGTAGGAAAAAAGCCCGCTGGGGACCCATTGACAAGGACCAACATCCGCACTGTGGAGATACAAAATTGAATCCACCTCCTCCATTGATTCCCAAAACCTAATCTGTGCAGCATATATAATAAAAACTTCCAATTGACATTATCATATACCTTCTCAATATCGAGCTTACAAATAAGGCCCGCCTGCCCCTACCGAATTCTAGAATCCACACATTCATTCGCCACTAGGACCGCATCCAGAATTTGGTGACCACGCACAAAAGCATTTTGAGACTCAGAAACCACCCCTTCCAAGACACCACGTAATCGATTCGCCAACACTTTTGCCAAAAGCTTATACACACTACCTAAAAGACTAATAGGCCGAAAGTCCCGAATATCCTCAGCCCCACCTTTCTTGGGAATCAAGACAATAAATGTGGCATTAAGGCTGTGCTCAAATTCCCCTGTCTGATGAAACTGCTTAAACATGGCCATGACATCTGCCTTCACCACCCCCCAACACTGCTGAAAAAAGGCTAAGGAAAAACCGTCTTGACCCAGCGCCTTATCACTAGGCACACTCCGTAAAGCCTCAAACACTTCATCTTCTACAAAAGGCCCTTCCAACAACCAGCTATCGTTCTGTGAAATAGCATCAAACAAAACACCATCTAGGCCCGGTCTCCACACCTCCCCCTTATCTCGAAATAAATGCTCATAAAAACCCACGATACCTGCGCTAATCTCTTCGGAAGATGACAGCTCCACACCATTCACTCGCAAGCGACCTATCTGATTCACCTTACGATGAGCATTTGCTAGACGATGGAAAAACTTAGTATTGCAGTCCCCATCCTTCAGCTATAAGCATCTAGATTTCTACCGGAAGTTAATCTCCTCCATCCAAGCAACCTGGGCAAACTCTGCTCGAACCCTCTCCCGACGAGCCACGTCCGCCACAGACAATCCCTCCGTAGTCTCTATCGCATCCAGCTCCTGCAACACAGCCAACGCAGAGGCCTTTTGCGCCTCCAGATGGCCAAAAACGTCCCTATTCCATTGTTTCAGATCGAACTTGAGAAGTTCGAGTTTCTGTGCGAGACAGCAACTAGGCAAGCCTGACATAGAATAGCTATCCCACCAACCTTTCACCCGTTCCGTAAAACCCGCAGATAACAGCCACATATTCTCAAATCGAAACGGCGCTAGTCACACTCTGATTCCCCCACTATCCAATAAGACTGGCCAATGATCAGATACTGGCCGCGACAAACGGACTTGAGACACTTGTGAGAAATGCTCGTCCCACTCCCCTGTTACTAAGAATCTATCAAGCCGAGACATAGCTCCACCCCCAGACCACATACAACCACCACCCTGCAATGGAAAATCTACCAACTCCATCTCATTGATAAATGACGAAAATGCCCGCATAGAACTCACCACTGACTTGGCCCCCAACTTTTCCCCCATACTCCTTACCACATTGAAATCACCACCTACGCACCATGAAGGCAATGCACTGCAACTCCTCCTAAAAGCTCAGACGCTCCCCACCACGAACTGGCCCATAAACCCCTATGAAGGCCCAACAAAAATTATCCTCGACACATCGAAAAAGACGAGATCGAGAAAGCCCCCACCTCTTCCTCCTCCTTTACCACCACCCTCCTGTCCCAACAAAGAAGAACTCCCCCTGCCACCCCTACAGCAAACAAAAAACCCAATCCACAAATCGACCACTTCACAACTCCTTAACTAACTCCCCCCCTAGACGCTCTAGCTTGGTCTCCTGAAGGCACACCACATCTACCCTTGCACTTTTGAGCACTGATTTTACCAACACTTTCTTCCCCCTATCATTCAATCCCCGCACATTCCAAGTCAAAATCTTTAATTGTATTGCAACAGCAACTGGTTTCCGTGGGCCTTTCTAGCACGTCGCCCATCCCCACCCTTACTCCGATCATAATTAATGGAGCACTCCAATTTCCGCAATTCCCGAACACCCTTCCCATTGTTTTTCATAGGCTTCTCCACATCTCGTTTAGGAGCACCGTCTCACCATGACTCCACTATAACTGAAAATAATTTAAGGGCCTCATTCTCGTGCCCTTCGAAAGAAACCCCTAAAAATTGGCTAACCTCATGAATACGAGAGAGGACCCATTCCGAAACTTCCTCTGTACTCGAGAACCCATCCTCCTGTAACTCAGTTTCTGACAATGAGTCACCACCCTTAGCCACAATATCCTCCCCATCTGCCCTAGTAATGACGACATCAGGTCTGACCGCCAAGGCCATCTCGTCTGCCAAATCAGCCTAACGAGTGTTGTTAGGCGGTGCCTCCGCCTGACACGTACCCTGAGTACCCGCCTCGTCATAGCGCTGCTTATCTACCATGGAGCCAGCATGATACAAGGAAGAAACAGCCTTGGTAGAGAAAATGAACTGCTATGCGCCCCCTGGCCGACCGCCGACGTTCCTCCCCTGAGCTCCCATTTTCGCCGCCAACACCCCAGCTCAAAGCGAAGCGAAAACCCGACTAAGCTTCGGGTTGGTTTGACTGGGTTGGCCTGAACCACGTCCCTCTGGATTGGGTTTGTCAAACCCTTGCCCTAATTGACCCATCGCACAGTCCAGGCCCAAAGTTGGTTTTTTTGTTGTATTAGCCTGCCAGTGCTGGCCCTATGGAATAAACTTTTGGGCCTTAGCATGGCCCATTTGCGTGGCCTTAAAACCCCCTTCTAAGCCCACTCTGTGGCCTAACGAAACTGGAGGCCGAAAACGACGGCCCTGATATACATACTTCCCCTCAAATTTCTGCAGATATTCCTTCACCCCCAAAATCTTCGGGATTCTTCGAATCGATCGCCGTGACTCATGGCTTTCCTTTCCCAGTCGAAGATCCGCACCTGCCACAATCGGCGGCACCACTGGCTCCACCGTCGGACCTTCCTCTACGTATACCAACAACGAATAGTTCCACGACCCCCATCGGATGGAAATTCGTGATGGTGTGTTCTCCGAAACCCTAACACAGAGTCGAATAGAGCCTAAATCCACCAGTGACTTGTTGGCCTCCACAAAGCCGCCACACTGATCGCCGATTTGACGGAAAACCTCCTCTCCACGAAGATGAATAAGCAATCCCACCACTCGGATCCAGACCCCCTTTCCTGACGACATCGGATTGCCCGAAGCACATCGCACCAGAGGCGTCCACCATTCCAAAATCAGATCACGACCACCGATAGTCCATCGCCGCTGTAATAACTCCTCCACCTCACCTCTAGTTGGCAAAACAAACAAGAAAGCCTGATCACCGATTGGTCGCACCTCCACCTTCCCTGAGAGCTTCCACCACCGACTAACCCAGTCTGAGATAGCCACGAGGCTGGTCCCTTTGCCACCCAGTTCTCGAAATTGACCCACCAATGATCGATCCAACAAACGAAACCAGTGTGCTATCGCCGTCGTGTGAACTGCCTTCACTCCTCCACCCACACCACGATTTGGCACCACTGTTGGCCCAGACATGGGTAACACCTTCCCCTTCAGTCCGCCAGTGCGCCTCACCCATCCATCCCCTAACCCAAACCCTGCAATAACCAAAGCCACATTCCCCCCACCCATCACCAAATTCCGACAATGGAATGAAAATTTGTTCCCGACGGCTCCCCACCGTCACCACTATTTGAAACGAAGAAAGACCATCTTCCTCCCCTCGAACCCAAACTGCTACACTACGACTGCCCCCACGAAAGCACTGGTTTGATAAAAAAGAAGCCCAATCGAAGATCAATGAAAATAAGACTTTTTCTTTTTTTCTAGGGAAAAAAAAAAAAGGAAAAAATAAATCATATGAAATAGAAAAAATTGAAATTTTTTACTAGTGGAGTCTCTTCTCAAATTCAAGGATACTGGTTGTGGTTTATTTAATTTAATTTAATAATTAATTAATTAATTTTACATATTAAAAAAAAAAAATGAAGAAGAAGAACGAAGAAACAAGATAAAACCCTTTTCCTACTATACCAGAAGCTGTGATACCTAGTTGACATTGATACACTAAGAGAGAAGATTGACAGAAGAACAAGAAATAATATGCGGCTCTTGAGAGAAACCCAAATAATTAGGGTTCACTCACATAATCACATCTATGTATATTAGAGTGGTCCAAAGTACACAATTACGCTTTAGACTACTAAACACATAACATCTAACAGTTTTGTGATCTAAAAAACCAACACATAGGGCAATACCATTGTGCACAGTATCCAGAGTCAAGAGAGGGCCGATGGGGGCCAGAGCCACTAGTGAGTGGAGATCGAGTAGGAGTTTTCATAATTCAAGATGTCAATTATTAGATGTGTCTGAGTTAGGGTGTAAGTCACCTTGCCTCGTAATTGAAATCTTGACTTTGTCTTGTAATTGAAATCTTGATATACTGGATTGCTTAGATTGGCAAGGTGCCCGTGGCTTTGTTTAGGTTTGTTGTCTTCAAGATTTTCCATGGAAATTGTGTCTTGATTCTTTTTCGCTATTTGTGTGGTTGGATTGATCACTTGATCTACATTATTGTTGCTTCATGGATTTTTAATTGTATTATCTCACCCCCCTCTAAGCACAAACTAGATTCGCCTCCAATCTTTCAAATGTGGTACCTTTTAGTTTTACTAAAATGTTATATGAACTGTAACCATCATGCTATTTTCAGGAAATAAGATCTGTCACAATAGATGGAGTTAAGATAATAATCAACTTTTTAGTGGACTTTACCAATTACTGGCGTAATACTTTTGCAACATTTTCAGATAAAATTCTCAGTATGTTTAGTCGTATGGTTTTTTTATTTTTATTTTATTTTACTTTATTCTATTATTTTCTTGAAATGTGATTTAACTTGAGATACTTCCTCCATAAAATATATTTTCAGGTACCCCCTTTTTTAGTTCGCAAAGTGTTTACACAAATATTTTCATTTATCAATGTACAATTATTCAACAGGTGCGGAGTCTATAAGCGTTCAATGTATTTTTGAATACTTTTGAGACCCAGTTTGTAGAATAAAGTTATTTCTTTTGTTTATTCCTTGTGGTTACAGCCTTCTATTGAGAAGAGAATGCTGCTCATTTAGTAATGGTGAATATGTCAAGGCAGGATTGGCTGAACTGGAACATTGGTGCTACAAGGCAACTGATGAGGTAATCATGTTTTGATTCTTTGCCAGAGAAATATATTCTTCATATATTTTTCCCTACTAAAGAAAAATGAAAATTTTCAGTATGCAGGTTCAGCTTGGGATGAGCTCAAGCACATAAGACAGGCGATTGGGTTTCTGGTATTGCATCCCATGCTCTGAGTACTTAAGAGCTTTTAGCAGTGCTTATTTTGTGAATTGCATTGAACAAAACAGTGCAAGTTGTCTGCTAAAACTCAGAAAACCATTCTTCGTAGTTGGGCAGAAGTGCTAATTTTTAAATGTGATGCTGAGTTTTCTGTTCCCTGATTTAGGTTATACATCAAAAGCCAAAGAAGACACTTGATGAAATAAGTCATGACCTGTGCCCAGTTAGTGGTCTACTACTACTAAAAATTTGTTAACAAATTATTTCTAAAACCTACACATATTCCTCAGTTCTGAACCAGGTCTAGTTTTTAATTGTCCACAGGTGCTTAGTATTCAACAACTCTACCGAATCAGCACAATGTATTGGGATGACAAGTATGGGACACACAGCCTTTCTCCAGATGTAAGTCTCTTTTGCTGCCTTAACTTGGTCAGATTGTTCATCATTGCAAATCTCTAATATCTAACAATTTCAGTGTAATATAGGAACATGTTTCTGTGTTTGGTATCGCTGGAAGTAAATATGAGAAATGGTCAAGGACAACAATTTTGAAGCAATAATTACACATCTGTGAAAAATAAACTTGTGTTTTAATATTTTAGAAGTTATGTATTTCCTGCATGAAGTTCATGCATGGAGGAATAATGTGTTAAAGACATTAGTGATACGTTAATGGGCATCAGTGATGTGGTTGTTACAAATTATTGGAGTAAGTAGGTCTTAGTATTGTCTTAATGGTAGATTGTCAAGAGTTAGTTTTAGGATATTATATTCAACCATGTAATCTATCTATTGGTGGAATGAGAATGTAATGAGAGAAATATGAGTGCAAGTTCTTCCCCAATTTTCTTCCAAGTTGTTTTAAGGTGTTTGTTATAGCCTTTTATTTCCAACAAAGCATATTCATTTCATTTTATGTGTTGGTGATTTGCTTGGATAAAAAGGGTCAACATTTCTACCACTATAATCTGGCATAGACTTCTTTCATTTTAAATGCTGTTGATGGATCAAAAAGAGCCTTAAAAGTGTTACTGACTAGGGTGACTTCTGCTATGTGATATTTTGATTGACAGGTCATATCCAACATAAGGGTGCTGATGACTGAAGATTCAAACAATGCTGTCAGCAGTTCTTTTTTGCTGGATGACGATTCAAGGTTAAAGACAGATTAAATCATATGAGTGTGTGTGTGTGTGTGTGCACTTTTCTTTTTGTTATCTTTAAAATTTGTAGCATTTTCATCACTTCACTGAAGGCCATATTTTTGTGCTGTTGGCCACTGATATTTTGCCCATCATTCATGGTACAACATTCCATTTTCAGTTGATGACATCTCAAAATCAATGGATCAGACTGACATTTCGGACATAGAACCACTACCGCTTATTCATGAAAATTCAGGATTCAGTTTCTTGTTACCGCGTGCCGACTGATCACCTTTTCATAGTTGTTTGTCTTGTCACTTGGAGGATTAGTCCAAGGTATTACATCCAAGCTACCCATTTAAAAATTTGAGACTGAACTCCATTTATAGTTCTTTATTCTGATTGGCCCACACTTACTGAGCATATATTCTTTGCCTCCCCATCATTGCTCTGCCTCTTTTTTGAATTTCCCTTGCTCTCTATGCTGAACTCTTTCAAAAAAGATGTCTTATTGCCCTATGTAGGCCATTGTTGGAAGACATCCTTGTAATATTATAGCTTCATTTTGCTTAGAAACATATTGATTTACAAATTTTCATCTGTGGAGATTTTTTCTTTCAAGTGATTGTCTTGTTTAACTATAACATTGTGATGTGAATTTTCAACAGCGGCCTTGATGCATGAATTGTTCTTTATTTTGTCAACTCAACTCTACTCGAACATTCTCTTAGGATGCTATTTTTTCTACGTTATTAGTGTTTTGGAGTATTGTTATCATTTATTTTCCTTAATCATGAGTTGATATCTTTCTTTGTGAACGTTGATTTCACTTGAATGTGCACCTTGCCTTTTTCTCTTTTTTTCCAGGTAACTTTCTTACGCTTATTCAGCTAGGTGGGGCATTGTTTACAAAGCCAAAATCATCGAAGGGATGAACTAACGAAGAGGAAAGAAAGGGAAGTTTTCTATCCAAATAAGAGAACAACAAAACCACTCAAAATTCACCTGGAAGTGATTTTTGGGCAGAATTAGGGGGTGTTTAGTTGTGTAGATAACTAGTTACTTAAAGAAAATGTATCCTCTTAACTGTTAGTGATTTGGATTGAATTCCCACCTGATAATTGCTAGGTTTCAACATTAAAAGAAGAAGAAGAAGAAGAAGAAGAAGAAGAAGAAGAACAACAACAAAAATTGTTAGAGGTCTCTACCATTCATATTTTTAGTGTAAAACATGCTTTATGAGAATGTGACAGCGAGTGACAACCCACATTTTGTCTTTCTATGATTGCGCCTTCTGCAACTAAGTGACATGGCAGAATCGGAGGGGATGAAGTAAGGCCTTATTTTTTTTTTTTGTTAATTGCCTTAATTGCATAATTCTCTGTTAATCCTAGGTGGGTTTTGTGTTTTGAGAGAGATAATGACTACAACACTTGCACGACACTATGATATTGTATAAAGCATAAAGTGCAAATAGTAAATCAAAGCAATTCTTTTCGGCAAAGTCAAATTAAATTCAGGTACATCATTATATGTTCTTTTCCTTTCATATTAAGTAGACTTGTACCAGTTTTGATAGTTTTTATTTTGTGTTGTCAGCAGAAATCCATATTCTTTTCATACGTTTGTGAGGTACTGAGATAATGTTATGATGAAGTTGAGTGTACTTCTGTCTCTCATCAATTGAATTCTAATCCATATGACCACACCATGCTTTTGTTTTGTTGATACATACATGTATATATATATATATATATATCACTCACCATCTTTTTGGTTCTTTGTGAGGTACTGAGATAACGTTATGATGAATTTTCTCTCAACTTGAATATATACCTGTTGCTTTCATTTCTTTCTTGTTTGGATCATAAATTTGGGAAGAATAGAAAAGTGAAAGGGAATAGGATTACTAATACATACTCTTTTTTTATAGGTAACTGAAAAGAAGGAGAAAATTTTGACAATTATATATTCTTTTTTTTATTTTACTAAATCAGCCACACACACACAAAATGAAAAGAAAAAAAAAAAAACTTTTATTTCTTTTTTTTTTTTATATCTTTTTCCTTGCCTGTTTTTTACCCTACAAATTTAAGATTACAAGGCGACCTGTCGACTTTGCCGTACAACTTTTGGTTTGGAATTTCATATGAAAAAAGATAATCCCACATCAATGATTTGCCGGTACAGCTTCTGGTATGGAATTGCATGGTGAAAAAAGACTTAGGGGAAATTATCAGTGATAGGTTGGAAAAATACTTGCCAAAATGTTTAAAGTGTTTTTTGGCAAGAATTTTGCCTTTTTTTTTTTTTTTTGGACATAAAGAACTACACTTCCATATTTTTAGTCAAAACAGGCTGATAGTTTCTACAAAGATTTGTACTCACTCCCCCACTGAGTACATTATTGTGTACAAGGACAAGTTCCATTAGAAGTCGACTATTAATTTTGACTACGTATTTAACCAGTATTTCTGGGCAAGGTCATGTGGTAATCTCAACTTGTTATTGATTGAAACATGAAGCCTTGGTACTTTTATGTTGAGTTTTGAGAGATAAGAGAACAAATAACAGAGTATGCGGAGTATATTCAAATCTACCAAATAATTTCCTTATAGGGGAGTTACAATTTTTTTTCTTTTTTTCTTTTCTTGTAGTGATGAATAAGTTACACTAATTATTAAGTTTAAAAAAAAATTAAATAAAAAAAATTGAGAAAAAAAACTTGGTATGTTTACAAGAAAATTTCACTATACACATTTAAAAAAGTGCATGTATCATATAGATTACACCTACATCCTTTAAAATTTTACTATATATATATATATATTAAAAACTTGGTATGTTTGCATTTTTATTTCTAGTAATTGGATCTAACAAAAGTAGAGTAAATTACACCTATATCATTTAGAATTTACTTCAATATAGATTCTCTCCTCAGATTCTAAAAATTACATTTTCCCTCATGTAGTTTATAGTATTACAATTTGCCCATGACATTAATTAGTCATTAGGTAAACTAATGGTTTGTGGTTGTTTTACTCTTTTGTTGCATAGTCCTGCCTTTCTTCTCTCTCTCAAAATCAAACCCAAATCAACATCGAATCGAACCCCTTATTGCTACATACCTATTGTCTATATGTATTTTTTCTAAGCTTTTTTACTTTCTATTTGTCAATTAGCATCCATGATCATGATTTGCCTTTGCTTATGTGGCAAATTTGGCACACCATTGGAGCTACTTTTTTTTATGAAAGTTCAACTAAAAATGACCTTAGCTCAATGATTTAGCATATTATTAGAGTTGTTCTAATGAAACAAATTTCACTTCAACAATTACTCTTCTTACATTTTAAACTGAAAAATTAAAACAATAAATAACATAACAATTTGGAAAAATTACTAATTAAACATTACTCTTTTTCCTTTTTTTTTTGTTTTTTTGTTTGTACCTGCTTTTTTTTTTTTTTAGCCCTCCATTCGATAGAGGCCTTTTAAGAATATTTCAATTTTGAACTTAATAAAATGGTTGAAATTATTTGCAACCCCAATTTTACATAATTTTTGGGATTCAAAACAATTGCTTTGTTTTTTTTTTTATTAGCAAAATAAATTTTATTATGCTCTAGATCAGTCATGACATCTATAAATTACAATCATTCTATGTGTGACCTAAGCCCCACCAACATTAAATCTATACGATGAACCTCACTTTTGGAACAAAAATCCATAGTAAATAGCATGTTGGTCTGTGAATCTGAACAAAACACAACAGGAGTTTCTATATTCTCTCTGAAAGTAACTTTAAGGCGTAAACATTTTAAAAGGGTGTTGAAACTTGAACATCATCATCATCATCATCATCTGCTACTGCTAGCCCTACATCTCACCTGGTTTTGGCAAAAAGTAAGCACAGTGGAAGCCCAAGCTTTCACATTACATTGGCTACGTAATCTCCATTTATAGTATCAGACTGTTTCAGGTGAATTTGTACACCCATTACCATTACCATTACAACAACTTCACTATAAAATAAGGTAACCCTTAATCCTTTTCACTACACTTAACCTCAGTTAAACTCTGAACCCAACCCACCCAACTCAAATTGGCATCTCTCTCTCTCTCTCTCTTGTTCTTGTTGGTTTGATCTGTGAAAAAGCAGTTTCTATTTCTATGGAGAAAATGAATAATTTGAGAAGTGACAAGCTCAAAGAAAGATGTGAAAGCAACAACTTGAGCTTTGAAAGAGATAGCACATGTGGGTTTTCATGGGCTCACAGAAACTACACATGTAGCTTTTGCAAGAAACAGTTCAAGTCTGCACAAGCTCTTGGGGGTCACATGAACATTCATAGGAGAGAGAGGGCCAAGTTGAACTTGCCTCAGTCACCTTCTTGGGATTGCCCTAAATTAAGCTTCAACCCTAACCCTAATTTCTCATCTTCATCTTCTGCAGCTAGGTTCTTACCATATGTTTCTTACCACTCCTCTCTCACTTCTTTCTCTTCACAATCCTCAGCTTCCACAGATGAAGAAAATAGGGTGCTTAGCAGTGGAGCTTTTTTGGGGTTGGGCAGTTGAAGAGCTTTACACCACAGGAAGACGAATCTAGGGTTTTGAAGAAGGAGAATATTGTGAGGTTGGACTTGGAAATGGGAGATCCAAAGGAGGATTTGGATTTGGAACTCAGACTTGGGTACTCTTAGATGCAATTTTTAGTACTTTGGATTTGGGGTTTGAACTTCTCAATTTTTTTAGCTGTGCTTTTAGCTTCTTGCCTTGGTTAACTGATTGTGATTCACAAATTCTATTTTAGTTTCTTCTTTTCATTTGGTATCATGATGCATTTGTTTCTAGAGAAAGTGGAGGAAAGGAAAAGAAAGTTAAACACTCTCAAACCCTTTTTCTAATGCTTCTTGACAACCATGATGAGGAGATAGATGCCTTGAGAATGTTGAATCCGGAAAATGGATCTCTGAGATGGTCTAAAATTAATCTGAGTACACTCCATGAACTTCTAAATAATGTTGTAATATTCAGTTTAATCATGAATTATCTTTTGCTTTAATTGCATGTTGTAATTATTATTTCTGGATTGGTCCTAATTGTTAGGTTAAATGCAACACAGCTAGAAAGACGAGGACTAATTAAGTCTTCTCTCATGTGATTGTTCTTGAGGAAATGCTATAAAGAAATTTAAGAAAAAAAAAAGAGTACGCAAGAAAATAGCAAATTTATTTTGAAGTATGGTTCCATGTAACTAAAATTTAACCTGGAAAGTTGAACTCAATGGTATTTTTTTGTATGTTCAAATGGTTATATTTGTTGGTGAGAGTGGGGTACAAATCACTGTTGGTGATTCATAATGAGAGGTTTAAAATTGAACCAAACTGAAATTTAAATTCACTCAAAATGATTCTGAGGAAAAACATACAAACAGAGCACTCTTCATTTCTTTCTCCCACACATTGAAACCTTACAATAACATAACTATATATAGATAAAAACATACAATGTGAACGCATTATTACAAGTATAGCTATCAGTGTGAAATCATTTAATGCGTATACGACTATCAACCAACGCATTGAATGCAGCAACCAACGCATTAAATTTCAGCCTCCATTTTTGACAAACAATCAAGATTACTTCACAACATCCCCCCTTAATCTTGATTCTCCATGCTGCTTCATCCCGAGCATTTTCTTCATTCTGTTGAACAGATCATTTTTCAATGGCTTTGTGAAAATATCTGCAAGTTGATCTTGAGATTTGCAAGGAAATAATTCCACCTCTTTATTTTTCACATGCTCTCGGATAAAATGATAGCGGGTGTCAATATGCTTACTTCTTTCATGATAAACTGGGTTCTTTGCCAATACAATTGCTGAGCGATTATCAACATAGATCTCAGTGGGTTTTTCTTGTGGAAATCCCAAATGCTTCAGCATGTTCCGTAACCATATTGCATGGCATACAGTTGAGTTGGCTACAACATACTCAGCTTCACAAGTTGATAATGTCACAATGGCTTGTTTCTTGGACGACCATGTGAAGGTTGTATCTCCATAAAGAAAGTAAATCTCGTAGTACTTTCTCGTTCATCCAAGTCACGCCCCAGTCACTATCTGAGTAGCCAACAAGACTGAAATTATCAGTTGGTTTATAGAATAAACCATCATCGCTTGTACCTTTGATGTAGCGAAAAATCCTCTTTGCTGCATAAAGGTGTGACTGATCCAGTGTTTCCATATATCTGCTAATCAGTCCTACTCCATAGAGTATGTCTGGCCTGGTGCAAGTAAGATAGCGAAGATTTCAACTAGGCTCTTGAAATAAGTTGGATCCACATCACCTGCCTTCGTACTTTTTTGAGCTCCACTCCACTGTCTACAGGAATGTTCACTGGATTGAAATTCTCCATTCTACATCTCTTGAGAATTTCCTTGGCATAACCACTTTGGGAAATAAAAATTTCATTTTTTCTTTGTGCCACTTCAATGCCGAGAAAATGAGTCATCAATCCAATATCTGTCATTTCAAATTCTTGGACCGTGCTTCTTTTAAAGTCTTTGAATATGGCTAGATTGTTTTCGGTGAAAATTAGATCATCAACATAAAGACAAGCAGGTAATATGCTTCCATCAGCTTCATTCTTCAAATATAGTGCGTGCTCATATGGACATTTTTCAAAACCATTGTCATGAAAATACTGATCAATTCTAATATTCCATGCACACGGAGCTTGCTTCAATCCATAAAGTGCTTTCTTTAATTTGTACACTTTGTCTTCATGCCCATTCTGAACATACCCCAAAGGTTGTTCAATATAGTTTTTTTCTTCAAGGAAACCATTAAGAAATGCATATTTCACATTAAGTTGATAAATCTGCCACTTATGCTGGGCAACCAAAGAAATCATTAGCCTGATAGTCTCCAATCGGGCAACTAGAGCAAACACCTCTCCATAGTCAATTCCAGCTCTCTGCTTGTAACCTTTTGCCACTAATCTTGTCTTGTAGCGTTACACTTCGCCTTGTGCATTCCTTTTTGTCTTGTATACCCATTTCACTTTAATAGGTTTGTGCCCCTCCGGTAGACTGGTAAGCTTCCATGTGTCATTTTTCTCAATGGCATAAATTTCTTCATCCATTGTTTTTTTCCATTTATCTTCTTGGATGGCTTCTGAGAAGGTAAGTGGATCACTATCTGCGAGTAGGCAGAACAAATTCAAATCTGCTTCTTCTGTAGCTTCATATATCTCCTGCAAATTTCTCATTGGTCTTGGTTGTTTGAAAAAACTATCATCTGATGATGCTGCTGATGATGATGATAATGATGATGATGCAGCACTTTTGTGAGAAACTGGCGATCTAGGTGCAGGTATTCTATGTGGAGGAGTTTGTGGCTCATCTTGAACTTCTCTTGTAATTTCAACTGGAGCTTTTGATGTTTCATCTTCAAGAATGAGTTCTGTATCTTTAACAACTCCATCTTGATTCCAGTTCCAAGCTTTTTCTTCTTCAAATATCACATCTCTACTCATGATCACCTTTCTGGCAATGAGATTATATAACTTGTATCCCATTGTTCTATCTCCATATCCGACAATGATACATTTTTCTCCCCTATCATCAAGCTTGGTTCTTCTTGCTTCTAGAATCTTCGTGTACGCAACACACCCAAATATTCTGAGATGGTTGACACTTGGCTTATGTGAACTCCAAGCTTCTTCTGGAATCATAGAATGAAGGCTCCTGGTTGGGCATCTATTTAGTAGATATACAGCACATGATACGGCTTCAGCCCAAAATTGTTTGGGCAGTCCCTTTCCTTTCAACATGTTTCTTGCCATATCTAAGATTGTGCGATTCTTCTTTTTAGCAACACCATTCAGCTGTGGCGTATAGGATGGTGTTGTTTAATGCTTGATTCCATGCTCTTTGCAATAATTCTCGAAAGCATCTGATGTATATTCTCTACCTTGATCTGATTGCAATGTTTTGATGTAGTAGCCGCTTTGCTTCTCTACAAAAGCTTTGAATTCTTTGAAGATACTGAACACCTCCGACTTTCTTTGAAGAAAATACACACATGTCTTCCGGCTATAATCATCAATAAAGTGAGCAAATATATATTCTGTCCATTTGACATTGGCTTCAATGGACCACACACATCAGTGTGCACTAGCTCCAATGGCTTTGTTGCTCTCCACTTCACTTCTTTGGCAAAGCTAGTTCTGTGATGCTTGCCAAGAATGCAGCTTTCACAAACTTCATTAGTATGAGCAATATGAGGGAGCCCTTTCACCATATTCTTGCTTGACAACAGCTTCAAGCTTCTAAAGTTGAGATGTCCAAACCCCAAATGCCATAGCCAGTCTTTGTCTTTGATGATGGCACTTAAATACTTCGTAGCATCATGTTGGATGTTCAATGCAAACATCCGATTCTTGGACATTCTTACCCGAGCGATCAAATTACCATGATTGTCTTTGATGATAAGATGACAATCTTTCATGCTGATGTTGTATCATTTCTCTAGAGTTGTCACATACTCAAAATGTTGTTCTTCATGGCAAGAACATAATAAACATTGGAGATGTAATCATGATCTCCATTCTTGAGCTTAATAAGAATATTACATCTTCCTTTCACTGGAGTCTTTGAAGAATCACCAAATGAGACTTGTGCTTGTACAGTCTCGTCAAGCTCAACGAACAACTCTCTTTTACCACACATGTGATTACTGGCTCCTGAATCTAGATACCAAACATTGTTTTGGTTTTCAGTGGCTCCATGGTGGACAAACAAGACTGTTGCTCGGCAAAATTTGCTTGCTCTCCGGCTTCTGTTATTGCTCTACTTCGGCATTCATTGCTGTAATGCCCGAACTTATGGCACTGGTAGCACTGAACATTACTTTTGTCAAATCCTGGTCGGTTGTTGTAACTACCTCTTCTACCTCTTGCTCTTCCTCTTGGAGCAAAGTGTGGTTGACTTCTTCCTCCTCTGGCTGGACCTCTTCCACCTCTTCCTCGAAAACCAAAACTTCGGTTATTATAACCACGACCTCTTCCTCGGCTTCTTTGTGATGTGCCATCTTGCTCGTTTCTGTCATCTCTGAAAGACAACTTTGATTGAAAAGCTTGCTCTAGAGAACTTGAGGGAGTCTTCTTGTTGATCCTTTGTTTATGAATCTCAAGTGTGCCCATCAACTCATCGGTGGTCATGGCACTGAGATCCTTGGACTCTTCTATTGCTACAACCACGTGCTCGAACTTGGGACTGAGTGACCAAAGAATCTTCTCTATCACTTGAAGAGATTCCATTTTCTCTCCATATCTTCTCATCTAATTAACAATGGTCAATGTCCTGTTGAAGTACTCAGAAATTGACTCATTCTCATTCATGTGCAATATCTCGAATTCGCCACGTAACACCTGGCGTTGAACTCTGATCGTCTTCTCAATTCCACGGTGTGAATTGCAAAGAATACTCCATGCCTCTTTAGAGGTTGTTGCTGCTGAAATCTCCTCAAAACTTGACTCATCAATGCCTTGATAGAGTAGATACAAGGCCTTTTTATCTCTTTTCCTTAAATCTTTTAACGCTGTCTTCTGAGCATCATTTAAATTTCCTTCATCTTCGAGAGTAGCTGGCTCGTCATATCCTCGATCCACTAACTCCCACAAATCTTGTGAGGCTAGTAGGACTTGCATTTAAATACTCCAATTTTCATAGTTCTCCATGTTGAGTTTTGGAAACTGGGGCTGAAAGAAGTTATTTGTGTTGGCCATTGGTTGTCTTTAAAAAGTTGTAAATTTTCAGGATGGAATTTGCAAATTCTAACCATACAGATGTGTCCGGAATACTCCAAATAGTTAGAAAGTACTATTGGATCACCGAAAACAGACTCCGAATGGCTCAGATCAAGCCAAAACAAGTTGAACGGTTCAGATTTGCGGCTGCACCTTAGCCGCGTCACACTGGATTAATCCTCGGCATGCTGATGTCAGCGGCATGGTTAACGGTGCAATCAACGCGGCCTGGTTAGCGGCGCAACTCAGGCTCGGTTTAGTCAGCGACTTGGCTCGATTAGCGGCTCGGTCAGCAGCTTGGCTCGGCTTGGTCAAAGCTGGTCAGCGGCTCAGATGACGTCAATGGATGACGTCAGGTCTCTGGTGCGTGCGCGTGGGATCACGCGTCTTATTCCTCTGGCAGCGCGTGCGGCGCGCATGAAAACGGCGTCAGTGGTACATGTGGAGTCTTTCGAGATCCGTTTTTGACGCGGTTTTCACGGTCGTTCTCATCTCGTTGGGAGCTTCAAGCTAATGTGATCAAAAATGGATTTCGACCACTTTGATTTCTGGGTAATTTTTTGAAAACACACTGTGTTCTTGAAAATTTTTCAGAATGTCTGCAAATTCAAGCTACATTCGGCTCTGATACTACTGTTAGTGGGAGTGGGGTACAAACCACTGTTGGTGATTCACAATGAGAAGTTTAAAATTGAACCAAACTGAAATTTAAATTCACTCAAAATGATTCTGAGGAAAAACATACAAACAGAGCACTCTTCATTTCTTTCTCCCACACATTGAAACCTTACAATAACATAACTATATATAGATAAAAACATACAATGTGAACGCATTATTGCAAGTACAGCTATCAGTGTGAAATCATTTAATGCGTATACGACTATCAACCAACGCATTGAATGCAGCAACCAACGCATTAAATTTCAGCCTCCATTTTTGACAAACAATCAAGATTACTTCACAACATCCCCCGTTAATCTTGATTCTCCATGCTGCTTCATCCCGAGCATTTTCTTCATTCTGTTGAACAGATCATTTTTCAATGGCTTTGTGAAAATATCTACAAGTTGATCTTGAGATTTGCAAGGAAATAATTCCACCTCTTTATTTTTCACATGCTCTCGGATAAAATGATAGCGGGTGTCAATATGCTTACTTCTTTCATGATAAACTGGGTTTTTTGCCAATACAATTGCTGAGCGATTATCAACATAGATCTCAGTGGGTTTTTCTTTTGGAAATCCCAAATGCTTCAGCATGTTCCGTAACCATATTGCATGGCATACAGTTGAGTTGGCTACAACATACTCAGCTTCACAAGTTGATAATGTCACAATGGCTTGTTTCTTGGACGACCATGTGAAGGTTGTATCTCCCATAAAGAAAGTAAATCCCGTAGTACTTTCTCGTTCATCCAAGTCACGTCCCCAGTCACTATCTGAGTAGCCAACAAGACTGAAATTATCAGTTGGTTTATAGAATAAACCATCATCGCTTGTACCTTTGATGTAGCGAAAAATCCTCTTTGCTGCATAAAGGTGTGACTGATCCAGTGTTTCCATATATCTGCTAATCAGTCCTACTCCATAGAGTATGTCTGGCCTGGTGCAAGTAAGATAGCGAAGATTTTCAACTAGGCTCTTGAAATAAGTTGGATCCACATCACCTGCCTTCGTACCTTTTTTGAGCTCCACTTCACTGTCTACAGGAATGTTCACTGGATTGAAATTCTCCATTCTACATCTCTTGAGAATTTCCTTGGCATAACCACTTTGGGAAATAAAAATTTCATTTTTTCTTTGTGCCACTTCAATGCCGAGAAAATGAGTCATCAATCCAATATCTGTCATTTCAAATTCTTGGACCGTGCTTCTTTTAAAGTCTTTGAATATGGCTAGATTGTTTTCGGTGAAAATTAGATCATCAACATAAAGACAAGCAGGTAATATGCTTCCATCAGCTTCATTCTTCAAATATAGTGCGTGCTCATATGGACATTTTTCAAAACCATTGTCATGAAAATACTGATCAATTCTAATATTCCATGCACACGGAGCTTGCTTCAATCCATAAAGTGCTTTCTTTAATTTGTACACTTTGTCTTCATGCCCATTCTGAACATACCCCAAAGGTTGTTCAATATAGTTTTTTTCTTCAAGGAAACCATTAAGAAATGCATATTTCACATTAAGTTGATAAATCTGCCACTTATGCTGGGCAACCAAAGAAATCATTAGCCTGATAGTCTCCAATCGGGCAACTAGAGCAAACACCTCTCCATAGTCAATTCCAGCTCTCTGCTTGTAACCTTTTGCCACTAATCTTGTCTTGTAGCGTTACACTTCGCCTTGTGCATTCCTTTTTGTCTTGTATACCCATTTCACTTTAATAGGTTTGTGCCCCTCCGGTAGACTGGTAAGCTTCCATGTGTCATTTTTCTCAATGGCATAAATTTCTTCATCCATTGCTTTTTTCCATTTATCTTCTTGGATGGCTTCTGAGAAGGTAAGTGGATCACTATCTGCGAGTAGGCAGAACAAATTCAAATCTGCTTCTTCTGTAGCTTCATATATCTCCTGCAAATTTCTCATTGGTCTTGGTTGTTTGAAAAAACTATCATCTGATGATGCTGATGATGATGATGATAATGATGATGATGCAGCACTATTGTGAGAAACTGGCGATCTAGGTGCAGGTATTCTATGTGGAGGAGTTTGTGGCTCATCTTGAACTTCTCTTGTAATTTCAACTTGAGCTTTTGATGTTTCATCTTCAAGAATGAGTTCTGTATCTTTAACAACTCCATCTTGATTCCAGTTCCAAGCTTTTTCTTCTTCAAATATCACATCTCTACTCATGATCACCTTTCTGGCAATGAGATTATATAACTTGTATCCCATTGTTCTATCTCCATATCCGACAATGATACATTTTTCTCCCCTATCATCAAGCTTGGTTCTTCTTGCTTCTAGAATCTTCGTGTACACAACACACCCAAATATTCTGAGATGGTTGACACTTGGCTTATGTGAACTCCAAGCTTCTTCTGGAATCATAGAATGAAGGCTCTTGGTTAGGCATCTATTTAGTAGATATACAGCACATGATACAGCTTCAGCCCAAAATTGCTTGGGCAGTCCCTTTCCTTTTAACATGTTTCTTGCCATATCTAAGATTGTGCGATTCTTCCTTTCAGCAACACTATTCAGCTGTGGCGTATAGGATGGTGTTGTTTAATGCTTGATTCCATGCTCTTTGCAATAATTCTCGAAAGCATCTGATATATATTCTCTACCTTGATCTGATTGCAATGTCTTGATGTAGTAGCCGCTTTGCTTCTCTACAAAAGCTTTGAATTCTTTGAAGATACTGAACACCTCCGACTTTCTTTTAAGAAAATACACACATGTCTTCCGGCTATAATCATCAATAAAGGTGAGCAAATATATATTCTGTCCATTTGACATTGGCTTCAATGGACCACACACATCAGTGTGCACTAGCTCCAATGGCTTTGTTGCTCTCCACTTCACTTCTTTGGCAAAGCTAGTTCTGTGATGCTTGCCAAGAATACAGCTTTCACAAACTTCATTAGTATGAGCAATATGAGGGAGCCCTTTCACCATATTCTTGCTTGACAACAGCTTCAAGCTTCTAAAGTTGAGATGTCCAAACCCCAAATGCCATAGCCAGTCTTTGTCTTTGATGATGGCACTTAAATACTTCGTAGCATCATGTTGGATGTTCAATGCAAACATCCGATTCTTGGACATTCTTACCCGAGCGATCAAATTACCATGATTGTCTTTGATGATAAGATGACAATCTTTCATGCTGATGTTGTATCATTTCTCTAAGAGTTGTCCCATACTCAAAATGCTGTTCTTCATGGCAGGAACATAATAAACATTGGAGATGTAATCATGATCTCCATTCTTGAGCTTAAGAAGAATATTACATCTTCCTTTCATTGGAGTCTTTGAAGAATCACCAAATGAGACTTGTGCTTGTACAGTCTCGTCAAGCTCAACGAACAACTCTCTTTTACCACACATGTGATTACTGGCTTCTAAATCTAGATACCAAACATTGTTTTGGTTTTCAGTGGCTCCATGGTGGACAAACAGGACTGTTGCTCGGCAAAATTTGCTTGCTCTCCGGCTTCTGTTGTTGCTCTACTTCGGCATTCATTGCTGTAATGCCCGAACTTATGGCACTGGTAGCACTGAACATTACTTTTGTCAAATCCTGGTCGGTTGTTGTAACCACCTCTTTTACCTCTTGCTCTTCCTCTTGGAGCAAAGTGTGGTTGACTTCTTCCTCCTCTGGCTGGACCTCTTCCACTTCTTCCTCGAAAACCAAAACTTCGGTTATTATAACCACGACCTCTTCCTCGGCTTCTTTGTGATGTGCCATCTTGCTCGTTTCTGTCATCTCTGAAAGACAACTTTGATTGAAAAGCTTGCTCTAGAGAACTTGAGGGAGTCTTCTTGTTGATCCTTTGTTCATGAATCTCAAGTGTGCCTATCAACTCATCGGTGGTCATGGCACTGAGATCCTTAGACTCTTCTATTGCTATAACCACGTGCTCGAACTTGGGACTGAGTGACCAAAGAATCTTCTCTATCACTTGAAGAGATTCAATTTTCTCTCCATATCTTCTCATCTAATTAACAATGGTCAATGTTCTGTTGAAGTACTCAAAAATTGACTCATTCTCATTCATGTGCAACATCTCGAATTTGCCACGTAACACCTGGCGTTGAACTCTGATCGTCTTCTCAATTCCACGGTGTGAATTGCAAAGAATACTCCATGCCTCTTTAGAGGTTGTTGCTGCTGAAATCTCCTCAAAACTTGACTCATCAATGCCTTGATAGAGTAGATACAAGGCCTTTTTATCTCTCTTCCTTGAATCTTTTAACGCTGTCTTCTGAGCATCATTTAAATTTCTTTCATCTTCGAGAGTAGCTGGCTCGTCATATCCTCGATCCACTAACTCCCACAAATCTTGTGAGGCTAGTAAGACTTGCATTTAAATACTCCAATTTTCATAGTTCTCCTTGTTGAGTTTTGGAAACTGGGGCTGAAAGAAGTTATTTGTGTTGGCCATTGGTTGTCTTTAAAAAGTTGTAAATTTTCAGGATGGAATTTGCAAATTCTAACCATACAGATGTGTCCGGAATACTCCAAATAGTTAGAAAGTACTATTGGATCACCGGAAACAGACTCCGAATGACTCAGATCAAGCCAAAACAAGTTGAACGGTTCAGATTTGCGGCTGCACCTTAGCCGCATCACACTGGATTAATCCTTGGCATGCTGATGTCAGCGGCATGGTTAACGGCGCAATCAATGCGGCCTGGTTAGCGGCGCAACTCAGGCTCGGTTCGGTCAGCGGCTTGGCTCAATTAGCGGCTCGGTCAGCAGCTTGGCTCGGCTTGGTCAAAGCTGGTCAGCGGCTCAGATGACGTCAGTGGATGACGTCAGGTCTCTGGTGCGTGCGCGTGTGGCACGTGCTTGCGCGTGGGATCACGCGTCTTATTCCTCTGGCAGCGCGTGCGGCGAGCATGAAAACGGCGTCAGTGGTACGTGTGGAGTCTTTCGAGATCCGTTTTTGACGCGGTTTTCATGGTCGTTCTCATCTCGTCGGGAGCTTCAAGCTAATGTGATCAAAAATGGATTTCGACCACTTTGATTTCTGGGTAATTTTTTGAAAACACACTGTGTTCTTGAAAATTTTTCAGAATGTCTGCAAATTCAAGCTACATTCGGCTCTGATACTACTGTTCGTGGGAGTGGTGTACAAACCACTGTTAGTGATTCACAATGAAAGGTTTAAACTTGAACCAAACTGAAATTTAAATTCATTCAAAATAATTCTGAGGAAAAACATACAAATAGAGCACTCTTCCTTTCTTTCTCCCACACATTGAAACCTTACAATAACATAGTTATATATAGATAAAAACATACAATGTAAACGCATTTATTGCAAGTACAGCTATCAATATGAAATCATTTAATGCGTATACGGCTATCAACCAACGCATTGAATGCAGCAACCAACGCATTGAATTTCAGCCTCCATTTTTGATAAACAATCAAGATTACTTCACAACAATATTGTTATCTAAACACTGACATTATATGATGAATTTCACTATTTAAATCAATTACAAAAAAAATAATAAAATGTGTTAAGGTGACAATACCTATTGTATGAAAAAATTGCTCCTAAGTGAGGACCTATTTTGCTGATAGAAAAAAAAAGAAAAGAAAAAGTGAGGACCTATTTTGAAAAGAGTAGTAATTGTGGTGCATGCATATATACTTGTGTATGCAAGAATGTATGATTATATATTTTGTAAGTAAAGTAGACTTAACTTTCTTAATACATTTTTTGAAATTATATTTATTTATTAATATCTTGATACATGGCACGTTTTCAAATATTTTAAAATATGTTGTTGGGTGAGAATATACAATTTTTAATTTTTATTTTTTAATATATGCCTTTAGAGCATATATAAACATATATATATATATATATATATATATATAATGAGCTGCATCCCGTTAGATCCCTCACCAACATGTTGAAGATAAATTGAAAGAGAAAATGTTAACATAATTTGGTTATGTACAATGAAAATCTATAAATACAAAGGAAGACTGATGTAATGGTGATTGGAAATAAGTTTATAGAGCAGTTTGATCATTTGATGGCAAAATAATAATTTTATTGATTTTTCAAAGTCGTCAAATCAATCTCAAAACACCTATATTCGATATGAAACAACCAACCAAGTTCAACTCACCCATTTACAATGACGCGCACAAATTTGGGCAACTTTCGTCGAGGCCTCCGAATTAGAATTTTTTTTACATTTGGAAAGATTTTGAATACTTAATTTTGAGGCTCAAAAGAATTCATTTTTATTTACATTTTTTTCTAAGAAACTTCTTTTACAACTCAAAGTTATTATTTTTGGCAATTTTATGATTTTATGTAATGTTGGGGCACGGATTGTGGCTTGGCCACCAAAGCAATCTCCCTATAAATTGAGATGTAGGCCTTTGAGGCTAACAATTTTGAGTAAAAAAATTTATAGAATTGTTTTCTTTTATATTGTTCATGTTTTCCTTCTGTTTTTTTTTTCATTTACTTCATACGCTTTCCTGCATCAAAAAGTGATATGATCATCATAAATAGAAGTGCTAGAGTGCTATTTGGTAACACTTACGTTTTCAGTTTTCTATTTATATTTATAAAAACTTAAAAAACTCAAATAAAAACTTGTTTGGTAAATTTTTTATTTATAAATCAGTGGTCTCAGTTTATAAATTTGGCCAAAAAATATAAACTCAAAAAATGTGCTTCCTTTTTGAGTTTTCAGTTTTTTTTTTTTAACCACCCCACACTAGCCACCACCCGCCACCATTTTCCACCACCGTCTTCCGCCACCACCACCCATCACCCACCCCCACCACCACCTGCCACCACCACTCACCACACCTGCCCACCACCCACACACCTGCCACCACCACCGCCACCTACCACCACACTCGCCACCACCACTCACCCCTCGCGCCGCACCACTACCACACCACCACCCACCCACCACACCTGCCACCACCACCACACACCTACCTGCCACCACCCATCACCCGTCACCACCACCCACCTGCCACCCACCACCAACCACCACCCACCCACCACCCGCCTCCACTACCACCACCCGCCACCACCACCTGCCACCGTCACCACCAACCCACCACCACCACCCGCCGCCACTACCCACCAACCACCACCTGCCATCCGCCATCCGTCACCCACCTACCACCACCACCCCACCACCCACTTGCTACCACCCACCACCTACACCGTCACCACTCACCCACCACCACCACCCATTCGCCACCACACGCTACCACCACCCACCATCACCACTTTCCACCATCGTCTTCCGCCGCCACTTGCCATTTCTCACTCTTTTTTATATTTTTAAAATTTTTTAAACATTTTGTCAATTACCAAACGCGTTTGTAGTTTATATTTTTCTAAAAATAAACAAAAACCAGTTTATAAAATTTTGTAAATATAAACTGAAAATGTAAACGTTACCAAACAGACCCTAAGCAATGTTGTTTCTTTTTTTCTTTTTTCTTCTTTTTTTCTTTTGTTTTTTTTCCTGGTTTTGCTTTGTTGGTTGCTTACCAATTCGTTGTCATGCTAGCTGTACGGGGAGCAAATATTCCGCACAGCCCGTACTCCTTTCTACCAAGCTTCTGGTCTGTCCGATCGACCTGCGAACACAACGGCGGTGAGCTACCCTGCGGTGTGTGGCCGAAAAACCCCTCCGACGGTCAAGTTAGCACACACTTAAGGATATAGAGAGAGAGAGAGGAGAGAGTTGAGTGTTTAGGTTTGTTCTCACCAAATGATGTTCCATTCTCCGCATGGGGGGCGCAGTCAAGCTTATATACTTTCTGCGCTTATATCTGCTCCCATTAGTCTCTTGACATGTGGAGCTACTCTCCCATCTGTCAGCACAAATCTCGCAATCACCACCTAACCAAATCGCCAAAACAACATTAACGGGATCTCGGCAGATCGGCGGAATCACCTCGGCCTTCCACGTCCGTGCTGCGTAACGTGCCCGAGTGCTCCACTCGCCGAGCTCTATAACAGCCGAGCTCGGTAGCATTATGGCATAACCAAGTTTAAGATAAGCCGAGCCGGTGAACAGAAGACTTTACCACCGAGCTAACCATGCTCCCCCAAAACCTATGTAGCAGATGTTCATCTCGGCCCAGCAAGTCCAAATCCGGGGGAGCTCGGTCAATCACATGGCCGCGGACCTCAGGCCTGGGCCTCGACCGAGCAAGATCACTTCTAGGGAAGCCCCAGTTAGCTCGGCCTAGACAGGGGCTGGGCCTCGACCGAGCAAATCCCACTCCAAATCAGGCTCAAGTGATCTCGGCCCAAACATGCTCGGCCCTGACCTGTTGGACCTCTTCTACAGTTCAAAGCGAGATTATAAATCTCCCTCTCAATTGCCCCTTAATTCCGTCCGCGCAAGCGTGACTGGGATTACATGATCCATCTGGGGTAGACTCTTCCTCGGTCCTCAGTTTGCAAGACAGTAACCGCGCTAATCTCCATGCCCGGTTTCTAGGCTTGCTCGGTTGACGCCTCAACTTGCCATCTTGTCTCTTCAGTGTTAATGCCCCCGCCATTATGAACACACGTTGTGCATTTATTGGCCTCGAGCAGCCAACCCAGACGTCCTTTCATATTCGAATTTTGGCGGCCTTTTTCTCTTACATATACGCCTCTCCCCTCTTTCATTTCCTCCTTACTGACTCTCTTCCATTCTAGACGACCTGAAGCTGTAGTGCCCTCATCAAGCTCCATTCTTGCCCTCTCTGCGTTCGTGTTCGAGGAACCAGCTCTTGCCTCTATACTGGTAAGCTCTTCGAATCTCTTTATAGCTTTTCCCTTTGGTATTTCACGTTTTAAGGCACCAAAACCATAGATTTTAGGGTATAGCTCCCCAAAACCCCCCTCTACCCCTGTTCCCTTTACTGTTCTTCAGCCTCAATGATGAATACATGAAGATCTGGAGCGGACCGGGCTCTAAGTCTTCTTTTGATCCCAAAAACATCCAAACCGAGCAAATTGCGAGTTTGCAAAAACTTCTGTAGGAACCGAGGTAGGTAGAGGGCTTGACCGCTCGACTGGGCTAACATCTGGTCCGCTTGAACGGTCGAGCTTCTGGATTTACCTTCATGATCGAGGTGGTCTGGCACTCCATTTGACCGAGCTAAAGTCAAACTCGTTTTGCGCGACCGCGCTCCCACTTACACTTACCCTCATTTTTCTACAGAGTCCAAGGGACAACGCACCAACACCGAGGCTCTCAAAGACCGAGCAGCCACCAAACCAGAGTTTGTGCCAAACCACCTCAGCCGCGCTAAAACCAGCCGGCTACACATGGGGCGCTACCGCTTCCTGGTCGACACGCCGGTCGTTTTAACCGCGTTCCGGGAAGAATATGGTATCCCGGACGACGTTCACCTAGAGCTCGGTGCCGAGGACACGACCCCTTGGGGCAGATTAGACCAGTGCCCCTTCACCGTGCTTTCCATCATAGAAGGTGGCCTCCGCTTCTCGGTTAACCTGCTGATGTGTGAATTCTTGCGGCGTACCGGGCTATCTCCAACCCAGGTCTCAACCAACACCTACTGCATAATAAACGGAATTGTCGAGCTAAACAACCGACTAGGCACCAACTTATAACTGGCCAAGATACTTCGCCAGTATACCCTCGGGCATACAGGCGATGGCCTTGCCTATTACTTAAAGATCAGACCGGGCAAAGAGAAAATAGTGACCGGTACCCCAAACAAGGACTTACATGACGAAGACTTTTTCTGGGTGTCCGGCAATTATGAAACAGCCGACGTGCCGGGCTGGTATATCAGCAAGGATTTTGGTTCAACATGTAAGCCGTGCTAACTGCTCGGTCAAATTACTTTCCTTCTATATTCTGTACTTGATATTTTTTCTTCTCTTTGCAGCAATCGAAGCTTTGCAAGCCAATTACCATTATCCCAACGAAGCAACCATCAGAACTGTGCTTCGCTACCGCAACCGGGATTGCCACGAACTCCTCGGTTACGTGCCGACCTACAGGTACTCAGCTCTACGCCGAAGTAAGGTTACAGACTTCCTCCGTACACCATCTCCACCTCCCGATCCCACATTGCTGGACGTGCCATTTATCCGGTTGACCGAGGCAGAAGAGATGGCCAAAAGAAGCCGCATCAAGAATCTCATCACTGCTACCTCCACCGAGCTACCGAGCATCCCATCCTCGCACAGCTGCTGCCGGTCAATCAAGCGGGACCGTGGTTGCACTGGCGTCTCCTGCCGCCGGGCAGGCAAGCAAAGAAAGTTGCCGGGCTAGGAAAAGGCCACGTATCGCCGACCCCTCTGCCGAGCTAGTTGCGGAGTTGAACACTGAGCAACCAGCGGTGACAACTGACCTACCACCTCCATGGAAGCCACTACTCAAGCACCGGGGTAAGGAGATCACGACGACTGCCTCGGTCAAAGGTGACAAGGAGCATCTACTCGCCTTTGACCTAACCAAAGCCTTGCTTCTGCCGAGCGACGTGGTCGGTAGCGACCATGTGCCGGACACCTGGATAGTGAAATCCTCGGTCAAGTCCATGACCCGGGTAAGAATCTCCAACTTTTTACTCAATTTTTCCCAAGTGTTTGCTCGGTTTCCTTTCTAATTAAACTTTCTTCTTGCAGGCCATCCAGAAACAACACTTGGTCATGGAGCGCATTCACAAACTCCGGCAGAAGGCAACCGACGCTGCCAGCCAGGTTGAGCATCTTCAGACCAAGCTGGGGCGATCAAAGGCTTCTTTGGAGATCGCAAACTCCAACAACTCCAGATTGCTCGGCTAGCTTGGAGCCGCCGAGCAAGAAAAGGACGCTCTCCGGGCTGAGCTGGAGGCGTTGAACCAGTCAAGGAAGAAGGAGCTAGAGGACGCCAACAACGCCGGTTTCAAGGAGGCCGAGGGAAACTACACGAAGCAAGTCCATGCCACCCAAGACATTTTCTTCAAGGCTGGCTGGAAGGTTGCTTGCGAACAGCTCGGCCAAGGATCTGGAACCGACGTGTTTGCCTCTCCCCCAGCTGCCTTCTTGCCGACGTACTTGGTGCCATACGCCAACGATGTCTTCAGCGCATTACAGGCCGAGGCCGAGTAGGAAGACGCGGAAGATGACGAGGAAAATGCCGAGGGAAATAACCGCCCAAAGCAGACCGGCGAAGGCGAGGCCGGCGTCCAAGAAACCCTGCTATGGTCAACCTGGAGACAACTACTACCGAGGATGAGTTCGCAGACCTTTCTCCCTTAGCGTAGTTTTCTGTCTTCTTTCTTTTGTTTTTAAGAATGTAACCGGACTGCCAGTCCCACCGTATGTAATTCTATTTCACATCAATGAAATGTTTGATTTCGCATAGTGTTTGCATTGTGTTTAAGCTAAACAACTTCAGCCGGGATAAACCACCGCGGCTAAGCAAATCACCAACTCATCTAGCCGAGATAAACCATCTCGGCTGAAACCAAAGAGTTGAGTAATCATCAACTCATTTAACCGGAATAAAACATCTCGGATACAATTCCAAAGAGTTGAGTAAATCATCAACTCATTCAACCGGAGTAAAACATCTCGGTTACAATTCCAAAGAGTTGAGTAAATCATCAACTCATTCAATCCGGAATAAAACATCTCGGTCGAAATCTCAGAGTTGAGTAAATCATCGACTCATTCAACCGGAGTAAAACATCTCGGTCGAAATCTCAAAGTTGAGTAAATCATCAACTCATTCAACCGGAGTAAAACATCTCGGTTACAATTCCAAAGAGTTGAGTAAATCATCAACTCATTCAATCCGGAATAAAACATCTCGGTCGAAATCTCAGAGTTGAGTAAATCATCGACTCATTCAACCGGAGTAAAACATCTTGGTCGAAATCTCAAAATAAGCCTCGAAAACAACAGAATGCTCCAGCAAAGTCAAGTCACTTCTATTATATTGACAAAAAGAGTTACATTCTGAAGCGTAAGGCAAACAAATCCTTGCTCAAAAGAATAACATAAAAACTATGAAAAACTTAAAAATAGTATAGTTTGAGGTTGGCTGCATTCCATGGCCGGGGTATGCCTTTGCCATCCAAATCTTCCAAGTGGTATGCCCCCTTGCTCGCCAGATCGGTTATCCTGTAGGGTCCTTCCTAGTTTGCCCCTAGCTTGCCTTCGCCTGGCACCAGGGTGTTGCCCATGACCTTCCTTAAAACCCAGTCGCCTACTTTAAATGGTCTGGGGTGCACGATTTTGTTGTATTTCCTAGACAATTCTTGTTGGTACGCAGCCACGTGAATCAAAGCTTTTTCACGGTGCTCTTCAGCAAGGTCCAATTCCAGGGCTACTGCTTCGGAGTTCAGCTCCAACTCAAAATTTTCACTGCGGATAGTGGGCATGCCGATTTCTAACGGGATGACTGCCTCATGCCGTATGCTAGGGCAAAAGGAGTTTCCCCAATAGATCTCTGCGGGGTTGTCTGGTATGCCCAAAGGACACTTGGGAGTTCCTCGGCCCATTTTCCTTTGGCTTTCTCAAGTCTTTTCTTCAACCCATCAAAAATGGTCTTGTTTGATGCTTCGGCTTGACCGTTGGACTGCGGGTAAGCCAGGGTGGAGTTGTAGAATTCGATCTTCAATTCTTCACAAAATCCTCTGAATATGCGCCCGTCAAATTGGGTGCCATTGTCAGAGATCAAAATTTTAGGGACGCCAAACCGCGTTACCACATTTTGCCAGACAAACCGTTTGACGTCTTTCTCCTTGATAGTTACTAAGGGCTCTGCTTCAACCCATCAAGAATGGCCTTGTTTGATGCTTCGGCATGTCTGTTGGACTGTGGGTAAGCCGGGGTGGAGTTGTAGAATTCAATCTTCAATTCTTCACAAAATCCTCTGAATAAGCGTCCGTCAAATTGGGTGCTGTAGACACCCTATTTTTGACCGACCTTAAGACTCAGACGTCACCGATTGAGCGCTTGGTGATGTTGCACATTGTGCTCGTTCTGAGGTTGCGGAGTCCCGGTTACGAGCCTTGCCTCTAGACTTCCGGACTCTTTTGTGCTTTGCCTCGGTTTGCGAACCAGGCTCGGTTTTCTCTGTTTTCTCTTTGAGAAGGGAGGGAGAGGTCTCGTAGATCATCTCTCAATGGCCGTAGGCTACATTTCGTGGCCATAGGCCATTTTGCCCATTTTGGAGCCCGGTTCCCGGTTTTCGGAGCCGTTAGGCCGTGTGCCTCGGTTCGGGACCGCCTAACCACCTCCGTTTGCCCCGATTTTTGGCATGCATCCTATTTGCTCCCTTTTTAGGGACACTGTGGTCCGAGAGACCAACTTCGTGGTCGGACACCACTTCCGGTGCTTAACAGCCCACTTTCGGGGCCCCGAATTACGTGTTTCGGCTCCCGAGCCTTCATTATACATTTTTGGGCTTCGACCCGAACTTGAGATAGTCATATTTTGAGGTCCGTTTCATGTTTGATTAAGGACCTTTTACTGTTTGACATCTCCATTTGTCACTTGCCTTTTTTACCTCTTTTTGGGCCTTTTTGCACGGTATTTTAGGCGTACTTGTGGGCTGCGTTGGACTTGGTCGTAAACTACAAAGCGTCTTATTTTGAGCCCCTCTTCGACTTTGTTGAAGGACTCTCGGCCGTTTGAAACCCGTAGCTGCCACTTTCCCTTTTGGCCATTTTTTGAGGGAAACTTGAAATGTTTCCCCCCTTTTTTCCCCCTCTTTTCCCTCTCTTTTCTAAACGTTTTTGCCTACTAATACAGCCCTCCAGATCTGTTTTAAGGGTTAGAAAGTCTGATTTGGGAGCTCATATATTGTATCTCTCTCTCTCTATATATTCTAACCATCAAAACACCAAAATCCTTCAAGTTCTCCCCCCTTTTCTTCATCACCACCTAGCACCACCACCACCACTCCATTTCCAGCGACTTGGAGCTCATCTCAGAGGCTAATAGGCACCATTTTCAGTCCTAGAAGCAGCCAAGGTTTTGGTCTACAAGGGTAAGCACTCATTTCCCCTTTTGAGCTCCATTTTTGTACCATTTTTCTACCCTCTTTGCTTGTTGTTTTAAGCTCCGACCAAAACTGAAAGTGACCATTTTTTGAGCTTATTTTCATCTTCCCTTAAGGGTTCTTACCTATTTGGGACTTGCTACTACCACTTGTTTCAATACCTCTTTGAATGCCATTATTTTGCATGCTATTGTTAGCTCATTTGTAATCTGTTTTTGAGCATGTAATAAACTTTAAGTAGGCTCATTTTGAGACCTTCTTCAACATTGAAGAAGGGCTCAACCATGTTTTGCCTCTCTATCATGCACTTGCTTTGTAATCTCTCATATTTACCGTAAAATTGCATGATTTGTTTGGTCTGTCTAGCTTCTGTTTTCGGCCATCATCAGGTCTGGAAAGAGTCTTATTTTGACCTTATGGACATATTTCATGAAGGGTCTTTGTTGGTTGGATGAATGTTTAGGGTACCTCATGTTATGGCCTATAGTATCCTAGTTTTTGCATGGCATTCTTAGCATATTTTCACACTGATTTGAGGCATGTCATCTACTGTAAATATGCATATTTTTGGTCCCTCATCAGTGTTGTAGAAGGAAATTTTTCCATTTGAATATCGTATACATCACTTGTTTCAATACCCCTCTCTTGGCCCCCGTTTTTGCATGCCATTGTTGTCCTATCTATGCTTACTATTTGGCCATGTTTTGTACTGTAAAAATGCTATTTTGGGGGCTGCCTTGCTACTGTTTTGCATGTCGTGTACCAATTGTGCATATTTAGTATAGCTATAGGCCATTTCGGGCGCCTAAATTCGCATTTCGGGACTATTCCGTGCATCGGGTGTACTTTGGCCATGATTCGGGACTGTTTTCCCCTACATTTCAGTGCTGAAATTCCATTAGTATGTTTGCATATCATTTGCCATGTCATTTCATGCTTTATGCCATTGCCTCGGTTTGCGTGCCCGTGTGCACGCATTTCGAGGCACTTCATTTTCATCCATCGGCCTCTTATGTGAGTGAGGCTGAGGCTCTCTCATGTTAGTGTAAGTCCAATTTGCATTTTAGTGTCATTCCATGCCTTAGGGCCATTGCCTCGGTTTGCGTGCCCGTGTGCACGCATTTCGAGGCACTTCATTTTTATCTGATGGCCTCTTATGTGAGTGTGGCTGAGGCCCACTTATGTTAGTGTAAGTCCATATTGCATTGTATATTCCATTTTAGTCTCATTGCATTGCGTATGCCATGTCCTCGGTTCGCGTGCATACGTGCGCGCATTTCGAGCGTCCCATTTTCATCTTGTGGCCACTGATTTTGGCATGCTTGTGAGCCATCCATGTTAGTTTAAGTCCATCATTGCATCGCATGTTCATATGTCATGTTTCATGCCTTGCCATGCTTTGATAGAGTGGCATTCGTGCCTTAGGATCGGTCCTCGGTTTGCGTGCATACGTGCACGCATTTCGAGAATCCCATTTTCCTCTAATGGCCACTGATGTGAGTGTGGTTGAGGCCCATTCACATTGGTGTAAGTCCATCTTACATTGTGTATGCCATGTTTCAATGCGTTGTGCATGTTATGTTGTTAGCATTGTGCGTGCCGTCTAGTTGCATTGCATGTTTGCATGTTAGCTTGCATGCTTAGGTTGCATGTGCATTGTCATGCCTTGCCTCTTGAATTGAGTATGATAGAGGTTGGGTTTCACTTGTGTGTTTGATGTGCATTTCATTTGATATCAAAGTTGCTAACTTGGCTTTTGGGCCATCATGCATTGAAATGCGTGATTGATGGCCCGGGGGTCAAGGGCCGTGCTCCCTTGAGTTTATTACATGATAGGGGGCATTAGCCATGCATATATATGCTCAAAAACCCATGCCATACACTGCTGTCTGCTGTTGCTGTCAAAACTGTCTCCTGCAGGAATTTTGTGCCGACCGGCAGTAAATAGTGCCGACCGGCACTTCATTTTTGGCCGATGGACTCCAGAGCAGCCGGTGATCTTTCTAGACAGCCGATGCGAACTTCCTCCAGCCGGTGGTGTACAGCAGCATTCAAGGAAGGTTTTCTGAAACTTTGGTAATTTTTGGAGAGACAGGGCAGTAAAAACAGAGGCAGCAGTGGCACGGTGTAGGTTTTCCGGGCAAGTCGGATCCGAGCATGCGTGCATCCCTCTTCCCGAGGCCTTTTACTGCTTTCAGTAGTTTAATTAATTTGTTAATTAATTAAGGGTCTGTAATAATTAATTAGCTAGGATAGTTGATTTATTATTTGGGACTGTATATTTATTCGGACCCTCTGCGCGAGGGCACAACTGTAATAAGGGTGCGTGTGTGTGTGCATGTCTTCCAACCCCCCTTTCTTTCTCCTTTTATTTACCTGCTTATGTTGGTTAGATTAGGGCATATTTCAATTAGCATACAGTATGATAGCATGCTTGCATTCATTCATCTGTTCTGCATGCACCGGGCTCGGCGCATCATACAAACTGCATTGTATTTCAATTCCAAGTTGAGTACTTGTTAGTTGTAGCATTTCATATGCCATGTTTAGAATAGCCGAGCCTGCCATAGTTGCATTTTGCATGTGTTGCATTAGGCATTTCTGTATACTTAGGATCATGCATGATTTCTAATAAATTTCTGTTTTGGCTCGGAGTACTCGGTGAGTTTTATACTTTAGCATCCTTGCATGCGTGTGAGTGTTGCCATGATAGCATGCTTGCCATGAGGCTATTTGCTTATGTGATATAACTGCCTGAATGCCTGTGGGTGAAGGTTGGGTTATCTGAATTGGAGCAATGCATCAATGTTTGTTTTAAGCCCACTAAATAGTGGCAAAATCACATCATGTTTTCTAAGCCCACCTGAGGGTGGCAAATCCGCGTCTTAGCCTACCTGCGGGTAGCACCATCAAACCATTTTCAAACAAAAAACACGAAGTGATTTGTTCCAATTCAGGCGACCGAGTCTATACTTATTTGCTGTGCGCATCACATAGTAACCTAGGCTAATAACCGGAATAAGAACACACAATGTTTCCAAATACAGATATCATGGTTAGTAGAGGCCGGTCTTTGACCGGGCGAGCGGGGGTGCTCACGAAGTGACCTTCCCCAATCGTACCCAAGTTCCCGAGCCGAGGCAACTTTGGTGATGACGGACACGTGGCCTTTGGCACCGAGTCAGGGTTTCCTAAATTTCCCAAAAATAAAAATATTTAGGTGGCGACCTGTATCTGGCAAAGCAGTCCATGTTTGGCACTTCTTTCAAAAATCAGTTTTCTCAAAACGACTTGCCGGATTTGGACTCTTTGGTTCAAGATTAAGAACCGTGACATTTGAGTCCTTGAACTGTGGTGACCCAATATCGAACCAGAACGGGGGGGACTCGCACCCTTTCCCCGGGATGCGTTCGGGGACGTCTACAGGTGCCGTTGTCAGAAATCAGAATCTTGGGGACGCCAAACCGCGTTACCACATTCTGCCAGACAAACAGTTTGACATCTTTCTCCTTGATAGTCGCTAAGGGCTCAGCTTCAACCCATTTGGTGAAATAGTCTGTAGCCGCAATAAAGAACTTCCGGTTGCCTGGTGCCGTTGGGAGTGGTCCTACTATGTCCAGCCCCCACATAGCAAAAGGCCAAGGGCTTGTGAGGGGAAGAAGTTCTCTGGCCGGCTGGTGAATTTGGTGGGCAAACTTCTGAGACTTCTCATATTTGCGGACATATTTCTGAGCATCCGCTTGCATGCACGGCCACCAATACCCTTGCGAGATAGCTCGGTAGGCCAAATATCTGCCCCTGATGTGACTGCCACATATGCCTTCGTGAATTTCGTACAGGAAAGCTTCCACGCTGTTTGGGTGTACACACTTGAGATAAGGACTGGAGAAAGACTTCTTGTATAAAGCGCCAGATGGAGAGAGCCAAAACCGCTCTGACTTCACCTGGACTTTATGCGCTTCCTTTTTATCGACCGGAAGGGTCCGCTCTTTTAGGAAGAGGATAATCGGGTCCATCCAAGAAGGGCCGAGCTCGGTGCAGAATACTGCTGTCTGCTCGGGTTCCTCTATACTTGGCCTTGGAAGATACTCAATCAGGAGAGGACTGGGAGATGTTCGGTCGACCATGGAAGCCAGACCGGCTAACTCATCAGCATGGCCGTTGTCTTCCCGGCCAATTTGTTGGACCCTGATTGCCTGGAATCGCTTGATGTGTTCTCTCACTAGAGCTTGGTACTTTGTCATTCTGTCATCTTTAGCTTCGTAAACCCCAGACCCCTGGTTGACAACGAGTTGGGAATCGTTGTAAACCATCAGCTCGGATGCGCGCACCTGAAGCGCGCTCTTAAGTCCGGCTAGCAGCGCCACGTACTCGGCCTCATTGTTTGACGCAGGGAATCTGAGTGTGATAGAGTGTTCGATGGTCAGACCATCTAGGGAAATCAAAACTATGCCCAGCCCGACACCGTGACGATTTGAGACTCCATCTACAAAAAGTTTCCACATTTCACCGACAAAGAGCTTCCAACACTCTGAGGGGTCCTGGGAGGCTTCAAGGTTGGTGGGATCACGATTGCGCGGCTGTTCGGTTTTTGCTTCGCTGTTGTTTGGTTCCATTCCACCCCCCCTCAGCGATGTAGCACCGAACACAACAGGTTGATCAGCCATGCTCAAGTCCGGAGTCGCATCGCCGGGCTGCAGTACCATGCCGGCTGGAGGCTCTATGGCGGGGCGCGCAAGTTCCGCGACGCCAACATCGCCCTACTGTGCAATTTCTGGCTAGCCAGTATTCACCTCTTCGACTGCCGCGGCAAGATCCACCGGGCACACTGGATGAATTCCAAGTGAGAATTCGGCAACAAAGTCGGCCAATGTCTGCGCTTTTAGTGTTGGTCTTGAAACGAGTTACAAAGGCTTCCGCCAACTGCTGCCACCTTTCGATACTTCCCTCCGGCAGCCTCTCAAACCATTTCAAGCCCAGCTCGCCCAAACTCGACGGGAAGATAAGGCACATAAGAGTGTCATTGCGCCTATGTCAGGCCATGACCTGCCGGAAGTGGCTTACATGCATGTATGGATCGGTCTTTCCGTCGTAGAGCGTAAACTTGGGCTGGTGAAAGCCTGCGGGAAGCGGTGTGGTTTCTATCTCAAGGGAGAAGGGGATGGCATTCAGCCTTGCCAAATCTGTGTCTAGAGGGAGAGGCACGGCTGGGCGGGGTGGTGGCATTATAACCTCTTCACTGGCGCGGCCCCCGTAAGATAGCTACTGGAGTGCCGGCACCCTTTGAGTCTCTCGTCGGCGAGCCCGCTCCTTCAAGACTGCCTGTAAGTCCTCGGAGCGAGCGGAATAGGAATACCTCGACGTCGTCACCATACGTGAGGGTTAATAGGTACTATCTTGCGCGCTAGACTTCTCTACAGGCGCGTCGAATTCTCCAACCCTGTAACTTCTGGTGATAGAAAGGGAGGGAGTGTGCCACTGGCTCTGACTGCGTGAACGGCGTGGTTGGGTGCGCTCACTGTGGTCTCCTACTCCAGCAACACCCTTCCCTTTGACATGCCGTTTGAGATCTTCCATCTCCGCCGCCATTCTCCGGATGACGGCGTCTTGGTCCTTTAACTTGTGCTCCAGACGCCTAGCGTGTGATTCTCTTCATCGTCGGTGCTCGTCTGGGCTCCGAGAGTTACCAAAAGTTCTACCGCTTATCACGCGCGTCTCTTGAATGTCCTCCTGGGGAAGTCTCCAGGTCCGCTATGTTTAGAACGGCGGGGAGTCCGTCTCTCCGTCTCGCTGACTCCGGGGTGACACCATCAATGGCGGACAACGGTACTTCGTCGTTGTTCGCCATGGAATATGATCAGATGAGCTTGGAAGACAAGGTTTTGTCTGTTAAAGAGTTCTCACAGACGGCGCCAATTGTACAGGGAGCAAATATTCCGCACAGCCCGTACTCCTTTCTACCAAGCTTCTGGTCTGTCCGATTGACCTGCGAACACAACGGCGGTGAGCTACCCGGCGGTGTGTGGCCGGAAAACCCCTCCGATGGTCAAGTTAGCACACACTCAGGGATATAGAAAGAGAGGAGAGAGTTGAGTGTTTAGGTTTGTTCTCACCAAATGATGTTCCATTCTCCGCATGGGGGGCGCAGTTAAGCTTATATACTTTCTGCGCTTATATCTGCTCCCATTAGTCTCTTGCCACATGGAGCTACTCTCCCATCTGTCAGCACAAATCCCGCAATCATCACCTAACCAAACTGCCAGACAACATTAACGGGATCTCAGCAGATCGGCGGAATCACCTCGGCCTTCCACGTCCGTGCTACGTAACGTGCCCGAGTGCTCCACTCGCCGAGCTCTATAACAGCCGAGCTCGGTAGCATTATGGCATAACCGAGTTTAAGATAAGCCGAGCCGGTGAACAGAAGACTTTACCACCGAGCTAACCATGCTCCCCCAAAACTTGTGTAGCAGATGTTCATCTCGGCCTAGCAAGTCCAAATCCGGGGGAGCTCGGTCAATCACATGGCCGCGGACCTCAGGCCTGGGCCTCAACCGAGCAAGATCACCTCCAGGGAAGCCCCAGTTAGCTCGATATTACTCACAGTGATCGGCTTGTGAATTTTCCCTGGAGCTTGACCCTACATATTTCATGAACACAAAAGGGTCATTAGCAGTTCAATCCGTTCTTTAATTCACATATTCCTCTTTAGGCATTATTATTATCTCATTAACTCATTTACAATGCTTAACATATGCCTAAGAGTGCTTGCAAGTGAAAGGGAACGGAAAACAGGGCACAAAATGCAAAAACAAGATTTCAGAAAATAGGGTCCCCGCTCGAGCGTGGACTTCCCCGCTCGAGCGGACCCTTAGGTCTGCAAAAGTACTGGTTGCCTTCAATTCCCGCTCGAGCGCGAACTCGGCCGCTCGAGCGGACTGCCTGTCTACATAGCTCCCTGCTCGAGCGTCAACTTCCCCCGCTCGAGCGGGAACCATGTCTGCAGAAAATGCTGGGAGCTCGATTTCTCCGCTCGAGCGGCGGTTTTCCCGCTCGAGCGGGCACCAAACTTTCTGGGTTTTCCAGAACTGTTCTTGAGCTTCAAATACACATTCAAACTGATATTTCTTGCATTTCACAGCCCATAGCACTCATATACATATACCAACATGATATAAACACCAAATTACAACATATTGAAGCTCAATTCCCATGAATCAATCACATGCAAACCCAAATTATACCAAACTTACTTCCAACACATTAAATTCATGCCTTTAAGCTTCATATCCTCATCAATCATGCATGCATGTCAATTCTTGACTCCATTTCTATTTCAAATGGTACAAATGGTGCTTCTAGCCATGAAACTCAACAAAACTATGCTTGCATGTATGATTCAACACTCATATTTCCATATTTAACTTAATACATGCTTGATTATGCAAAATCATGGTGATCCTACACATGCATGTGCATTTTTAACTTCAAATTCATCAATTATAGCACAACTCTCGTTCTTGATCACCAATTTAACTTGAACACACAAAATTACAACTATAATTCAAGAATTACTCACCTAGAATCCTTGATCTTTCAAGCTCTAGATAATTCTTGAGCTAAACCTTCAAAACTTCCAAGCTTCAAGCTAAAATGCACAATACTTCTCCCCATTCTCTCTCTAAAGCCGAACCTCTCTCTCTCTCAAGTGTATAACTCAGATGTTTGAGTTGAATAGAGCTAAGGGAGAGTATATACTAACATCCAACTGTAGACACCCCATTTTTGACCGTTCTCAAGACTTGAACGTCACCGTTGGAACACTCGGTGATTATCCATGTTCGTGTTCGTTTGGAGTTCCCGGAGTTCTCGGCTACGCGCCTTGCCTCAAGATCTCCGAACTTGACCGTTTTGTGTCTGGTTTTGCACCAAACACTTGTGCTTTGCCTTGGAGGGGCAGGGAATGCCTTGTGAGGCATCCCTACACACCACCGGCAGTGGCTAGAGGCCACCGGCTGGTTGATGTTGCCATCGGCACTATATTGTGCCGGTCGGCACTCTTTTGTGCCGGTCGGCAGTCAATTTTGGCAAAATGACCATTTTGCCCTGCCGACTACTTTACAGCTGTTTTTGGAGATATTTTCAGACAGCTTTATAGCATTTGTTTCCCCTCCATACACGTGTACGGAGGGATGAGCCTCTTGGTTAGCTTAACTTGTAAGTTTAGTTGCCTATAAGAGGACCCTTCCTCCTCTTGGCTCAAGGTTGGAAGAGGTTTGGATTTTTAGACATTTTAGACAGAGAAGAAGCTCTGGTTTTAGGTTAGAAGTTTTGTATCTATCCCATCTCTCTTCTTCCCTCTTATTTGTACACTAGGTGTTTGTGACTTACTATTGCTCATCAACACCTAGTGTTTCACCTTCCTTTGGTTACTGAGGTTCTAGGGGCTGGTCCTTGGAGTTTTTGGTTGGATTTGAGCTCAAGGAAGCAACAACATCAACCTTTGTGAAGGTGGTCTTCAAGGGTAAGAAACTACCCCTTTTACCCCATTTTTGCACTCCATTTTTACATAGCTTAGAACTGTTTTTGTGCTTGGTGATCAACACATAAAAGTTCTATTTTTTGGTCCTCTTTATTGTTGGTTAAGAGTGTTTTGTGCTTTGGGAGGGTTTGACCACCCTTAGGCCTTGAAAAGACCTCATTTTGTGCTATTTTGTGAGAGCTCCGGGATTTTGGTGTTGAGGTCTCTTCAACACTGAAATCTTGAGGGATTTCAGTGGTGAAGACGATGCTTTGAAGTCCCAAGAAGGAGAGGGCCACCCCCTCTCCTTGATGTCCTTGAAAAGGGCAAGTTTTGGCCTCTTAGGGAGCCTTATGTTCAAGTGTGTGTTGAGCATGCCATGGCTATATTTTATGCTTATATTGCCATGTTATAACTTTGTGTTAAGTTGGTTTTGGTCCCTTATGCATGCTTAGCATAGTTGCCATGTAATGCCACCTTGATGCCTTAATATGCTTTAGGATGTAAGCCCTTGTTCAAGCATGATTTAGGCCTAGCTTTGTGAAGCTTTTGTGTTTTTTTGCCATGATTAAGCTCTGTTTTTGGTTGTTTTGGTCGACCATCACTTGCTTAGTATAGCTCCTTTGTATTTTGGCTTGTTGGCCTCAAGCATGTGAATGTGTAGCATGCGTTGCTTGCATTATTTTGACGGTTTGGGACCACCCTACATGCTATTTCAGTCCCTTAGA
The DNA here is from genome assembly GCA_030407325.1 of Camellia japonica. NCBI lineage: Eukaryota > Viridiplantae > Streptophyta > Magnoliopsida > Ericales > Theaceae > Camellia > Camellia japonica. The sequence continues at coordinate 55,811,311 of JAPPVO010000024.1, forward strand.
CATGCTTGTTTGATTGCCTTGCATGCTTCTTTGAAGCCTTGAAAGCATGTGTTGCATGCCCTTTGTTTTGACCATTGTGCATGCCTTTTAATTTAAACCATGTAGGTGCCATCTAAGTGGTCTTTTGGACTTAGTTTTATGTGTTAAAACTCTGTTTTTGGTCGCCCAATGCATGCCATGTATGGTTGTGTTAAGTGTAGTCCATTACCTCTTTGGCTTGCCTTAAGTGCTTGGACCTTAATTGCATATTTAGCTTGCTTTGTTGCTTGGTTTGGCACCATGTTTAGCATGAATTTCAGAGCTTTACAATGCATGTTAGTTGTCCACACTTAGCCTCTTTTAAGTGCGCTTGATAGTCGCTTGCTTGATACTTAGGTTTGTGCCTTGACATGTGCATGCGTGTACGTGTGTTTGGTCTCATTTCCTTTGCATTATTGGCCACTGATTTTAGGTCTATTTAGAGTTGCCTAGATCACGTCTAAGACCATCATTTACTTGCTTGCATTGCCTCATGTTTGCTTGCATGCTTACATAAGTGTCTTCACATGCTCATGTTGCATATTAGCTAACATGCTTAGGTTGCATTGCATCTTGCATGCATGCCTTGTTCCTTGACTTGGTGATAGGAATTGGGCCTTGTTTTGTTTGGCTTGCATGCATTTGAAATTAAAGTTGCATACTTGGTTCCTTGGGCCATCATGCATGGAAATGCGTGATTGGTGGCCCGAGAATCGGACACATGCTCCTTTGAGTCATTAACATGATAAGGAGTGTGTTTGGTGCATAATTGCTTGAATTGCATTGCCATGCAAGTTGTTGCCCTCTGCTGCTGTGAGTTGCAGGTTCTGCAGACATTCAGTGCCGGCCGGCAGTATTCAGTGCCGACCGGCAGTATATTGATGGCCGATGGATGAATTCAGTGCAGATGGCCACATGCTTCAGCCGATGGTGTTTCCCCTCAGCCGGTGGTGATTCCCATGATTCAAGGGAGCAGTCCTGAGACTTTGGCAGTCTTCAGAGGAGGAAAGCAGGGAAAACAGAGAGGCAGACTTTGCATGGTAGCGCGATTCCGAGCAAGTCCCGAACACACGCCGCATCCGGCCCTCTCCCCGAGGGGTTTACTGCTTTAATTAGATTAATTAATCTGCTTAATTAATTTAATGGGTTTGTAATTTAATTAGCTTGCGTAGTTAATTATTTGTATTATTCTTTTGGTCCCTCCGAGCGAGGGCAAATCTGTAATAAGTGTGCGTGGGTGTGTGTATGTCTTCCAACCCCCACTTCTTTCCTCCCTTTTATTTACCTGCTTATGATGGTAGATTAGGGCACGTTTATTTTAGCATACCTTATGCAATGCATGCGTGCATCCATGCATTTGTCTAAACATGCACCGGGCTCGGTACATCATACAAACTGCATCGTACTTTCAATTCCAAATTGAATACGTGATAGTTGTAGCATTTCACATGCCATGTCTAGGATAGCCGAGCCTGCCTAGATCACGTCTTTGCATGTGTTGCATTAGACATTTCAGTATGCTTAGGTCCATGCATGGATTTCTAATAAGCTTCTGTTTTGGCACGGAGTACGATGTAAGTATTTTACGCTTTAGCATATCGCATGCGTGTGAATGTTGCCATGACAGTATGCTTACCATGCGGCTAAGTGCTTATGTGAGATAAACTGTTTGAATGCCTGTGGGTGGAGGTTGGATTGCTTGAGTTGGAATAACTCATTGAAATCCGTATTTTAGCCTACTTGCGAGTAGCAAATTCCAAAGCATTTTCAAAGAAAACGGGTATGCAATGCTTATTTCCAAATTAGGCAATCTAGTCTATACTTGTTTTGCTGTGCGCATAATATAGTAATTCTAGGCTAATAATTGGGATAAGAACGCATAATGTTTTCAAAATCGGATATCACGGTTAGTAGAGGCCGGTCTTCGGACCGGGCGAAAGGGGGTGCTCATAGCTGACCTTCCCCGATCGTACCCAAGCTCCCGAGCCAAGACATTTGGTGATGACGGACACGTGGCCTTCGGCACCGAGTCAGGGTTTCCTAAATTCCCCCATAAAAAATATTTAGGTAGCGACTCTGTAATCTGGCAAAGCAGTCCATGTTTGGCACTACTTTTCAAAAAATTTGTTTTTTCTTCAAAACGATTTGCCAGAGTTGGACTCTTTGGTTCAGATTTAGAACCGCAACACACAAAAGGAGAGTCCGAGCTGTAGCGAGGTCCCCCGCGGGCTTGTTACAGTTTCTGGCGACTCTGTTAGGGAGCTTTAGAGAGCTTGACTCGAACTCGTGATATCCTGTTTTGATTTCGTTTATGTGTCTCTTTGCATTGCATTTGCATTGGTGCGCCTAGGACACCGTGTTTGCCATCTGCCATTCCTGAACGGTTTGCCGGAGGCTTGTCTTGTCAAGGCATGACCATAAGGCTGACCGGTTATGGGCTCTGACAGCATGGGAACACAAACCCCGGTTTTCCCGGGGCACCCTTTTCGACCATTCGACCTAGTGCATATTCAGAATCCATAGTGACCATTCCAACTAGGACAGGTTGCTTACCCAATTGTAGGTTGTTTGAAACCGCTGCGTGCGTAGTGAAACCCTAGCTCCTGACAAAATAGGACAGGGAAACCCTACCCCAACATAGGGGTGTATTGGCTCTCATTTATCTGCTATGTGCTTTTGGAGTGTATCTCTGCAGGGGAACGCATATATCAGCTTGCAAGTTTGGGTATCCGGCCTGAGGGCATTAGTATCAGCGTTGTTGAGAATCAGTTGTGTCTGCGGGTATATCAGTTTTGAATAGTGATTCTGGGGAACAGTGATCAGTAGTAGAGTACAGTTGTCCGGCTACATCCGTGCTTGATCTGTCTGGGGCTGAAATACTGCTTGTTTTCCATTTCAGTTTAGAGATTCAGAGGGTCGATCTAGAACAGCTAGTGTCTTCTCCTTGCTGCGGCAGGACTTAGCATGACGCAGAATTCAGAAGAAATCGTGGTCATGACGGCTGCGTTGGATCAAGGAATCACCCTACACGATGAGACTACTGTTGATATGCCGCATCCACCTAGGTCGCCGGCTGCGCACCCAGTTTGGGCCCCCCAGCTATATCAGGCTCGTGAGCCTACTACATTTGAACTGATGGGAATGATAGGTGATCTTCAAAGATCCGTGACGGATCTCGCCTATGGAATGTCAGTTTCATCGCCAGCCGCACCGTATACCGGGAGCTTTGTACCCCAGGAGCCCCTGCTATTAGGCCGAATTGTTATTGAACTTAGTCAACCGAAGATGGCCTCCAGTTATAACAATGACATGTCAGTGTCAACTCAAACCCCTGATCAGGCCGAGGCCAGAGGGAAAGGTAAGATGAAGGCAGATGCCGACCCTATTGAACAGCTGCTGCGGGCAGTCGAGGCTTTGAAAGCCGCAGGGATGAACAAGCAACAGATATTTGTAGTTGTGACAAAAACTGTGGAGGATGCTTTTCCCACTCCGCCTGAGGACAGTTCCAGTCAATCAAAGAATCGGGATAGGCCCCGTCATGCCAAGACAGTTCTTTCCGCTCCCAACCTTGCGTCCGGAAAAGATCAAAAATCCAAGGCCGCACCTGCCGATCCGTTCGCTAGTGCATCTAGCAAGAGTGCTCAGGCCCCAAAGTACCTGCCTCGAGGGCGCCGAGTTTTCCATCCTATCTACATGCCTTTGTCTAGGGCACTTTTGATTTTGGCCAAAAAGGGGCATCTTACACCTCTTGAGCCCCGACCCCTCCCGAAGAATCTCCCTGCTACGCATGATCCTGCTCAGTACTGTGCGTACCACCAGCAGACAGGCCACCCTACTGACAATTGCTTCCGCCTCCGTCATGAGGTGCAGGATTTGATTGACAACGAGGTCATCCTCCCGCCTACCTCGGCCAAGTCAGTCACTACGGAGTTCTTGGATTTTGAGGACACAGATACTGCGAGTATGTAATCAGAAGGTGAACCGCCTGCGGGCAGTGTCTGGTACATTTTTGGATGTGGCGTTTGGCACGCATTTTTGAGCATCTGCCAATGCTAATTTTGTAAATTCTGACTTGGGTGTCGAGTCAGTCTTTTGTTTTTGTCTTGAGTCTGTCTCATTGTTTTGAGTCAGTCCTTTTGCTTAAGGGTCTGTCTAATTGTAATGAGTCAATCCCTCTTGAATAGAATACTAGGTGATTTCGGGGTTGTTGCCTCAAACACCGTTTTGTCTTATAAATAGTTGTTTTTGCTTTTTGAGTCTGTTTCTGCCGAGGAGCCAGTTATGCCAACAAATCTGAATGAAACAGCTGTGGCTATCACGTTCCGTACCTGTTGCTATTTGAGTCAGCCGTGTCAGAGAATGTGAATGGAACGACAGTGCGTACCGCCTGCTCTCTTGTGCCTTGAACATCATTGTAATAACCTGAGTTTTTCATAAAAACCCTTTTCAAACACTGCGGTGATAAAAACAAAGAGGAAGGAATTCCTCGGGTTTTGCAAAATTTTGACCATTTTGAGAAGAAGAGAGGTATGCTAAGCTTTTAATGAATGAAATCATGCTTGTCGGCGTGAGTACTGAGAAGGATCCTAGCTTGATCCAGATTGGTCCTACACTGTCTTCAGCGCGAGCGATTAGTCACTTTCTTAAAAGATTTCAAAAAATGTTTTGCGCAGTCCTGCGAAGACCTGTGTGGAATCACTCTTGAGATTGTACAGCTTAGGATCGCTCTCAGCCTTGAGACCCCCCCTTTTGCTTTCAAACCTTGAACTTTAACTCAGAATGTTCAACGGTCAACCGCAACATGAGGCCTGTGTGGCCAGATCAGAAGCACCCCTCGAACTAGGGGCAAAAAATATCCGATGTGCTCGAACAGCCAAAGGTGGATCTTTCTGCAAATCAATACAACAGCCACTCTCCTGGATACAGAGGGCTTCAATCTCAAAACCACTTGTCATGGACCTGTTACACTTTTACCCTTTGAGAGGCTCGCTGGGCCGAAAACCCGGAAGGGCGACCCAGGCAAAAGTTAGAGCAAGCAAAAATTACATACAAAAAAAATATACAGAAAAAGAAGAAAAAGAAAAAAAAGAAAGGAAAAGAAGAAAAAGAAGCTCGCAAGGTCGAAAACCCGCATCGGGCGTCTTGGCAAAAGTTAGGGCCTAAAAAAAAAAAAAATGCAAAGAAAAGAAGAAAAGAAGAAAAGAAATGAAAATGAAAAGAAAAGAATGAAAAGAAAGAAGAACAAAGCTCGCAAGGTCGAAAACCTGCAATAGGCGCCTTGGCAAAAGTTAGAGCCTAAAAAGGAGAGGTTAAATACCCGAGTGTACCTTAACTCCGAACTACGTAAGGCTTGATTCCCATCTTTGGGATACGTAGGCAACTTCGTTCTGAAGTCCAGCCCTAAAACACTTCAAATTCAGTTGTGTCCATGAAATGGTTTTGATCATCTTTGCCTTCTCTGTATCCGAGAGTTCGGTTGTGATCGTCGCTCTGAAGGATTGATTTCAATACGCTGCGGTGCCATTTAGACAAGGGGCAACTTTCCGTTGCCATTCAATGCACTGCGGTGTCATTTCAAACAAGGGGCAACTTTCCGTTGCCATGCAGTGTCCTTCAGACAAGGGGCAATTTTCCATTGCTATGGGTCCGAGGTTGTGCATCTCAAAGAGTTGGTTCCCTGCTTGTTGAGCGGTGGCCGTTTGCAAAAACAGTTTTTGAGAATTTTTACTGAGGTTGACTATTCTCTCAAAAATCATTCCATTTTTTTTCAAAACTGGACCATTTTCTTGGACCCAAAAAAGGAAAATTTTCAGTGCTTACAACCTGACTTGCATGATTTCAAATCAAAAATCGAATAAGCATGTTAATCTAACTTTCATGTTGGTCAAAATTGTTTTAAAACAAAAAATGGTCGAAATGATGAACTAGGGGCACAGTTGAGTCAGGCTTCCTGTCTTTCCCCCATTTTCAACATACTTGCCAAGAAAGGCACTCTACCTGCCAGAAGAGGGCACAACTGAAGTTAGCAAAAAGGGCTGAAAGCTCTCTCATCCTCCGAGTAACGAGGTATCAAGCCAAGTACGAAGCACGAATTGGAATGGGGCAGGATGTTCCACTCCCTCATCTGGACAGATCTAACCATGTCCAAACTCCCCAGCAGGGCATCATCAACCGATGTCAGTTGCAGATTCGCTATACACCCAATTGTAGCGCGGCCCCTCTGTGGAAGAAACTCACTGTTGTGAACAAGAAGAAGAATCTAGCGGAATGCTAGGGGCAAGACCCCGCAACTTTCTGTTTATCCATCAACCACCCAGGGGAGGGATAAAAAATGAGAGATTAAAGAATAGAGAGATGTGCGCTGAGAGGAAAAGCGAGAAAAGGGTTTTGAGAGAAAAACCGAGCTTGAGGGCCGAGTGATGTAAGAATCACAAATGAGAAAGGGTGGGAAATAATACCCGGAGAAACTGGCTCCTTGTATATTGAGAGGTCTCTCGTCTTTGTAACACGTCTGTGTGTTGTGTCTTTTGTTTTGTTTGTCTCGATTCTTGTTTTGAGTCGCTTCAAGTGTCGATAGATGTGTTTAGGTTGTTTACCCATTGTTTTCCGTTATTGAGTCTTTTTCGCTGTGTTCAGTTGTAGGCTCAATACCCGGTCGAAAACTCATTTTCTCAAATTTCAAAAATGATTTGTTGGGTGCTCAGAGTGCTGTGCCATTCTCCACATTTGTGCAAAAAAGGAGTTTGTTCTTTCAAAAAAAAAAAACTGCAGGGTTCAATCCAGGTCATGTGAGAACAGTAAAATCAGGACCTATCTGAAGCTATATAGGTTCCGGACTGCAAAGCAAAAGAAAAGAGGGAAAACCGAAGCATCTGAGGGTGTTTCACCTTCCGCAAATTCCGTGATTGTACTCCGGGTGTACCCCTTCAAGCCTTGTCAATACTCCGAAGTATGGGTGTGCCTCTACCTCAAGCTCAAAATGTTTCTGCGGAAGTATCAACTGATGTCTCCGATGCGTAGCTCATCGTCGATTCGCATGCACGAGTTGTATCCTTTTGGGAATCTATTGTGACCCCTCCGAGAGGTAAATCGGTGGTTGCGTTTAAATTGGTCTCGTTAAGGCGTGTATTTCCTTATTCGACATTTTATTTCAAACACACTGTTGAGATTGCATCAAATATGCATTGATTATTGTGCACAGAATGTGTATACACACTCGTCCCACTTGCATTATGCTACATGTTCCAATTGCATTGTTATGCACCCACTTCATTTGCATCGTGATGCACATCCCAGTTGCATTGTTATGCACTCATTTCACTTGCGTTGTCGCGCTTGTTTCGCCCACATTGTTGTGTGCCTTCTTACTTGCGTTGTTTCTCTTTCCTCTCTAGCGTGTACTACGCTGAGAGGCTTTTCTCTTTCCTCTCTCGCGTGTACTACGCTGAGAGGCTTTTCTTTTTTCCTCTCTCGCGTGTACTACGCTGAGAGGTTTCTTTTTGCTTTCTTCTTTCCTCTCTCGCGTGTACTACGCTGAGAGGATTCTTTTTGCCTTTTCCCGTCCCTCTCTCGCGTGTACTATGCTGAGAGGCTTTTCCCTTTCCTCTCTCGCGTGTACTACGCTGAGAGGCTTTTCTCTTCCCTCTCTCGCGTGTACTACGCTGAGAGGTTTCTTTTTGCCTTTCTTTCCTCTCTCGTGTGTACTACACTGAGAGGTTTCTGAGAGGCTTTTCTCTTTCCTCTCTCGCGTGTACTACGCTGAGAGGTTTCTTTTTTCTTTCCTCTTTCCTCTCTCGCGTGTACTACGCTGAGAGGTTTCTGAGAGGCTTTTCTCTTTCCTCTCTCGCGTGTACTACGCTGAGAGGTTTCTTTTTGCTTTTCTCTTTCCTCTCGCGTGTACTACGCTGAGAGGTTTCTTTTTGCTTTTATCTTTCCTCTCTCGCGTGTACTACGCTGAGAGGCTTTTCTCTTTCCTCTCTCGCGTGTACTACGCTGAGAGGTTTCTTTTTGCTTTCCTCTTTCCTCTCTCGCGTGTACTACGCTGAGAGGTTTCTGAGAGGCTTTTCTCTTTCCTCTCTCGCGTGTACTACGCTGAGAGGTTTCTTTTTGCTTTTCTCTTTCCTCTCTCGCGTGTACTACGCTGAGAGGTTTCTTTTTGCTTTCCTCTTTCCTCTCTCGCGTGTACTACGCTGAGAGGTTTCTTTTCGCTTTTTCTCTTTCCTCTCTCGCGTGTACTACGCTGATGAGGTTTCTCTTTGCCTTTCCTTCTTCTCTTGCGTGTACTACGCTGAGAAATTTTATCCTTCTTCTCTTGCGTGTACTACGCTGAGAAATTTTATCTTTCTTCTCTCGCGTGTACTACGCTTAGAAGTGTTACTCTTTCCTCTCCTGTGTACGATACGCTGAGAGATGTTGTGCTTGAGACTCTGGGTATTCTCAGTAGTCACTTTTAGCCTTCTCCGCGCAAGACGCCGTGAGAATTGCATAATTTTCTTACATCCTTTCTACATGACATGTAGTTTGGTTCATGTTTATTTGCTTGCATAGCATTCGCTTAAAATGTTGCATTTATTTTGCATAATTGCTTCATCACAGCATCCTTTGCATGATCATAAGTTATGCACTTGCATTGTGCATCACTTCGCATCCTGCCCCCGAACTACGCTGGTTTGATTCCTTGCAAAGGGATACGTAGGCAGCTTGCGAGTTCAACCATTTGCGCTTTGTATGTTTGTCCAAGTCTTCGGCCTTGTCAAAAATGGGTCGTCTCTGGGCTTTGACATTCACTCCCGTCATTGTTATGACTTTCGAGTTCTGTCAAAGAGGGGCAACTGTAGACACCCCATTTTTGACCGTCCTCAAGACTTGGACGTCACCGTTGGAACACTCGGTGATTATCCATGTTCGTGTTCGTTTGGAGTTCCCGGAGTTCTCGGCTACGCGTCTTGCCTCAGGATCTCCGAACTTGACCGTTTTGTGTCTGGTTTTGCACCAAACACTTGTGCTTTGCCTTGGAGGGGCAGAGAATGCCTTGTGAGGCATCCCCACACACCACCGGCAGTGGCTAGAGGCCACCGGCTGGTTGATGTTGCCATCGGCACTATATTGTGCCGGTCGGCACTCTTTTGTGCCGGTCGGCAGTCAATTTTGGCAAAATGACCATTTTGCCCTGCCGACTACTTTACAGCTGTTTTTGGAGATATTTTCAGACAGCTTTATAGCATTTGTTTCCCCTCCATACACGTGTACGGAGGGATGAGCCTCTTGGTTAGCTTAACTTGTAAGTTTAGTTGCCTATAAGAGGACCCTTCCTCCTCTTGGCTCAAGGTTGGAAGAGGTTTGGATTTTTAGACATTTTAGACAGAGAAGAAGCTCTGGTTTTAGGTTAGAAGTTTTGTATCTATCCCATCTCTCTTCTTCCCTCTTATTTGTACACTAGGTGTTTGTGACTTACTATTGCTCATCAACACCTAGTGTTTCACCTTCCTTTGGTTACTGAGGTTCTAAGGGCTGGTTCTTGAAGTTTTTGGTTGGATTTGAGCTCAAGGAAGCAACAACATCAACCTTTGTGAAGGTGGTCTTCAAGGGTAAGAAACTACCCCCTTTTACCCCATTTTTGCACTCCATTTTTACATAGCTTAGAACTGTTTTTGTGCTTGGTGATCAACACATAAAAGTTCTATTTTTTGGTCCTCTTTATTGTTGGTTAAGAGTGTTTTGTGCTTTGGGAGGGTTTGACCACCCTTAGGCCTTGAAAAGACCTCATTTTGTGCTATTTTGTGAGAGCTCCGGGATTTTGGTGTTGAGGTCTCTTCACCACTGAAATCTTGAGGGATTTCAGTGGTGAAGACGATGCTTTGAAGTCCCAAGAAGGAGAGGGCCACCCCCTCTCCTTGATGTCCTTGAAAAGGGCAAGTTTTGGCCTCTTAGGGAGCCTTATGTTCAAGTGTGTGTTGAGCATGCCATGGCTATATTTTATGCTTATATTGCCATGTTATAACTTTGTGTTAAGTTGGTTTTGGTCCCTTATGCATGCTTAGCATAGTTGCCATGTAATGCCACCTTGATGCCTTAATATGCTTTAGGATGTAAGCCCTTGTTCAAGCATGATTTAGGCCTAGCTTTGTGAAGCTTTTGTGTTTGTTTTGCCATGATTAAGCTCTGTTTTTGGTTGTTTTGGTCGACCATCACTTGCTTAGTATAGCTCCTTTGTATTTTGGCTTGTTGGCCTCAAGCATGTGAATGTGTAGCATGCGTTGCTTGCATTATTTTGACGGTTTGGGACCACCCTACATGCTATTTCAGTCCCTTAGACATGCTTGTTTGATTGCCTTGCATGCTTCTTTGAAGCCTTGAAAGCATGTGTTGCATGCCCTTTATTTTGACCATTGTGCATGCCTTTTAATTTAAACCATGTAGGTGCCATCTAAGTGGTCTTTTGGACTTAGTTTTATGTGTTAAAACTCTGTTTTTGGTCGCCCAATGCATGCCATGTATGGTTGTGTTAAGTGTAGTCCATTACCTCTTTGGCTTGCCTTAAGTGCTTGGACCTTAATTGCATATTTAGCTTGCTTTGTTGCTTGGTTTGGCACCATGTTTAGCATGAATTTCAGAGCTTTACAATGCATGTTAGTTGTCCACACTTAACCTCTTTTAAGTGCGCTTGATAGTCGCTTGCTTGATACTTAGGTTTGTGCCTTGACATGTGCATGCGTGTACGTGTGTTTGGTCTCATTTCCTTTGCATTATTGGCCACTGATTTTAGGTCTATTTAGAGTTGCCTAGATCACGTCTAAGACCATCATTTACTTGCTTGCATTGCCTCATGTTTGCTTGCATGCTTACATAAGTGTCTTCACATGCTCATGTTGCATATTAGCTAACATGCTTAGGTTGCATTGCATCTTGCATGCATGCCTTGTTCCTTGACTTGGTGATAGGAATTGGGCCTTGTTTTGTTTGGCTTGCATGCATTTGAAATTAAAGTTGCATACTTGGTTCCTTGGGCCATCATGCATGGAAATGCGTGATTGGTGGCCCGAGAATCGAGGCACATGCTCCTTTGAGTCATTAACATGATAAGGAGTGTGTTTGGTGCATAAATTGCTTGAATTGCATTGCCATGCAAGTTGTTGCCCTCTGCTGCTGTGAGTTGCAGGTTCTGCAGACATTCAGTGCCGGCCGGCAGTATTCAGTGCCGACCGGCAGTATATTGATGGCCGATGGATGAATTCAGTGCAGATGGCCACATGCTTCAGCCGATGGTGTTTCCCCTCAGCCGGTAGTGATTCCCATGATTCAAGGGAGCAGTCCTGAGACTTTGGCAGTCTTCAGAGGAGGAAAGCAGGGAAAACAGAGGCAGACTTTGCATGGTAGCGCGATTCCGAGCAAGTCCCGAACACACGCCGCATCCGGCCCTCTCCCCGAGGGGTTTACTGCTTTAATTAGATTAATTAATCTGCTTAATTAATTTAATGGGTTTGTAATTTAATTAGCTTGCGTAGTTAATTATTTGTATTATTCTTTTGGTCCCTCCGAGCGAGGGCAAATCTGTAATAAGTGTGCGTGGGTGTGTGTATGTCTTCCAACCCCCACTTCTTTCCTCCCTTTTATTTACCTGCTTATGATGGTAGATTAGGGCACGTTTATTTTAGCATACCTTATGCAATGCATGCGTGCATCCATGCATTTGTCTAAACATGCACCGGGCTCGGTACATCATACAAACTGCATCGTACTTTCAATTCCAAATTGAATACGTGATAGTTGTAGCATTTCACATGCCATGTCTAGGATAGCCGAGCCTGTCTAGATCACGTCTTTGCATGTGTTGCATTAGACATTTCAGTATGCTTAGGTCCATGCATGGATTTCTAATAAGCTTCTGTTTTGGCACGGAGTACGATGTAAGTATTTTACGCTTTAGCATATCGCATGCGTGTGAATGTTGCCATGACAGTATGCTTACCATGCGGCTAAGTGCTTATGTGAGATAAACTGTTTGAATGCCTGTGGGTGGAGGTTGGATTGCTTGAGTTGGAATAACTCATTGAAATCCGTATTTTAGCCTACTTGCGAGTAGCAAATTCCAAAGCATTTTCAAAGAAAACGGGTATGCAATGCTTATTTCCAAATTAGGCAATCTAGTCTATACTTGTTTTGCTGTGCGCATAATATAGTAATTCTAGGCTAATAATTGGGATAAGAACGCATAATGTTTTCAAAATCGGATATCACGGTTAATAGAGGCCGGTCTTCGGACCGGGCGAAAGGGGGTGCTCATAGCTGACCTTCCCCGATCGTACCCAAGCTCCCGAGCCAAGACATTTGGTGATGACGGACACGTGGCCTTCGGCACCGAGTCAGGGTTTCCTAAATTCCCCCATAAAAAATATTTAGGTGGCGACTCTGTAATCTGGCAAAGCAGTCCATGTTTGGCACTACTTTTCAAAAAATCTGTTTTTTCTTCAAAACGATTTGCCAGAGTTGGACTCTTTGGTTCAGATTTAGAACCGCAACACACAAAAGGAGAGTCCGAACTGTAGCGAGGTCCCCCGCGGGCTTGTTACACCAACAAGCCCCACTATCAATATATTTTAATATAAAATATTTGGGTACTTAATTCATTAATTTAATCGATTTAATCCGACCCGAATCCATTTTCAATTAAACTTCACCGTAGGCTCTAAAAATTATGCCAATCACAATGGTGTAGTCCATTCCGGGTTCCGCGGCCAATAAGGCCCTCAATTTAATTTCTAAAGTAGGTTATTCAAACAGATATTCCTACAGTGAACAGATACGAATTCAAAATCACATATTATCACATAATGGCACACAAAATCATGCTAAACACATAACCATAAGCAAATTAAGGACCAATTAGCATATTACAGAACAGGGGTATCACAAAACCTAAATTGACATGGGATGTAATAGTGAAAAGAGATATGAATTTATTTAATTTACCTGAACATATAATTTTTTATAGAGTTGAATGGTAAAAAAAAATCATGTAATTGATCCCACTTAGGGGTTGTTTGACATATGGTTATATGTATTCATGTTGATTATCATCAATAAATTTTTTTTTTTTTCGTTGATCAAAAAAAAAAACAACTTAGGGGTTGTTTGAGAACTTGTCAGAAAAGGCAACTTTTGGCTAAAAAAATTAAATAGTCAAAAAGCCACTAAGTTGTTTGTTATCAGCTAAAAATATTAAATGTCATATTAATTTTTTTTTTGGAAAATTTGGCTATAAACCCTTTTTACTTTCCTTTCATTGTTAAAAGGACTAAGAAAAAAATTATACTTTCTGAACCCCCTCATAATTATAAAGTCTTGCATAAAGGACAAAATTTATTATTTAAATATTTTATCAGACTATTATATCCTCAACAACTAAATCTTCTTACCTTCTCCACCTACTCTCTCCTCACCTTCTCTGTCTCTCTTCTCCCTCTCTCCCTTCTCTAACTCCTTCAAGCTTCAGATTTGGAAGCTCAGCTACTACCTCTGGAACTCCTACGTCGACCTCGCCGGCGTTGCCGGCGTTCGATCCTCTTCCGTCGCTCCCTCCGACGAACACACCAAGCTCCACCACGTCTCCGCTGATTTGCTCTTCCTATGTATATGTGTATGTATGTATTTATATACATATGTGTGTGCATGTATGTATGTATATATGACTCATACATATATGTGTATATGCATATATATATCAGTAAGTGAATGTGTGTATGTATATTACACGAAGGCTACGGCGGCGATTGTTGCCGGACTCTGGCTATAGATATACACACATATATATATATATATATATATAGAGAGAGAGAGAGAGAGAGAGAGAGAGAGAGATGCAGATATGTTGATGTGCGATTACCATTTCCACCGATTTGAGGTTCAATACCAATCTACGGTTCTAGATCAACGCTGTCGCGGCACTCTAAGAGACGACAAAGGCATGTTTAGTGGAGTTGTTTGGTTATACATATTTTTTTTAAAACAGATCTGAGTTTTGAATATATGTATATATATATATATTTGTGTGTATGAGTGTTGTTGAACACATGTATTCTTTGAAATCAAAAGATAGAGAGATATTTGGATGTGTTCTCTGAAATGGCCACCTCAGTCAGATTATGATTATGTTGATATTTGGATGTTTTTGTTTAGTTTTTGATCTATGTGTTTTGTGGTTATATATCCTTGTAATATAGATCTATGTTTTTACTGATTTTTGAATTGATCTGTTCATACTCAGCTTGTTCAATGGATGATCAATATATTAAAATGGATGATCTATTCAATTTCTCTCTCTTTCTCTCTCTCTTATAAGAATCTAATAAGAATTTCACACAGAAATTTTACTCTGAATCAGAGTAAAGTTTACTCTGAATTAGAATAAAATTTTGTTCTGGTTAAAAACATGTTGATTTGCTTAAAAATATAAATTTTACTTTAAATCATACTAAACTTTATTTTGATTCAGAGTAAAATTTTACTTTAAATCAGAGTAAAGTTTACTATGATTCAAAGTAAAACTTTACTCTAAAATTTTACTTTGGTTAAAAACATATTGATTTGCTTAACAATATAAAATTTTACTTTGATTCAGAGTAAAATTTTATTTTGAATCAGAGTAAAGTTTACTGTGATTCAAAGTAAAATTTTATTCTGAAATATACTGTGAAGATGGTTTAATAAAAGAGCTAATAGATATGAGGGTAATATAGTAAAAGAAACAAGTTTTAAAATATTAAGAGGTTTTGAAAGTATTTATATAATTCTTGTCCTTTTGAAAAATAAATTAGATAGTGAGGGGTCTATCACCAAATCCCCTCCTTTTTTTTTACTAAAAAAAATAGTTTTTTTAGCAATTTTCCAACCACATTAAAATTTTTAACTCCTACAAAATTCAAAAAGAGAAAAATATATATATATATAAAATCCCAAATATTATTTGAAACAAAATATTTAAGGGTTGGTTTGGGGTGTCTTAAAAAAGTGTACTTTTTGTCTTTTTACGAAAAGATGTGCAGAAAAATAGAGAAATAATGTGATAAAAAAAGATAAAAAGATAAAAAGATGAATTATATAGTTTATGCTAAACCAGCCCTTAATTTGGTTTGATTTGGTTAATTGTAACCAAATGTAGAGTGAGCTTGCGCGCCCTTTATCTTATATGTTCCGAAGTGAGTGCACAATTCATAAATGAAAACAATTATGTATAAAATATAGGGGAAAATACAACACAGTGCACTGTAAGAAAAAAAATATATTATATAATCATTGAAAAATTTATTATTTTTTTATTAGTATTGATAAAGAGTTTTTTCACTAATCTATAATTATTTTTATAAAAATAACCTGATATGTAATTTTTCCTAAAATGTACTACCATATTTATGTTGTTTAAATTGTGAAATTAAATAAATAGATTTATGAAGAAAACAAATTATGTACCAAGAACATATGCTAATAATTACAATTAAATTTCAACAGAAATACACAAAGTAATAAAAGGGTAAAGAGACGAAACCGAAGCCTGCACGGAAGCAGTTTCCTTAAAACAGATTTCGCCGCCTCACGGGTCGAGTGCTTGAGGAAACCCGGCGTCTGTCTCCCAGGATACGACGGTCAAAACCAGCTACGGCAGAAGCACTATCTGTCTAGCTTAGCGAACAAAACAATGGCAGCACTCTCTCACAATAGGAACTATCTGGCAAACTGACTTGTAAAATGGAAGCAAAAAATTTCTATATTGAAACTTGACAGGAGGGTCTCAATTTATACATGTATAGGGGAGAGAGGAAGAGCCTCCAGCCTTTAAGGCTAGTCATTAAAACACCAAGCATCCATAGCCCCTTTCCACAAAATGAAAAGTATGGATGCCCAAAGGATTCACACCCTTTAGCCAAGAAAAAGATTTAAATACTCTTTAAAATCCTATTCATGAATCTAACATCATGAAGCAATTTCTTGGCAATTTCTTATTCAAAACCAATGGTTTTTGGCTCACTTGGACCCAACACAAAAAATGGTTAGGACCCACTTTAATATTTAATTAAAGTCACCACACTTTAATATTAAATTAAAGTCCCCAAAAATCATTTTTTCCAACAATCCCCCACATGAATAAAAATTGACCGAAAGACTCAACAAACGGACATCGTTCAACAATAAAGACTCTGAGAGAGAGTACAACGGACTAACCCCGACATCAGAGAAGGTAGCTTTTGGCTTTGAACCTCTCCCAGTGAAAACCTATCGAGTTTACTGGCAGATCAGTGAATAAGACATCTTGAACTGCTCTACCGTTTATGTAAACTGAGACAATAGATCTCACACGGGAATTACTCCTACCACCATTATGTTCTCACTGGTGTGCCCTGTGTGGCCCTGGACACTAGCCTGGTTCAGCGAGTGGTTTCAAAGAATCTTGGCCTACCCAATTCTTCTAGAAGCGGCCCCACTTCAAACTCACATAGGTGACTCTACTAAAGTATCCTGCAATACTTAGCTCAACAGCTTAACACATAAGAGTCATTAAAAGCTCAGCTTATCCTCTACACTTGCAGGTATCACTGATAGAAGGAATGGCTGGAGGTTTAACCTCCTCAGTGACATACCACCGTTACACGCAATTAGGTTGTCCCATTGAACCTAGATCTTGGGATCTCCAGTCAACTAGGTTGGGTTTCCATTCCGGTAACTTCCAAAGGCCTTAACCCCATTCCTTTTGACGACGTTTCGACTAACACTCGACTTAACCCTTTGGTTAGCGGATCCGCAATGTTGTCCTTAGACTTTACATAGTCTAAAGAGACAACTCCATTCGAGAGTAGTTGTCGTATGGAATTATGTCTACGACGGATATGTCTAGACTTTCCATTATACATATTACTCTGTGCCCTACCAATTGCAGATTGACAATCACAATGAATACAAATAGCTGGCACAGGTTTAGACCAACGTGGAATATCTTCAATGAAATGGCGAAGCCATTCTGCTTCTTCCGTTGCTTTATCCAAAGCAATAAACTCTGATTCCATCGTTGATCTAGATATACACGTTTGCTTGGAAGATTTCCAAGACACGGCTGCCCCACCAAGAGTGAACACATATCCACTAGTGGACTTTGAGTCCTTTATATCTGATATCCAATTCGCGTCACTATCCTTCAAGCACCGCTGGATATCGAGTATAATGCAGCCCATAATCCCGAGTGTAGCGTAAATACCTTAACACCCGCACAATGCCCTTCCAATGAGAAGCATCAGGATTACTTGTGTATCTACTAAGCCTGCTAACCGAGTAAGCTATATCGGCCTAGTACAACTCATCAGATACATTAAACTTCCAATTACCCGAGAATATTCTAACTGAGAGACACTCTCTTTATTATTCTTGGTAAAATGTAGACTTAAGTCTACAGGTGTCGATGACACACTCGTATCTGATCCACTAAACTTCTCAAGTATCTTATCAACATAATGAGACTGAGATAGTACAATTTCGCCAGAGATTCTGGTAATCTTAATTCCCAGAATAACATCTGCAATGCCCATATCCTTCATGTCAAATTTAGAGTTTAACAACTTCTTGGTAGTTTTGATCATTTCATCGTCACTACCTATAATGAGCATATCATCAACATATAGACACAAAATGACATAACCTCTGTCAGTGTCTTTGACATAAATACACTTGTCACATTCGTTGATTCTAAACCCATTTGACAACATTACATTGTCAAACTTCTCATGCCATAGTTTAGGTGCTTGCTTCAAACCATACAAAGATTTGACAAGTTAACAGACTTTCTTGCTTTGTCCTGGAGCTGAAAACCCTTCAGGTTGCTCCATGTAGATTTCTTCATTCAAATCCCCATTTAAGAAAGCTGTCTTTACATCCATCTGGTGTATCTCTAGATTGTGCAAAACTGCAAACGCAATCACTACACGAATGGATGTTATCCGAATTACAGGTGAGTACGTATCAAAGTAATCCAGGCCTTCTCGTTGCTTGTACCCTTTGATAACGAGCCTCGCCTTATACTTGTCAATAGACCCATCGGCCTTTATCTTTCTTTTAAAAATCCATTTGCAGCCTAAAGGCTTGCAACCTGGAGGTAAATCTACCAACTCCCAGGTGTGGTTCTATAAGATGGAGTCAATCTCACTTTTGATCACTTCTTTCCATAAAGGACTCTCAGGAGAAGTCACAGCTTTGTGGAAAGTTTGAGGTTCGTTCTCAACCATATAAGTCGAGAAGTCTGGACCAAAAGATTTAGATATTCTAGCCCTTTTACTCCTTCTAGGTTGATCATCACCTTGATTCTCAATTTAATCATCAAAATGATCATCATCACTAGCAAACTCATCAAATTGCTCCAAAACTTCAAAACCCCTTCTTAGGTTCGGCAAGGAAAAATGTCTTCAAAGAAACATGCATTCCATGACTCCATGATGGTATTCCTGTGAATGTCTGGAATTTCAGACTTATATACAAGAAACCGATATGCACTACTATTAAGTGCATAACCAATGAATATACAATTCACGGATTTCGGGCCTATCCTAACCCGTTAGGGTGTAGGAATCACCACTATTACAAGACACCCCCACATTCGTAAGAATTTATAAGAAGGCTTAACGCCTTTCCATAACTCATACGGGATCTTGTCCACTTCACTTCAACACAACTTTCACACTTGTGTTTCGTCAGAACGACCTTGTCGGACTCAAAAACCATGCGAAAACATGTTTACTGAGAAGAGACCTTGAGACAAGATTCTAACAAATGTCCAAAACATACAGGACTTCGTTCAAGGTTAGCTATTTCCTGAGGTTAACTTCAGGACCACCTTTCCCTCAACAAATGAGGTAGTAGAGTTTCCCATAAACAACTTCTTACCATTTGTAACTGGTTCGAAAGTTGTAAACAGCTCCTGCTCGGAGCAGATGTGGCGTGTAGCCCTAGTAAAACTAAAACCCCTCGCTACCACAGTTGTAGCACTTCCCAAAGAACCGATAACCAGGTTCCCGCGGCTTGTATGCCAGCTTCTTTGCAACACCACCCCTTGGCCCCAGCATAGAGCCCTTGTTCACGGGGCTTCTTCCTTATCCCAGAAATTTGCCATGCTCAATGACATTGGCCTTACTAAGGAGGTACTCCCTCTCTTTCTTTCTATTATCCTCCTCAATTCGGAGTCGGATAATTAAGTCTTCTTTGTAGAATTTATATATACAACAGTGTTTTAAACAAATCCTTGTGTCACAATGATTATGAAACTCTCAAAATCATATCACAGTAAATACATTCCCAGAATGTCATCAACCGAATTAGGCACCCAAATATATTTGGTCCAACCTATCACTCTGAAGCCAATAGTCTTACTATTAGGAAACACAAATCCAGTGTTCAATAGTCTACTATTCGGAACTTCATAACATGGCCAGTAGTCTTATCACTAGGAATCACTAATTTCTCAGCATGTGGTCAGTAGACTTTCTACTACTAGGAATCACAATGTCTTAACCTGTGATCAGTAGTCACTTTACTACTAGGAATCACAACGTCCTGACATAGGATCAATAGACTCTTTCATTACTAGGAATCATCATGTCTTGACATATGACCAGTAGCCTCTCCACTACTAGGAATCATGATGTCTTGACATGTGATCAGTAATCTATTCACTACTAGGAACCACAATCTCATAACTGTGTAGCCAGTGGTCTAACACCACCTAGGAACCACCAGTTTTCTATCTCTGTGATCAGTGATCTTGTACTCACTAGGAGCCACCAATTTAAGAATATATTGGAATTTAAAAATCCAAAAAATATTCACCACTATAACAGGTTGTCTCATCTTTGCTTTCAAGCAAAGTCACATAGCAATCATAAATGCTATAAATAACACAAGGATACCATACTAATTGCCTCTGATCAATTCAGAGATTTTAATGCAATCTTATGATTTCTTAATCATACTTATCTCTCAAGATTTCCTTTAAGAATCTCGTGAGGCAAGGTTGTCAGGTGGAACAACATTTCTGTTTGTCACCTTTTGAAGCCATTTCTGAAACATCACAACAGAATTTCACTTCTGTGATTCCAGAAATTAAACTTAACCCTTAGAAAATCCCTCAGATGGAAATTTAATTCAAAACTAGTCTCACCATTTAACCTAGAATCGAACATGGTCAGGAATGTTCCCAGGAAGACTGGAGGGGTCACATCGGTCCCACTTAAAACCCAGTTAACCTTTTGACAAAACATTCAAGAGCATGTTGACTCCTAGTCCATAGGAAACAATTTAAAAATTAAGATTTCCAGGGGATAAACCAGGTTATAACAAACCGATTCCCAAGCAAATAAAATTTGCTACCAGAATTACACCACTCATAAAAATTAACCGGTACTCCCGGAACTACGCCCATTATTTCTGAATAAAATCAGAAATATTTTAGCTAATGCTAAAATTTGGTTTCCTTTCTCAAAACCAAAACACTTTGGACATAATCAGATTATAACCAAAGACTTTCTCCAAACTTGGTTTTCCAACACTTTGGGAATAAAATGATTAAACCCAAAGACTTCCTCAAACTCCAAAAGTTTGAAACCAAATCCGTCTTAGTTGTCATTTCTGAACAAATAAGAACTACTCTTTAGCCAAAGCTAAACTTTGGTTTCTATCACAGAAAACCAAACCAAGTTCCAAACTTACAAGCAATTTAAAAATTGTTATAACAATTACACGCATATAAAATGCTTCTAACAAAACAAACAAATAAAACTTGCTACACAAATTGGTAAACAAACCAACTAAATCTCAAGCAAAACATGCTTCAAACATTTAAATAAAATAGCCAATCCATAAGGATTCTATTTAGTCCAAAAGCCTTTCCACGCTTAGGTATTCCTATTCAACACAAAAGTTAGCAGTCCAAACATTTTTGTTTTTACATCCCAAATACTATTCATTTAGTTTTATATTTGTTTTTCGCATTGGTATCCCTACAAAGAAAGTTAGTAGCAAACCACAACAAAATACAAACAAATAATCTAAAAAATTTAATTATAATAAATAATTGAAACCATCTAGCCAACTATTAATTATATAAGTAACCAACTAATATAAGGTACCAAACAAAATACAATTGTAACTTCAAAATTAAATTACAACTTTAAAATAAAGTTCAATACTCATGAGTCATGAATGAAATTAATTCATAATAACATTTAAACTAATAACTCCAAATAGATAAGTCAAATTCAAAGTTAATGCACCCAATTAAATAATTCAGATTAATGCACCTAATTAAATAATTCAGATTAATGCACCTAATTAAATAATTTAGATTAATGCACCCAATTAAATAATTTAGATTAATGCACTCAATTAGATAATTTAGATTAATGCACCTAATTAAATAATTCACATTAATCATGTACACAATTCATAAAATTCTATAACTCCAAATACATTAAATTATGTAATCTAGCCTAGAAAATTATAAGCATGTAACAAATTGAAAACTAGAATAGAATTAGCATGTCAAAATTGCAACATCCATAAATTATATTTTATAACCTTAAAATTCATGCAAATCATGGTAGGAAATGATGAACCATACGCATAAAACAAGATCATACTAATACAATTAAGTATGCAAATTATAATAGAGCATTCTAATTAAACTAAGCAATTAGAGAGTACCATTGCATAATTTACAATTATTGAAATAGTAAGCAATTCCGCAACAATTCCTAGTAACATTATACAAAGCTAACCTAATAGTCTATATAAATCTATTCGATCAATTTCATAGAAAAGATATATAAAATCTGTTTTAAGCTTGTTGTTTTAAAATTGAGAAATTAAATAAATAGATTTATGAAGAAATCAAATTATATACCAAGAACATATGCTAATAATTACAATTAAATTTCAACAGAAATACACAAACAATAAAAGGGTAAAGAGACGAAACCGAAGCCTGCACGGAAGCAGTTTCCTTAAAACAGATTTCGCCGCCTCACGGGTCGAGTGCTTGAGGAAACCCGGCGTCTGTCTCCCAGGATACGACGGTCAAAACCAGCTACGGCAGAAGCACTATCTGTCTAGCTTAGCGAACAAAACAATGGCAGCACTCTCTCACAATAGGAACTATCTGGCAAACTGACTTGTAAAATGGAAGCAAAAATTTCTATATTGAAACTTGACAGGAGGGTCTCAATTTATACATGTATAGGGGAGAGAGGAAGAGCCTCCAGCCTTTAAGGCTAGTCATTAAAACACCAAGCATCCATAGCCCCTTTCCACAAAATGAAAAGTAGATGCCCAAAGGATTCACACCCTTTAGCCAAGAAAAAAGATTTAAATACTCTTTAAAATCCTATTCATGAATCTAACATCATGAAGCAATTTCTTGGCAATTTCTTATTCAAAACCCAATGGTTTTTGGCTCACTTGGACCCAACACAAAAAATGGTTAGGATCTACTTTAATATTTAATTAAAGTCACCACACTTTAATATTAAATTAAAGTCCCCAAAAATCATTTTTCCAACAATTTATTCAATATACTGCATAAATTTAATGCATAAAAATTTCGTTCATAATTTTTTTTCATTTGAAAATGAAATTATACAATAGTATATTTTTGTAATTCTAAACCAAAATAATGGGTATTTTAATTTGAAATAAATAAGGACTACATCATCATTATGTATATAAATTTTGTATAAATTATTTTTCTGTGTCACATTATTCTTTCAAAATGTAGTAAAGGGCCATGAAATTCACAATCTTTGGTTCTAATATCATGTTACACGCATGCACTTTCTATCCTCTACCTGTTTGAAGTTGGCTTGATTATTAAACACAACTTAAAAAATGGGTTTGAGCTCATTTATTTAGTGAACGAATCAAATTCAAACGATTTTTAAACGAGTAAAGCTTGAGTTGATTCATTTATAGGTTTACTTGAAGGTATTGTTTGTTATAGTTCAACCCAACAATAGTCTCACGAGTTTGTCTCTTTTTGACTTCTAACTCAAAAGGCACCTCCAAAATAAAAATGCCTTGCTCCATTTTATTAAAATTTATCCTAAATATCATCTACAACTGATGTGGAATGATAAAACACTCTCATTTCAAATTATAGCTTTTTTTTTTTTTTTTTTTTTTTACAATGTTAGGTTTTGTAATTAGTAATCCTGTTTGACAGAACTCTTTTTAGTTATAATTTTATTCATTATTTTGTTTCAGTGAAGCTATGAGTGTTTAGGTACGAATCTAACCCGAATTATGCTTATGTAGAGGAGTTTGTGATATTAATTTTTTCATGTTTGTCACTTCGCTGACTATGTATGGGCAGCGCCTTTGAAACAAAAAACAAAAATGTAATCAAAGTTGTTTGACTGCTCGAGCGGTCATTTGTGCGCTCAAGCGAAGAAAATGATCATCCAGTACTCCAAAGCTCCTGAACTTTTAGGAAGAAAGTTTTACAGCTCGAACGGTGAAAGTTATGCTCGAGCGGTCAGCCTATATGTTTCACACCGCCTTTAATCACATCACTCGAGTAGTGAAATATGTGCTCAAGGGTCTTCGCGATCCAGTTTATTATAAAGTACATTGTTCGCTCGTTTTAGGGTTTAAGCCATCTAGATTTTTAGAGAGGAAGAAAAAACAAAGGGTATGTTTGGTTTGTATTTGGGAGATGAATTTTAGAAAAAAAATTTAAAAAAATTGTTTGGTTTGAGTTTTTCTCAAAAAATTTCCAAAATCACTTTATCTCTCTTACACATCAATCAATCATTTTTTCTCTCTCCTCTCTCATTCTCAATCACTTTTTCTCTCACACATATCTACTCAAATTCTCCGAAAATATCAAATCATCCCAAACTCCCAAAAGAAAAATGCTTGGGAGTACTAATTAGTGCTCCCACTAATTAGGTGGCAGTGGGTCCCGCCAGTAATGATGTGATGTTTTGGTCTTGGAGTTGTATTTTTTTTTTTTTTTTTTTTACTTTTTTAATGCATTAGTGCTATTAGTGGTGGTGTTTTTAGTGGGATGAATCATTGTTGCTCCCAAAAAAACAACTCTCCCAAAATATACAACCAAACAAACCAAAAAAATTTATAAACTCTCTTCCCAAAATTTTTTTCAAAAACAACTCTCCCAAAAACAAACCAAACAAGTATTTTCTATTGAAGGGTGTTTTGTATAAGTTTCCTTGGTGTATAGAACGTGATCCATTGATCAAACAGATTGTCAAATATCAATGGTTGTTCTTATTCTTTTATTTACAAAGAGAGAAGTGTTCTTCGGTAGATTTTGGAGAACTTGGGTCTGATACTTTGGTGGATTATAAAGTGGCTCATTGTCATGGATTCAACATTAGCGTTGTGGATTTAACGTTGGGCAGGATAATTCCGAAGTGAAGACAGTGGTGGAAAAAGCACATTGGAGTCGGTTCAATTCGGGCGTAGATTCGCTAAATAATTGAGAGCGCACTTGTGTAATTCTTTTTTGTCTTCTTAGTATATTGTTTTGTGACTTTGGACTGTGATTTTTTTTTTATCACAATTGGAGGTGCTCCAATTGTGATTTTTTCACATTAAATCGTTATGTCAATTTGTCTTTAATTATTTAATTAAGATTATTATTTATTATTTAGAATTGATTTATAATCATAAATAAATATCTCGGGAGTTTTTAGATTTTTCAACAAAACAATGTATTATGAATTATGGCCATTATTTTAGTAAAAGTCACTATGTTTCTAGGAAAATAGCTAAAAACTATTGAAAACAAACAATTCAATGATTTTGTAGCTTCGACAAGAACACATGAAAACAAAAGATTTCCTTTTCCTTGGTTGAAAGGCATGCTCATGGAAACATTTATGATAATGAATTATGGAAGAGATGTCTATGTTTCCCAACTTCAATCAAACAAATCAGAAGGGAAATTAATGTCTATCCAACCCATTAAATTCTTTTCATGAAAATAACAAAGAATAATTGTCAATGGAAGGGATATTAAAGAAATGTCTATCATTTCATCTCTCTCTCCCAACATCTAATTATCAAGGGAGAGGTCCGATCGTCTGTCCCCTTTTTCCTGTGGTAAGGAGATACATTCTCCAATGCCAAAATTTAATGGATAAATTACACTGATCTTTTATAAAGCTTTAAAAAAACACAGAATCTCATAATTTTAGCGTTATTCCTTTTAATAAGACTAAAAAATTAAGATTAATATAAATAATGTAAAGACATAAAGATAAATAAGAAAAAAATATGGCAGTATCATTTTTTTTCCGATCCATATTACTATTGAATTATTGATGAAAAAATGGTTAAATGTTCTGTGAATTAAAACCTTAAATGAATCTAATATAATTATACCAAAACTATAAGATTTGATGTATTTTCTCCAAATTTCAAAGAATGTCAATGTGATTTATCCACATTTAAAAGTAGTTTTAAAAAATGTTATCTTTTAAATTATTAACTTAAAATATTTTTAACTACACACTTGTGCTATGTATAAAAAAAAATTACATTTTAACTAGAATTGAAATGTGGACAAAAATCATTTTTCATGTACTCTAACTTTACAATAAAATTCTAATTAAGTTTGGTATGTGCAAATGATTCCAATGGTTTTTGGGTCTCCGTAAAGGCATAAGCTTCCTTTCATATCTCATCTTTCTATATTTTTCTATACTTTTTTTATGGGTTTTAATTCAGACTTGGACTGATGATTTGAATCGTCTATCTTGTAAGCCTCATAATTAAGGTTATCTATGTAAAAATTAATTTGATCAGACAACTATAAACATAAGAATAAATTATATTTTATTTTATAAAAGATACGGTTTAAATTTAATTATATTTACCATTTATTTTATAAAATAAAATGTGATTTATTTTTGTATTTACAATTTTATGATAAAATTAATTTTTCATGACGTGGATGACTTTTATTGCAAACCTTACGAGAAAAATTGTTCTGATCATCGATGCGGATTCGCATTAAAAAAAAAAAATTTGAAGAAGAAGAAAGTATGGAGAGATATATATATGAGGTATATCCCCTGCAACTGTATAAAGGGGATGTAATGTTTTCCCACCTCTGTTTGCTTTAGAGCATGTTCCCAAAACAAATAATGCTTTGGGGTGTCAATGGTGCCCTTTCCTTATTTAGATCACATAATTTTGTTCTCTACAAAACCCAATCCTTCTACTTTAGGACTCTCTCTCTCTCTCCTTTCTCTCTCCAACAAATGTTTGGTTGTCAGTGGAATGATGGTCTTTTCCTTAATTACAAACAGAAAATTTGCTTCATTACCAATTCAATACAAGAAGACTAGTCATATGTACAGGAACGTAATCAGAATTTCACCTTTAGAAAAGTTAATCATATATACAAACACATATAATATGATATATAAACTATATATATATATACATAAAAAAAAAAAATTCAAATACTATAGAAATAATATCTAATAGGATAAATAATTTTTTTTGCTAGAAAATAAAAGGAAAATCCTTGAGAGCACTAATTGGTGCTATCACTAATGATGTGACAGTGAGAGTCTCAGAGCATCTTCAATGCACTAGGTATATAATACTTGTTAGTTAAAATGCCTAGTGTGATTTACTTTTTTCAATTCCAATGCACTAAGCATATGATTAGGCATTTTGGCTCAACTCATATTCACTAGCTACATGTAGCTAGCCTTCAATGTTAGGCAAAATGTATTCAATCATTAAGATCATTTCCCTCCATCTTTGTTGTTGACGTGGCATTCTATAAAATTAATAGTATTTGGATAAATAACTAAAATAAAGAGCATGGTTGGAGTAAAAATATAAAACAGTTGATAGGCAAAATAAAATATATACTTTATAGTAATATTTAGATAGGTAAAATGCCTACTACCGTTGGAGATGCTCTCACTCACTGTGTGTGTTGTGTCTTGGTTTTTTTTTTCTTCCTTTTTCACCTTATTAGTGGTGGGGTTAGTGATAGCAAATTAGTGGTCTGTAACATTACTGAAAATAAAAAGAGAATATGAGATAGTAGAAGAATGTGATATATCTTTTATACTAAGAGACTATTTTATTTATAAAATAAAATATATATTTAAAAAATGTTAATAATTAATAAAATTTTTACAGAAATAGAAG
Organism: Camellia japonica; assembly: GCA_030407325.1. Lineage (NCBI taxonomy): Eukaryota > Viridiplantae > Streptophyta > Magnoliopsida > Ericales > Theaceae > Camellia > Camellia japonica. The sequence goes on from JAPPVO010000024.1 coordinate 55,838,548, forward strand.
GATTATAACCCTTCATAGTCTTATCTTAATTTCATCCTTGCAAACATGTACTCTCTCTCTCTCTCTATCTCTCTAAAGCTTGTAAGTAATGAGAGGTCCCCCAGTCCCCGCAGGTGAAATTTGAAAGGGCAAAAAAGGAACAATCAGGGGAGTAGAAGAGAAGCTGTCAAAGTGTATGTTTTGATGAAAGAGAAGACTCAGAGTCAGAAAGAAAAAGGGCATGGGGATAAAAAAAAATTAATTCAGTGGGGACATACGTCACCATTCTTTCTGTATCCATGCAACTCTCTCTCTCTCTCTCTCTCTCTCTCTCTCTCTCTCTCTCTCCATTTCATTTTCTCACTACTTGTTAGGTTTTTCTAATTGCTTTACAGCTCAAAATGCTCTTTGGATTTGGAGGTGTAATTACAATATTTTCCTCAAAATGCTCTTTGGATTTGGAGGTGTAATTACAATATTTTCCTCAAAATGCTCATTGGATTGGTAATATCATATATTAATGATTGCATTGTATGACTATTGTATTGAATTTTTACGCATTTTTTATATAAAAAAATTACTTTATCATTATATAATTTATTTTAAAACTTTATATCCATGACTTTTTTTAATGTTATCTATGATACACTAATTACAAATAACATATTCACTTTATTTGGTTTGAGTTTTCTGAAAACACTTTTTAAAAAATTCTACGTTTTTGTTTTTCGTATTTTTTTATTTTATTGAATTTTTTTAATATTTTAAGCAATTTTTTTAATTTTTAGACACACCTAATATAAATATACTTAAAAAGTATAATTTTTGAAAAAATCTTTAAAAAAGTCACTAAATATCAAAAATATAAAAAAAAATACAAAAAATCAATACATTTTTCGTATTTTTATGTATTTATTAATTTTTAAAAATATTTTTTCACAAATATTTTATTTTTTTAAATACATCATGTACCTAAAAAAGTAAAAAAAAAATGCTTAAAATTTTAAAAATATTCACTAAAAACAAAAAAAATAAAATAAAATAAAAAAAAACTTAATTCAAAAAACTCAAACCAAATACGTTGATTTATTTATTTATTTATTTTATATTTCTTGAAGTCAATCGTAAAAATTTATATGAAATATTTTTGTAAATATTTTTAATGTTGTAATTAAGAAGTGCCCAATCTGACTTCTTTTCTTGGCTCCGCCACTGTTTACAATATTTTACTTGTAAATGGTATTGATTCTCCATCCTTAGATTATTATTCTTTCTCAACTGGAGGTGAAAATCGTATAATGTTATTGGGTTCGTGTCATATAATCTTATATTATGCAGAATGTTATCATGTTGTATTATAATTTGATTCTTGTTAGAAAATAACTAACCTTAACTTACTAACTTTATGTAAATTTCATGCCGTATTAACATGTCGTGTCGAAAATTCTTATTCATAGTCTCAATACCTTCTTAGTCATATCATCATATCTCGAAATTCTTGTGTTATAAGATCTTATGATTACGAGTATATTTTGACAAAATGACAAATATATATATTTGAAAGTACAAACAATTTTTTTTGTATATTTTTTCTTACAAACTCAGGTAGTATGCATTAACGAAACATCTGTACTTGAAATGGACTACTTATTGAAATTAAATGATAGAAATAATTAAACTGTCTCATCATATAAAATTAACCTTATTAAAAACATTATTATATATAATATTGCTCATAAACATTTATATTTTTTTATCAACAAAAATTAATGATTAATTATTAAATTAATATTTTAAGAGAGTTGAAACTCATACCTATATACCTCATAAAAAAATATTATCTTGAGTGAAACCCAAAACCTCTCTTTAAGAGAAACTTGATGGTTAAAGAATTAGCCAACGAAGCTAAAACCACTGGGTTGCTCATAAAACATCTACGTAACCGACCAGCTGGGCTTAATTACTGGGCCCAACTTTTTTCATCTATCGTACAATCAAAATGGTAACAATCAGTATTCATGACCAAACAAGTCTGGTCAATAGGACCAATTTATAAATTTTTTTAAAAATATTTTTAATTAGTAAATATTAGTCTTATATGATAGACTTAAATATTTATATTTTTTAATGTATCAATAAATTAAAAAATGCTTATTTTGCCCCCAATATTTTTTACAAATATTGATAGATGAAGAATGAAACATGACTTCTTTTTTTTTGGACAGGTATTTTGCCCCCTAGAACAAAAATGAAACTGACAACTGTTTTTTTTTTGGAACAAGACTTATAAGTAAATAAATTTAATCAATATGATTGGCTGGCAAGTCCTCTAGTTTAATTTCATACCTACAATCGTGCTACGTCGCTTGAATCCCTTCCCCCCTAATCCCCCGAATCGAAAACGACGTCGTTTGACGTCGTTTGAATTTTTTTTTTTTTTTGCAGATCGAAGAACGGAGAAGAAGAAGGAGGAGGGAGGAGGAGGAAGAGGGGGAGGGGGAGGGGGAGGGGGAGGAGGGGGAGGAGGAGGAGGAAGAGGGGGAGGGGGAGGGGGAGGGGGAGGAGGGGGAGGAGGAAGGAGGGACTGGAGGGGGCCATACCAGTGGGAGGTGGCGGAGGCGGGCCGGAGGCAACGGCGGTGGTGCTGCGACGGCAGGGCTGGGCAGCGACACGGGGCTGGGCTGCGACGACCGGGGCTGGGCCGACGGCGGGCGGCGAGGTCGCAGCCCTCTTCTTCCTTCTCTCTTTCTCTCCCTCTCCCTCTCCCTTCGAGCTGTTGCAGAGTCGACAATGGAGGAAGAAAAAAAAAAAAAAAAAAAAAAAAAAAAAACTAAAGCCCAAAACGACGTCGTTTTGGGCTTTCGGGGGATTAGGGGGGAAGGGATTCGCGCTACCAAGCTTTATTCTAGTTGTTAAAGCATCCATATACCAAATAAAAAGGTGAGACTAATTTATGTTGTATTTGGTTGGGGGATTTGGAAAGGAAAAGGGAAAGGGAAAGGGAAAGGGAAAAGGAAAAAGTATGTGAAACTAGGTGAAATGTAAGAATATTTTATTCACATTTCACCCATCTTTTCTATTTTTCTTTCCAAATCTTTTCTCAAAACTCCTAACTAAACACAGTATTAGTGAGATAATCTTATGTTATTGGGCTGATACCTATGTGATTCGGTGGCATTCAGTTGGACTAATTTGGGCTGGACCCTCATGGGCATGACTCGATAAAGAACTAGGCCCAATTTAGAAAATTATTGATGCTATGAAGTCAAAAAAAAAAAAAACTATAAAGATTTCTGGAAAGTCGCTAAAGGTTGACCATCCAATCAGAATGTTTCCATAACCCCAAAAAATAAAATAAAATCAGAATGTTCAAAATTTTAAAGCAACCACTTTTGAATCTAAGCTAGGTCCATTAAAAATCAAATTTAAAATTCAACGAATTTGACTGAAAAGGTAGACCATTCAAGTCCTAGAATTGTGGGAAAATTATTACATGAAATAATGCGTGATGCTCAATGAGTAACACATTTCTGCAAGGGGAATGATTTCATCTTTATAACATTATTTTCTATATTTCATTTTACAGGTTTTACTTCAGACTCATAAGGATCAGTCAAATCGTTCATCTCGTAAATTTTATAATAAATATCACTTGTGTAAAAAATGAATTTGAATATCGATATATAGATGAACAAATTATACTCTATTTTATAAAATAAACAGTTTAAGCTTAAACTTCTAATTGCCATCTATTTTTAAAAAAACAAAATGTAATTTGTTCATATGACTAATATCTAATGAAACTGATTTTTTGTATAACACATCTTTTTTGCTAGGCATACGAGATAAATCATTTAGATTGTAGGCCAGAAATGAGAACCATTAAATAGACGGTGATGCTACATGCACCAATTAATGTACACACTAGTATACCAACTACTGTTATGCCATTATTACTGACCCCACCTATTATACAAATTACAAATATCCAAAACTTCTAAAATTATGCCACATCATCTGTTAGTATACTAATTAGTGCATTAATTGGTATATATAGTATTATTCTTAAATAGAGTATAAAATATAGTGGTATAGAGGGGATTATTCAGCTATTTCACATATCCGCCAGAGAGTATTGTTCCTTAGTTCTCTCAACACATCTGCAGAGAATCCTACCGAATCTATGTTGAGGCCGAAGATAAGGCTCTCCGCATGCTTTGGGTGTTAAGAAATATATTTAACCCTAACAAGACGCTATGGAGATTCAAACCATAAGCTATCCTCGCTTCATTATGGTGAAATATGTTTTTGGGATTTTATGCAATTTGATATAAGTTATACCATAGAATTAAATGAAGAAAAGATTAAATATTTGTTGTTCTTTAACTAAAGTTCAAGTGGTGATCTATGGTCAATTTCTCATTCACTTATTAATAATTTTAAATAAATTAAGGTTATTAATAAATTAAGGTTCGATATTCATCTACGCAAAGAGGTGAACGTGTTGCAATGTAGAGCCAGACCCTCTTCGATTTTGATTTAAAGTTAACCAAAAATCATTTTGTGAAAATTATTCTTTTAACAATTCAAATATAAAAATTTTATTTTTAACCTTTGAATAAATATGAACAGAATCTGGAAAGGCGAAATTTATGCCCTGGTAGGTGAACTCATTTGATGAAATTTTAAGCAGGGTGCTAATAATTGATATGTCAATTAATGTATTAATATATATTATGATATTGACATTTTAAAATTATGAATCCCGCCTATTATACAAATTATAAAGACGCAAAATTTCTAAAATTTTGTCATATTATCTGTTAGTACATTAATTAATATACCAATTAATACGTATAACTTTATTCAATTTGAAGTGAATGAATCTACTATATTTGACCCATTTTGTCATTTATGCCTAGTTGAGTCAATTCATTTGATGGTATTTTGATTGAATGATCCACTATCTACCATCCGAATAACATTGTAGTGATTAAATTTGATTTTCATAATATTATTAAATTGTTAACTTGATGTGATTTTGGATACATGAGAAAGAAAATAAAAGAAAGAATTTATTAAGTGAGAAAGAAAATAATAGAAAAAATGCTGTGTTTGGAAAAGTTTTGGAAACATAATTCCACCGGTTAGTTTGAATGTTGTGTTTGGTTAGTGATTTCAAAAATTGATTTCACACTCACTTTTGAAAACATGTCTACCCGGTCATCCTTCCGGATGTCCCCCTAGACGTTCGGCCTGTTGACCGAAACATTTTTTTTTTTCACTTGTTATTTTTATATTTTAAATAAAAAATATTTTCGAAATTTTTTTATAAGTTTTGAATAGAATTTTGGATTGTGTGTTTGGTTATGAGTTGTAAGTTTTTTAATCAAATATCATATGTCACATCAAAAATTTCAAATTCAATTCAAAACTCATAACTAAACAAATTTTCTATGCTCAAATCATAATTTCAAAACTCACAAACTCAAAATATAACTCTATTCTCAAATCATAATTCTAAAACTCTACCAAACGCTACCTTGTTACTGCTTTTCTCCCTCTTGTTTGGTTAAGTTGGAGAGAAGAAAAGAAAAAATAGTAATTTCTCTTCAATCTTGATTGGATAGATTATATACAATAAAAGAAAAAAATTCTTACAAATTATATTACCAAAATAATCTTTTATGCTTTTATTTTTTTAGTACTTGGATGGACAATTTTGGTATTATATAAAATTAGTAGTGAGATAGTCATTTATTTTCTCTCTAAATCTTTCCAATTTTGAAAATATTCAAAAAGTAAGTTATAAGAGAAATCTAATTTTCTCTTCTCTTTAATAATCTAAACAAATAACTAAGATAAAAATAAAATTTGATTTTCATTTTATTTTTTCTCCAAGTCATTCAATCCAAACAAGCTTACATGGAAAAATACAAAAATAAAAAAATAAAATAAAATAATAATTCAATATAGTCTTCAATCCATAAGAGTACCTTTAGAAATTATGGTGGACAAATATTTGAATGTTGACTTTGACTCGAATTAGTATGGTTGATCGAATAGTGTCCTTTGATGTCAAGTATACAAACATGGTCTAATAGTTCCTTTCGAATGAGACATATATGAAAAAATAACTTAACTAAAATTCATTTGGTTGTATTTTTGTTTATGCTTTTATTTTTTGAAAAAACAATATAGAAAACTTATATGGTATAATATTTTGAAAACTGAAGAGTAAATTTTTTGAAAAAATCTTAGGTCAGTTTTTAGTTGTCTTTCCGCTTTCTATTTTTATTTTTTGGAAGACACAAAAAATTTGTTTGATAAATTAGTTTTTAAATTTTGTTTGGAAAAATTTTCAGAAAACAATCTACCTTTCTAAAAAGCATAAAAAAAAAATTTAAAAAAAAAGATTGTGATGAAGGGGGAGATACTTTATACTTTTTTAATTTACTAGATTAAGATGTATATTGATATCTAATTAATAGTTCAAAACTTTAGAAGAAAATAAAAATAATAAAAATTTTGTCAGATTTAGTTATTTTTCTTATAAAATATTTTTTTTACAACAATTGTATCAGAAATTATCTTCAATTAATAATGTACCAAAACTAACTCCAACTTTTTTAGTGTACTTCTTAGACCATTTCTAATTTCGTTCCTACTAACAAAGTCACTTTGGTATGAACATCTGTCAAACAAATCTCTTTTCACTCTCACTCACGTACTCATAAGCTTTATATTAATAGTTTCAATTGCAGGCGTACATCTCAAGACAAATATCGACTCTCTCTCTCTTTGTCTTCAATCTCTCACTTACTTATTCATAAGCTTTTTATTAATAGTTTCAATTGCACGCGTACATCTCAAGACAAATCCAATACGGTAACAAATCCATTGGTTAATGAATAAGGAATTTTGTCATCTCATCCTTTTTAACCACTTTGTGCTTTTTATTTTCTTGTCATATTGTGATTAAGAAATATTTATAATTTTTTTTCCCCTTAATCAATTCCCATTCATGGAATGGTTGAGATTTTATTTTATTTTATTTTCTAAAGATGCCAAGTCATTCTAATAAATGGCACAGAACATATTCTTGCAACATGCTATAATTTGCAATTTCTTTGTGACGTGGACCCTTGAATCTGAGGTGGCTAATGATGTGGACCCTTGAATTTGCACTTCAAGAATTTGTTTTATAGTTATCACGACTACCACATTATTCCAATTTTAATTGGTAACAAAGTATAATTCGATATCTTATTTTATTGAGACCTATCTCTTTAAAAAGATTGAAATATGATATTTTAATTTATTTATTTTTATTTGATCAATCATAATAGTCTAAATAATAATAATGTGTGGTGTAATAGATATTGGCTGATATTGCGGGATTTGGTGAGAAAAAAAAATAGAGAGAATGAAACATTGGAGTGAGAAATAGTAAGAAAGTAAGAGAAATGGTGATAAACACAAATCTCTCAAAATTAAGGATCTGTTTGGTAACATTTACGTTTTCAGTTTATATTTACAAAAATTTTATAAACTGATTTTTGTTTATTTTTAGAAAAACATAAACTACAAACGCGTTTGGTTTAGATAAAATATTTTAAAAATTTTAAAAATATAAAAAAGAGTGAGAAATGGCAATGGTGGCGGGTGGCGGGTAGTGACGAGTGGTGGCGGCGGAAGACGGTGGTGGAAAATGGTGGCAGGTGGTGGGTGATAGTGGCACAAAACGGTGGTGGAAAGTAGTGGCAAGTGGCGAGTGGGTGGTGGTGGTGGCGGGAGACGGTGGTGGAAAGTGGTGGCAAGTGGCAGGTGGTGGCGGCGGAAGACGGTGGTGGAAAGCCGTGACGGGTGGGTGGATGGTGGTGGCAGGTGGGTGGTGGATGGCGGGTGGTGGCGGGTAGTGGTGGTGGTTGGTGGGTGGGTGGGTGACTGTGGCGGGTGGTGGTAAGTGGGTGGTGGTGGTGGTAATGGTGGTGGTGCAGCGAGTGGTGGTGGTGGTGGTGGTGGCGGTGGCAGGTGGTAGTGGCAGGCGGGTGGGTGTGGGTGATGGTGGTGGTGGCGGGTGGGTGGCAGGTGGGTGGTGGTGGTGGTGTGGTGGTGGTGGGTGGTGGCGGGTGGTGGTGGCGGTGGGTGGCAGGTGGGTGGTTGTGGTGGTGGTGGTGGCGGGGGTGGGTGGTGGTGACGAGTGGGTGGTGGTGGTGGTGGTGGCAGGTGGGTGGTGAGTGGTGATGGGTGGTGGTGGCGGAAGACGGTGGTGGAAAATGGTGGCGGGTGGTGGCTAATGTTGGGTGGTAAAAAAAAAAAACTCAAAACTCAAAACTCAAAACGGAAACACATTTTTTGAGTTTATATTTTTTGGCCAAATTTATAAACTGAGACCATGATTTATAAATCAAAAATTTACCAAACAAGTTTTTATTTGAGTTTTTTAAATTTTTATAAATATAAACTGAAAATTGAAAACGTAAGTGTTACCAAATAACACCTAAATGTTTATTTCTTTTCTAGAAGCTGTGAAATCACAATATAATTTTTTTTCTTAGGTGAGAAAGTACAATTTTTTTTTTTTCTCACATCCAAACGGAGTATTTGTTGGATTTATTTACAATAGAAAAGAAATTAGAGTATGTGATTTCTCAGTGCTGCCACTGTCCATGTAAAGATGGAGTCAATTCACAAAAAGACACATGACAATTGGGATTAAAACCTACTCTCATAAAATAATTTAGGCCTGCAATAGAGTGAGAAAGAAAATTAATTATAGAGATTCTTGTTGAGATGTCAAACGCTAGACTTTTTAGCTTAAACCCACTTTTCAGTTTTCGCCTTCAAATTTAATAATTGTACCATAAAGTAGTCAGCTAATGTAATAAAGAGATACCATATGATAGATGAAACAACCAAAATGAGCCAAATGGGTTATCCTTCTGCTTAATATGGAAAGGGGAATGAAGCCAAGCAGTTGAAAGTTAAAAAATAAAATAAAACAAAACAAAACAAAAAAAGAAAGGAGAATTGTTAAAGGATCACATATTCACTTTACATAACATAGATAATGCATGCTCCACATGGCTACATAAGAGATCTCTTTTATGTGATTTTTTTTTATTTTTTTTACTGTGAAAAGATTTTTCACAATTAGATTTTCACTTATAGAGAGCATGAGTGTTAATGATGTTAATAAATCAATTAGGCATGTCAACGTTTTTGCTTACAATGTTTAATTTATATTTATAAAAATAAGGAAAATAGTTGAGGCCTCAAATCTGAGGTCTCGAATTTGCCTCGAATCTCTCTTCTTCTTTTTTTTCCGCAGAACCAGAGGGGAGGGGAGGGGAGGGGAGGGAAGGGGAGGGGATATAGCGACCCCGGTCTTTTCCTTGTAATTATTGTTGTCGGACTTATGCTCCGTAAATTCTGTCGTTATCAAATCGCTGTTGTTGTCCTTTAATTCTTTATTATTGAGCTATGGGTTGTGTTGGTCAGGTTTGTTACAGGTTGGTTGGGTTGGAAACCAAGTGTTGCTGTCCAGATTTTTGAACCTTCGCTCGAGCGAGGAGTTGGTCGCTCGAGCGAGATGTTGTTTTTGTCTTTCGCTCGAGCCAGGGTTTGGTCGCTCGAGCGAGAGTCTGCGTCTGGGCTTAGGACCTGAGAGTTGTGTTTCTTGGCTCGAGCGAGCTTTTCTCCGCTCGAGCGAGCGAGGTGTATGTATTCGATTTCTTCGCTCGAGCGAGCTTTTCTTCGCTCGAGCGAGCTTCTGGGTTGCAGACCTGAAGCATCGAGTTTTTGGCTCGAGCGAGCTTTTCTTCGCTCGAGCGTGGATTTCTTGTGTCTGGTCGCTCGAGCGACCAAGTCTTCGCTCGAGCGAGCCTGTCCAGTTTAAATACGCAGCAGCGGTTTTTAAAACGTTTTTTTACATCTTTTTGATCCAAAAACCCTAGTTCCGAGTTCTCTCTTTCTCTACTCACCTTCTCTCGTAGGTTTGATCTATTTAGGGTGTGTTTCTACCCTAGTTGTTTTATTAAAAAGATAGAGTGAGTCGAGAGCTTCATTTTAATCTGAGAGTTTGTGAATTTGGAGCACTTTGGAATTTGGGTCATCATCTCCGTCTTCTCTTTTTGGGGTTATTTTCTTCAAGGTAGGGATTTCCTACTCCATCTTATGAGTATTGTTCTAAGTTTTGGTACTTTAATATATTGGGGGGTATTTTGGTAATTTTGGGAAAAACCTAGTTGTTTTAATAAATTGATTGGCCTAATTCATTTGAGGAAAATTGGGAATATTAGTTGAATTCATGGAATTGGGGATTTATAAGTTGAAAGGGTGTAGTTAAATAATCTAATTACTCGCCTATTTAAATATTGAGATTATTATTGTTGATACATTTATTTCCTGTTTAGAAATAACTGTTTTGGGCTATCGGTGGAGGATAGTCATGATTGTTGTAGACATTGCATGTGGATTAGGGATGACTAAAACTAATCATATTGGTTAAGTCATTAATTTTGACTGTTGAATTAATACAGACATTATGTGTATTGATTGTGAGTTGTATATGTTATGTGTTTACATACATGTATTGGTTGAGCATTGCATTATGCATATTGTGTGGGAGGAGATAGGGGATGTACTCCACGGTTTAGGGGAAGATAGAGGATGGACCTCTAAACCGGATTTTGTTTGGGAAGAGATAGGGGATGGACTCCATTAGCATCACATTTATGTGTGCTTATTTATATTGAAGTGTTTTATTGATACAGCACTAAAATGTGTATCAATCTGGAAGTATGAAGTGTTTTGACATGAGCCTGAATCTCATTTGTGTTGTTGATTTTGGAAGCAATGTGAATATGCTAAATAATTCACAGTTGTAAGTTTGGCCAGGTTCTGAGCCATATTGACAATAATGGAAATTGATAAGTGTCATAGACATTAGTGTCTTAAGACTGTATATTGAAATAATTGATTAACATGGTTAACCATCTATTGAATGCTATTGCTTTATTCAATGCTTATAATTGGTTTAGTATATTTCTACTGGGCTGTGGCTCACCCTATATGGGAACATCATTTTCAGGTTCAGGTGATAAGCTACCTCCAAGGACTTAGCTTGGAAGGACTTGGATTTGAAGACTAGTTTAGTTATTTGTTTTGTTTTGATATTACATGTAATTACAAGCCGAGGGCTTAAATTGTAGTTGAGTTAGTACTCACATTTTGTGTCCAAGTGTTGGCTTGGAAAGATGTAAGCCCATAGGGCATTTACTTTCATTATTACATGTAATGTCTTTATTTAAGGATACTCTGACGAATGAATTATGGTTTATTTTCTTAAGTAATGCATCTTATTATTGTGTATGTTATGGGTTATTTTTGAGGGCGTTACAGGGGAAGAAGAGAGAGAGGAAGGGAAGGGGAGAGGTCCGGATTCGCCGTCGCAACTCGTCGAGCTCGCCAGCCGTCCGATCGTCGCCCGATCCAGCTCGTCGCAGCAGCTGCATCGCCGTCGCCTCTGCCTCCGGCCCGCCTCCGCCTCCTCCTCCCCCGGTGATTATGGCCCCCTCCAGTCCGGCCCACCGGCGGCTCTCTCTTCTTCCCCTCTCTCCCTTCTTCCCCTCCCCTTCCCCTCTCTCCCTTCTTCCCCTCCGCTCTGGTTCATTCGAGCCAAATTCGAGGCCTCGAATTCGAAGCCTCTATCACGACTCTAAAAATAATAAATAAAAACTCGTTTTGAATTTATTTTTATTTTTTAAAAATTATAAATAATTTACAAAATTTACTAAAATTTTGTAACTAAAAAATAATAAATAAATAAATAAAAACAGTTTCACATGTTTACAATTTTTTTTTTTATATATTTATTCTTTCTCCCACCCCTCTAGCTACCCACACTCATCGACATCGACCACCATCACTGGTAATTCCCACCTCTCATGACCATTCACCGATGACATCCTCTCACAATCATCTTCAGCCATCGACTGCCAACAACCACATCACATTATAGCGACAACTATCTTCAATCATCGCTTCTTGTTACAAAACCACCGTTTCTGATCACCTTGTTGTAAAATCACCTTTGACCACCGTTTCTGATCACATCATCAGCAAACACCACCACCTTTAGGTGCCGAATACCATCTCCAACCACCATGTTTTATCGTTGACTACCACCTCTTGCTACAAAACCACCTTCAATCACCACTTACGATGGCCAATTATCAACTTCAACTACCATCTCTGACCATCAACAACCACCTTCAGCCACCACTTTCTGTTAGCCACCACCTCTGACTTCTTTTCAAAACATGTGTTTTAAATATGTTTTTTATTTTTATTTTTACTAAAAATAAATATAAACATGCTTAATATTTCACAAACAAAAAATTATAAAATATAAATATTACCCAACACTACCTTAAAGTTTGTTCAGTTTGTTAGTGATCTCACTAAGGAAAAAATCAAGGGTTTGAGTATTATCACAACAAGACTTCTCCCTCTATTTCTATACTTATTAATATTCAGATAATAAATAAAAAAAACATATAACCTGATTTAATTTGATATGCATCTGGGAACATTGGCTTCGTTCATCGTAAAGCCAAATCATCGGTTTCCAAGTCTTCTCTTTATATTATTATAGTAATATAAGCCGACACAACCAAACAGAGCATAACAGTAACAAATGACACAACTTCTTGTGATGATGATGAAATTTATACTGATGATGACGTTGATTGTGGTGACACGAATATGAACACAAACACAAATATTTATACAAACATGAATACGAACATAAACACGAAGGACTGTATCATCTTCTTCATCCCCATGTAGGAAGCTTCCCACATATTTATTAGGACAAATTATGACTATAGTTTCTATATTTTGGTTCCAATGTTATTTTAATCTCTGTAATTTTAATTGACTTGATTTTGACAATAAATTTATAATTTTGTCTCAATTTGATCCAATTGATTACAACTCTTAATATTTTTTTTATGAAAAATATACACATAAATGTCATTTGCCATATTTTAAGGCAAAATTATAAACTTACCAAACTCAGGAAGTCAACTTCAATTAATTTAATGATAATTTTTCTTAAAATATACTAATGATAATATTAATTAGACCAAATTAACGCAAAATTTAAAATTAAAAGTCAATAAATAATATATAAAGACCACGAATGTAATTTGTCCTATTTAGTTAGCAATATTTGCGACCCGAATAGAGTATATTATTCATGACTCATCATGTGCCACTGTTTTAAACTGAGTTTTTCAGGAAGGAAAATGTTATAAATTCTAAATAATTTATTAATTTTTTTACCAAACTTTTTATATGGGTATGAGACTCACATAAACTCACATGCATATGAATTCCACACTCATATAAAAAATTTGATAAAAAATTTAATAATTTATTTAGAATTTCTAACCTAATCCTTTCAGGAATGCGAAATCCCTAGAAAGAATGCATTGTGGCATGTGGGGTTGCACCTATTGTAAGCCACTCTAGTAGGTTGTAGGGTTCCCCATGGAGGTTTGGCGTCATGGACAAGTTTAACTTTAGTTATTATGAGGGTGAAAGAAGAATTAAAAATTTAGTTTGGGGTCTCTACAGTTTAAAAATTTTAGAAAGCAACTATTGAACTATGAAATTTTTAGAATCAAATCAAAACCAAACAACAAACAAAGTTTCGGTTCAGTTCCACAATTTAGGTTAAAAAATTCATCACTATATCTAGACTATCTACTCATACAAGTATTCCAAAACTTTCATAAATATTTTTAAAATTTTTAGAATATTCTCCAAACTAATTTTTATAAAATTTGTAAAGAGAAAAAAAAAATTCTTCCTATTATATAATAATTTCTATAAAAATGATATTTTCAATAATATAAGAAGTGTAAAAATTATATAAATAATGAAGAAAAAAAACTATACACGGATATTTTTTGTACTACAGAAAGAAAAATATTTTGTAAATACAATGAATGAAAGTGTAATTAACATCAAAACGAGATTGAGATTCAAAAAAATCAACGAGAAAAATAATAGGTACTCCTAAAACACTTTATACTAAATTTAAAAATTTTTGAACAACAAAAGAGAACCCTATACTAATTAAAGTTAATGAACACATGGAATGGTTAGGTTCAATTTTTTCAATTCTTTTGAGCTTTAATATGTGAACCGAATCATAATCAACAGTTTTTTTAAATTTTTTTGATGCAAAACCAAACAGTTCCCTCAAAAAACTAAGCCAAATCATACGATTTGAACCAATTTTTTTAACACCCATAGTAAGTTTTAAAACTTTGCTTGAATATTTAACAATCTTTAAAATGTGTTCAAATTTAAAATATTTACTTTTTGGACTTATCTCAAACGAGTTTTAATTGAGCAGATCTAACTCAATTAACTTTATTTTTTATAGTACATATAAGTTTATTAAGTCAAATTCAAATCAACGTTAGAAATTAAAAAAATTCCAAATATGATTAAACTTAACTTATTTCTAAATGTCATTAGTTTTCTTCTTTTCTTTTGTAATGTTTTGTTATCCTTAATAAAATATCACTTTCTTTTTGCCAATAAATAAAAAAATAAAAAAATTACCCAAGTTTGATTGCCCCTCTCTATTTATTACCAACTAATTTTTATTGAATTCCTCCAATTTTTTTCACATGACTGAGTTGCATCTCTAAGCAATATCTTAATATTTCAATTTTTTTTAAAAAAATTGTTTTGATGAGCATTGAGAAAAAAAACTTAGAAGCCTCCATTTGACAGACACACCGTGACTGGTGGTCGAGACTGCACCAAAGAGGAACTAAACCATGTGAAACCAAGAAGATTCATATGTATATATATCATATTTTATACATTAGAAGAAAAAGTAAAGAGAGGGATGACAAATTGACCACCTTATAAGAAATTAAACCAAGATGAAAGCTACAACAGATCTAATGGCAGACAGTTCAAAGAAAGAAAATTAAAATATAAACAAAAATATATATATATAAGTGTCTGGTAGAGATAGATCCATTAATAGCCGGCTAACAGAATGAGTCTTATCAACAAAAGTCTATAGAACTTTTCTGCTTTGTCTACCTCTCCCCACACCCCCTCACTGACCTCACTATGACTATAGTAAATAGTTTTAAATATAGATGGATATGTATTGTATCGGTTGATATGACCAATTGATAATGGTATTAATAAACAGTATAATTTAATTTACATCGATTCAACTGTTATAAACTTAACAAAAATGATTTGTCCCCCTAAAAATAATCCCCCTAATCCCCCTAATTTCCTTTTTTAGAAACTGTTTTCTTTTTTTACTTTTTGTTTTCTTTTTTTTGTTTTCTTTTTTTTTTACTTAAAATGGAATTTCGGGGGATTCGGGGGCCCCGGATTCGGGGGATGAATCGCTGCCCTAAACTTAATGATTTAAAAAAAAAAATTAACATTGCATCATCAGTTTGATTCTTAGTATGCATCACTCAATACTTTGGATACTGTTTAAAACCTTGGACTATTCCAATACCCTTTATTTGTCTTTTGTCTCTCCCTCCCTCTCCTAACCTCTCTTCTTTATAACTCCCCAAACTTCTCTCTCAATCTCAAGTTTCAATTTCAGTTTAAGTCCTTAATATTTTGCAATGGAATCCGGTCATCATGAAGACTCGGTGAACTCATCAAGTGAAGAAGAAGAAGATGAAGAAGAAGAAGAAGAAGAAGATCAACCGGAGGAAGAAAACAATGATGTGGGCATGGGTCGGTCCTATGATTGTATATTTTGCAGGCGAGGGTTCAATACAGCGCAGGCCTTAGGCGGGCACATGAATATTCATAGGAAAGATAAAGCCAAGAACAATAGGACTACTATGATTAATTCAAATAAGCAAGAAGAGTTTTATATCAATCCCAGACTCGACCAAGCAATTCCAAGCTACCCACCGCGTTATGAAAATTTTGCGACTCAGGAGGCTCAGGTACGCAATTATTGTTTTAAGAGCTTCTTGGAATTTGCCAAATGGCTATGAATACAGGTACGCAATTATCTGTAAATTATTGTGTCACTGCAATAATCTACTGATATTACATGGATATGATTCATATAGAATTTTGATGTAAAAAAGCCTTACACACACAGGTTAGTTATCAAACATATTTTCCAGCTTCAACATCAAGTGCAAGACCCTCATATACACATCAAAGCAATGAATTTTGTGGTTATCAAATCCCACAGCTGTTGAGTCCATTCAGAGATCATGATTGGAGGATGGGTTTAAGCTTGCAATTTGGTCTAGCACATGGAGAAGACGAAGAGAAGAAGAGCAGTGGAAGTGAAGAAGACGAATTGGATTTGGAGCTTCGGCTTGGCCACAATCCATAGTACTAAATAATGGAGACAATTAATACATAGCCATATAACTTTATGTATGATAAGTTTTCGCCTTTTTGTACATGCAGTAGGCCTATCTTACAAACTTTTCTTACGCAACGCAAATTAAAATGCCATTTGACACTCTTAATAAGATGGCACTTCGCGTGTATAAGCCTATATTTATGGCATCGTTATTTGCAAGGCATGGGGGATGAAGGAAGAAGTGTTTGTTGGTTGGAATTTCATCAAAGGAAGATGTATCAACCGGTGATTCATCTCCTGCAAGCATCAGTTTTCTGAGGTAATTAAGCTGTTCCATGACTTCTGTCTTAATATATAGGTAGCTGTATTTTTATTAGGGTTACAAATAATGCTCTTGTATAATGTATTTCAATTCCCTGCAATCTAGTAATTATTTAGTTGTGCAAGTACTTTTTATGTTTGATCAAAATAATTTTGTTTACCACAGTATTGTTTCCTTGTTAGAAATTGAATTTCTAGTAAAGTAGGCTCATCTTCTGTACTAGAAGTTAGTTCTAATAATCTTTTGTTTAAACCCTAGCAGTTAGCAAAAAAAAAAAAAATGGAGGAAACAAAGAAAATGAAAACAAATTTAAAGAAGGCATTGTAGGTTGCTTTTGATCTGAAAAACATCAATGTTGTTCTAGCTTTTGAGTACCCCGACCTGGGCATCTTTCTCAGCTTCACATACAACTGCTGAAGAATAAACTTGTATTTTAATATTGTTATGTATAATGACATGTTAAGAGACTTCAATGGTATGATAAAATTAGAGCAGCCTTTTGTTCTGGGTTAAATCAAAGATTGAGCCTAACCCTGTTTTCAATAAATGATTTTATCAATAGAACTGAAGGTGTAAGAAGTCTGGAAACTATGAAAAAGTTAATCAATGAATTCTGAGAATGGGTGTATTGAGGAATAGCAGTGGGAGTTTGTTACAGCTAGTTGGTTAAGTTTTTCTTTTTTGTCTGTTGGTTAATTGGCAATGTTTATATTTCCTCTATCATGTGCTTGTATTCTTTTATCAATGGAAATGAAATTCCTTTTGCCAATCAAAAAATAAAATAAAAATGCCTCAAGTTGTTACAAAAAGTAGGGGTGAGATCCGTCGCATTTTGGACGGATGCGTGATGACGAACAAATAGTTGCAGATTGATTTTTTTCAATCCGCCTAGTTTTGGACGGATGGCGGATTTGAAATTTCTTTGACCGCAATCGAACCGCCAAGCAGCGAGCACCCCTAGTAATTTGTAAGATTTTGTGTTTTCAATTTGTTTAGATATTCTATTTGTATTTTTAATTGAAAAAGAGTTTAGATATACTGTTGTGTTTTTAATTTGTTTTCAATTTAGAAATCCTTTTATCAAATGACAAGTGTTGATATTTGATATTTTTGTGTGAAAAATATAAGACTTGATTTTGTCATTTAAAAAAAAAAAAACAAATTAAATAGTTTTTAAATAAAAAAAGTAATGAAATAGCTTTGACAATGTATAGTTTTTTTTGTACGTATTTATTATTAATATTTGACAATTTACTTGATAATCTTTTAGTTATGTTGAATTGGATTATTATAAATAAATAAAAAAACGTCGACAAGTTGTTATATTTTAAAGTTTAAATCGCCAAACCGATTCGCATCCATCCGTCAATCTACTCAATCCGCATCCGTCAATCCAGCAGACGGATGTGGATTATTTTTTTCAATCCACCAATTCAGTGGACGGATGGCAAATTGAAAATTTTTCAACCGCAACCGAACCATGAACACCCTCAACAAAAAGTAGTGGAGTAAGTGGCTCTTAATATATTGTGATGAATGACGTCAAGAGTTGTTTTAGAACTATTATATATATAGCCATGTAATCTACCTATTGGAAGAATGAGAGTTTGTAATTGGTAATGAGAATAATATATGAGTGAAAAATTCATCTCTAATTCTCGTTTGAGCTATCATCACAAACACATGGCAACTGTTGATCTTATAAATGTCAAATGTGGTGATTATTCATGCATTTATTTGGTGGCATTTAAAGGAAATAGGAGTCAATATATTGTGTTTCTAGTCATTTAATCTAGCAG
Source organism: Camellia japonica (assembly GCA_030407325.1). Taxonomy (NCBI): domain Eukaryota; kingdom Viridiplantae; phylum Streptophyta; class Magnoliopsida; order Ericales; family Theaceae; genus Camellia; species Camellia japonica. The sequence goes on from JAPPVO010000024.1 coordinate 55,857,053, forward strand.
AAACTATTTACTGCTCAGATCACGGTATTGATTGATTCTTTATTGATGGAGTGATTTTATACTATATATTGGTTCAAAAGTATGAAGAAGATTCTAGAGATTTTACACTATAAGAAGTAGGGATTATGGTGGATTCTGAAGCAGGTTTATCCTCTAATAAATCTTTATTTTGCATTACGAAATCATCACCTTGTCAAAGCCCATGCCTTTGCACTCGTCTCTCCTTTTTTATGTGTAAGTTTTGTATTTATATATTATGTTCATCAATAAAGATTTATTTTTGCTGATAAAAATAAAAAAAATAAAAAAAACTGTGAACAACCTAGAACTCAGACAACAAAATTGATTCAAATGCAACTCAATGTTTATAACAACGATGCATAGGTTTTTTTTTTCTTTTTTTCTCCTTGTGCAATAAGTACGTTTTGTTAAGCAATTAGGAATTATAGATAGGTTATACTAAATTCTAAGGGGTTGGCTTAGTGGTGCAGTTTGGCACCTAGGATATGCTCTCTTTAAATCTCAAATTCAATTTCTATTAGGTGCTATCAACTTTTTGGAACTACGCTTGCGGGTTCAACCTATCTGATCCATGTGAAGGGGGTACTTTACGTGGGTCCCGAAGCTCTGCCTGATATTTGTCTGATCCATGTACAGGAAGTGCTTTGCGTAAGTCTCAAAATTAGTCGAAGTGCTTTGCGTAAGTCCCAGAATTAGTCGAGATAAGCGTAAACTGGTCTGGACACCCAGTCATACAAAAAATAAAATAAAATAAGATAAGCTATAAATAAAATAAGAAAAAAGATAAGCTATAGTAGGTTGTTAGACACGGGATTTATTCAATAATTAGTAGATATGCAAAGGTGAATTTTGCACTACTATATAGTAATGGGAACCCTGTGAACAATATGAGTAATTTAGGAACTGAAACCTTTAAATAAAAGAACACTGTAAGTCCCTTTGATTTTTTTTTTTTTTTTTATCAACAAAAAAAAAAATTGATTTTATTAATAATAAACATGAAAGTACAATCAGAAAGATAGACTTATCTCTCTCTCTCTCTCTCTCTCTCTCTCTCTCTCTAAAAACCTCCTTCCCCGGCCTCTTTTTGGGCTGGCCGGCCGTCGCCTTTGGCTATGGCGGTCGGCTGGCCTAGCTCCTTCCGGCCTCTTTTTGGCCTAGCTCTTTCCGCCTGTTAGTTTCTTTCATTCAATAAACGTGAGTCCCCTATTTTCCCTACCGAGGTGTTCGGCGTTGTTGCGGTAGAGTTTTTTGGTGGTGTGTCGGGGACCGTTACAGCTGATTCATCAGGGGTCGTCCAGGATTTTCATTCAAGCGCTCTCTTGCAAGTAGGAGCTTGAGGGGTGAACTCCGGTTCAGATTGGTGGAGTAGTTTTGATGCTCTATTTGGGCGGAAACATGGGTGTCGTTGGCGATCCAGTTCTGTCTGGTTTTCACTCAAGCGCTCCTCTTCGAGTGAGAGTTTGAGGAGTGAACTTCTTCCATTGTTATGGAGGTGTCCCAGAGGGTGGTGGGTGTTCGGTGGGTGTGTGGTTCCGCGGGGTGAGTAAGGTGAAGAACTGCTGGTTTCAAAGTTATCCTTTTAGCCTCAGTCGAGGAAACACTTTTGGTCGGTGAGGAGTTTTGGAAATACTATCACCACCACTGGAGAGGAGTTCGGCATTGCAGCAAATGTTGAAGCTGCGCTGTCAAGTTTAGCAGGGGAGTTGCAGCGGCAGGGTTGGTGTTTTCCGGTGTTGGCTTTGGTGTTGTTCTTGGTCGGAATAACAGCATAGGCGTGTGTGTGGGCAGAGTAGCAGGGGATAGGTGAGGGCCTCGGAATAGCAGCATAGGTGAGGACCTGGGGAGTTGTAGCTGAAGCATAGGCGTGGTTGGTGTGGGCTGAAGTGAGGTGTAGCAACGTAGGTGTGGGCTGCAGTAGAGGCGTGGTGTTTGCTTGTGGAGTTGTAGCAGCATAGGTGTTAGGTGATTTTTGGGTTGATCAGTGGTGTTTGGTGGGTTGATTTTGTGGGGATTTATGTATTTTAATTTTCTAGTTAAGTTCTTCTTAACTTTTCTGCTTTAAACAAAAAAATCGTAAGGCCAAGGAGTTAGTTGTATGGGTGCGAGTAGCAATAGTAGGGATATTTTTATACTTTCCGAATCTCTCTCGATGCATGTCATCTTCCTGTACCTTTAATTTCATGTTGTTAATGAAATTTTTCTTTACTGATCAAAAAAAAAAAAAAAGATAGACAACACCAGATCAAGTTATGAAGAAAACGATATCATGTCTAAAAACTATCATATTTCAATTAGGTTTGCAATTGAAAACAAGCAAATCGTATGCATCATACATACATAGCTAATAGCACCAACCTAGTTGGCAAGACACCAAGGGCGTGTTTGATTCGCCGGATTAGGGGGGGACTATCCACTATTTGGATTGTAATCCAAATAGTGCTCTTTATCCGCCGTTTGATTTTTTTTTAGTCCACCGGACTCCATGTCCGGCCGGACTCCTTATCCCCCATATGGGGGACTATTGTGTCCTAGGGGGGGTATGGGATAGTTTTTGGGGGACTATCCACTGTTGGGATTAGGTGGTCAAAATGACCATTTTGACCCTCTACTATTTAATTATGTATTATATTTAATAAAATTCAATAAAATTTAAATGTCTCAATTTAAAAATAAAATAATTTTATTTAACTTTTTATTGATGTTTTATTTATTTAATTTTTTAAAATAATTTTTTATAGATATTTTATTTTATTTTATTTCATTATTTAAATTTAATAGATGTTTTATTTAATTTCATTGTTTGATTATTATTATTTTTAAAAACAAATTTATTTAAAATTTTAATTAAAAAAATAATATATATTTTTATTGATATTTTATTTATTTATTTATTTATTTTAAAAAAAATAAATTTATTTAATTGTGTAAAAAATAAAATAAAATAAATTTTTATTTAATCTAGCTAAAAATAATTAAAATATTAAAGATATGTTTAATATTGCTATTACTTAGTAAACAATTGAAAAAGGGTAAAATAGTCTTTTGTTCATTTATCCTATCCAGTCCGTCCAACTAAACGTTGGATTCACTAAAAATAGTCATTTCCAGACATCTAATCCCATGAAAAAACAAACACAGGATACATATCCAATCCAACCAAATAGTCCGGGGGATTCACAGTCCCAGGACTCAAGTCCGATGGATTACAAGGATTGTAATCCATCGGACTATTAGTCCTGGGATACATTGTCCCCGGACTATTTGGTTGGACTGGATTTGTATCCCATGTTTGTTTAGTCATGGGATTAGATGTCTAGATTGGACTATTTTTAGTGAATCCAATATTTGTTTGGGATATTATGGAAAATGATAAATGCTCAAATGACTATTTTATCATTTTCAATTATTTACTAAATAATAGCAATATTAAACATAGCTTTAATATTTTAATTATTTTTAGCAAGATTAAATGAAAATTTATTTTATTTTATTTTTTGCACAATTAAATAAATTTATTTTAAAAAATTAAATAAATTAAATATAAATATAAATATATGTTATTTTTTAATTAAAATTTTAAATAAATTTATTTTAAATAATAAAAATAATTAAATAATGAAATAAAATAAAACATCTATTAAAATTTAAATAATGAAATTAAATAAAATATAAACAAAATTTTAAAAAAAAAATCAATAAAATATCTATAAAAAATATTTTAAAAAATTAAATAAATAAAACAAAAAAATTAAATAAAATTATTTTATTTTTAAATTGAGACATTTAAATTTTTTTGAAGTTTACTAAATATAATACATAATTAAATACTAGAAGGCAAAAATCTAATTTCATTATCTAATCCCATGAGATGAGTTATCTCACGGTTTCTATCCCACCCACCCCCCTCTCATGGAATAGGATAGTCCCACAAATATGGGACTAATAGTCCGGGGAAACTATTAGTCCGGAGCAAAACTTTTGAAACAAACAATGAACTATTAGTCCGGTGGGACTAATAGTCCAATCCCACACCATAATCCATCAAAACAAACCCACCCTAACAGCACAAACACCACCATCAAGATTCAATGACCATTGACCACTCACCCCTCAAAATACTAAACAAAACAAAGGAATGAAAGCAAATGAATGTAACCCAGGGGTGGGTGACATTGTGGTTAAGGCTTGGGGTTTAGCCCCAAGGTCACAGGTTCAATTTCCTCCCTCCTGGGCCAATCTCCTGGGCGAAACACAGTTGGTTAGGAGGTTGAATCTCAAGTTGTCTAATCAGCACTTGGTGTGGGTTCAATGCTTCCCCGCTGTGCGAGTCTTGACATAAGCGTAGCTTGTCTTGAGAGGTCAGAGCAAGTTCCCAAGTTATAATCTCCTCACTCGGAACAGCTAACAGGACACCTTGGTGATCTCTGCAAGGGGCGCTGCTGTAGACGTCCCCGAACGCCCCGGGAGGGTTAAGTCCCGTTCTGTTCATTTGGGCTCACTACAGTTCGAAGGACTCAAATGTCACGGTTCTTAATCTTGAACCCAAGAGTCCAAATCCGGCAAATCGATTTTAAAAACAGATATTTGAAAGAAGTGCCAAACATGGACTGCTTTGCCAGATACAGAGTCGCCACCTAAATGTTTTTGAATGGGAAATTTAGGAAACCCTGACTCGGTGCCAAAGGCCACGTGTCCGTCATCACCAAAGTTGCCTCGGCTCGGGAACTTGGGTACGATTGGGGAAGGTCACTTTGTGAGCACCCCCGCTCGTCCGGTCAAAGACCGGCCTCTACTAACCATGATATCTTATTTTGAAAACATTGTGAGTTCTTGTTCCGGTTATTAGCCTAGGTTACTATGTGATGCGCACAGCATACAAGTATAGACTGAATCGCCTGAATTGGAACAAAACATTTCATGTTTGTTTGTTTGAAAAATGGTTTGCTACCCGCAAGTAGGCTTAAAATGCAGATTTTGCCACCCTCAGGTGGGCTTAGAAAAGATGATTTTGCCGCTATCTAGTGGGCTTAAAACAAACATGTGATGAATTGTTCCAATCCAAATAACCCAACCTTCACCCACAGGCATTCAGGCAGTTATATCACATAAGCAGTTAACCTCATGGTAAGCATGCTATTCATGGCAACACTCACACGCATGCAAGGATGCTAAAGCATAAAACCTCACCGAGTACTCTGAGCCAAAACAGAAACTGATTAGAAATCATGCGTGATCCTAATTATACAGAAATGCCTAATGCAACACATGCAAAGATGCAACTATAGCAGGCTCGGCTATTCTAAACGTGGCATGAGGAATGCTACAACTAACACGTATTCAATTTGGAATTGAAATACAAATGCAGTTTGTATGATGCGCCGAGCCTGGTGCGTGCAAAACAGATGAATGATGCAAACATGCTGTCATACTGTATGCTAATTGAAATATGCCCTATATCTAACCATCATAAGTGGGTAAATAAAAGGGAAGAAAGACGTGGGGTTGGAAGACATACATCACACTCACCCACACTTATTACAATTATGCCCTCGCGCAGAGGGTCCGAATAAATAATAATACAGTCCCGAATGAAAGAATAATACAGTCCGAATAATACAGTCCACATAATATACAGATCCCTAATTAATTAACAAATTAACTAAGAAAAATAAAGCTGGCATGCAAGCCAGGGACTGCCTCAATTCTGCTCCGGATGATGGAATGATGCATGTTTGGACTGCTTTGCGCGGAAATCCACTGGGATGCCCCAATTAGCCTCTGTTTGCAATGTTTCTCGACATGCGTGCCAGACTCTGAAAATTTGCTGATTCTCCATTTTGCTGCAACAGAGAGCAGGAAAGGGGCATAGCAATGTATTTCACAAATATATGCATGGCTCGATCCTCGTGCCACCAATCACGCATATTGATGCATGATGGCCGAGGAGCCGAGTTGCACAACTCAATATAGGATGAATGCATATGAATGCTACAACAAAACCTAACTCCATCATGGATAATCCGGAGCGTCGGTGAATTGGGAATTGAGACACATTCCGTTACTTAGAGTACGAAACGCGCCTCGTTTCTCGTGCCCGGGGTAACTCTTATCCCGAACACGATGCGATATGCATGACATGCATGAAATGTAGCTAATATGCAATCCTAACATACACAATGTCATGGAATGGCATACACGCTATACGAGGTAATATACAACCGGGCATACACAATGCTATGGATGAAATGGCATACGCAATGCAATAATGGGCTTACACCAACATGAGAGAGCCTCAGCCACACTCACATAAGAGGCCATCAGATGAAAACAAGATATCTCGAAGTGCGTGCCCGCGGGCACGCAAACCGAGAACGGACCCTCGGGCACCGAAATGCCACTCTAATGAGACATAGCAAAGACATGGAATATGATATGCAAACATGCAAAAAAAAGTGGCAAAACGAGGGGCAAAACAGCCCCGAAATGAGGCGAAATAACACCCGATGCATGAAATGATCCCGAAACATGGATTTCAATGCATAAAATGGCCTACAGCTATACCATACATGCATAATTGATACATGACATGAAAAATAAGAAGCAAGGAAGCCCCAAAACTCACATTTTTACAGTACAAAATAAGGCCAAACAGCAATCACAAGTAGGGCTAAGATGGCATACAAAAATGGCTCCGCAAGGGAGGCAATGAGGCAAGTGGTAGATGCAAAGCCCAAATGGAAAAATACCCTTCTACAACACTGAAGAGGGGCTAAAAATATGAACCTTTACAGTAGATGACAAGCCTCAAATCAGTATGCAAACATGCTCAAAATGCAATGCAAGATTAAGGCCACAAGAGGGTATAACATGAGGTATATAAAGCATTCACCAAACAGCCAAAGACCCTTAATGAGATATTCCAAGAAGGTCAAAATATGGCCATTTTCAGTTCTGATCATGGCCGAAAACAGAAGCTAGATAAGCCTAAAAAAGCATGCAAAAATGGGGGCCAAAGAGGGGTATAATGGTAAGTGCTACATGGAGGCCCCCAACAGTGTTGAGCCCTTCTACAATGTTGTAGAGGGGCTCAAAATAATCTAACTCACAGTTTATATCATTCTCAAAAACAGATCACACATAGGCTAGAAATACCATGCAAGATAATGGCATACAAAGAGGTATTGAAGCAAGTACCAAATAGGGGGCTCAAACAGGGTTGAGCCCTCAAACAAACATGAAGAATGGCTCAAAAAAATGACCCTTTCAGTTAGGGTCGGAGCCCAAAACAGCAAGCAAATAGGGCTAAGAAATGGGACAAAAAAGTGCTACAAAAGAGGGAGATTGGCACTTACCCTTGAAGACCACTTCTTTGCGACCTCGTGGACCAAGGAATGTTGCTTCCTAGCTGCTGGAAAGCCCCCCAAGCTGCTGGAAATGGAGTGGTGGTGGTGGTGCTTGGTGGTAGTGAAGAAATGGAGCCAAAACTTGAGAAAATGAGAGAGAAATGGAGAGATATGTATCTATATCCTCCAAGCAAGTTTTTTAACCCTTGAGGGAGAGCTAGAGCTGCTGTGTGTATGCAAGGATGGAGGAGAAAAGGGAGAGAAAAGAGTGTAGTGTTTGGGATTAAGTTCCCTCCTCTACAAAAAGTCCCCCGAAATCAGATATTTTGGGGGAAAAAGCTATACAGCTGCAAGGCACACATCTCAAGGATCATGGCCGGCCTGCTATTTTTGTTGCAGGTGGCCGGCCGGCCACCCCCTATGGCCGGCCGGCCAAGGGGCAAAAGGCTCAAGAAGATTTTCTGGCCGGCCACCAGAGAAAGGTGTCCTCCCAGGTCTCCTCATCACAACCCTGTGGTTCAAAATTGGAAACTCTAAAACAGGAGAGAGAATAGGCCACTTTTAGGAGGGGTTCAAAAGGTTCAATCTGAATTACTGGCCGGCCATAGACTTTTAGGGTCCTCCCATGTGTGTACAACACAAATATGTGGTTTGGAATTGAAGAAAATGGCCCTAGGGTAGTCAACATTGGCTCGGAAGTGAGAAAAACGGGCGTCGGAGGGCGCCGGAGGAACATAACTGGTTGCTGAGACAATTGCTGGCCTCCCACCCTTCAGTGACCTTCCTGGTGATAAAACAGAGGTACCTGCCAAAAATGAACGAAAACCGATGCAAAACGAATGCTCGGGGGCCAAAACACGCAGTTCGGGGTCCCGAAAATAGGCTGTTAAGCACCGAAAGTGGCATTCGACCACGAAGTGGGTCTCTCAGACCTCAGTGTCCCTAAAAAGGGAGTAAATAAGATGCATGCCAAAAACCGGAGCAGTCGGAGATGGTTAGGCGGTCCCGAACCGAGGCACACGGCCTGACGGCTCCGAAAACCGGGAACCGGGCTTCGAAATGGGCAAAATGGCCTACGGCCACGAAATGTAGCCCACGGCCACTGAGAGATGGTCTACGGGACCTCTCCCTCCCTTCAGGAAAAGAAACAGAGGAAACCGAGTCTGGTTCGCAAACCGAGACAAGGTACAGAAGAGGGTTCGGAAGTCCGGAGGCAGGGCTCACGGCCGTGACTCTAAGACTTCTGAACGAGCACAATATGCAACATCACCGAGCGCTCAATCGGTGACGTCTGAGTCTTAAGGTCGGTCAAAAATGGGGTGTCTACAGTTGCCTCTCTTTGACAGAACTCGGAAGTCACAAGTGACGGGAGTGAATGTCAAAGCCCAGAGACGACCCATTTTTGACAAGGCCGAAGACTTAGACAATCATATAAGATGCACAGAGATATGTGCCCGCAGGCAGGGAGCAAAATGCAAAACGATATGCACGTAGCAGATGTAACTTAATGATCATGCAAATGCAGCAAGCTGTAATGAAGCAAGTATTTATAATAGATGCAACAGTTTTAAGCAAGAATGCAAAGCAACAACTACATTTCATGCAGTCAGGAATGCGGAGAATTATTCAGTTCTCGTCGCGTCTCACACGGAGAAGATACGATACCTGCGCGATTCGTCTGGTCGCACCAGCCTCAAATGAACCGTACATACAAATATCGTGCCTGCAAAAAAGAGAAATTCAACAAGAACAATATGCTAACAACATATATTCAATGTGATTCCTGTGATTCCGAAAGTTTGACACACGCAGTGTCGGCGAGTAAATGTATCACAATGCAAGAAAGGAACGTGCGTGACAACGCATGCTCGAGCACAGAGGTACGGTACACCAAGAAAACATGCATGACAATGCAAAATGCTCATGAGAATGCAAGTTATGTGCACAACAATGCAAAACGAGCATAAATCAGGGTGCCCGTTTGTTGCGAAACAACGAGTAAGGAAACGCGCATTTCGGCGAATGCGACTCGATCGCGGCCTCTGGTTCACCTCCCGGAGAGGTTACAACATGCTTAAAAAGGATACACTCTGATTTTGATGAGTGATGATGAGACACATGTCAGAAATTGCAGCTGAAGTTCCGGCGGAACAATTTCGCGCCAGAAAGTACACTTTTCTTGAACTTTTTCAGGTCCCGGGAACTCCAATCTTCCTCAAAATTTGCAGAGAGCTAGGTGAGCATGTGGGGGACATGGCCGGCCAGCTGGTTGCCCAAGGGGAGGCTGCCGACCACTTTCCAAAAAGCAAATGGCCGGCCAGCCAGAAAAGGTGGCCGGCCGGCCACCTGCCCAAATCCGGGGGCAACTTTGTCTTTTCACCTCATTTTCTTTATATTCTCTCATCCATTCACTTCGAGCTCACACCCACACCTGCGAAATCTTCTCCTCTTGCCTCCCAAACCATTTTTTTTCTTCAGATCTGCACTTTATACGCGTTTTTCAGCCTCCCACGCAAGTTGTTTTTGCAAAAACATTCGATTTTAAGCACTTTGGACCGATTAAATTTTGATTTCGGGGCTTCTTTTCTCATTTTCACCACTTGAGGTAAGTTAGTCTCAATATTTGGAAGATTTGCTCGGGAGTTGACTTTTGTTGACTTTTCCATTTCCCGAGAGTTGACTTTTGTTGACTTTTTCCAATTTTGGCTCATTTTTGCTCATTTTTGCTCCTTTTGCAGATCTTTCGAAATGGCGGGTAATTTCCCTCATGGTGGAGGTCCTCCAGGTGCCGGGGATGATTTCGATATCATGACGCTGCCCCCGAGGGTCCGCCCCTTTATTCCCGAGAGATACGCCCCGTCGGTACACATTCTTCCGCGGGCCATTTTTCGTCATTTTACTGACTTCAACGATCGGGCACCCGGAGATCTACTTCTACGAGAGTCGGAGCATCACCTTTCTTATGAGGCACGAGAGGTATTTTACTTCATTTTCTGTATTTTTCGTGCATTTCATACCTTTGCCATGCTTGAACACACAGTTTAGCCTATGACATAGTACTTTGCTTGCATCCTGAACATGTGGTTTAAACACTTGAATTTCTGAACACTAGGCTCATCGATTGATTGTGAATGCACGGTACACATTAGTTAAGAATTGAACACACGGCTCAAACACTGATTTGTCGCACACACAGCCTGAATTTGAAGGTGAACACACAGCACACACTGACTAAGAGTAGAACACACAGTCCCAAACTCTGATTTTCTGAACACACAGTCCAACTTGATGGTGAACACACAGCCCACACTGATTGAGAGTAGAACACGCAGTCCCAAACTCTGATTTTCTGAACACACAGTTCTAGTTGATGGTGAACACACAGCCCACACTGATTGAGAGTAGAACACGCAGTCCCAAACTCTGATTTTCTGAACACACAGTCCAAGTTGATGGTGAACACACAGCCCACACTGATTGAGAGTAGAACACACAGTCCAAACTCTGATTTTCTGAACACACAGTTCTAGTTGATGGTGAACACACAGCCCACACTGATTGAGAGTAGAACACGCAGCCCTAACTCTGATTTTCTGAACACACAGTCCAAGTTGATGGTGAACACACAGCCCACACTGATTGAGAGTAGAACACGCAGTCCCAAACTCTGATTTTCTGAACACACAGTCCAAGTTGATGGTGAACACATAGCCCACACTGATTGAGAGTAGAACACGTAGCCCTAACTCTGATTTTCTGAACACACAGCCCAGACACTGATTTTCTGAACACACAGCCCAGAACACTGATTTTCTGAACACACAGCCCAGACACTGATTTTCTGAACACACAGCCCAGAACACTGATTTTCTGAACACACAGCCCAGAACACTGATTTTCTGAACACACAGCCCAGATTTTGATATCGAACACAGCTTATTTACTTGCGCTTGCACACAGCTCATTCATTTCATTTGCACACGGCTCATTCATTTCATTTGCACACGGCTCATTCATTTCATGCTGACACGTGCATTCATTTCATTTGCACACGGCTTATTCATTTCATTTGCACACGGCTTATTCATTTCATTTGCACACAGCTCATTTATTTCATTTGCACACGGCTCATTCATTTCATTTGCACACGGCTCATTCATTTCATTTGCACACGGCTCATTCATTCTGAATGCAGGTTGGCTCTCGTACCGTACGAGGATACGGCTCCACTGCTGCGAGAGAGTGGTATACCGAGCTCCCGGAGGCTGTCCGGGATTTGGTTGATTTAGCAGGGTTCGGGGCCTTCTGCATGGGGTTATCACATTGTCCTGCCAGTAGGACACTGTTAGCCGCTTTGGTGGAGAGATGGTGGGACACCACCAATTCCTTCCATTTTTCCGCTACCGGGGATTTGACCATAACCCCGCTAGATTTCGCCGTACTTACCGGTCTGGACATAGGAGGTTGGCCCATTCCTTATGACGAGGATATGGGCGAATGGGAGGCCGCTTGGGTACATCTGTTGGGGGCCCGCCCGCCTGTGGACAGAGCTTCTAGGACAGTCCGGTACACCTGGTTCTCTTCCCGTTCTCGGAGGCTGGAGATAGAGCCCGAGTCTCCTGAGGAGGTTGAGCAGTACACCCGCGGTTTCCTTATGTTCCTCTTTGGTACCACTCTGTTTGCTGATAGGGGGAACACTGTCGGGTTGTATCTTTTGAGTGCCCTAGTGGACCTATCACAGGTCAGTCGGTACGACTGGGGTGGCGCCGGCCTGGCTACCCTCTATTGCTATATGAGCGCGGCCTCTCGCGGGCGGGGAGACTTACTCAGCGGCTATTGAAGAGCTTAGGAGGTACGTTCTGTCCTTTTGATTTACATTTCTGCTCCTCATTACTTGTTCATTGCACACACGGCGCACTTTACATTCTGTATTTTGCCCTCAGCACTTTGTATTTACATTCCGCACTACTTTTCTCAGCTATGGGTCTACGTATATTTTCCGACGTTAGCCCCGGAGATGGAGGTGGCAGGGCCTCTTATGACCCCGTTCTCATTGGTATTCGAGGGCCAGCACCGGCCAAGACCTCGAGAGACTCTCTTCTACCTGCGACAGTATTTTGACACTGTTCGGACGACAGAGGTATTTCAGAACTCTCAGTTCTCTTCCGTTTTCATCTTTAATTTGCCCTGTATATTCCCGATTTCTGATTGATTTATGCACTGGTTATCCGCAGATTACGTGGCAGCCCAGGGCAGTCTTGGGCGATGGTCTCCGATTTCAGTATGCTGGGGGATCGAGCACTTCCCAGTACAGGATCCTGCTCGAGGGGCCGGTTGGTAGGGCATGGTTCCTGGGGGAACGTTTTTTGCGTCAGGTGTGGGGGTACGTTTCTCAGGACCCTCCTGCCGCACCTCCAGCCACTATGCGGACTGCTGATAGACTCTCTACCCAGGAGGTCGTTAGTGCTATGCAGGGCACCGTTGCTTTGCTACATCTCACGGACGGGGACTACGCCACTTATCGTCACACATATCTGATGCCTCCCTTGACGGGAGTGCGTGCTCCGCCACTGAGGCCTGCCGATGTACCATCTTCGAGCCGGGCTCGTGCTACGGATATCCCCTCCTCCAGCAGGGCTGGTACATCTCGAGGTGGGGGTGGGTCGATTCCCCCGATCCCTCCGACTTTTCATCATCCTGGGTGGCCAGACATGCCGACCGAGTTGACGAGTTGGCGATTCGGGGCTCCTTACCAGGTCTCGCTAGAGCCTCCTCTTCCTGACCACAGATATGTCAGAGACCCTGATTCACCACCGGTATGTTTTACAGCTTTGATTTATCAGTCGAATATTTTGGACATTCATTCCTTTACTGATAGTTTTGCATTTGTATCCGTAGCCTCCAGTTGAGTACATGGATGAGATGCTTGGGATGCTGGCCACATTCGAGGGCATGATCCTACGAAGGGAGGCGCAGATGGCCATTATGGGCGTGTAGGTACTGTCCATCTTTCCTGCATTTATCATATTTCTGGCGACACGCTGGTTTTGAACATTCTGCTGTATTGATAGGCTGTGTAGGGCACATCTGACACACACCCCACTCGCGAACATTCTGCTTTTCATATTTGAACTGATGTATTGAACTCTTCACTTTCAGATGCCTCCTGTATACGCACCGCCGCGGGCTGGGCCACCCGGGCCTTCTCAGAGAGGTCGAGGTGCTGGGCCATCTGGGCCCTTTCGAGGAGCTAGGCCATCCAGGCCTTCTCAGGGAGCAGGGCCATCCAGGCCTTTCCGAGGAGCTCGAGGAGCGGGGTCGTCTCGCAGACGTAGGGCACATGTTATAGAGGCAGAGCCTGATGAGGAGGATGAGGAGGAGGTCGCAGATCGTGAGTCAGAGACATCTGCTGAGGAGGGGGGCTCCGGCCTTTGTTCCGGGAGTGGAAGCGAGGCTGAGGGGGATCCTGAGGATGACAGCTCCGACCCGGATGGTGATGATGGTGCAGAGGTTGTCCCGCAGAAGAGGATGAGGGGGCCTCCTCATTCCCGCTCCCGAGGATATTGATGTTATTTCCTGCTTTATTTTACTTTTTGCTAGTAGTTTGTAGCACTTTGCACATTGTTAGGCAGTTTTATTTTCTGTAAAACTTGTACCTCTATTTTGTTGCAAAACATGATGGAATGAAACAGCTTTTGAAAAGGTGTTTGTATTTGAAACTCTTAGCATCGCATCGCATCATTTTGCACAAAAATAGAATTGAATGGGAATGTGCTCTGTGTATTTACCGGGTCAAGTAATGAACCGACGCAACAAATCAAACAACTCGACTCACTAAGAAATAACAGAATCTTAGCAAGTTTACAACTCGATAAGCAAAATACAACAATGTTAACGACTCGATAAACAAGACATAACAAAATTGCATAAACAAAAGGTAATAACTCAAAACACAAAATGCGACAGCTCGACAAAACTTACAACTCGATAAACAAAGCAACAACTCGATAAGCAAAAAACAACAAAGCGTACTTCGGACGGACAATCTGGATGATAGAACGCATCCGAAACTGAGAGAAATGGAGGCCTTCGACATCCTTGATGCACAGAAATGCCTCAAACTTCCTTCCGGAGGGCAAAACAGGACCAATGTATGGCCGGCCACATTTTGCATCTGGGGACTGAAGGGTGGCCGGCCGGCCAGTTTTTGAAACAAAGATGGCTGGCCTGCTAGAATAGATGGCCGGCCACCTTTCCTGCAACTCTCAGAATTTTGACACTTGTCCTCGAATAGTGTTTTACCCCCCTATAAAGCTCCAACTTTGGAACTCTTTCATTTCATCACTGCTTTGCACAAAAATGGAGGCATTTCTCGTAGAAAATCTCACATCTTGGATCTCTTCTTTAGATGGCTCAGAAAAGTTGAACTTCCGGGGTTTCGGCTTGAATGCACTATTCACGCTGGGCCGGACTTCACTGCATCTTCCTTTCCTCTATGCCGCGGTGAGATTTTGGAACCCAGTGACGCACGTCTTTAGCTTCGGAGGGCAAGAGGTATGTCCCACTTTTGAAGATTTTCAAGTTTTGATAGAATCCGAGCGAGGTGAGGAAATTTTGCCCCAACTCAATTTTGGCTGTGCCCAAACCCTAGGGCGGATGTGCGGACTCAATGCACATGATGCTCGATCCCTGATTTGTAACGGAATGTTGGATATCCCAAGCCTGATTTACCGGTTCTCCGATGCTGGTGACCGCAGCGACCATCATTGGCAAGGCTTCCGGCGACACGCCCTCTGTTTATGCATGTTATCTCATTTTCTGTTTGCCTCGAGCTTTGGAGGATCCAGCGTCCGTCTGATTGAAGTGGCCCAAGGCTTGAAAGAAGGAAGGAGTTGCATCGCCATGACATTGGCGGAGACACTGATGGGCTTGGATGCTTTCTACTGTCGGGAGACAACTAGATTTGCAGGGAGTCCACTACTGCTGCAGGTAATGTTTCCCACCCGATCTCACATATGTATTTGCTCACATCACTCGGCCCTCAGGCTCGGTTTTTTTCTCACAAAACCCTCATCTTACTTTTCTCTCATCGTACATCTCTCTATTCTTTATTCTCTCATTTTTCATCCCTCCCCAGATATGGTTGATGGATAAATTGCAAGTTGTGGACTCTTGTCCTGCTTACTCAGCCCGCGGCTATTTCTTTCGACAACGCCTAGTCGACGCCCTTGATGAGGGATGGTGGTTTGAATGGATGTGCAATTTGCCGGCAGATCGCATTGCGTGGCGCTGCCTTTGGCTCAATCTCCCGGCAATGAGCTACAGCATGTCTCGGCAGGTCGAGATTCGATTGATCGGCTTGACTCACTGCGTATTCTATTTCCCATTCCGTATTCTGCGCTAGTTTGGCCATGATCAGACTTGCCCACCAGAGGGGATAGCGTATCCGGCTACATTTCCAGTTCGAGGCGCACAGCTGGCTCGGCAGGCCGCAGCATGGGGAAATAGAGAGCTCCTGGCTCCCGCTCCCACTTTTAGTTGCACTTTGTCTGACGAGTGTTGGGATTGGCTCAACGAAGAAGCACAGGTTGGGCCTAGGTTGGCATTAGAGGTTTCAACTAGCTCTGGCAGGGGGCGCAGGGACACCTGACTTGACTATGCCCCGGATTTATTGCTTTACTAGTACTTTCAAGTTTTCATTATGAGTGTAATAAAAAGCAACCTCAATTGTATGCAAGAGCAAGATAACTCTGTTTTGAAATCAATGAAATTGAAGGTTGTGGTACTGAAAATTCTCCGCTTTGGTCCAAAAATGGTCTTAGTTGTGAAAAGATTAATTTGAACAAAGTCAATTTTTATTAAAACTTTTCAAAACTATTTTCGATATGGATCAGAACTGGACACGCCTGAGATCTGTCACTGAGATGCACAACTCCAGATCCTAGCAACTGGAAAGTTGCCCCTAGTCTGAATAGCACCGCGGCACTGTGTGGCAACGGAAAGTTGCCCCTAGTCTGGATGGTGCCGCAACACTTCATTGCAACGGAAAGTTGCCCCTAGTCTGAATAGCACTGTAGATAAATGCTGATGAATAGAGATGACTGAGATGATCAAATGGACAACGTTGATCGGGGAAAAGATTGTGGCTGAACTTCAGGATGAAGCTGCCTACATATCCCAAAGATGGGAATCAAGCCTTACGTAGTTCAGGCTTGGGTTCACTCGGGTATTTTCACTCTCTTTTTGCGCTCTAACTTTTGCCAAGGCCGCCTTTTGCGGGTTTTCAACCTTGCGAGCTCAGTTTTTATAATTTCAAATTTTCTGTGCTCTGAGTTTTGCCTAGGTCGCTGTAACAACGCCCGCGGGGGACCTCGCTACAGCTCGGACTCTTCCGTTTGAAGTGTTGCGGTTCTAAATCTGAACCAAAGAGTCCAACTCTGGCAAATCGTTTTGAAGAAAAACAGATTTTTGAAAAGTAGTGCTTGGTGAATTCAGATTGACGGACAGCATCTTGCTGCATGGCTTTCATACTATCCTGGAGTTGGCGCACCATCTCTTCCAAACTCGACATATTGTCCTGATCTAACTGAGCAATCGGTATATCTGTGTCTGCAGTAGGCTCGGAAATCTCAACCCGACTGCTCAAAGGTCACTGATCTGGTAGCTGTTATACTGGTGGTCTGTGCCTGACTAGCCTTCTCTGGCCCTGATTACCCTTGAACTGAGTCTCTGACCTGACAAAGTCTATCAACACGAGTCCAATGCACCCAGGGGATATTGGAGCTTTCTGAAGCTATAGTTCCAAGACTACCTAGCAAAAGAGAAAACAGACAGCATCTCAGCTCAACTTCACTGGAACTGATACGAGCAAAGCTGAACGACTGTATTCTATTACTGATCACTGTTTCCCGAAACCACTGCCCCAAATCTGAATCTGATACCCGCAGATATAACTGTTTCTTAAAATACTGATATTGGTGCCCGCAGGCCAGATACCCAGACTCGCAAACTGGTATATGCATTCCCTGTAGAGATACACTCTAAAAGCACATAGCAAGTAAATGAGAGCCAATACACCCCTATGTTGGGGTAGGGTTTCCCTGTCCTATTTTGTCAGGAGCTAGGGTTTCACTACGCACACAGCGGTTTCAAACAACCTAACATTGGGTAAGCAACCTGTCCTAGTTTGGAATGGTCACTATGGATTCCGAATATGCACTAGGTCGAATGGTCGAAAAGGGTGCCCCGGTAAAACCGGGGTTTGTGTTCCCATGCTGGCAGAGCCCGCAACCGGTCAGCCTTATGGTCATGCCTTGACAAGACAAGCCTCCAGCAAACCGCTCAGGAATAGCAGATGGCCAACACGGTGTCCTAGGCGCACCAATGCACATGCAATGCAAAGAAACACATAAGTGTAGTCAAAACAGGATATCACGAGTTCGAGTCAAGCTCTCTAAAAATCCCCAGCAGAGTCGCCAGAAACTGTAACAACGCCCGCGGGGGACCTCGCTACAGCTCGGACTCTTCCGTTTGAAGTGTTGCGGTTCTAAATCTGAACCAAAGAGTCCAACTCTGGCAAATCGTTTTGAAGAAAAACAGATTTTTGAAAAGTAGTGCCAAACATGGACTGCTTTGCCAGATTACAGAGTCGCCACCTAAATATTTTTAAAATGGGAAATTTAGGAAACCCTGACTCGGTGCCGAAGGCCACGTGTCCGTCATCACCAAAGTGGTCTTGGCTCGGGAGCTTGGGTACGATCGGGGAAGGTCAGCTATGAGCACCCCCTTTCGCCCGGTCCGAAGACCGGCCTCTACTAACCATGATATCCAATTTTGAAAACTTTATGCGTTCTTATTCCGGTTATTAGCCTAGAATTACTATGTTGTGCGCACAGCAAACAAGTATAGACTAGATCGCCTAATTTGGAAATAAGCATTGCATATCCGTCTTGTTTGGAAAACAGTTTGAAATTGCTACTCGCGAGTAGGCTAAAACACGGATTTCAATGAGTATTCCCAACTCAAGTAATCCAACCTCCACCCACAGGCATTCAAGCAGTTTATCACATAAGCACTTAGCCGCATGGCAGGCATACTGTCATGTTAACATTCACACGCATGCGACATGCTAAAGCATAAAACTTACATCGTACTCCGTGCCAAAACAAGAAACCAGTTAGCAAAACATGCATGACCTAGTTTATGTTAAGTGACTAATGCATCGCATACGGAATGTAATCTAGACAGGCTCGGCTATCCTAAGCATGGCACATGAAATGCAACAACTATCACGTATTCAATTTGGAATTGAAAGTACGATGCAGTTTGTATGATGTACCGAGCCCGATGTATGTAAACAAATACATGAATGCATGCATGCATTGCATAAGGTATGCTAATTTAGATGTGCCCTAATCTACCATCATAAGCAGGTAAATAAAAGGGTTGAAAGAAATGGGGGTTGGAAGACATGCACCCACTCACACACACTTATTACAAATTTACCCTCGCTCGGAGGGACCAAAAGAATAATACAGTCCAAAAATAAATGAATAAATATTACAAATTCTAATTACTGAATAAATAAATGTGAAATAAAAAGGGGGCCACAGCCCCTCGCCTCGGGATGCGCGAATGATGCATGCTCGATGTCCGCCTTGCCCGGGAATCCCGCACCATGCCACTATTGCCTCTGTTTTGCACTGCCCTGTCTCCAAAAATTGCCAAAGTCCTGGGAAGCCTTCCACATATTCTGAAGATCACCACCGGCTGGAGGGTTTTGCCACCGGCTGCGGGGTTTGACCACCGGCTGCAATTGATAGTTATCGGCACAAAAAGATTGCCGGTCGGCACTAAAGAGTGCCGGTCGGCACTAAATTCCTGCAGGAGACAGTTTTGACAGCAGCAGATAGCAACAGAGCATGGTATGGAATTTTGGGACAAATGTATGCACGGACACACTCCCTATCATGCAATAGACTCAAGGGAGCATGGCCTTCGACCCCCGGGCCATCAATCCCGCATTTCAATGCATGATGGCCCGAAAGCCAAGTTAGCAACTTTCAATGGAATGGAATGCAAGCACAAACAAACAAGAGGCCCAACCTCTATCATGGTGATTCAAGAGGCAAGGTATGCATGCCAAATGCAACCTAAACATGTGAGCTAAGTATGCAATATGAGCATAAAGGCAAGTATGCAAACATGCAACATGTATTAGGCACACAACCTAAACCAACAAGCATGGCATGCAACAAACATGCAACAATGGACTTAAACTAACATGGATAGCTCACAAGCATGCCAAAATCAACAGCCATAAGATAAAAAAGAGATGCCTCGAAATGCGTGCATACGGGCACGCAAATCGAGGCGATGGCATACAAGCATGAAATAGCATACAATATACAAAATGGACTTATACTTAACATGAGAGCCTCAGCCACACTCACATAAGAGGCCGATGGGTGAAAATGGGATGCCTCGAAATGCGTGCACACGGGCACGCAAACCGGGGCGATGGCATACAAGCATGAAATGGCACTCTAATGAAACATGAAGCATGGCATACTACACGTACAAATTTCAGTAGCTAAATGAGGGGCAAGACAGCCCCGAAACAAGGCGAAATGACACCCGATGCATGGAATCACTCCCGAAATGCAAAACTAGGCCTCCGAAATGGCCTATAGCTATGCTAAACATGCATTATATGAACATGGTATGAATAGACAGCAGCTAGACAGCCCAAATATAAGCACATTTTCAGTATAAGACAGCCCCAAAATCAGTAAGCATACAAGGCTAACAAACCATGCAAAAATGAGGCTAAAACAAGGATTTCAAAGCAAGTAGCATAAGGATCATCCAAACAATGTTGATCCCTTCAACAATGTTGAAGAAGGGCTCAAAATAAGCCTACTTACAGCTTACATCAAGCCCCAAAACAGATCATACATCAGCCAAATATTCTATGCAAGAAACATGGCATACAAGGGGGTAAAGAGATAGGTGCTAGATGCTATCATCAAACAGCCAAATACCCTTCATGAGACATGTAGAGGGGGGAAAAATAAGCCACTTTTCAGGCCTGTCGAAGGCCCAAAAATGGAAGCATGGTAGGCTAAAGAAACATGCAACAAAATAAGGACCCAAGAGGGTATTGAAGCAAGTCATACATGGGGGTCCCAAACAAGGTTGATCCCTTCTTCAATGTTGAAGAAGGGCTCAAAACAAGCCTCTTTGTAGTTTACATCGAAGCTCAAAAATACATGCAACTATGGCTTAGATATGAACCAAGAAAATGCTAGTTTTGGGGAAAAGTGTGCTTACCCTTGTAGACCAACAAACCAGCACCTCTTGGACCAAGTTTAGGTGCTCCTAAGCTTTGAAGAACAGCCCCAAGTCGCTGGAATGGAGCAAGGGTGCCTTGTGCTATGAGTTGTAGGGGAAATGGCCCAAGAACAAGGTTGTTTGGAGGTGAAATGAGATAGATATAGAGAGGGAGGTGAGATATATATCTATATATCAGATATGCATATATAAATCTCTGGTTTTTTGTTCAAACCATCCAACCCTAGCAATGGAGAGGAAGGCCTCTCTTAAATAGACAAAGCTTAGCTTCCAAAACAAGCTTCAAAGGGTCAAAAGAGTTCAAGGGGGGGGTGCAAGGCTTATTCAACAAGCTTGGACAGCTGGTAGGCTTCTTGAGGAAGCCAAGACAAGGGGTCAAGGCTTCCTCAAGAAGCCTTGAGCAAAGGGTGCAAAATAAGGGCCAAAAGGGTGCAAAATAGGCACATGGATGCACGTGGATCTGATTCTGTGCTGGTATGCACCAGGCTTGGGGGGTGCAAAGGGTTCAGGTCGGCCAGAAGGTTCGATCATCGGCCAAAATAAAGTGCCGGTCGGCACTATATAGTGCCGGTCGGCTAAATAGAGTGCCGATGGATGATTCCTTGGTCAAAAAAAGGCCAGTGGGTATGCAAATCGAAGCCCCGGAAGTTAGCTTTCCAATGGCGCAAACCTTGCATTAAAATTCCTTCTGTGGAAAAAGTTATGCCCTTTTTGGTGAAGCTGCGCAGACTCGATCCAACCGGGATGATGCCCAGCTTCAACCAATCATATCTCCTCCACCCGGACTTGGCTTTGGGAGATTCTTGAGTACAAAGTGAAGCCCCGGAAGTCTTCTTTCCAACGATGGTGGCCTCATAGGTAAATTCCAAGTGTGCAATTGAATAAGCCCGATTCAGCGAGGGCTGCTCGATTCTCTCCTACCCGGATTCATGCCGAACTTCTCCCAGACCAGTTTTCTCCCCTTCTCTCCTCTTTTCTTCAACTCCAAACCCCTAAACAAAGTGTTTTGAAGGGTTTGCCTCTCTCCTTGCCGAAGGAACTGAACCTGTGCCCTGCACATCTCTCAACACCGAGCAAACCATCAGTAATGCCCAAGTCTTGAGGGCGGTCAAAAATGGGGTGTCTACAGTCGCCCTTTCAGGTTTTCGGCCTAGCGAGCCTCTCAGGGGTAGTATTTCTTCAACTTGTCCATGTTGATCGGTTAGGAAAACTCTAAGCCATCTAGATCCATCAGAACCACAGCTCCACCTGACCAGATTGACTTGATGATGTAGGGACCAGTCCAATTAGGTCTGAACTTGCCCCTTGGGTCGTGGATGGGAGCTCGGTTGTCCTTGAGCGCCAAATCTCCTTCTTTTAAATTCCTGGACTTAACCTTCTTGTTGAAAGCCCGGGCAATTCTGCGTTGATAGCCTTGAATGTGGTACAGTGCTTTCAGTCTTCTTTCATCGAAAAGCATAAGTTCCTCGAATCTGCTCTGTTGCCAGTCTGCCTCGGCTATTTGACACTCGGCCAATACTCGTAATGACGGAACCTCAATCTCAATAGGTAGAACAGCCTCCATCCATAGACCAGAGAATACAGAGTCGCCCCAGTAGAAGTTCTGATTGAAGTCCGGTAGCCCCACAGAGCAAACGACAGCTTATCTGGCCAGTCCCGGTAGGTTTCCACCATCTTCTGCAGTATGTGCTTGATATTCTTGTTGGCGGCCTCAACCGCTCCATTGGTTTGCGGCCGATAGGTAGACGACTTATGAAAAGCCACATTGTATTTCTCTAACAAATCAATCACCTCCTTCTTGAAGTGGGAACCATTGTCTGAAATTATTTCGTTTGGGACCCCGTAGCGACAGATGATGTTGTTTCTGATAAATTTCGCGACGTGCGAAGCCTTTAGCACCGCATAAGATTGGGCCTCAACCCACTTTGTGAAATAATCTATCGCTACCAAGATGAACTCATGCCCATTCGACCCCTTCGGCGTAACTGCTCCGATTACATCAATTCCCCAGACTGAAAACGGCCATGGCGAAGTCATGTTATATAGCTTTGATGGCGGAATGTTCATGCGATTTGTATGAATCTGACATTTGTGGCATCACCGGACGAAACCAATACAATCCTCCTCCATGGTGGACCAGTAATAACCCTGTCTAAGGATCTTCCGTGCCAACATTACCCCATTCATGTGCGCACTACATTCTCCCCCGTGGATGGCTTCCATCAGACGCTTTGACTCTTCGGCATCAACGCACAGTTTATGCATTCCCAGATGACCCCTTTTATACAGTTTACCCCCGCAGATGATGAACTGAACTGCCATTCTCCTGATTGCTCTTTTGTCTTTGGCATTTACCCCTGGCGGGTATGTTTCTTTCTCCAAGAAGTTCCAGATGTCGTAATACCAGGGGTGTTCGTCCTGAACTTCATCTATAGCGGCAATCGACTCGTAGGCAGGTGCAAATTTTTGGTCGATGATGACTGGACGCATCTGGACTCCACACGGGATGTCTATCGTAGAAGATAGAGTTGCTAAAGAATATGCGAACCTGTTGTTCTCTCTTAGTAGATGAGTAAAACTTAGCTTCTCAAACCGAGGAATCAGCAAATCCAAGGTTTGGTGATACATCATCATCCTTTCCTCTTTCACTTTCCAGTCTCCTTTAGCTTGAGACACAACAAGGTTCGAATCGCCAATGACGTCCAACCGTCTTGCCCCTAGTTCCAGGGCTGCTTCTAGACCAGCGATGCACGCCTCATATTCTGCTTCATTGTTCGAGACTTTGAATCGGAGTTTGAAGGCTAGAGGGATACGGGAATTGTCGGGTGCTATCAGCAACACTCCTATCCCATACCCATGATGATTTGACGCTCCGTCAAAGTACATCGTCCAAGTTTCATCGTCGATATGCAGAATTGATTCATCCGGGAACAGGTACTCAACTGCTTCGTCCCCCTCAACCGGGTGGTCGGCAAGGAACTCTGCCACTGCTCTTCCTTTCACTGACTTGCGTGTCACGTACGTGAGATCAAATTCGGAGAGCAACAGCAACCAACGAGCTAGCCTACCTGTAAGTGCTGGTTTCTCGAAAAGATATTTGATGGGATCAAGTCGTGAAACCAACATTACAGAGTGAGCTAACAGGTAGTGCCGCAGCTTCCTGGTAGCCCATACCAAAGCTAAGCAAGCCTTTTCCAGCGGTGTATATCGGGTCTCATACTCCAGCATCTTCTTGCTGAGATAGTAGATGGCTCTCTCCACCTTGTCTTCTGATTCTTGTGCAAGCATGCAGCCCATTGTAGTTTCAGTTACTGACAGATACAAAATCAACGGTTTCCCCGGTTCTGGTGGCGATAAAACGGGTGGGTTCTGTAGATATTCTTTGATCTGTTCAAATGCAGCTTGACATCGGCCGTCCCATTGGAACTTATTTCCTTTCTTCAGGAGGCCAAGAAGTGGTTCACAAGTCAAGGTTAATTTTGAAATAAATCGTCTTATGAATTGCACTTTACCCAGAAAGCCTCGCACCTCCTTTTCAGTCCTTGGTGGTGGCATTTCTAAGATGGCCTTGATTTTGGAAAGATCGACCTCGATGCCTCTTTGTGTAATCAGAAACCCCAGCATTTTTCCCGCTGTAACACCAAATGTACATTTCTGAGGGTTTAGCCGCAACCGGAATTCCCTGATCCTTTGGAAAAACTTATGCAAGGCGGTGTAGTGGCCCTCTCTTTCCTTGGACTTGACAATCATGTCGTCCACATACACCTCAACCTCTTTGTGGATCATATCATGTAGTATTGTGGTCGCGGCCCGTTGATAAGTAGCTCCAGCGTTCTTCAACCCAAACGGCATTACCCGGTAGCAGTATGTCCCCCACGGGGTGGTGAATGCAGTCTTTTCCCTATCTTCTGGTGCCATTACTATCTAGTTGTAACCTGAGAAGCCATCCATAAATGAGAGCAAAGCATGCCCTGCTGTGAAATCTACCAACTCATCGATGTGCGGTAAGGGGAAGTCGTCCTTCGGACTAGCTCGGTTCAAATCCCTGAAGTCTACACACACCCGGATCCTGCCATCTTTCTTCGGCACCGAAACAATGTTGGCCAACCAAGTCGGATACTCTGATACCAGCAGGAAGCCTGCGTCGATTTGCTTGGTGACCTCTTCCTTAATCTTAAGAGCCCAATCCGGGCGGATCCTTCTGAGTTTCTGCTTGACAGGTCGGGCCTCGGGGTCAAGGGGGATCCGATGCTGTACAATCTCAGGATCGATTCCAGGCATGTCTTCGTAGGACCACGCGAAAACATCTTTGAAATCTTTTAATAAGCGACTAAGCGCTCGCGTTCCTCCGAAGACAACGTGGACCCGACCTGGACCAGCCGCGGGTCCTCCTCAGTACCAATGTTCACGGTAATGATTTCATCCATTAAAGGTCTAACAAATCTCTCTTGCTCTTGCTCAATTAAACGTTGCAAAACCGGAGGAACTTCGTCCTCGTCGTTTTCATCAAAGTTTTGAAAGTCTGAATTAATACAATAAATCAAGGGCACAGAAAATACTCAGAAACCACATTCACCTCATTCTCATTAAGTTCATCCAAATCGTCCGATTCATTTACAACAGACTCAAATGAAAGGAAAAAGACGACCTAGACAGGACTGTGGCATCCGGGTTATCATCCCCAAGAGAGTACCAGACTCAGACTCAGTCGAGCTGGAACCTGATTCCGACTCACAAGACTCGGTGGAATCAGATTCCGGCTCACTACCTGACCCGGTGCTGCTGGACAAAAATCCCTCCTCGTATTGCCAAGTGAGAGAGGGTGCGATAGATGCATCCAAGATAGCTGCTGGTTGGCTCGCAGCCGTTTCATCCCCAATCATGGAAACCGCGAAGTTATCCCCCAAGCACTCATGGTCGATCGGAGGATCAGAAAGTAGACATGCCAGTGCTACCCCCATTTCAAATTTGTGCCCTCAGGATCCCCTGCTTTACACTGCTCAGCCTCAGCTGGTGGGTCTGTCTGCTCTGCGGCAACGTCATCCCCGGATAGTTGCAGGTCGAAGAAGATCTCGAAACCTGGTACGCGCTTCCTCTCCGCGTTTAACCATGGCTCCGGGAAGCCGCAAAATGAAAAATCCTCCCCCTCCCGGACAAAGCGTCCGTTCAGGGTACCCTGGATGGGCCTGTGCATTAATTCAAAAGGCTTCCCAGCCTGCTTCGCTCTGGCTCTACCGGCCATTTCTTTTCCTTTCCTCACCCAGTCCTCTTTGGTGGGCAGATAACCCAGTCCAAAGGTATGCGGGTTGTGTGGCACTTCGGCCAACGCAGCAACTCCTTTCCTGCCGCTCCTTCCTAATCCCATCCCGGGAATATGTTGTAGCTTGTTCATGAGGTAGACGGATTGAGCACTGACGTATACCCCCTCATTCACAGCCATAATATTCTGTACTACCCGGGCCTCAGCCAAAGTGAATCCTGATAAGAATACGTCCTCTGTGCCATGCTCAATTTCCAGGACTGGCGTAGATACCTCTGGAGGTGGATGGATTGATGAATTCCAGAACACAATGGCTACTCCCTTTCCATAGGGGTATTTCACCATCTGATGTAGAGTGGAAGAGACTGCCTTTACTTGGTGCAGCCACGGCCCGCCCCAGAGTAGTTGGTAGTTGAGGTTGCGGGAACGTCCAAGACATGAAATTCGATGTCGTGTTGTCCTGGACCAACCTTGGTTTGAATCTTGACAGTCCCCATCACTTCCCTGCTAGTATTATCGTATGCCCTGATCACCTGAGTGGTTGGTGTGAAGTCTGCGGGCTTCAACCCAACTGCATACGCTGTTCTGGCTGGGCAGACATTGATGGCGGACCCGGTATCAACAAGTACCACCGGTATCCACTTATCTCTACATTCCACGGAAACGTAGAGGGGTTTGTTATGGTTTGTGCCCTCAGGCGGTAATTCCTTGTCTGAAAAGGTTAATGCCGGGGAACCTCCTCCCGGAAAAACCAGCCCAACCAGCTGTTCTGGTGTAGTGTCTATAGAGAGTTTGGCCTTGTCCATGGCAGATAGGACGACCTGTCTGTGCACCCTCGATGCCATAAGCAGTCCCCAGATGGAGATATCTGTTTGTATCTTCTTCAATTGCTTGAGCACAACTTCTTCTTCAATCTGTTTCTCTCTCTGTTTCTCCGCTTCTTTGTCTTTCCCAGACGCCTCAGGTTGGTCTAAGTGCTGGGGCTTGAAATACCGCCCACTTCTGGTCATATGAGCGACCTCGTCAATATACCAGGTATCATCTGGTTGATTACCTCCCCAGTCCTCATCTGTGTGGGCAAGACATAAGTCATCGTCTTCCCACCACATTCCGTCGGCAGCCGACAGACATCTGTCCGGCTCCGGTATGATCGTACTCGCAGCACCTTCAATCTTTATGCCCGCAGCATTTCCTGTTCCTGTGCACACAGCACTCTCGACCCCTACATGAGCCTTAGCTTTTCTGATTCTCTCGGAATCCTCTAATCTTTGTTGTTCCAACTGCGTCAGTACAGCTGGTTGTTCAACATTTCCTGCGTTTACAATCCCCAAATTCTGAGCGAAATTCTTAGCGCCGGCGCTCTCCGGCGGTGGATTCTGACCCTCGGCCCTTCCGGCCACCATTGATACTCTCGCCCCTGCTGGGCCCTATTCTGGTTGATATTCTATAACGTCTGGTTGATCATCTAACCATCCGACAACTTCTGTCGACTCCTCATATTCGAACCAGTTGATTGCTGCATCCCCCGATTCTTGGTCATTGAAGAACTGGAGGTTGGCAAAAGTCTTCTCCCACAGCTGCTAGATCATTTGTTCCCCATTCAAATCTGTCCCCTGAATCACACATAACTCTGCTTTTCTGGCAGCCTTGCACTCAGCTCAGACTGGCCCACTGACTGGATATATTCACTCGGATCATAAGCTCCTTCAGCAAGATTCCCGGACTGTTCAATCTCAGACTCAGCAACCCCTCTTTCCTCTGAAATCTGCTCTGTCCCATCTTCGGTGGTCACCACCACTGGCTTAGATTGGGTTGTGGAGACGTCCATCATGCACAAGTCAGTGCAGACAGGAAGGATCACCTCCGGCTTAGGTAGGTGGGGTGGGGTGATATAGATACTAGGATCGTAAGACACGACCCAGTTTGGATGAAGTTGATTCTGTTGGGGGAGGGGCTTGGTTATGTGGTGGGGAGAGGATTTGTCGTGACGTTGGTTTTTCGGGAGGCGCGATCACCTGCTTGTCAATAAGATCCTGGATCTCATACGTAATCTGAAACAACGGTCGGTCGTGACCGTGCTGTTGGTGATACGCGCAGTATTTTGCTGGGTCATGAGAGGGAGGGAGTGGATTTGGCAGTGGCCTTGGCTCAAGGGCGTCAAATGCTTTTTCTTGATTAACACCCCAGAGCTTGGACAGGGGCATATAGAGGGGGGTGAAGGTTCTTTGGCCTCTGGACTGATATCTCGGGGCTTGGGTACTGCTCCCGGATGTACTGGAAAAGGGTGTGGCCGCCGCGGGCCTTGGATGGGGAGGGGGAGTGGTGGTGACCATACCAACCTCCGAAGTCCTTGTGTTTGCAGCGCCGCTCGGGCCTGCGTTGTTATTGCGGTTGAATGTCCTTCGGGGCTGCTCCCGATCCTGGTCGATCAAACCTTGCTTCATCGCATCCTCGATCTGTACCCCCATCTCGTGTAAATCTGAGAAGGTGGGAAAGGGGAGTACGATCATCTTCTGCATCAGTTTCGATTAGAGATTGCGCACAATCATCCGGATTTGATCTTTGTCTGTAGGCCTCAAGGTCATCATTGACGCCTTTGCCCTCCATCTAGTTACAAAATCGGAGAAAGACTCCTTGGGTTCCTGTCTCGTCGTTTCAAGATCACGGGTTGTAATCTCGATCTGTGTATTGTACGAGTACTGTGCAACGAAGGCCTCAGCCATCTCATCCCAGCTTCTTTTCACGTCATCTTCTAACTTCGCGTACCAAATGGCTGCCACACCCGACAAAGTTCGGCCGAACAGGGAAAGCTTTTGTGGTCGGGTTAGGCCCATTGGCCGCAGGATGTCTGAGAATAGCCGAAGATGGACCATGGGGTCCCCTGACCCATCAAAACGATCAATCTGTGGCATCTTGAATCTGTCTGGCAATGTTACGGCCACGTCGGTGTATCCATCTTCGATGTCTGGGATGGCCTTCACCCCCTGCGATTTCTTGAAAAGCTTCTCCAACTTACTCAGTTTTAGAGCTGTATGATCTACTCGAACTCGAATGGAGAGTCCGGGTGGTTGGGTGTAAGATTCTTGGACAGTTGAGGCAGAAGCGGGGGCGGAGCCAGCCCCGTTGGAAGGTTGGTGTCCTCTTGGATATTTTGACATTGGGTAGGGTGTTCTGGGTGTTCGGGAGGGTATTCTGAGGATTTGGCAGGGTATTCTGACCAGTAGGTGCCTGCTCGGGTAGTGGAGCCGCTGGTGGAGGAGGGGCCTGATGTGAAGCAGACGCTGCATTCTGCTGTTGCAGCCTAGTAATCAGCTCGGCCTGCTGGGCCATGACTGCAGCTTGTTGTTTAGAAAATTCCGCTTGGCGGATGGCATCCTCCTGCATCTGTTTCATGCTCTCGTGCATTTGGCGTATCATCGCCTCCATCCCTGATGTATTCTGCTGTTCCATCTGAATGACCGGTAAATGTATCTCTATGGCAGACACAGAAATCTCAACCTGACTGTTTACTGTCAAAGTAGCCCTCTGTCCCGGTAATCCCTGTTCTAACACACTGCGCCTCCTCGGCCTTCTTCTGATAATTGGGGGTAGAGAGTGGAACACTGAATGTCCGTCAACCAGATCCTCGGATCGATTGAGTCGGCGACCTCGTGTCCAAAGTGCTTGGGGAGTATCTACTGGTTCGGAAGCAATCGTGCTAAAAACTGCCCCCTAGCAAAAAGATAATAAAGCGAAAAGGAAATAAATAACCAGTTAAACGGGCAGCATAACAGCTTAAATTAAATACACACAACACACAGTCGGGCATACAACACACAGTTGATAAGCTGAAAATACACTGTCCTCAATCACTGATCACTGTTCCTGTATCACCGTTCCCCAAAACTGAATCCGATATCCGCAGACAACTGATTCTCAGATACTGACTGATGCCCGCAGGCCTGATGCCCAAACTCACAGACTGATACATGCATTCCTGTAGAGACGCACTCTAAAGCACATAGCAGATAAGTGAAAGCCAAAACACCCCTATGTTAGGGGAGGGTTTCCGTGTCCTATTTTGTCAGGAGCTAGGGTTTCACTACGCACGCAGCGGTTTCAAACAACCTATAAACGGGTAAGCAACCTGTCCTAGTTTGGAATGGTCACTATGGATCCGAATATGCACTAGGTCGAATGGTCAAAAGGGTGCCCCGGTAAAACCGGGGTTTGTGTTCCCATGCTGTCAGAGCCCAGAGCCGATCAGCCTTATGGACATGCCTTGACAAGACAAGCCTCCAGCAAATCGTTCGGGAATGGCATATGGCAAACACGATGTCCTAGGCGCACCAACGCAAATGCAATGCAAAGAAACACACAAGTGTAGTCAAAACCAGATATCATGAGTTCGAGTCAAGTTCTCTAAATCCCCAGCGGAGTCGCCAGAAACTGTAGACGTCCCCGAACGCCCCGGGAGGGTTAAGTCCCGTTCTGTTCATTTTGGCTCACTACAGTTCGAAGGACTCAAATGTCACGGTTCTTAATCTTGAACCCAAGAGTCCAAATCCGGCAAATCGATTTTAAAAACAGATTTTTGAAAGAAGTGCCAAACATGGACTGCTTTGCCAGATACAGAGTCGCCACCTAAATGTTTTTGAATGGGAAATTTAGGAAACCCTGACTCGGTGCCAAAGGCCACGTGTCCGTCATCACCAAAGTTGCCTCGGCTCGGGAACTTGGGTACGATTGGGGAAGGTCACTTCGTGAGCACCCCCCTCGCCCGGTCAAAGACCGGCCTCTACTAACCATGATATCTTATTTTGAAAACATTGTGAGTTCTTGTTCCGGTTATTAGCCTAGGTTACTATGTGATGCGCACAGCATACAAGTATAGACTGAATCGCCTGAATTGGAACAAAACATTTCATGTTTGTTTGTTTGAAAAATGGTTTGCTACCCGCAGGTAGGCTTAAAATGCAGATTTTGCCACCCTCAGGTGGGCTTAGAAAAGATGATTTTGCCACTATCTAGTGGGCTTAAAACAAACATGTGATGAATTGTTCCAATCCAAATAACCCAACCTTCACCCACAGGCATTCAGGCAGTTATATCACATAAGCAGTTAGCCTCATGGTAAGCATGCTATTCATGGCAACACTCACACGCATGCAAGGATGCTAAAGCATAAAACCTCACCGAGTACTCCGAGCCAAAACAGAAACTGATTAGAAATCATGCGTGATCCTAATTATACAGAAATGCCTAATGCAACATATGCAAAAATGCAACTATAGCAGGCTCGGCTATTCTAAACGTGGCATGTGGAATGCTACAACTAACACGTATTCAATTTGGAATTGAAATACAAATGCAGTTTGTATGATGCGCCGAGCCCGGTGCGTGCAAAACAGATGAATGATGCAAACATGCTGTCATACTGTATGCTAATTGAAATATGCCTATATCTAACCATCATAAGCGGGTAAATAAAAGGGAAGAAAGACGTGGGGTTGGAAGACATACATCACACTCACCCACACTTATTACAATTATGCCCTGGCGCAGAGGGTCCGAATAAATAATACAGTCCCGAATGAAAGAATAATACAGTCCGAATAATACAGTCCACATAATATACAAATCCCTAATTAATTAACAAATTAACTAAGAAAAATAAAGCTGGCATGCAAGCCAGGGACTGCCTCAATTCTGCTCCGGATGATGGAATGATGCATGTTTGGGCTGCTTTGCGCGGAAATCCACTGGGATGCCCCAATTAGCCTCTGTTTGCAATGTTTCTCGAAACGCGTGCCAGACTCCGAAAAGTTGCTGATTCTCCATTTTGCTGCAACAGAGAGCAGGAAAGGGGCATAGCAATGTATTTCACAAATATATGCATGCCTCGATCCTCGTGCCACCAATCACACATATTGATGCATGATGGCCGAGGAGCCGAGTTGCACAACTCAATATAGGATGAATGCATATGAATGCTACAACAAAACCTAACTCCATCATGGATAATCCGGAGCGTCAGTGACTTGGGAATTGAGACACATTCCGTTACTTGGAGTACGAAACGCGCCTCGTTTCCCGTGCCCAGGGTAACTCTTATCCCGAACACGATGCGATATGCATGACATGCATGAAATGTAGCTAATATGCAATCCTAACATACACAATGTCATGGAGTGGCATACACGCTATACGAGGTAATATACAACCGGGCATACACAATGCTATGGATGAAATGGCATACGCAATGCAATAATGGGCTTACACCAACATGAGAGAGCCTCAGCCACACTCACATAAGAGGCCATCAGATGAAAACAAGATACCTCGAAGTGCGTGCCCGCGGGCACGCAAACCGAGAACGGACCCTCGGGCACTGAAATGCCACTCTAATGAGACATAGCAAAGACATGGAATATGATATGCAAACATGCAAAAAAAAGTGGCAAAATGAGGGGCAAAACAGCCCCGAAATGAGGCGAAATAATACCCGATGCATGAAATGATCCCGAAACATGGATTTCAATGCATAAAATGGCCTACAGCTATACCATACATGCATAATTGATACATGACATGAAAAAGAAGAAGCAAGGCAGCCCCAAAACTCACATTTTTACAGTACAAAATAAGGCCAAACAGCAATCACAAGTAGGGCTAAGATGGCATACAAAAATGGCTCCGCAAGGGAGGCAATGAAGCAAGTGGTAGATGCAAAGCCCAAATGGAAAAATACCCTTCTACAACACTGAAGAGGGGCTAAAAATATGAACATTTACAGTAGATGACAAGCCTCAAATCAGTATGCAAACATGCTCAAAATGCAATGCAAGATTAAGGCCACAAGAGGGTATAACATGAGGTATACAAAGAATTCACCAAACAGCCAAAGACCCTTAATGAGATATGCCAAGAAGGTCAAAATATGGCCATTTTCAGTTCTGATCATGGCCGAAAACAGAAGCTAGATAAGCCTAAAAAAGCATGCAAAAATGGGGGCCAAAGAGGGGTATAATGGTAAGTGCTACATGGAGGCCCCCAACAGTGTTGAGCCCTTCTACAATGTTGTAGAGGGGCTCAAAATAAGCCAACTCACAGTTTATATCATGCTCAAAAACAGATCACACATAGGCTAGAAATACCATGCAAGATAATGGCATACAAAGAGGTATTGAAGCAAGTACCAAATAGGGGGCTCAAACAGGGTTGAGCCCTTAAACAAACATGAAGAATGGCTCAGAAAAATGACCCTTTCAGTTAGGGTCGGATCCCAAAACAGCAAGCAAATAGGGCTAAGAAATGGGACAAAAAAGTGCTACAAAAGAGGGAGATTGGCACTTACCCTTGAAGACCACTTCTTTGCGACCTCTTGGACCAAGGAATGTTGCTTCCTAGCTGCTGGAAATGGAGTGGTGGTGGTGGTGCTTGGTGGTAGTGAAGAAATGGAGCCAAAACTTGAGAAAATGAGAGAGAAATGGAGAGATATGTATCTATATCCTCCAAGCAAGTTTTTTAACCCTTGAGGGAGAGCTAGAGTTGCTGTGTGTATGCAAGGATGGAGGAGAAAAGGAGAGAAAAGAGTGTAGTGTTTGGGATTAAGTTCCCTCCTCTACAAAAAGTCCCCCGAAATCAGATATTTTGGGGGAAAAAGCTATACAGCTGCAAGCACACATCTCAAGGATCATGGCCGGCCTGCTATTTTTGTTGCAGGTGGCCGGCCGGCCACCCCCTATGGCCGGCCGGCCAAGGGGCAAAAGGCTCAAGAAATTTTCTGGCCGGCCACCAGAGAAAGGTGTCCTCCCAGGTCTCCTCATCACAACCCTGTGGTTCAAAATTGAAAACTCTAAAACAGGAGAGAGAATAGGCCACTTTTAGGAGGGGTTCAAAAGGTTCAATCTGAATTACTGGCCGGCCATAGACTTTTAGGGTCCTCCCATGTGTGTACAACACAAATATGTGGTTTGGGGTTGAAGAAAATGGCCCTAGGGTAGTCAACATTGGCTCGGAAGTGAGAAAAACGGGCGTCGGAGGGCGCCGGAGGAACATAACTGGTTGCTGAGACAATTGCTGGCCTCCCACCCTTCAGTGACCTTCCTGGTGATAAAACAAAGGTACCTGCCAAAAATGAACGAAAACCGATGCAAAACGAATGCTCGGGGGCCAAAACACGCAGTTCGGGGTCCCGAAAATAGGCTGTTAAGCACCGAAAGTGGCATTCGACCACGAAGTGGGTCTCTCAGACCTCAGTGTCCCTAAAAAGGGAGTAAATAAGATGCATGCCAAAAACCGGAGCAGTCGGAGATGGTTAGGCGGTCCCGAACCGAGGCACACGGCCTGACGGCTCCGAAAACCGGGAACCGGGCTCCGAAATGGGCAAAATGGCCTACGGCCACTGAGAGATGGTCTACGGGACCTCTCCCTCCCTTCAGGAAAAGAAACAGAGGAAACCGAGTCTGGTTCGCAAACCGAGACAAGGTACAGAAGAGGGTTCGGAAGTCTGGAGGCAAGGCTCACGGCCGTGACTCTGAGACTTCTGAACGAGCACAATATGCAACATCACCGAGCGCTCAATCGGTGACGTCTGAGTCTTAAGGTCGGTAAAAAATGGGGTGTCTACAGCTGCCTTGGACCTGCGGGAAGGTAAGGAGGATTTTCCTGAACAAAAAAAAAAAAAAGAAACAAAGGATGAAACCAGTGAGGCAACCCAGGGGTGGGTGGCATTATGGTTAAGGTTTGGGGTTAAGCCCCAAGGTCAGAGGTTCAATTCCCTCCCCCTTGGGCCAATCTCCTGGGCGAAGCACAGTTGATTAGGAGTTGGACCTCAAGTTGTCTAATCAGCACTTGGTGTGAGTTGAAGACTCCCCCACTGTACGAGTCCTGACTTAAGCGGAGTTTGTCTTGGAAGGTTGGAGCAAGTTCCCAGGTTATAGTCTCCTCGCTCGGAACAGCTAACAGGACACTCTGGTGATCTCTGCAAGGGGCGCTGCCTTGGATCTGTGGGAGGTAGGGAGGATTTTCCTGTAACAAAAAAAAAAAAAAAAAAAAAACCAATGAGGCCTATTAGGGAACACTACCAAAAAAAAAAAAAAATTAAATATTTTAGAGAGCAAAATTTAGAGATGAAATTATTTTTTAGGGATCAAATAATTTTATTGCGAAAAGTGTCGTTATCATATTTTTAGCAACAAAAATTGGACATTAGTGATGAATTATTATCTTTTTAGAACCAAATTTTTTGTCTCAAAAAATAAACTGTTTTGAGACCAAATTATTTATCCCTAAAAGTCTATTTATTAGTGATATTTTCAAAATTTTGTTGCTAAAAGCGCTTGTTTTTGACTTTTCGAGACGACCTTTTATCGGCTATCCTGATGACAATGGAAATTGGTCTCTAGATGTCTTTTGTAACAAAATTTTTATTTTTAGAGACTAAAATACTTAATCTCTAAAACTCTTATATGTTGTAGTGGAATAGGCTATTTTAGTAATTTTTTTCGTTTTTTGGCTAAATATGAGGAAAAAAAACTGATATTTTGGAATCACTTTTTAATTTTTTACGAAAAAATATATAAAAAATAGAGAGAAAATGAAATATTTGACTTTTTAAATAAATTATAGATTTTTTAATTTTTTTAATAATTTTTTACTTTTAAACTAAAATAGAAACATGTCAGACGGGATCTAATTCTTTTTAAATTTTTTTTTGGAAAATGATCGAGTGCTCGAATTGAGGCTCGAATTTGAGGCTCGAAATCAAGAGAAAGAGAGGAGAGGGAGAGGGAGAGGGAGAAAGAGAGAGAGGAGAGGGTCGTCTGAGAGAGGAGACGGCCGTCTGCCGCCGTCCTCGCTTCCTCCTCCTCGCCGTGGGTCGTCTGCCCGCCGTGGGTCGTCGTCCTCGTCGCAGCCAGTCCCGCCGTCCCAGCCCCCGCCGTCGTCCTCGCCTTCCTCCTCCAGCCCGCGTCGCAACCGTCCCCACCCCTCCCCCCTCCCCTCCTCGCCTTTTTACCCCTCCTCCTCCTCGCCTCCTCCTCCTCCTCTCCTCCTCCTCCTCCCCCCTCCTCCTCCCCTCCCTCCTCCTCCTCCTCCTCCTCCTCCTCCTCCTCCTCCTCCTCCTCTCCTCTCCTCATTCTTCTCTTTCTTCTTCTTCTTGCTTCTTCTTCTTCGTTCTGTAAGAAAACCAGGGAAGAAAGAAACCAGGGAAGAAAGGGAAAAAAAAAAAAAAAAAAAATTTCGACACCAAAACGACGTCGTTTTGGTGTCGAGCTGCGATTTCGAGCCGCGGTCTCGAGCTACGTAGCGGGACCGTTTTTTTTTCCTTCCCTTTGTAACTTGTTTT
Organism: Camellia japonica; assembly: GCA_030407325.1. NCBI lineage: Eukaryota > Viridiplantae > Streptophyta > Magnoliopsida > Ericales > Theaceae > Camellia > Camellia japonica. The sequence continues at coordinate 55,893,363 of JAPPVO010000024.1, forward strand.
TTGTTCACAAGATATGCAAGCTGCACAAAGAAAGTTCAAGCCAGCTGTACCATGCACTGTGATCTTGGGTGTATCCGGTAACAAAATTTCCCAGCGTTTAGTGTAAAACTCAAATCATCATTTGGATACAAAAATTTTAAAAATTCTTTTCAAAACTTATAATTAAATATACAATTTAAAACTCTAGATCTTAATAATTGGATTTAATTTCCATAAAATTCTATTAAAAATAAGTTCTAGCAAAATCATCGCTAAAAATAATTTTTTGTGACAATTTTTTATATATGTTGCTAAAAATTATTACTAAAATTTATAATTTTTTGTGACCTTTTTTTTGTCACGATTTTTATAAATTGTCGCTAAAATTTACGATTAGTGACCTTTTTTTTGTAACATTTTATTAAACTTTAAAACTTATAATTGATGACATTTTTTGTGACAAAATTTTTAAACTATCGCTAAAATTTAACAATTAGTGACTTTTTTAATAGTATTTGATGAAAATTGCCATTAATTATCATAGGACCTATTAGACGAAAAGTCTATCTATTATGACCTACATCATGAAAGTCTCCCATAATTTGTTATGATTTAGATTATATATATATATGGGCAATGCAAAAAAAATTCAAATTTAAAAGAAATTTTTTTAATTAAATATTTAAAATATTAAAATATTTTAAAAAATAAAAATATATTTAAAATAAATTTTCAAATATTTAAATATTTAAAACAAATACCACGAAAAAATGTAGTAATACCGCGCGCACACACACAAAAAATATTTACAATAAAAGATATCTACCATAAAAAAATAAAATTAAATTAAATATTTTAAAAAATAAATCCAAAAAAATTCAAAATATAACTCAAAACTCAAATCATGATTGTGTAACTAAACCACATATTTTTTTTATACAAATATATTTTTCAGATAACTTCTCTCCAGAAAGAGCACCAGTGGTCTAGTGGTAGAATAGTACCCTGCCACGGTACAGACCCGGGTTCGATTCCCGGCTGGTGCACTCATTTTTTTGTCTGCCTTTTTTCTGCTCTTTCTTCTTCTTGTGTTTCATCATTTATTGTCAGACCCATCTTTCTTTCTTTTCTTTTTTTTAATAAATAAACCAAAAAACTTTTGGATTTTTTTGCTCTTTCTTCTTTTATCATTTCTTGGCAGACCTATCTTATTTATTTTTTATTTTTTTTTTATCCACTACAAAGTTACAATTTTCAGGTATCGAAAACTCTAGTTTCGAATACCCTACCATTGGTATTTTCTAATGTTTGAAACTAGGTTAACCAGACCATACATACCTTTTTATTTTTTTCATTTTCTCTTTTTGATTAGAATTGTTTTTTATTCATTAAATGTACTAAACATAAAGTACATGTGTACAAGGAATAACATTTTTTCTCCTCTGTTGACTAAGCACAAATGTGCAAGTAGTTGATAGATAACACAATGAAAGGTACTTGAGCTCACTCTAGTTTGAATATTGACTAGATAAAAACCTTATTTGACACCTTACAATACAATGCTAGTCAAGCCTACAAACATTTTAAAACTCGCTAATTTTTTTAGATTGACTCAAACCTAACTTGAAAGAAAAAATCAAATTATTCAATCTGAGATTGTGATTGGTTCAATTAAAATTCACTCAAAATTAGTTCCAAAGATAAACATGTGATATAGCGAAACAATCAAAAGTAGGCCTCTCAATTTCCAGGTTCCAATCCCGGCCACACCCCTTCCCTTTAAAATTTACTATTGAAGTTTCTATGGTACCCAAAAATTAATTTAAAAAATCATAAGCATATATTATTATGAAAATATAAAGAATTCCCTCATAAGAACAATTAAGTGAGACGAATAACAAGTACTACCATGATAAAGATACATGTCATTACAAATATCACAAGCCATGTAAAGCATGCAGTCCTAAAACTCTTCGAGTATATTTCCATAGCATGTGTACTGGCACAGCCAGTGCTTGCCAAGCTATGTTCAATGGCCGCCTCTGTTGAATCCAGTACCTACACTCAAATAACAACTGAGCTATGAGAGTAGCTGATCATATGTCATGATACAATCCGATACTCTCAAAGGAGAAAAATGAAACAACTGATCCATTATTAAAATATTGAAGTTATGAGGATCCTCGTCCAAAAGCAGTAACAAAGACATCAGATGGGTAGCCATGGATTAATTTTTCAATATTTTTTTCACAATCAGTAGGAACCTAGGAGGAGAATAGGGCTACGAAAAACTGCATCACACAGCAGGTAAATGTGCAGATAATGTACTTTTGATGGCACCTACATGGTCTAGTTGAGTTGGAGGTGAAATGAGCTGGAGTTGAAGGTAGTATTTGTGGCAGTGCAGTGATGAGGTGGCAGTGCTAACTTAGCACTGGAGGGGCAGCTGCAGTGGTTGTGCTTTTGCTACACTGCAGATGGAAGAGATGGTGGTAGTGGCAGCGGTGGTGGTGGGGGCATTTATTCAGTGATGAAAGCCGTAACAATATGCAATGGAATGGTTGGGCAATTGGTTATGGTGGTGTTTGTCTGGGTGGCCTTGGTGGTTCTGGTGGTTTACTTAATGATATGCCAAGATATAGACTAACAATTACATGATAATTAAAATTTTCAAAGTTGACAAAAAGCTCAACCTAATATCAATTTCAAACCTCAATTCAACTGTAACAACCTCGTAACAATTATACCTAATGTTATAAAGTCATAAAGTCAAATAAACGTGAAAATTAAAATCTGTAGGAATAGGATAAAAGATGCACAATTAAATACCAGGACAATTTTAAGTAAATCAGCAGGGGGAAAAAAATGAAGTAGAAGAAGAAGAAGACAAATAAAGTAGACGCAATTTACCAGCTTCTCAGAATGGTAGAAATACTATATGTTTATAGAATGTAAATGCATATGTACTAATCAAACAACATTATATGTTCTAGTCATTAGCATGGAATTTTAAGGAAGACAAGGTGGAGTAAAAATTACAAATGACTTGAGTAAGTGACTCGTCTCAGCCCCATGATTAAAAGATGCATTCTCACTTCTAGTCAAATAGTTTAAATTTCAAAACGTTCTCGTAATACACAGTTACTGACATCTATATAACGTAAAAATTGTCATAGATGTTGTAAATTAATACCCAAATGTCAAACCAGCTGAAACACAAATCAGATCCATTGCATCAGATACCTCAAGACAACTAGTAAATTAAAACTGCATGATAAATTCTGGGAACTTACTTTCTCAGTATTTTTGATGGATTGATTCATCATGAGACTGCTCTCTTTAAGTTGCCGCGCCAACCCAACCATTTCATCTGTCAAGTCATCCTGAAGCTTTCTGTTAAAAGTTAAAGGCAGCAAAGGCAATGAGAAGTAGCAACAATAAAGTATCTGCAGTTAAACATACCGTGACACTCAATTGGGTTGATGGGCAACTTCTGAGTAGCTTTTGAAAATCTCAAATCAAGTATTTGGAGTAAAAAGTTGAAGCCCAATCACACAAACAAACTAGCTTAATGAACTAGTGACCTAGTGATGCAGTCATATTCTTAAGTTGAAAATTCAAACCAACAGCTATGTTTGTAAGCCACCAATATCTCTTTTGGTAAGACTTGATCAACAATATTCCCACCAGTAATACTCCAAAATAAACCACCATAGGGTCTTCGTAGAATTTTCACAATCATTTCTGTTAAAAACATGACCTTTTCTAATTAACAATGAAAATCATCCTTACTTCATTCTTAATTTTAGTTCCTTTTAGTTATCTTCATTTCTGTCAGAGGTATTTGGTAATGCAAATAAATTATGTGGTCGAGTTCAACTAGGATGCAAGGTTTTTTTTCCCTTTTTTTAAGTTCAAAGTTCTTCTCCCTTAGAATGCATTAAATTGTGGATAACTAGTGTCTTTTCACAGTTCAGACCTTGGATGAGCGGGTAAGGATAAGATGCGGTGATATGAGTGTAAAGGGCAATATGTAATGCAAGGGACCAAATAATTAATGGATAGATAAATACATACAGGACCTTTATTTTTTTTTTTATTTTGGTTACATGAGACCTTCACTTTAAATCAGTCTACATTTGTAAGAAAAAATAATTCATTGTGTCTTATCAAGAAGAGGTTAGTTGGGCTAAAACAAAGATACGGTAATGGAAGTTTTAAGTAACCACTATGTAAACACGCATCAGGAACTTAAAGAAGTGTTTTAAAATCAATCATCACAAACTCTTGTTCTCACTGTCTTCTTGTGCTCTAGTACCTCAACAATGTGTCTAAATGCGGGAAGTACCTGTGCTTTTCAATATGAATCTGTTCCACAGCATCCAATTTGACAAAAGCTGACTGATGAGTCTCAACACTATTATGAGCTTTATCTTCAATGTTTGATTGGGCCCTGTTTAATTTAATAATGAAACAAAAATGATCAAACAGATATCACCAAATAAGTAGTAGAATAGAAAATGTAGTTTCTTACATAAATCTCCTCCTCAATTTAGGAGAAGTAAGAATTGGACTTTCTCCACAGGTTTTAGAAGGGCCTTCTTCGACAGAAGTTACAGCAAAAGGCTTCTGAGATTCTTGCATAGTTAACTGGAATGGAAGTTTTCCAATAGAATAGCCAGTTAGAAGTAGAACCCATATAAGATGGATGTATTTCTAATTCAGTCAAAGCAATGAAACAGTTTCATAAAGCTTGATCTTAAGTTAAATATTACATCTAAACACTCAATGGAGACAAATTATTCTGATGTAAGCTTCACATAAATCACTGAACAATTCAACAGAAAAATATGAGAGAGAGAGAGAGAGAGAATCAACAGTCTGCACTCTGCACATAAAAGATAACATGCCAGGTAGAAGATGGGAACAAAACACTAAAGAAAACAGAAGCAGCAACTGCACAGATTCTACTTGTGGAAGACTGAAAGTAGGTCAGTGAAACCAAGAACTGGAACTGACAAGTGCAGAAACAATCATAATATTGTGAATGCACAATTCCTCCAGTTTGGAAAATGCAAATTTTTATTTGATATACTGCAATATTTGCTCATTGCAATTTTAATATAATGCAATAATTTTTTTTTTTTTATTTTTTTTTTTTTAATACTTGGTGTCCGGCCCATTGGACCGACTAATCCGGGAGACTAATTCTATCCCAATTAAAGATTGGCCCCAAGAGATTGTTTGCACCTAGGAAGTTTCGAATATAATGCAATACTTACTCTGCTTTCCTCTCTCATTAGATTTTCCACGCTGAGAGATAAGTTGTTTGCACTTGTAAAACCCATGATTATGCATCTACAACTTAATTTTACAATCTACTGAGGTAAGATGTCTTAAGAAAAGTAGAAAACTCCTGACATCAACATGAACACCCAGTTGCTAATGGCTAGTTTTTGTGGAGTATTACAATCTTACTGGTTGATCATCTTCGTCTCACATATTAGCAATATTTGCAATATGTTCTTTGTTACATTTCAATCGGGTACCACCCAAATCTAAGTAGTAAGGGCATTCCTTTAAATTTTTCTTTCAGTGGTAAGACCCTTCAATGGATCCACATCTAACATATAGCCAACAGTACAATACCATTACAAATTTTTTCAGTTGAAAATACCTGACTGTCCAACACCTAAGTTACAAGGTCCAAATTTCCTTGATGAATCACTAAATAAACACTCTTTCACATACAGTAATCAGCAAATATTTACAATTCATAAATTTTTTCAGACAAAAATACTTTGACACCTAGGTTAGAAGAGTCTAAAAAATCACTTTGTTAATTAAAGTTATCACTTGAAAAAAGCACTCCTTCACACAAACCAATCTAAAATCCCAACGAAATCAATGCGCTTTCAAAAATAATAATCCTATCTTCATACATATCTACTCATCTAAAAAGTAGAAGAATCTAGATATTATTTTAACATGTAAAACTTCTTATACAGAAGAAATTGAAGGATACACGCACCACTGGGATGGCCAATTTGGAAGCAATGGCTTCAATCTTCTCTGAATAGTCATTCACCTGCACTTTTGAAACTCTATAGAAACATTCCCAAAAGACGATTCACAATGTTACCAAAGTGATTAGCTTAGAACCAAACCATTCCTAAGTCCAAACACATGAACAACATTAGTAGACTAAGCAACAGGAAATAAAGAATTATGCAGATTATGACTCTAAAATCTAAATCATGCATTGATATCTATATCAACCCTTTATAAAGTTTGAAAAAAAAAGAAATGAACTGAAATACCAATTATGCTAACATAACATCTTTGAGGATGCAAGACATCTGACATCCCTTTTATCATTGTTTTACTCCTTGGTCAGACCAGACCTAGCCAGACGCTCCTGTCCAATTTTATGAGACTGATGCAATCAGCCAGAATTTAAAAGCACATCTATCTTATCACTAATAAAACCATTGGAAAAAGGTGAGTCTGGCCCTCAAACGAAGCAAAACCAGCTCTCCAGTCTTGTTCCAATGACATAGATCCAAAGTCATTTGGAATTTTTCATGTCCAGCCATCGTTTAAGGTAATTGGTGTGGTGAGAATTTTGTCAAGTTGAAAAGGCTGAGAAATGGTTAATACAATTGAGGAGAATTTTGTTGTTCTTGAGAATCATCATATGTACATATGTTTCCAAATGTTATGGTGCCTAAAAATAAAACGCCTTTCTAAAAACCCTGTGCATAAAGTGGTTTCCACTAGAGACCATGAAGTAAAAGAAAAAATTCAATTGTAAACTGACCAGGACTACAATCTCTAAATTTTTCTGACCTTCAAATATTTTTGAATTTCAATTAGAGGACCCTTGAAATTGTAGAGATGCCATTATAACAATTTGTGACATACCATATTTCTTTTTTTGGTTGTCACAGAGTGTCTTTTTCTGTTGAAAACTTCTTTTAGATTTGTTTTGTGGCTTGAGCTTTTTGGACACTCAAAGAGAGATGTTTCTTTAGGGCATGTTTGATTAGTAGAATTATAGCATAGGATTAGGATTGTTAGTCCATGAACTCACAATCCTATGTTTGATTAAAAAATTTATTAACCAGATTACATGTATGGCGGACATTCAATCCGACGAAATTGACAAATTTTTAATATTAAGAGTGGTTAGAGATCATAATTTCAAGTATGAAAGAAAAAAAAAATGAATACATAATAAATGGTTATCTATCTAATTTAATTAGATAACTAATCTTACACTAATTCATGCAATTATTAATCTTTTGCTTTAGTGCTAGAATAGAACTAACAATGTCAAACTAGAGATATCAACGTTAATAATTTATAAGGATATTGATACCCAAATTCATGATCCAAATACAGGCTAAAAAATCTTGAAGAATTCATAATTGATCCCATGGCAGGAAAATAATTAAATTAAGCAATGAAAGAAAAAACACAATGTACCTTGGTAATCCATCTGGGGTTTTCTCTTCAGCCAGTTCTTCTAATTGTTCTCGTAGAGTAGCAACATACTGCAAACACGCCATAACTTGTGTATGATAAGAATGCCATGAACTATGAACTTGTACACATTAAGGCTCCGCTTATGTTAGACGTAAAATATTTTTGTCAAAAATATTTCACTCATTTTTCATTATTTGGTTGAGCAAATAGTAAATAAAACTTTTTTTAAGGAAAATATTTTTGCATCATTTTTCCGAAAATGACTTACTTTTAAAAATTGCGTAAGTCAATTTTTACCAAGTTGACTTTCAATCCCTACCTTTTCAACACCTTTAGCATTTTCAAATAAATATCTTAGCCTACTAAAAAGCCATAAATGACATGTATAAAATCAAAATTTCTCATTTAGATAATAAAATATTTTTACAACAATGCCACATCCCCTAATTTACCATACCTAAATGAATCTTAATGATGTGACATTGAGGTGAGACCCACATTATAAAATATTTGACGAATCAAAATTTGATCCTTGTCGGACACATAATTAGAGAGTATTTTTACGGGTGACAAATTAGGTATCTCAAGCATTTTTTAATATGTTTTTTGGTTTCAAGTGTTAACCAAACACATTTGTGTAAAATCAATTTATAAAAAACGTCGAAACAAACAGAGCCTTAAAAAAAAAAACAGCAGGCATCCTACAATGAATTAGAGCGAAACAATTCATCAAAGAAATTAAATCTGAACTTGATTAATAATCTAATAGAAACTCCTTTCTAAATAAATAAATGTAATAAAAACTCCAAAACGATTAAAATATAAACATAGAGTGAGATTTGCAGAGGCATGAATCGTAATTGGAGCCAAAAATAAAACAAATATATAACCATACCCGAATAGATCAGACATACATGTATGAGCTTTGATTGATTTTGTTGATGAGGTGAAGCTGCGAGTAACCTCATCAAGTTGATTTCTGTTTTAGTGTTCCCCATCTCAAAAGTTCCTAAAAACATTGAATCAAAGTTCGCAATCAAGAAAGATTTCGACAAAGAATCTGAAACACAAATTACAAATGAACAGTAAACTGAAAGAGATATATAAATGGTCGCCGATGACATTGGCAATGGACGTACACCTTTGTAGAAGCTTGGAATGTTCAGTGACTGTATCTGTAGGGCAGTATTGAAGAAGAAAGACATAGTTCCCGAAACGATATCGTTTTATATTACGAAAACCAAGCCCAGTGAGTGCTAGTGGTTCCACCTGGCTCGCCCAGTCTGCCCGGTGTAGTCTTACTTTTATAAGATTTGAAAAAATTGTTTTAACTCAGGCTGGTTTGGCATGAACTATATAATCCATCTTTTTATTTTTTATCTTTTTTTCATCACATTATCTCTTTATTTTCTGAACATCTTTTTCGTAAAAAGACAAAATATACACTTTTTTAGGACACTCCAAACCAACCCTCAGTTTTGGTTTGGTTTGGTATTGGCTTAGTTATTTTCTGTGCTGGGACTTTTTTAATTTAGTTTTTTTAGTCTTGTTTAGTTTTATTTTTTTGATTTTTGTGAGAAAAAAAAGTTTAATGATGACAATTTGGATGTAATATTTTATCTTATTAACTTATTTAACTTATTTTGTCATTTTTGTACTTTTTTAGCCAAAAATGATAGCCAAACGAAGCTTCATAATCAGACTGGATTAATATTTTTAATTCGATATATTAATGGATTAAGCTAAAAATTTATACTTTCAATTCAATTCAACTTGGCTCAAATCGTTATTAAATTAATTAATTAATTAATTATAATATATTAAAATCTATATTTTTTATTAAAATCTATATTTTTTTATTGATTTTATTAAAACTTATATTTGTAATGTGTGATTGAATTTATTTAAGAAATCTTTTAATTCAATTTATAATGACATCAATATATTTATTTAAGAAATATAATGTGTGATTGAATTTAATTACAAAATCTTTTTTTTAACATATGATATAATCCGATGAGTGGATTTAAATTTATAATTATTTTTTAAATTGAATTTGAATGAATGTAAAGGCCCGATATTAGAGTAGGGCGGGGCCCTAAGACAAACTGAAAAATTATATTTTTTTAATAAAAATCTAAAAAAAATTGATAAAAATAAATCATAATAAATAATTTTTATTTATTTATTTTGGTCTTTAGTGATTTTGTCTTAAAAATTTTCAAATAAAATTGTTGATTGGTGGATTGAAAAAGTAAAAGGATTTGACATTCTCTTCCCAATTGGGGATTTAAGTAGGGATTTAAAAGAAAAGAATAATGTTTGGGACTTTTTTTGAAAAACGCTCACCACCTTCATATTGATGTGGATCAATGATGTGTTTGTATTATTTTTTTTTTTTCTTTTTCTTTCTTACTTAGACCAATCACAAGTGAGTTGAGGTTGTGGAGATGATGTTTTGTGAGGGTTTGAATCATCACTGAAAAGAAAAATAAAATAAATAAATAAAATGTAAAACCTATATTTCATTGAATTTTACATAACTTTTCCCTCTTTCTTTTCTAATCTGTTCCTAAATTTTCCAACCAAACGCAGCTTAACCCGAGTTCGGATCCTTGGCCGCACTATCCTGCCGCCCTCCAAAACGACGTTGTTTGTGTTTTTTTTTTTTTTTTTTTTTTTCCCTTTCTTATTTTGCTTTCCCTTTTTCTTATTTTGAACCCTAGCCTCTGAGACAGAAGAGGCATGATCTAGACGAGAGAGAAAAAGAGGTGACGAACGGAGGTGATGAAGCAGAAGCAAGAGAGGCGAGGAGAGGGGCAGTGATCAACTGAGGCGGCAAGAGACGAACAGAGAGGGCGATGACAAGGTCCGTTTCTAGTATCCAATGAACCTTCTAGCTGCACGATGAATTTTGAAGTTTTATTTTTGAGTTGGATACAAATGTTTGGTGTATCAAACTTAAACCATGGGTCATTTAAACGTCTATATATTTCATATATATTTCAGATTTCATATATATTTCATATATACATCTATATGATTGCTGCTATATACAATCCATATTTCATATATGTTTCTCTTCTATTTTGTGTTTGGTTGTTGGTAAGTTCTGGTTTATTTGTGTGAATTTTGTATTCATGCCTTGTAGGTGTTTGTTAAAAGTTCTAAAAGAAATGAAATTATTATTATTATTTTTTTGAATAGAAATGACATTTATTGTTTGATGCAGGACAACTAGTAAATTTTATTTGCTAAAGATACATATAATTTTCAGGTAGATGTTTCCCATTAGATATCATCCATGTCTTTCTTTTTAGCTACTGTTACTTAAGCTAGGCTATTCCTATGCTAGTTTGTTTAAATTAGTAAGCTGCACTTGGTTTCTTTCCTTCCTCAGTACTTTCTATTGAGGACTTGTATATGAGGATTTATCATTTACATCTCATAGATAAACGAGGTTTGGTGCTTATTTTAATCTTTTTGGGTGGTGATGATTCTGCTTATACATTTGTTGGGTTTGTGATTATTATGAGTTAGTTGATATTTTGTTGGGTTTTCTAACTTACCATTGATTTATATCTCTAGCTAGAATATCTATTTATGGCTTGAATGGTGTTGTTTGATACAAATTAAAACTAACTTCTTTAACTTCTTATCTGCTTGTAGTTTGGTTGATGCAATGCAACAATGATAGGGGTGGATAATGGTGATGATGTGAGCTTTAGGGATGGAAGCTAACAAATGGCAATACTTGATAATAGTGCATGGGATTAAAATTCATTTTGTATTTGATGGGAGTCGATGTTTAGATTTTTTTTTGTTCATTTTTTTTCTTCTTTTTTATTTGGAGAGAATGACACTTGTTTCTGATTTTTTCTAGAAATGTTATTGGAATAGAAAATCTATTAGTATCAAATTTATGTTGTGACCAAATTGTGTGTTTGTTATTGCCTCTTGTTTTTTCCCCCTATGGACTAACCCAGCGGCAACCAGGATCATGTATTGAATTGGATAAATTGTCCTTTGTTTGCTTGGCATACTTTACTTCTTCAATCTACTTTCTATTTGGGATGAATTACCATTGTATTACAGGTTGTCAAAAAATAAATAAAAATTGAAGAGGTTGGGACTTTGAGACTGTTAGGATCTTGCCCTCAATGCCAGAAAAAGTGAGATGATGTATGTTTCTGTACACTATATTGCTTCCTCTTCTTAGCTTCCTTGCATTTTTCATACTTCCCTTCCCAAAATACCTCCCAAGCCCCAAAAATATTTTCAATGAACCAAACACTATGTTGTAATTTTTTATTTTAAAAACTGTTGGCAGATGTCATTAGAGTTGTCATGTTGCTATCTATTGGGTTTGCCAAAAAAAAATTATGCTGTGTTGTTGGTTGGTTTGGAAGTTGTAGCTATAAATTCCATAGATGAGAAAAATCAGTGAGAAAAACTACTTTTTGCGCATCCACATTGAAAAATAGAAACATTCTGTCAATTAACATAATAAGGCTGAAACATTCTGTCAATTAACATTCAATCAATTAAACGGAAACATTCTGTCAATTAACATAACAAGGCTGAAATCAATTAACATTCAATCAATTAAGTGTTCATGTCAAGGCTTTTAGTTTGAACATAAGGCTGAAATCACCAAAACAACATCCAACTAAAATAACATTCAACTAAACCAAAACATTGTATCTTTCATCGCATCATTACATCATTTGAAGGACCTTCATTTATGTGACTGCCAACAGGATTGTTTTAGGCTTGCGAGTCTTGAATTGCAAAGTGACGAACACTTGAATATTGAATCAACTCCTTGAAGAACGTGGGAGCAACATCTCCAATTTCGGCTTCCAACAATAATTGTCCAACTCATTAACAATATTGTTCCATTACCTACAAAAGCACAAGGATTTCAATTATCATTTATTTGAATTAAAATGGAAACCCCAATTTCAATAAAAATGATAAAAACAGCCTCTTTCCAAAGAACTTTGTCTTCCACATTTCTTCCTGGGTTTTGGGATATCAAACAAATACACATCCATCAAATATTTGCAGAAAGCCACCACCATCCAGCTCCATATCCTCAACCCCAATTCTTAATGCTTATAATATGAAAGAATTTCCCCTAACCTCCTAAACAGTCACAGGCACAACCAGACAAGAGTGCAATTCAAATTTTAACAGCAGGATTTGGCACCATTAAGTTCCCTTTAACAACAAAGAAAGCTTTCCATGACCTAAAGAAATTTTTTTTCTTCAATCTTGTAAAGGCTCTTCCAGCACATGAATTATTGGTGTCTCAAAAAGGAATATGTGACAGGCATAAAATTATCCCTTCAATTTTCTTCCTCCCCCTCCCCCCCCTCTTCTTCTTCTTCTTTTTTGATAAGTAAATTTCAACCCTTCAAATGCTCCCAAATTTATATAGTCCTGCTGAAAGGTATTTGCAGATGACAAGACACCTCTGAGCCATTTGACTCATTCATAGCGATCTCTGTAAATCTATATGCAATGTGGGGACATAATTTTTGAATGACAACACGTGGCCGAGGTGTCACCGAAGTGCCAATTGAGGTGCCACGTGTCCTGGTCATGACGCCAAGGCAATCTTGGCTAGGCCGAAGTTATCTGCGAGGATACCGGATTCCGAGATAAGCGGACGAGGGACAAGAGTCCTAGAATGGGAGAAGACTACAGTTTGGGTAAAGATGAGACTCTTAGAGAGTTTATCCTAATCCTACTGGGAGTCCAAGATTAATAGTAATCCTAAATCCATTAGAACTAGGCTCCTATTGGGACTAGGATTGTGTTGGTTATAAAAGGGAGGCACCCCCATGGGTCTAAGGTATGTCTTTTATGCCCTGTTTAGTGAGTTAAGCACTATTGGTTATCTTTGAGAGATATTTTACTGACTTGATCGTCGGAGTGCCCCCGGGTGGACGAGCCACCGCCGGAATCTCTTCTTTCTGTTGCAGGTTGTTCGAGCTTAACCTATTCTGCCGGTGTTCTCCAGTTGAGTACTAAGTTGGCAGTGTAGTCGGAAATTGTCACACACAATTTGGCGCCATCTGTGAGAAAGAAAGGAGAATAGATGGCTAACGACGGACAAAAAGAAAAGGTTGAGGACGACACTCCTATTGGGAGTGGGAAATATATTGACCGTGACGTTGAAGAAGACAACTGCAACGAAGAGACTCGTGATAAGAATCACGGAGGAAAGGACGTCGGCCAGGAGGGCGGCGTACCGAATAAATCGGACCGGAGCGGGTATTATAACGAGGACGACCTCCAGGTATGGAAAGATAGATGCCTGCGGAGGGACGACGAGATAAAAGGAATGGCGAACAAATTGGCGGACTTACAAACGGTCGTCAATTTCATGATGCAGAACAACATCATGCAACCATTGTTCCCGCTACAAGATACGCCGATTCCAGCAGCCAAGGAAGGTGCCCAGAAAGGGGGGCAGAAAACGGTTCCTGCAGTCCCTCAGCATGGCGGGACCAAGGGACATTCTCACCGGCCTTCGCGGGAGGTCGGGCATGGAGAATCCTATAAGGCACGTCGAACAAAAAACCTGCACCAAAGAACATCGGGATGTTCAGGGGAAGGAACTATGTTTTCGACACGACCAGTGGAGGGAGGTCCAAAAGGACTCACGATGACACTAGAAGTAGTGTACCAAAAAAGCTGAAATCCGGAGATAGCCGAGCTCTTGGACGAACCAAAGAGGATCTGAGAGATCACTTACAGAGGAAGCAACAAGATGCCGAGGTAATCTCCCCGGTCAAGCCGAGAATGTCGTTCTCGGAAGAATTAAACAAAGTTGAGGTCCCGAAGAGATTCAGTATGCCGAGGTTCTAGATATACGATGGGAAGTCAGACTCCAACTTTCACGTCGGATTATACCTGAACGCGATGGCGTTATACTCTGGGAATAAGTCGTTGCTCTGCAAAGTGTTCCCCTCATCATTCGAGGAAACTACATCGGACTGGTTTCACAAGTTGCCGAAAGGAACTGTGAAAACCTGGGAAGGCCTGGCCGAGATGTTTGTGGCCAAGTTCATGACAACAAACTACAGCCATTAAGGGTAGACGCCCTAATGGCCCTGAAGATCGGCGAGCATGAAAGTCTTAGGACCTATGCCAAAAGATATTATGAGATATTCAACCGAATACCAGGATGCAACCAAGAGGTAACGGTCATGTCGTTTAAAAACGGCTTGAAGGATGATTGCCTTCTTCGAAAATCACTGGCAAAGACATTGCCGAAAAGCATAGAGGAGCTGATGGCCAGGATAGAAAAGTATGCCAGAGCCGAGGAGGACACGCCGAGGACAAAAATGTCCAAACAAGAGAAGAAAAATGGTTTTAACACTTGTTGAAACTTGAGAAAAGTTTACAAGTTGAAGTTAAACCGAGATCATGTTTAACACTTGTTGAAACTTGTGAAAAGTTTACAAGTTAAAGTTAAACCGAGATGATATTTAACACTTGTTGAAACTTGTGAAAAGTTTACAAGTTGAAGTTAAACCGAGATCATGTTTAACACTTGTTGAAACTTGAGAAAAATTTACAAGTTGAAGTTAAACCGAGATGATGTTTAACACTTGTTGAAACTTGAGAAAAAGTTTACAAGTTAAAGTTAAACCGAGATTATGTTTAACACTTGTTGAAACTTGAGAAAAGTTTACAAGTTGAAGTTGAACCGAGATGATGCTTAACACTTGTTGAAACTTGAGAAAAGTTTACAAGTTGAAGTTGAACCGAGATGATATTTAACACTTGTTGAAACTTGAGAAAAGTTTACAAGTTGCAGTTAAACTGAGATCATGTCTAACACTTGTTGAAACTTGAGAGAAAGTTTACAAGTTGAGGTTAACCGAGGTTATGTTAAAGAAGATTGGTTTAAACACTTGTTGAAATTTTGAGAAAAATTTTCAAGTTAAGCCAAGGTTATGTTGAAAGAAATATCTACATACTTGCCGAGATTACCATATTGCCAAGACTTGGAAGAAATTTGAAGACAAAAGTCTTGCTAAGAGTAAAGTATCGAGTTGTGAATAACACTTGTGAGAATATTGTAAAATATTTTCAAGTGTTAAGCCGAGGCTGAGGTAAACCGATTAGTGGGTACAACCGAGGTGTTACAACCCGAAGAGATTGCACAGTTAAGGTGTATTTTGAAGACATGCAAATTATTTTAAGTATAGAATCGTACAAAAGTAAAAAGAAGACACATACAACCACGTTAAAAGAAGAAATTAAAGAATGCATTCAGAAAAGGAAAGAAGGCACTTCGGCCTAACATTGAAGAATGATTGTTTAGATTACAAAAAGGCCGGTGTGAAGTACGCCGGTATCAGACGATGGTAGTGAGCAAAGAAGTGCAACGAAAGCCTCACCGAAGGGAGAGAGTGAAAATTGATTGTAGAAAGCTTCGTAAAAATAATGCAACTTGATGGCGCATATCAGATCCGGTCCAGTAAGGGAAAGACACGTGGTGAAAACTTTGAAATACTGTGCGTACCAGCTTATACGCATGCTGGAACTCTTAGAGTTCTTGATTCAATGAAGCAAATACCGGGCTAGAGGACGATTTCGGTTTAAGAAACTTGAACGAACTACGTCGTTGGTTCTAAAGCATTTATGAAAGCAGACTATAGGTCTTGGTCATATTGAGCCAACGAGTTCTGACTTCGGCAATAGATGATGAAGCGAGCTTAGCCGACATGCTAAATGGAAGAAATAATATAGGTTCCATCACCTCAGGATGCCGAGGTAATAGAACCTAGGGGGCAGTTGTGGGGACATAATTTTTGAATGACAACACGTGGCCGAGGTGTCACCGAAGTGCCAACCGAGGTGCCACGTGTCCTGGTCATGACGCCGAGGCAATCTCGACTAGGCCGAGGTTATCTGCGAGGATACCGGATTCCGAGATAAGTGGATGAGGGACAAAAGTCCTAGAATGGAAGAAGACTACAGTTTGGGTAAAGATGAGACTCTTAGAGAGTTTATCCTAGTCCTACTGGGAGTCCAAGATTAGCAGTAATCCTAAGTCCATTAGAGCTAGGCTCCTATTGGGACTAGGATTGTGTTGGCTATAAAAGGGAGGCACCCCCATGGGTCTAAGGTATGTCTTTTATGCTCTGTTTAGTGAGTTAAGCACTATTGGTTATCTTTGAGAGATATTTTACTGACTTGATTGTCGGAGTTCCCCCAGGTGGACAAGCCACCGCCGGAATCTCTTCTTTCTGTTGCAGGTTGTTCGGGCTTAACCTATTCTGCCGGTGTTCTCTAGTTGAGTACTAAGTTGGCAGTGTGGTCGGAAATTGACACACACATGCAATAACAAAACAATAAATAAAGTCTTGATGTCATGTCCAAAATATGTATGAGATATCCCACCAGAAAATGTGCAGAAATAGATCTGTTGCATCCAAGCCAATTAGTCGCTTTTTGCAAATGAAAATTGTTTATAATTGATGTAGAGCATTAAAGAAAGTGTAAAAAATGTTGTAAAAAAATCAATGTTTTTTTTAAGAAAAAATTGTTTAGAGTTATCAAATAACTCAATTTTATTAAACACAAGTGTAAATGATTCTAAAAGTGTGAAAGACCCCCAACAAAATAAGGTCTAAAATTTTTCTTAGACAAGTAATGATAATATTATTATACCACTGATATCAGTATTTATTAAAATTGTCAAACAAAACCTTTTATTTTTTCTCAACAAAATTTGTAACACATGTATGAAAAATTCAAAATTTGTGTCAACAACATTCCTAATAATTTACAACATCTATGTCAAAATATAATCTTAAAACTGCTTCACAACATACCTCTCCAGGATGACAACTATTCAAAGCATGAGCATCAAGCTTGCAATTGTGCTGTGGAATTAACTGTGATGTATCTGAAGAATGTGCCTCGACATTCTATAACAAGTAAATGAAGTTAGCGAATATGAGATACCTTGTAGAAGTATCATACAACAAAAATGATAAAAGAATTGTAGCAACATCAGTGATTTAATATACAAAAACATAGATTGTATGGCACACTAAAAAAGAATTCCAATTCAATCCTAATTGAACACAATTACCGTATTATCATCTTCACAAAAAATTTATGTCCTTTCAAGTCATCAAAGTAAGATATCTAATTACTTTAAAGTTTAGCAAAATCTTTTCAACAGGTCCTAAACTGAGACGTCATGCACAGCCACAACCAATGTTCAGCAATTACAAATAATGAAGCACCATCATTAACATGGGGATTAGTCTCGCATATCAAAATGCAAAAGAGAACAAATGTATTTTGCATTACCAATAATCCATAATTAACAAATGTAATTTTCATTACACTTAAATGAAATATCTTCCACGGAACAGGAATCTCTATCATCAATGTTTTCTTAAGTAAATTACAAAAGAATGGTCAGATTAGTGTGAATGTCATAATTAGTGTGAATGTTTTCTTAAAATGGACCAGATTGTACCATTGACTGGCTGTAAACTCTCAAAAGAATGGTCAAATTAGTGTGAATGTCATATGAGAGGGAGAATTATGAGCCGGATATGGACTGAGGTAGAGGCCGAGCAGGTTGGGAGCCCAATGGGGCATTGGGCCGAGAGAACTTCGGATCCGCCCAGAGTTGGGCTTCTAAGACATGGGCCGAGCTACTTGGGGCTCCGCAGGGACAACCGTGCAGCTTGCATTGCCCGGTCAAAGGCGCGCGCCGATTAGCCCGGCTGAGGACCTCATGCCCCGAAGCAGGCAGGAAGGCCTTTGGTTGACCAGGTTGACTGATCTCCAGCTCAGCTTCACCGGAGTGCAACCGAGCACAGCTAAACGGAGCTCGGCTCTTGGAGCACTTGTGCGTGTAGCATAGCATGGCCGTTGACAGCCGAGGTGGTCCAGCCCGGTTGCCGTGCTTCCAGCAAAGTGGGCTGGCAGCTGGGTTAGGTGATGTTCAGCAAGGTTTATGCTGACAGATGGGACAGCAGAGCCACGTGTCGAGAGATCACTGGGAGTAGGTTCGAGGCGCAGAGGGTATATAAGCATGTCTGCGCCCCCCCATACAGACAGATGAACACCTGGTAAGACTTTCTTACACTCAAACACTCTCCACCCTTTCTCTCTATCCCAAGGTGTGTGCTAACTTGATCGTCGGAGGGGTTTTCCGGCCACACACCGCCGGGTAGCTCACCGCCGTTGTGCTTTCAGGTGATCGGACAGAAACGGAGCTTAGAAGAAAGGAGTACGGGCTCGGGGAATATTTGCTCCCCGTACAATTGGCGCCGTCTGTGGGAAGTTTGTAGATAAAACCTTGTCTTCCACGCTCGTCTGATCGCCGTCCATGGCGAACAACGATGAGTTTCCGTTGTCCGCCATCGACGGAGTTACTCTGGAGTCAGGCAGACGGAGAGAGGGGCATCCCGACATCCTTCCGATAGCGAACCTGGAGACATTCCCCGGAGGACAGTCGGGAGACGCGCGAGATAAGCGTAGTAGGAGTCATGGTCATTCGCGAAGTCCCGACGGTCATCGGCGACGGAGAGAATCGCACGCCAGACGCCTGGAACACAAGCTACGAGACCAGGACGCCGTCATCCGGCGAATGGCGGCGGAGATGGAGGAGCTGAAGCGGCATGTCAAAGGGAAGGGTGTAGCTGGAGTGGGAGACCACAGTGAGCGCACCTAACCCCACCGATCTGGCAGTCAGAGTCAGCGACACACTCCGTCCATTTTTATTACTAGAAGTTATAAGGTTGGTGATTCCGACGTGCATGCAGAGAAGTCTAGCGCGCAAAATAGCACTTAGCAGCCCTCATGTCCGGTGACGACGTCGAGGTACTCTTACTCCGCTCATTCAGAGGATTTGCGGGCAGTCTTAAAGGAGCGGGCTCGCTGGCGGGAGGCTCAAAGGATACCGGCGTTCCAGCGGTTATCCTACGGGGTTCACGCCAGCGAGGAGGTCGGAATGCCTCCACCCCGCCAAGCAGCGCCACTCTTAGTGGATTCAAATTTGGCCAGGTTGAGTGCCACCCCTTTCTCCCTGGAAATAGAAACAACACCTCTCCCGTCGGGCTTCCACCAGCCAAAGTTCACATTGTACGACGGGAAGACCGATCCCTACATGCATGTAAGTCATTTCCGACAGGTCATGGCCGGACATAGGCGGAATGATGCTCTTATGTGCCTCATCTTTCCGTCAAGTTTGGGCGAACTGGGCTTGAAATGGTTTGAAAGGCTGTCGGAGGGGAGTATTGAGAGGTGGCATCAGTTGGCCGAAGCCTTTGTCACGCGCTTCAAAAACCAACACCAAAACACCAAAGAAGTTGATCACCTACTGAGTGTCAAGATGGAACCGAGCGACACATTGAAGGCGTACAACTCCAGATATTGGGAGACCTTCAACGAGATTTTGGATTGCCCGGTCAACCTTGCAATCACTCAATACAAGCGTGGTCTCCCGATCGGACATAGACTACAGGACTCGCTTACCATGTACCAACCGACGTCCATGGGCCAGCTCATGCGGCGCATCAATGAGCACATACGAGTTGAGGATGATGCGTCAACATCTACCGTGAAGGCAACTCCGGTAGCAACAGACAAGAAGACAGCAGGCAAAGTGCATGCAGTTGGGCAAGAGTCCAGCCGCTCAAGTGACCGAGCAGAGGAATCGGACCGTGGCTCGAATCGCAAAAACCGGGGTAGAGGACGTCGGAATGACCGGGATGACTACCGCCGAGATGACTTAGCAGATGCAAACAGAAGGTTGAAGGCAAGGACTGGCATAACCACGATCTTCAAGATTCCAATCTATCGCATACTTAGTGAAATCTGAGACGAGGAGTATGTCCGGTTTCCTGCTAAGTTGGGCGATGTACAAAAGGGCTACAATCCGCGGTATCGTTGCACATTTCATCGGGAGCGAGGCCACCGGACTGAGGATTGTTTGCCTTTGAGGCAACACTTGGAAGAGCTAGTCGCGGCCGGATACCTAGACCTTTACATTGATGGGGGCGTAAAGGCGAACCAGGCTCCGGTTGATCCCAGGGGACAGGATGACCGAGATGCGCCACCACAAAGAGTTATTAATGTCATCCACGGCATAGTGGAACCGGAGCGTGTTTGCGAACTCCGGCGTATGATCAAAAAGGCAGAACATATGAGGGAGGTTTTGTCGGTACAGCCTGCCATCAAGAGGAGGAAGACCGAAGAGAAAGATGTGATTAGCTTCACCTCAAGGGATCTAGAGCGTATTCAGACGCCGCACAACGATGCCTTAGTAGTAACACTCCGCGTCAAGGAATTCGATGTCAAACGGATCTTGATCGATCAGGGAAGCTCAGTCGAGATCATGTATTACGACGCGTTCAAGCAGCTCAAGCTTCGGGAGACAGACTTGGCTCCGGCAACTTCGCCACTGGTTGGTTTCAACTCACAACCGGAGTGGCCTTTGGGGAAGATTATCCTGCCGGTCAAAGCGGGATCCGTGGTCAAGCAAGTGGAATTCTAGGTGTTACAAGTTCCCTCTACTTACAACCTAATCCTTAGAAGGGGATGGCTTCACGCTATGCAAGCCGTAGCGTCGACCTACCATCAGGTGATGAGATTTCCCTCGGCTATGGGGGTAATCGAGGAGATTTGGGGAGATCAAGTCATGTCCAAACAGTGCTTCGTGGCAGTGAACGGGAGCCGGGCTGCCAAAGGCTTCGTTCAAATGATAGAAGGACCGAAAGACCGGGGAATTCTTGACGATGTGGGCACCAAGGCAGAGGACAAAGCTGTTGAGGAATTGGTGGAGGTGCGAATTGATATGGAGCAGCCGGATAAGTTCTTCCTGCTCGGTTCCAGCCTCACGGCCCAAAAAAGGACCGAGATGGTTGAGTTTTTGATGGCCAACATCGAAGTCTTCACATGGTCGCCTTACGACATGCCCGGCCTCGATCCAAGTTTTACCTGCCATCACCTCAATGTCTTCCTTGGAGCAAAGCCAGTCATTCAGCGAACAAGGAGATCGGCGCTGCATCACGCCGAGGTAGTTGCAGAGGAAGTGAAAAACTTGCTTGAGGCACGAGCAATTCAGGAAGTGCACTACCCTCGGTGGATTTCCAACATAGTAGTGGTGCCCAAGAAGAATGGGAAATGGCGAGTTTGTGTCGATTACAAGACAGTCAACCGAGCTTGTCCGAAGGATAGCTTTCCTTTGCCCCGTATTGACCAGCTTGTGGACTTGACGGCTGGACATAATTGGCTCAGCTTCTTGGATGCCTATCGCGGCTACCACCAGATTGCCATGCATGGGCCCAACCGAGAGATTACTTCATTCACAACTCCAAGGGGACTCTTTTGCTACCGAGTCATGCCTTTTGGTTTGAAGAACGCCGGGGTAACTTTTCAGAGGATGGTGACCAAGATGTTTGCTCCTTTGCTTGGGCGGACAATGGAGGCCTACATTGATGATATGGTGGTTAAAAGCCGGCATGCAGGAGACCACTTATCCGACTTGGCTAAAATGTTCGCCATTCTCAAAAAACACAAGCTGCGCCTGTAGACGCCCCATTTTTGACTACCTTTAAGACTTGGACGCGACTGATGGTTTACATGATGGAGAAAGGTATGCAGGGGAAAGGTTCAGTTTCTTCGGCAATGAGAGAGTCAAAGCTCAACTTCATACCCCTTTTTGGACCAAAACAATCTTAATCAAAATATTTTAGACCTTAAAACCCTCTCTTTCAAAACGTTTTTGAAATAAAGTTTCTACGATGTTCTAACGCTCGCATTTTGTTAAATGTTGCGCTTTTCGGTAAACCGAGCAAGGACAAAGCAGAAATGAATGAAAGAGAGATGAAATCTTTGAAAAATCTTTCAAAACACCTTACTTAGGGGTTTGAAGTTGAAGAAAAGAAGAGAAGAGGGAAGAAACCCAGTTGGGGGAGAAAATTGGCATGAACTGTTAAGAAAGAGTCGAGCAACCCTCGCCGAATCGGGCCTATTTATTTGCATACTTGGAATCAAGCTATGAAGCCACCACCGTTGGAAAGAAGACTTCCGGGGCTTCATTTTGCACTCAAGAATCTCCTAAAGCCAATTCCGGACGAGGGAGATATGGTTGATTGAAGTAGGGCATCACTCCGGTTGGACCGAATCTGCGCGGCTTCACCAAAACAGGCATAACTTTTTGCACAGGAGGAATTTTAATGCAAGGTTTACGCCATTGGAAAGCTAACTTCCGGAGTTTCAATTTGGAAACTTGAACGGCCACTATTGGACTTTCCAATCACTGGCCGGCCACCTGTCTTTCCGGCAGACCCTTTTTTTGTCCTGAAAAGTAGCAGGCCGGCCAGAAAATGTAGCAGGCCGGCCACCTAGCTGGTCGGATGACCATTTTGGCCCTTTTGAGCTGGCTGGCCATTCTTTCCCTCCCAAGTGTGTTCCAACTGTGCAATTTGTTTTCCCCCAGATCCTATATCCCGAGTTTGGTCTTTTGGGGGGGAAATTTGAATTTGTTTTTCCCCCCCTTTTTCCCTTCTCTCCCTCTATAAAACCAGCAGCTCCAGCTGCATTTTGGAGGGTTAGAAAAGATCCATTGGAGCATTGGCATTAAAACTTCCCTCTCTCTCTCATCCAAGCTCAAAACCCCTTAAGTCCTACACCATTTTACACTACAACCCATAGCACCACACCTCCACACTCCACTCCAACAACTTGAGGCTGTTTTCCAGGGGCTAGGAGCACCATTTCTTGGACCAAAGGCTACTGGAACTTTGTGCTACAAGGGTAAGCCTCTTGATCCCTCTTTTAAGCCTATTTTTGTATGCTTTCTTAGCTTTTGTTTCTTGCATTTTTGGGCTCTGACCCAAACTGTAAATAGTCATATTTTGACCTCCTCTTCATGTTTGATCAAGGATCTTTTGCTGTTTGAGGTCTCCTCCTCACCCTTTGTGTTTAAACTCTCTTTTAGGCCTATTTTTACATGATAGTTTAGCCCTTTTTTTGATCATTTTCGTGGCTTGGTATAAACTGTAAAGTGGCTTGTTTTGAGCCCCTCTTCAACTTTGTTGAAGGGCTCTCCTCTGTTGAGGCCATCTATTGCCACTTGCCTTTTTATCCCTCTTTTAGGCCCTTTTTTTGCATGATAGTTTAGCCTCACTTGTGTTCATTTTCGTGGCTTGATATAAACTGTAAAGTGCCTTGTTTTGAGCCCCTCTTCAACTTTTTTTGAAGGGCTCCTTGCCATTTGGGGCCAGCTGCTGTCCCTTATCTCTATTCTCTCTTTTAGGGCCACTTTTGCACGATAGATAAGCCCTATTTTTGTTCACTTTTGAGATTTGTCATAAACTGGAAAAAGACTTGTTTTGACATCATCTTCATATTTTATTCAGGGCATTTTCTTATTTGAGGTCACATACTTTCTTGTATGCTTGATTCCCTCTTATTTTGAGCCTTACACCCTAGCCCTTGTTGCATGCCTTGTTTGACCTTCTAGCCACTGGAATCCAGTGGATTTCCAGTGGCTTTGATGCTGTTTTGAGCCTCCAAATCAGAGGGGGGTGACCCCCTCTCACCTTGATTTGTTTGGTGGTCATTTTGGCCTTCCAAAGGGACCCCTCTTTGCATGCTTCTTAGCTACTTTTCAGGCCCAATTTGGTGAGTTTTAGGACTACCATATTTGATTTCCAGAGTTGTTTTGGTCATGCTTCATGTCTATCTTGTATGTGCCTAATAACTCCTTGCATGGCCCTCTAAAGGAGCTCCTCATTTTTGCACATGTTGGCTGTATTTCAGTGATTATTTGGTCATATTTCCATATGTTTTGTTCACTGATTTTTTCTGGTTTGATGAGATTCCATGTGCTTCATATACTTTCCATGTAAACCATGTTTGCTAGTCAAAATTGCATGCTACTTTAGCCCATCTTGCTAGCATCTTTTGGCCATGTTTTGAACTAGAAAAGTTCATGTTTTGGGACTGCCTTGACTCTGTCTTCATGCTTCATGATCAAATAATGCATGCTTTGTATAGCTATAGGTCATTGCGTATGCCTAGTCTTGTGTTTCGGGGTTCACCTCATGCATCGGGTGCCATATTGCCATGCTTCGGGATCATTTTGCATCACATTTTAGTTCTGAAATTTGCATGTTTGCATATCATGTTCCATGCCTTACCATGCTTTGGTAGAGTGGCATTCGTGCCTTAGGTTTGGTCCTCGGTTTGCGTGCATGTGTGCACGCATCTCGAGTGTCTCATTTCCATCCTAATGGCCTCCTATGTGAGTGTGGCTGAGGTCCACTTGTTTTGGTGTAAGTCCATTATGCATCGTGTATGCCATTTCATTTCATAGCATTGTGTATGCTAGGTTGTATGTTAGCGCATTGTGTATGCCACGTTACCTCGTGCATCGTGTATGCCATTTCATAGCATTGTGCATGTTAGGTTGTATCTTAGTTGCATTCATGCATGTCATGCATATTGCATTGTGTTTGGGATAGGAGTTAGCCCGAGCACGGGAAACGAGGTACGTTTCGTACTCCGAGTGACGGAACGTGTCTCAATTCCCCAGTCGCCGACACTCCGGATTACCCATGATGGAGTCTCGGTTTTGTTGTGTTTATCTGTGCATTCATTCCATATTGAGTCGTGCAATTCGACTCCTCGGCCATCATGCATTGAGATGCGTGATTGGTGGCACGAGGATCAAAGACTACACTCCCTGAAGAGTAGTCGTGCATACATATGTGAAAATACATTGCCATGCCCCTTTCCTGCTCTCTGTTACAGCAAATCAAAAACCAGCAGCCTTCCGGAGCTTGACGCACTTTCCAAGAACAATTGCAAACAGAGGCTAATTGAGGCATCGCGATGGATTTCCGCGCCAAACAACTCAAACACGCATCATCCAGATCAGAGTTGAGGCAGTCCCTGGCTTGCATGCTAGTTTATAGCTTTCCTAGTTTAATTTGTTAATTAATTAGGATTTTGTATTTATTCGGACTGTAACTATTCATTTGGGACTGTATATTATTTATTACAACCCTGCGCAAGGGCAATGTTGTAATAAGTGTGCGTGCGTGTGATGTATGTCTTCCAACCCCACGTCTTTCTCCCTTTTATTTACCAGCTTATGATGGTTAGATTAAGGCATGTTTCAATTAGCATACAATATGATAGCATGTTTGCATTCATTCATCTGTTTTGCATGCACCAGGCTCGGCGCATCATACTAACTGCATTTGTATTTCAATTCTAAGTTGAATACATGTTAGCTGTAGCATTCCATATGCCATGTTTAGAATAGCCGAGCCTATTTTAGTTGTATTCTTGCATGTGTTGCATTAGGCA
Source organism: Camellia japonica (assembly GCA_030407325.1). NCBI lineage: Eukaryota > Viridiplantae > Streptophyta > Magnoliopsida > Ericales > Theaceae > Camellia > Camellia japonica. Next base: position 55,919,205 of record JAPPVO010000024.1, read on the forward strand.
TTTCTGTATAGTTAGGATCATGCATGGATTTCTAATTAGCTTCTGTTTTGGCTTGGAGTACTCGGTAAGTTTTTATGCTTTAGCATCCTTGCATGCGTGTGAGTGACTGCCATGAATAACATGCTTACCATGAGGCTATTTGCTTATGTGATATATCTGCTGCCTGAATGCCTGTGGGTGAAGGTTGGGTTGTTTGGATTGGGACAAATCATCAACTGTGAGTTTTAAGCCCACTAGATAGTGACAAAACCATGTTTTCTAAGCCCACCTGAGGGTGGCAAAATCTGCATTTTAAGCCTACTACTTGCGAGTAGCAAACCATCTTTCAAAACAAACATGAAATGTTTTGTTCCAATTCAGACGACCCGGTCTATACTTGTATGCTGTGCGCATCACATAGTAAATCTAGGCTAATAACCGGAATAAGAACGCATAATGTTTTCAAAACTAGATATCATGGTTAGTAGAGGCCGATCTTTGATCACGCGAGCGGGGTGCTCACGAAGTGACCTTCCCCAATCGTACCCAAGTTCCCGAGCCGAGGCAACTTTGGTGATGACGGACACGTGGCCTTAGGCAACGAGTCAGGGTTTCCTAAATTTCCCAAAAATAAATATTTAGGTGGCGACTCTGTATCTGGCAAAGCAGTCCATGTTTGGCACTTCTTTTAAAAATCTGTTTTCTCAAAACGATTTGCCGGATTTGGACTCTTTGGTTTAGATTAAGAACCGTGACATTTGAGTCCTGAACTGTAGTGAGCCCAAGATGAACGGAACGGGGGACTCACACCCTCCCGGGGCGTTCGGGGACGTCTACAGCGCCTGAATGGGTCTAAGTGTGCCTTTGGTGTGGGATCCGGAAAATTTTTGGGATTCCTAGTCATGAACCGAGGCATCGAAGCAGACCCCACTCAGATCAGTGCCGTGCAAGATTTGAAGCAGCCCAGCTCGGTTAAGGACGTGCAGCATCTGGCTGGGATGGCCACCGCGCTTAATCGATTTATAAGCCGGTCGTCAGATCGATGCCGCCCTTTCTTTCAGGCATTGAAATCAAAGTTCTTGTGGGACGAAGATTGTGACCGGGCTTTGGCCGAGCTCAAGGAGTATCTGTCTTCTCCGCCACTGTTGGTTACACCAAAACCAGGCGAGGAACTCTATCTCTACCTTGCCGTCTCACAGCATGCAGTCAGTGCGGTACTTGTCCGAGCTGAAGGAATTAAGCACCTCCCAATCTTCTACGTCAGTAAGACCTTGCTACCGGCAGAGTCGAGATACTTGCCGTTGGAAAAGCTTGCGTTAGCATTGATGACGGCTTCAAGGAAGTTGGCGCACTATTTTCACGCCCATACCATCATCGTTCTGACCGAATTCCCCCTTAAGGCCTTGTTTGAGCGGGCGGACTTTTCTGGTCGAATTCTCAAGTGGGCGGTCGAATTGGGACAATTTGATGTCAAGTTCCAGCCGCGCACAGCTATCAAAGCCCAGACCTTGGCTGATTTCGTTGCTGAATTCCCATCTGGAACTTATCCGGTGTGCCCGGTTAACATTGCCGCGGCAGATGAGGAGGTAAATACAAGCCTAACCGAGATACAACAACCTGGTGGAGTTTGTGACGCGGAATTTGCGCGCCCTACCGAAGCACCCTCAGTTTGTACAACTCCACCGACCGGCGATGCGATGACAGAGTCGGGTCCCACCGATTAACCTGCTTCATCCGGAGCCGCATCACCACGGGGGGAAGGAATGGACCCATCCAGCACAGAGCGTGCGGCCGGCACAATACCACAACCTGGTGATTCGCCTACGGACTTGGGCATCGCGGATCAACTTGCTGAGTCCGGTGCCGAATCACCAAGGGGGGCTGAAGTGGAACCAATCATCGCCGAACTAGAAACCAAACAGCCGAGCAACCGAGATCCCATAAATCTTCGAAACTCTCAGGACCCTTCAGAGTGTTGGAAACTCTTTGTGGGGGAGATGTGGAAACTTTTCGTTGATGGGGTGTCGAACCGCCACGGTGCCGAGCTAGGTGTCGTTCTTATCTCGCCAGATGGCCTAACTATTGAACATTCTATCACCCTTGGCTTCTCAGCATCCAACAACGAGGCCGAGTACGAGGCGCTTCTGGCCGGACTCAAGAGCGCTCTTCAGATGAAGGCTTCCGAGCTAATGGTTTACAGTGATTCCCAACTTGTGGTTAACCAAGTCGCTGGGATTTATGAAGCAAAGGATGACAGAATGGCAAAGTACCAAGCTCTGGTTAGAGAACACATCAAGCAATTTCAGGCAATCAGAGTTCAACAGATTGGCCGTGAAGAAAACAGCCGAGCAGATGAGCTGGCCGACCTTGCTTCAATGGTTGATAGTACATCTCCTAACCCCCTGTTAATTGAATTCCTTCCGCGACCCAGCATTGAGGAAGCCGGGCAGACGGATGTACTCTGCGTCGCGCTAGGTCCTTCCTGGATGGACCCTTTAATCCTGTTTCTCAGAGACCGGACTTTGCCAGTCGACAAGAAGGAAGCGCACAAAGTTCGGGTGAAGTCAGAGCGGTTTTGGCTCTCTCCATCTGGAGCGTTGTATAAAAAGTCCTTCACCGGTCCTTATCTGAAGTGCGTGCACCCGAGTAGCGTGCAGGCCTTCTTGTACGAAATTCACGAAGGCATCTGTGGCAATCATATAGGGGGCAGGTCCTTGGCCTACCGAGCTATTTCGCAGGGCTACTGGTGGCCGTGCATGCAGGCCGACGCACAAAATATGTACGCAAGTGTGAAAAGTGCCAGAAATTTGCCCATCAGATCCACCAGCCGGCCAGGGAACTTCTTCCCTCACCAGTCCTTGGCCCTTTGCAATGTGGGGGCTAGATATAGTCGGGCCGCTACCAACAGCACCAGGCAACCGGAAATTCTTCATCGCGGCCACAGATTACTTCACCAAGTGGGTTGAAGCTGAGCCTTTGGCAACAATCAAGGAGAAAGACGTGAAGCGGTTTGTCTGGCAGAATGTGGTCACGCGGTTTGGCGTCCCCAAGATTTTGATCTCTGATAACGGCACGCAGTTTGACGGTCGCCTATTTAGAGGATTTTGTGAGGATCTAAAGATTGAATTCTACAACTCCACTCTGGCTTACCCGCAGTCTAACGGTTAAGCCGAGGCATCAAACAAGACTATCCTAGATGGGTTGAAGAAACGGCTGGAGAAGGCAAAGGGAAAATGGGCTGAAGAACTACCCAGCGTCCTTTGGGCATACCGAACAACCCCGCGGCGATCTACCGGGGAAACTCCATTTGCTCTGGCTTATGGCATGGAGGCGGTCATACCTTTGGAAGTTGGCATGCCCACCCTAAGAAGTGAAAGTTTTGAGCCTGAGCTGAATGCCGAGCTATTACCCTGGAATTAGACCTAGTGGAAGAGCGTCGGGAGAAGGCCCTCATCCACGTGGCCGCCTACCAACAAGAGCTCTCAAGGAAGTACAACAAAACGGTGCACCCCAGACCGTTTAAAGTGGGTGATTGGGTTTTAAGGAAAGTTATGGAAAACACCCTGGTGCCAGGTGAAGGCAAACTAGGGGCAAATTGGGAAGGACCCTACAAGATAACCGGTCTGGCGGGCAAGGGGGCATACCACTTGGAGGATCTGGATGGTAGAGCAATACCCCGGCCATGGAATGCGGCCAACCTCAAACTGTATTATTTCTAGCTTTAGCTTTCTTTTTGTGCAAAGGAATTTTTTGCCTTACACTTCAGAATGTAATTCTTTTTGTCAATATATAGAAGTGTCTTTGCTTTAGCATTCAGATTGTTGTTTTAATGTAAAGACCGAGATGATTTATTCCGGTTGAAAGAGTTGATATTTTGTTCAACTTAGATACTCTCAACCGAGATGATTTACTCCGCTTGAAAGAGTTGATGTTTTGTTCAACTTAGGTATTCTCAACCGAGATGATTTATTCCGGTTGAAAGAGTTGATGTTTTGTTCAACTTAGGTACTCTCAACCGAGATGATTTACTCCGATTGAAAGAGTTGATGTTTTGTTCAACTTAGGTAATCTCAACCGAGATGATTTATTCCGGTTGAAAGAGTTGATGTTTTGTTCAACTTAGGGATTCCCAACCGAGATGATCTACTCCGGTTGGAAGAGTTGATGTTTTGTTCAGCTTAAGTATTCTCAATCGAGATGGTTTATTCCGGTTGAAAGAGTTGGTGGTTTGTTCAACTTTGTTATTCCAACCGAGATGGGCACTCCGGTTGAAAAAGTTGATATTTTGTGCAACTTAGTTATTTCCAGCCGAGGTGATTTATTCTGGCTGAATGCGTTGATGTTTTGTTCAACTTTGCTGTCCAAACCGAGATAAATATTCCGGTCGAAAGTAGTTGGTGGTTTGATCAACTTTGTTGTTCCAACCGAGATGGGTATTCCGGTTGAAGAAGTATGTATCGTTCAATTTTGTGATTTAAACCAAGATGTTCTGCTGAAGATACAAATTGAAGAAAATCGTGCAAACACTTGGTGAAATTAAAGCTTTTCATTGATAAATAGTTAACACAAAAGGTGGGGAACTTAGCCTGGTTACATTTGCAGACAAAAAGTTAATACAAAAAAAAAAAAAAAAAAAAGAGAAAACTAAGCCAAGGGGGATAGATTGGTGAATTCGTCCTCAGTTGTCTCCAAATTGACTGTTGGAGATTTATTTTGTACACCGGTCGAAATCTGGCCGGTTGCTCTTGCTCTTCACGGTCCCCTTCCTCAGCATCTGTCTCGGCCTCTTTTTCTTCGAGCCCTTCCTCAGCTTCGGCTTCAACGCGCTGAAGACGTCGTTGGCGTATGGCACGAGAAAGGTCGGTAGGAAGGCAGGCAGCGGAGCAGCAAATACATCGGTTTTGGGCCCCTGACCGAGATGCTCGCAGGCAGACTTCCAGCCCGCTTTGAAGTAAATGTCTTAAGTTGCAAAGACCTGCTTCTTGTAGCTTTCCTCGGCCTCAAGGAAGCCGGCGTTGTTTGCATCTCGGCAGTCTTTCTTCCTGGACTTTTTGAGCGCATCCAGCTCGGCCTGGAGCTCATCACGCTTTTTCTCGGCCTCGTCAAGCTGACCGAGCAATCGGTTGTTGTCAGCATTGGCAATTTGAAGCGATGATTTTGCTCGGCCCAGCTCGGTTTGGAGGCTCTCGACTTGGCTGGCTGTGTCACTCGCCTTCTGCCGTAATCGATGGATGCGCTCCATTACCAGGTGTTGCTTTTGGATGGCCTGCAAGCAGCGAATTTGATCAGTGAAGAGACCGTGCAAACACTTGGGAAAATTTCAATGAAAGTTGGATCCTTACCCTGGTCATGGATTTCACGGCTGATTTCACCAGCCGGGTGTCAGGGACGTGGTCGCTGCCAACCACGTCGCTCGGCAACAGCAGAGCCTTTGAGAGGTCAAAGGCAAGCAAGTGCTCCTTGTCGCCCTTCACCGAAGCGTTAGCCGGGATGTCCTTGCCCCGGTGTTTGAGTTGTGGACGCCAGCTTAGGGTTGGGTCAGCCGTGACGGTGGGTTGCTCGGTGGTTAGTTCGGTAACCAGCTCGGCAGACGGGTCTGTGTGAGCTCTTTTTCCAGCCCGGCAGGTATCTCGGGCGGGTTGTCCGGCAGTTGGGGTAGCTAGGGCAACCACGGCGACGCTGGATTGACCGGCAGCTGGCGAGCGGGTGACGACGCTTGGTATCTCGGCAGAGGTTGCAGTGAGCAGGTTTTTGATTCGGCTTCGTTTGGCCATTTCTTGCTCTTCTGTCAACCGGATTAGTGGGACGTCTGGCAAGGTTGGATCTGGAGGTGGTGTTGGAGCACGGAGAAAGTCTGTAACTCTACTCCGGCGAGGAGCGGAGTATCTATAGGTTGGAGTGTAACTGAGCAGCTCGTTGCAATCTCGGTGGCGGTAGCGGAGCGCGGTTCTGATGGCTTCTACGTTGGGATATTAGTAGTTGGCTTGCAAGGCTTGAATTGCTACAAAAGAAACAAGAAAAATGGTTAAGTACAGAATAATGAAGATAGTAAGCTAACCGAGCAAGTTTGCGCGGCTTACATGTAGAACCGAAGTTCTTGCTTACGAACCAGCCCGGTACCTCGGTTGTTTCATAATTGCTAGACACCCAGAAGAAATCGTCGTCGTGCAAATCCTTGTCTGGTGTGCCGGTCACGATTTTTTCTTTGCCCGGCCTAATCTTTAGGTAGTAGGCGAGACCATCGCCGGTATGACCAAGGGTGTACTACCGCAGTATCTCGGCTAAGCCTAAGTTTATGCCTAGCCAGTTGTTTAGCTCGTGTACACCGTTTATTATCCGGTAGGTGTTGGTGGACACTTGGGTGGGTGCTAGCCCGGTTCGGCGCAGGAACTCGGTAATTAATGGATTGAACGGGAAGCGGAGGCCTCCTTCGATGATAGACAGCACGGTGAAGGGGCATTGTTCTGGTCTGCCCCAAGGCGTTGTCTGTTCTGCTGCAAGTTCAAGATGGACGTCGGCCGGGATGCCGTACTCCTCCCTGAACGCAGCCAACGCGGCCGGAGTATCCACTAGGAAGCGGAATTTCCCCATTTACGGCCGGCCTAAGTTAGCTCGGCTGAGGGGTTTGGCACTGTGGTAATTGGTGGTCGCTCGGTTTTTGAGAGCTTCAGAAGTGGTCAGTGGTCCCCTTGGACTCTGCAGGAAAAGGATGGCAAGTGTAAGTGTGAGCGCGGTCGCGCGAAGCGATCTTGACTTTAGCTCGGTCATTAGGAGTGCCAAACCACCTCGATTGTAAAGCCTAACCAAGGAGCTCGGTCGCCCAAGTGGACCAGATGTTAGCCCGGTTGAGCGGTCAAGTCCTTTTGTTATCACGGTTTCTGCTAAGGTTAGGACAAACATGTTATTTGCTCGGTCAGATTGGTTTTTTGGATTAAATGGAGACCAGGAGCCCGGTCCGCCCCAGTTCTTCAGTGTTCTTCAGGAAATATGAAGAACACCTTGAACAGTTGGAGGTTTAGGACGTTTTTGGTGCCTAATGCCCTATAAACTACGTTTTAATGCCCTAATGTGTGAAATATCAAAGGAAGAGACAACAAAAGAGAAGTTTGAGGACTTACGAGCGAAGGGCAGAGATTTCTTCCTCGAGCACGAACTCAGCGATGGCAAGAAACGAGGGGCAAAAGCTCTGTAATGCTTGAAAGGCAAGAGAGACAGTAGGAATGAAAGAAAGAAGAAAGGTGCATATATATAGAGGTGACGAGGCCGCCGAAATTCAAAATTGATGGGACGGCTGGGTTGGCTGCTCGAGGACCAACACGGGACTACCACGTGTCCCCATTTATGACGCCGTCAGAAATGAAGAGGCAGAAAGGTCAGGTGAGGCGTTGACCGAGCAAGCCGAAGAGACAGGAATGTCAGACTGGGCGAGTTTGAATTCATGCATGTCGACTAGCCCGGTTGCCGTTTAGTAAATTGAGGACCGAGAAGGTGCTACCCCGGTCGAAATAGGTAATCCCAGTCACGCTTCAGCGGACGGAATTAAGGGGCAATTGAGAGGGAGAATTATGAGCCGGATATGGACCGAGGTAGAGGCCGAGCAGGTTGGGAGCCCAATGGGGCATTGGGCCGAGATTACTTCGGATCCCCCCAGAGTTGGGCTTCTAAGACATGGGCCGAGCTACTTGGGGCTTCGCAGGGACAACCGTGCAGCTTGCGTTGCCCGGTCAAAGGCGCGCGCCGATTAGCCCGGCTGAGGACCTCATGCCCCGAAGCAGGCAGGAAGGCCTTTGGTTGACCAGGTTGACCGATCTCCAGCTCGGCTTCGCCGGAGTGCAACCGAGCACAGCTGAACGGAGCTCGGCTCTTGGAGCACTTGTGCGTGTAGCATAGCATGGCCGTTGACAGCCGAGGTGGTCCAGCCCGGTTGCCGTGCTTCCAGCAGAGTGGGCTGGCAGCTGGGTTAGGTGATGTTCAGCAAGGTTTATGCTGACAAATGGGACAGCAGAGCCACGTATCGAGAGATCACTGGGAGTAGGTTCGGGGCGCAGAGGGTATATAAGCATGTCTGCGCCCCCCCCATACAGACAGATGAACACCTGGTAAGACTTTCTTACACTCAAACACTCTCCACCCTCTCTCTCTATCCCAAGGTGTGTGCTAACTTGATCGTCGGAGGGGTTTTCCGGCCACACACCGCTGGGTAGCTCACTGCCGTTGTGCTTTCAGGTGATCGAACAGAAACGGAGCTTGGAAGAAAGGAGTACGGGCTCGCCGAAATATTTGCTCCCCGTACATCATAATTTTTATAAAAAAAAAAAATCAAAGCAGAGGTAGAGAAATAGGTAGGGATCACATTCTATCATTTTTACTCTCTAAAACAAACAATAAAATGAAGACCCAAAACAAAAAAACAAAAAAAAAATCGTTCATCTTCAATTTTATTTATTTGACTAAAAAAAATCTATATTTATTTTAATGTATGTAAAAAGCACATAGGGCTTGTTTGTTTTGAAAGATTAGAGTGTGGGATTGGACTATTAGTCCTACCGGACTAATAGTCCATTGTTTGTTTGAAAAATTTTGCTTTGGACTATTAGTCCCACAAATATGGGACTATCCTATCCCATGGGGGGTGGGATAGAAACCATGGGATTGGTATCCCATGGGATTAATTTGTGAAATGTCCATTTTACCCTAATGCTATTACTTAGGCCTTGTTTGGAAAGACTAAATAAGTGCATTTTTTGTCTTTTTTGACTAAAAAAGTGAGGTTGAAAATATGGATGTTTGGGTTAACTTTTTGACTTTTTATGGAAAAATGTGTAATAAAAAATTGTAAAAATTAGTTTTTAGAGGAAAATTTAAATTGGGAGTTGTGCAGCCGTAATTGTTGAGTTTTGGTGAATAGTGTTAACTTTTTAACTTTTTGAGTAACTTTTTGGCTTTTTGGATTATTCTCTACATCCCAAACTTAGCCTTAGTAAACAATTAGAAAATGATAAAATAGTCTTTTGAACATTTATAAATTATTTTTTTAGTATTGTTGAAAAAATAAAATTATATATTAAATAAATAATTTAAATTATAAATTATAAATTAAATTAAATTTAATTAAAAATAATAAATTAAAAATTATGGCCTTATCAATTAAATTTTTTTAGTGTTGTTAAAAAATTAAATTTACATATTAAATAAAATTATTTTTTTAGTGTTGCTAATTTAAAATTATATATTAAATAAAAAATAAATTATAAATTAAATTTATTTAAAAATAATAAATTATAAATTATGGCCTTATAAATTAAATTTTCAAGAAAATTTAATTTATATATTAAATAAAATTATTTTTTATTGTCGTTAATTTAAAATTATATATTAAATAAAAAATTTAAATTATAAATTATAAATTTAATTTAATTTAATTAAAAATAATAAATTAAAAATTATGGCCTTAGAAATTTAATTTTTTTCGTGTTGTTAAACTATAAATTATAGATTACAAATTTAAAATTATATATTAAATAAAAATTATAAATTACAAAGGTAAAACAGTCTTTTAAACATTTATACTTATCTAGTCCGTCTAACTAAACATTGAATTTACTAAAAATAGTCCAATTCAGACATATAATTTCATGACTAAACAAATATAGATATAAATCCAGTCCAACCAAATAGTCTGAGGACAATGTATCCCGAAACTAATAATCTGATGGATTACAATCTCCCTTATCCAGTTCGTCCAAACAAACATGCCCATAGAGATTAAGCATGGGAACTGGTCATGGAAGAGTTCACCTTTACTTTCTCCTTGAGAAAATCAGCCTCGCTAACAACATTTTGGCCTTGTTTGGTTTATTTTTCAAAAAAAATTTTGAAAAAAGTTCTCTACAAACAAATTTTCAAGAGTAATCAAATCAAATAATTTTTTTCAAAAAAATTCTCAAAATTTTGTTTGGTTATTTACTTTCCAAAATCACTCTCTATCATACACATCAAATCAATCACTTTTTTTAAAACCCTTTTCCCAAAATAATTTTCCAAAACCATTTTTAAGAAAAGATAAACCAAACAAGTTTTGTACTTTTTATCTCAAAAATTACTCAACCGACGCAAACCAAACACACCATTCGTGTTTCACCCTTCAAGCGTTGAAGGCAAGCTTCAGAAGCTTTGATGTCCCTGTTCACATCTTCAACCTCCTTATCAAGTTTATTGGATAATACCCTTTCAAGCGTTGAAGGCAGGCTTCGTCGCCCTCAGTGTTCGTCTCACGCCAACTCCAGTCGCCTCACCGTCGCCTCCGTCCCCTTGCCTCGCCTTGCCTCCCCTCCATCGCCTCACCGTTCGTCACCTTTCTCTCTCGCGTCCAGATCGTGCCTCTCTGTCTCTGAGGCTAGGAAAAACGAAAAGGGGAAAGCCAAATAAGAACGAAAAAAAAAAAAAAAAAATCAAAACGACGTCGTTTTGGAGGGCGGCAGGGGCGCCCGCAAAATAGTGCGGCCGAGAATTCATGCACAGCCCCTCCTGAGATAGAGAATTTCCTCCGCGATCCAAACCAACCCCATCTCGGAGAGCTTCAGAGCCCTCTTCTCCCTTCGCAATCCCCCAGTCCCTGACCCTCTTCCCACCAACACTGTGATTACCGGTCAGCTCTCTCTCTCTCTCTCTCTCGTTTTGCATTGCAAATCATCTGGTTGTTGTAAATATATATTGTTTAATTACGTATTTAGTCTTAAAGTATGAGTTTTGTTACATTATGTGTTTAAATTGTGTCAATTTGGCTCTAATGTTTAAACTCTGTTAATTCCAAAGTATCTCAATTTATTCTCACAAGGTTTAAATTGCGTTTATATTGACATAATTTAAATATTGGGTAATAAAATGGCATAAGAATCATACTTTTAGACAAAAGAATGTAATTAATCATTTATTTATCTTTTTTTTTTTTTTTGGGTATGATGAGTGGCTTGGCTTGCATAAATTAAGTTTCCTATAAAACTCGAGAACGGAACTAACCCAACCTTCAGTTTTTCCAATACATTAGTTTGGTTTTGAGTTTTAAAACCATCAACGTGGATTGAGTTGGTGCTCAATTTAAACCATACCTAAACCAATTTATTTAGGCCTAGGTCCAAAAACCTTGAAAGTTAAAAACCATGATTGGTTAATTCTAAATGTATTATTAACTCGAACCAAACTGACCCATGGGAGGTACTTGTATTTCTCGCGTGGAATATTTATGTGTGAGATTGCATTTTGTAGTTTGATGCAGTTTGAGTTGTGCAGCACATGAATTGCCTTTTAGTTTGTTTGTTTGTTTGTTTGTTTTTATTTTCTATTTTTTTTCTTTTCTTTTCTTTCTTATGTTGTTCCTTTTTTCAATCTTACCTCACATTAGGGTGTTTATGGATTGGATTGGTATAGTTTTAGAGTAAATTAGAAATCGAATCAATCCCTACGGTTCAAAAAAATAAATAAATTAGAATTGTAACCAAACTGTTAAACCTATGCAAAACCAAACTATGGAAAGCTATTTGATTTGGTTCGGTTTTACCATATGGTTCTAGAAATTTTATATAATAAGAAATATGATATATACAATTAGTTTAGTTAAGTTGGTTAAAGTTTGTCAATTTCAAAATAAAGACTAGTGTTTGAATCTTACTACTAACTTTTATATTCTTATTTTTACAAACAAATATATCCCAGTTTGGTTCGGTTCAGAACCGCAACCAAAACCTTAGGATCGAGAACCAGACAAATTTGAATGGTTAACCATTTTCGAAACTGGAACCATAACTGAAGCTAACAAAAATCGGACCAAATAGGTGGTTTAGACTAGATTGGATCGGTTTACCGGTTCAATCGATTTTTTTGAACACAGGACCTCACTTGAAGTGATGAACAAATATTTCAAAAATCAGATCATGGTAACTCCTTTTTTTTTGTTTTCCTATCAAATGTATAATGTACTGTTAATTTTAGAAGAGAAAAGATTAGAGTATGAGTGGTTAATCATACCCTTTTATATTAAATCATAAACATAAGTTAAGGCCTAAATAAAGGCCCATTACAGGAAATAAAGAGACTGAATGAGAATAAAATGGGAAATATCCTAACACATTCTAACACTCCCCTCAAGCTGGTGCGAAGATATCTCTCATGCCCAGCTTGTCGAGAATGTCACGGAACGGTTTAATCCCTAATCCTTTGGTAAGAACATCAGCCAATTGATCCCCAGACCGCACGAAAGGCATACATATAGCGCCACTAGTAAGCTTTTCCTTGATAAAATGCCGATCAATCTCCACATGCTTGGTCCGATCATGCTGAACCGGATTGTGGGCTATATTAATGGCGGCCTTATTGTCACAGTATAGCCTCATAGAATCTGTCTGATGAATCCCCAAATCCCGCAATAATAATCGAATCCATAAAAGCTCACACACACCTTGAGCCATAGCTCTGAATTCGGCCTCTGCACTAGACCGCGCAACAACATTTTGTTTCTTGCTTCTCCAAGTAACTAGATTTCCGCCAACGAAGGTACAATAGCCAGAGGTGGATCTTCTATCAGTTACTGAGCCAGCCCAATCAGCATCTGTATATGCCTCCACACTGAGATGACTATGCTTTAAGAAATAAAGACCCTTACCCGGAGAAGATTTCAAGTATCTCAGAATCCGCATAACCGCCTCTAAGTGAGTTGCACGTGGAGCATGCATAAACTGCTAACCATACTCACTGCAATAGCAATATCAGGCCGCGAATGGGATAAGTAAATAAGCTTACCCACTACTCTGGTATCTGGTATCCCCCTGTCTACAGGCTCGCCTCCTTCATCCTCACTAAGCTTTAGTCCGGGTTCTAGTGGTGTATCACATGCTTTACTTCCAAGCATTCCAGTTTCTTTTAGCAAATCAAGTACATACTTTCGTTGACATATGAAGATACCATCTTTGGACCGAGCAACCTCAATGCCTAGAAAGTACTTCAGTTTGCCTAAGTCTTTGATTTCAAACTCATTAGCCAAATACTCCTTTAACCGAGGAACCTCCTCAACATCATCCCCTGTGAGTACAATATCATCCACATAGACAATGAGGGCTGTGTTTACCATGTGAGGAGTGTTTCACAAACAAAGTATGATCAGCTTGACTTTGTTTGAAACCATATCTCAGCATGGCCTGAGTAAACCTCTCAAACCAAGCCCTAGGAGACTGCTTAAGGCCATAAAGTGACTTGCGTAACCGCACACTTTCCTGTGGTTTTAACATCCTCAAAGCCAGGGGGAATGTCCATGTACACTTCTTCTGCCAGATCTCCATGGAGGAAAGCATTTTTTACATCAAATTGATGGAGAGGCCAGTCAAGATTAGAGGCAAGGGAGAGAAGGACTCTGACGAATTCATCTTAGCAACCGGTGCAAATGTCTCCTGGTAGTCTACTCCATAAGTCTGAGTAAAACCCTTGGCCACCAATCTAGCCTTGTAACGTTCAATTGAACCATCGGCTTTGTGCTTTACAGTGTACACCCACTTACATCCAACAGGTCGTTTGCCCTTAGGTAACAGCCAATTCCCAAGTGCCATTTTTAGCAAGCGCTCTCATCTCCTCCATCATGGCATGCTTCCACTCAGGAGTAGAAAGAGCATCCTGAAAATTGGAAGGAAGACTCACAGAAGAAACTTTAGACAAAAAAGCTTTATAGGAAGAAAACAGATTAGTGTAGGAGACAAAATGATAAATAGAATGTTGAGTACACGACCTAACCCCCTTCCTTTTAGCAATGGGAACATCTAGATCAGAAAGAATTGAGTTACCTGGAGGTTCACCAGAAGGAGAGGATAATAGTGGGGAATCTGAATTGGTCTCTTTCTCTTGTACCCAAGGAACTTTCTGTCTACCCTTGTCCCTGACATTCACTTTGCCGTCTTTCACTGCAGATGGAAAGTCAGCATTCTCAATAGTTGATCATCAGTAATAATAGTCTCAGGAGTCGCAATAACTGATGGTGATGGTAGTGACAGGAGTCTCTTCACACCAAGGCTCCCCCTGAAGAGATGACGGGGACACCGGGGAGGAGAGAAAATAAGACTGAGATTCAAAGAAAGACACATCCATAGAGACAAACCATTTGCGAGAGGGGGATGATAACACTTGTAGCCCTTTTGAGTGGCGGAGTAACCCAAGAAGACACACCGAAGAGACCGAGGATCAACTTACTACGGGTAGGAGAATGATTATGAACAAAGCACACACACCCAAAGGTTTTGGGAGGAATGGAGCAACAGAAGCTTGGAAGCCGAACAAAACCTGAAGAGGAGTTTGTTTATGAAGAACCTGGGTAGGAAGCCAATTGATGAGGAAGGCAGCAGTGAGAACCGCTTCCCTCCAATAAGATCGAGGAACGCGCATTTCAAAGGATAAACAACGCGCAATATCAAGAAGATGCCGGTTTTTACACTCGGCAACACCATTCTGTTGAGGGGTATTGGTACAAGAAGTTTGATGAATAATACCATGAGTGGCAAAATAGCTGGCAAGTCCAAAATCAATGTATTCCCCCCATTATCAGAACGCAAAATTTTGACAACTGCCCCAAATTGAGTGCAAAGCATTTTATGAAAATTTTGAAACACAGAAAACACCTCACATTTGTCCTTCATAAGATACACCCAGGTGGTCCTAGAACAATCATCAATAAAGGTGACAAACCATCTTTGACCCTTTAAGACACAAAACGAAAGGGACCCCATGCATCAGAATGAATCAAAGAAAAAGGAACTAAACTTTTATTAATAGGAGCAAAAGAAGCTCTGTGTTGTTTGCCAAGTTGACACGACTCACAATGAAACTCAGAAACATTATTTTTCAAAAAAACAGAGGGAAAAAGATGCTTAAGTAACAAAAAAGATGGATGCCCAAGACGGCGGTGCCACAGCCAGATGTCTGCCTTGGTAGATGGAAACTGAATAGATGAGTGAGCCAGCTTGTCTGCTTGATCCAAGATATAGAGACCATTCTCGTGTCTACCACTGCCAATCATCTTCTTCGTGATAAGGTCCTGAAACAGACAAAGGTCAGGAAAAAAGGTCACACTACAATTTAAGTCCCGAGTAATACGACTCAAAGAAAAAAGATTAACACTAAAATTGGGAACATGTAGGACAGAAGATAAAGGGAGAGAAGCAGTGGCATGAATTAAACCTTTCCCAGACACAGAAGAAATGGTACCATCAGCAATTCGAACTTTATCCTGCCCTGAAGAAGGGGTATACGCGGAGAACAAATCAGAAGAACCAGACATGTGGTCGGAAGCACCAGAATCGATAATCCAAGGTAACGTTTGATGATAGAGAGGAAAGCACTTGTAGAAGAAGCTAAGTTACCTGACTGGGCAATATTACCTGAAGAGAAACTAGAGGCCCGACGATCTAGCAAGTGGCGAAGAGCAACCTCCACTCAGAAGTAGAAAACCCGAGATATCAGCAGATGAATCAACTGGAGCTGTGGACTGTGGCTCAACTGTATCAGAATGATGGGCTCGGCATTGGGCCCACGGCCTCGAGCCTGTCCGGAGCGACCCCCTCGAGAACTAGAACAGCCTCCACGACCTCCAGATGGTTGCCCATGCAACTTCCAACAAGTCTCACAGGTGTAGCGAGGGCGACGACAAAAATCACAGAAGAGAGTATCCTTCTCAGAAGAAGGGCGAGACCACGATCCCCATCTCGAGAGGGGGCAGAAACTAGGGCAGATCGATCAGAAAGGACAGCCGGAAGCATAGCAGAACGACGACTCTCCTCATTCTACACATAAGCAAACACTTCTTGGAGAGAAGGAAGTACATCCATACCAAGCACACGACTTCGAACAGGATCAAACTCCACATTCAGACCTTTCAAAAACTTGAAGACCTGCAGTTGTTCAACAAGCTTTCGGTAACCAACAGAATCAATGGGACAAACAGGCTTGTAGTCCTGAAGATGATCAAGTCTCTTCCACCCATTGTTAAGAAAAGTAAAATAAGAGGATAGTCATCTCACCCTAGACAGACCGGTCAATAGAGCAGCGCAACTCAAAAGTCTGTAAAAAATTGCCTTTGCGAGAATATGTAGTGGCCATAGCCTCCCAAATATTCTGTGCTGTGTCCATAGACAAGTATCCCTCATCAATCTCCGAAACCATGAAATGTATTAGTCAACCCATGATAAGAGAATTGGTAATCTCCCACTGATCATAACCTGTATCGGTGATACTGGGAGCCTGAACACGCCCATCAACATATCCCATCTTCCCTTTGCTCTTCAAAAATATAGTCAAACTCTGCGACCACGCTAGATAGTTCTGACCATTAAAGAGAGAGGTGGTGATTTTCTGGCCAGGGTGGAGAGAATCGGTCATTGACGTAGTCAAAACAGGACTCGCGCCCTGTGTAGTAGGCTGCGAAGTAGTAGACTCACTAGTCAATTCGGCCATAATGACGTCGCGACGGAACCCTCACAAACACATCCAGAGTGAATCACAAACCTGAAAGATTGGAAAAAATAATAATGAATTTAAAATAAATTTAAAGAACATTTTTTTTTTTTTTTTTTTTTTTGTTTTTGTTTTTTTTTTTTTTTTTTTTTTTTTTTTTATAGAAGACAGAGAGAGATAAGAGAGACACAGACGCAGAGAGTAAGACGAAGGAGTTACATGTAGAGAAAGAGAAAGAGACCAAGAGAGATGTCGACGAGGACAGCCGAGAGAGAGATGCGCCGGTGCCTTCGACTGGAGTCGCGACTCCGACTGGGGCTGTCGGAACCCTAGGTGCCTTCGACTGGGGCTGTCGGAGCCCTAGGTTGTGCCTTCGACTGGAGTCGTGACTCCGACTGGGGCTGTCGGAACCCTAGGTGCCGTCGACTGGGGCTGTAGGAACCCTAGGTGGCTTCGCCGGGGGCTTGCAGGCTGGGGTGGTGGTGCCGTCGACTGGTGATGGTACGGCTAGGGTTTGTTTGTTTGTTTTTTTTTTTTTTTTTCTTCTTCTAGTTCTGCTCTGATACCATGTTAATTTTAGAAGAGAAAAGATTAGAGTATGAGTGGTTAATCATACCCTTTTATATTAAATCATAAACATAAGTTAAGGCCTAAATAAAGGCCCATTACAAGAAATAAAGAGACTGAATGAGAATAAAATGGGAAATATCCTAACACATTCTAACATGTACAACCTCAAAACAAAGCACCACATGATTCAGACCTCAAATTTTTATTGGTAAAGCCTAAGAAGCATGGATACAGACATGAATCAAATTTTCAAAAAAGTATTACATAACACTTATGTAACACATGCAAAATATATAATTTTATATACTTATCATACGACATATATAAAGATAAATAATTATTGTATGTTATATATATTTAAGTGAAAGATTATAACTTTTATGGTTTAAAGGTGGAGAATATGTATAAATTTGCATTGTTTTTGTTTTATTATTGGATTTCAAGTTACTTTAACTCATAATATGTTTCATGTGTGTTGAAATGTTGGGAAGTGTCCAATGAGTGAAGTGAAGTGAAGTGTCGTGTTATGTCGATATCAAACACGACACGCTACCTTCTTAGAAGTGTATCTGTTCTTAGAGCAAAGCATTGAAATTTATTAAAACTAAACACCTGGTATAATCAACTTTGTTATGAAAATGACATATGAATGGCCCACAATCTGTGAACTGACTACACCATAATTATCCTCCTCATTTAATCGTAACTCATGTTAAGGTTAGATTTCTTTCTTATGTACCTGCTTGAACTTTTTCAGTGGAGCCATTCTCTCCTTAGATTAACTTCCATATCTGATTTGTTCACCAATTATATCAGAAGTCAGAATCCTAACCCTGTTTTGATGCACTATGTTACGGAAGTATATGAAGCTTTGTCCTAAGAGATTTATCAACAAAATTTCTGTAATAATGCTGCAATGCAAGTACACATAATTTGCCTCCTCTTGCAGCATCGAGAGATTCTTCAAATCTGCTGGCGCATGAGGCTTATGAAGCACGGATATGGATACGGATATGGACACGGACACGAACACGGCAATTTCTAAAAAATGGGGACACGGACACGGGGGGGGGGGGACACGGCGAATTTTATTTATTTATTTTTATGTGTTATGTAGATTCATATTACATTCATCCTAAATTAAAATTAACAAACACTAACATAATAACATTAATTGAATAAACATAACCATTACATTTAAACAAATTAATAGATCATCCATTCACAAAAAATTCATTAAAAAGTCCTAATAAACGATAACAAGAACTAAGACGAGAAGGAGAAAACATTCAACATTCAACAATATTTTTCACAAAAGTACTAAATAAGAGAGGCAAAAGATTAAAAAAATAAATAAATAAAAAATAGCCCTGCCATGTCCCATGCCGTGTCTCCATATGGACACGCATGTCCCCGCCGTGTCCCCTACAAAAAAATCATTAAATTAAAGGGACACGCGTATGTGTCCCCGGCGTGTCCCCGTGTCAGACACCGCCACAGCACTGATTATGGAGTGTCCATGCTTCATAGCATGAGGCTGCATTTGCATTCGGTCAGATGCAAGATGTTGATGCTATCTCTGCTTTAAAACAGTTTTTAATGATCTTTCTTTGCATCCCATTGTCCGCTATGAGGTGACATGCTTGCAGCTTTTATTGTTTTTATGTTCTAAAGTACCCTTTATGTTGTTTCCTTGTTAGTTATTGCATAGTTTTTGCTTCCTCATGAATGCACAGGCTGTAGAAGCTCTTGGTGCAATTGGTTTAGAGACCAAAGTTCCTTCTTCTGAAAAAAGTTTGGTTGCAGATCCTGCTTAGGAGGTCCAAGAAACATGTGAGTTGGCTCTTAGTCAAATTAAGAAATTGAGTAGTGTCCGAGGTAACAATGAATGACTTAGCATTGTTTACCCAAACAGACATGGAGAGATGTACGACAAAGGAATTTCCTTGTCCTTGTACCAGAGTTAAGACTTGGAGAACTGGTCTTCAGTTACAATTTTCTAATTACTGAGTCATAATATCGGATCACAGAAATAACCAAAAATTACTTGGAGATGTAAAAAAAAAAAAGCATTGAATTCTGGTGATGTATATCAACACAAATATGTGCTTGCTAAGTTCAGGACAGCAAATCTAAAGCAACCAGATTTTCTAATACAAGAATATATTGACAGAAGAAAGAAAAGCGGGAAGGCCATCAATCTAAAAAAAGAAAGTCATTTGTGGACTATCAGGTATTTGAGAAGACGGTCTAGAACTGGGTCTAGTCCAGAGAAGTCATTCGTGGACTAGCTGGTATTTGAGAAGACAGTCTAGAACTGGGACTAGTCCAGAAAGTGAACTCTCAACAAAACTAAGCTGGAACTAATCAAGATCAATAGGAAGAGTAGTTAGCTTGGCAGAGAAAGTATAAACTATGTGCTATAAGAACACAAATCCATATAGTATAACGTGCACTAATATCCCTTGACAAACCTAGGTTTGGAAAGATTGTTTCCGAGTGGACAACTGTACATAAATAGGGAATAGACTTTCCCTTTTCTTATGCATCATACAATCACCAAACAATTAGAAACTAACAAAAATCTAATAGCAGATAATTTTGATGCGAAACTTGCACAGCAAAGGATAGGCAAACCATGAACTTAAAGAAATTAAAAAAATTTAGACTAGGTTGCATTTTTAAGAAGTTAGGCCATAATACCTATCTTTTGGACCTTCCTACTTTTCCAATCTTCAACATTTTGAAGGTGACCCACCAGATCCTGTGAAGTTTGCTTCTTATACCTTTTGTGGTAATATATATGTCTATGCCTTATAAGGAGTATATTGGGATCGATGATGTTTATTTTGGGATCCCTTTATTTTCTAAATTTTTTCGAGCTTCTGTGAGTGAGATCAGTCATGAGGATTCTGTATAGTTGCTTCTATTGACCATAATGAATTACTTCAAATTTTGCACCATTATATTGGTAAGTCCGTCCTACTTATCCCAGTTAAGTATATGAGTTTTTTGTGGTTGCTATCATGTTCACAATGGAATCCAAATTATATCATAAAAATTAGTTTACAGAAAGCTGTTTATCAACTGTCTATTCTCTCATAATGTGACATGTTCTCTGCCACAGAAAACGCCACACTACTATTGTATAAGTTTCTCTAAGCTATATGAATGTATAATTATTGAATTAATGTATGATATTTGTTGGAGATGGACACTAATGTGGTTGGACAGTGTTATGAATATCTGCATCCTACAAAGATACAAAGGAAATCATTCTCATTCAACATTTATTTTGGGGATTGTAGTTGTAGACTTATTTCCTTGAAGCTATCCTTCATATGTTTTATGAGAAGAATTGGTGAGGTTTCGTATTATCTCCAGAGGTCCTAGTTGTTCCCTGGAGCGTAGTGACTATAAACACAACACAATATCATAGCTGCAGAATTTTGCTAACTGATCATATATAAATGCTTTCTTTGTCACGCTTGAGCCCACTTTCTTTATCTGCATTACATACTGAAAAAAATTCCATCGATGACCATTGTGTGGCACTTATTGAGGAGTTTTGAAAGGATCCTGAGCCGATTGTTTCACAGAGCTGCAAAGTAGCTCTCTGCACGCTGGAATTTGAAAGATGTGGCAAATCCTTTGAGGTAATTTAAAAATGCAAAATAACAATTTACTTATATATTTTTGGCCAGTGTGCATTTGGATGTGCTCCCCAACTATAGTTCTAATCATGACATTGACTTCTCCGACAAAACCTTCAAAAAGAAGTTAATCTTGACCATTGATGGTAATGGATCAATGAATGTGGTTTCTGGAATTTGATAACAGTTGACAAAAATGAGTGTTTGCACATTTGTTTCATATGATGTTATCCTATTTTTCTTATTTATTTGAATCGAACTTGAAAACAACGCCTTACAAAGCAGGAAGAAGATCCAGCCAAGGAAGCAGCTTCTCATGTACCAAGTCCGGTCTGTCATCGTGCGGACAGTGTCCAACTCCTTCCAAAATGAAGAGGCTTATATTCGGTAGTTGAGCAGGCAGGGACGAGAAGTATTTCCCAACAGGACCGTCAAGAGGGGTGAGCGTGTCTTGATCACCCCATAAAACTAGCACCGGTAAGTTGATCCTCGGCATCAACTGCACAGGGCTTGGCCCTGGCGGGCCAGTCACAATCGACACAAAAGCATCAAGCGCTTCCTCACCCTGTGCTGGCTCTCTGATGATTTCTACCAGATCATCATCGACAAAGTCCTTATTTCCATACACGGACAACAAGATGTTCTTCAGATTCTCTCTTCGTGTGACTCGCTCGAAGATGAAGGAAGCAATTCCCTTTTGGTTCAACAAGAAGTCAATAAGCCAAAGCAGAGGTAACAACAGTTTAATTCTCCAATCATCGACAATAGCCTTATTGTTCATGCCACCCGCACAGTTCAAGAGAACAAGGGCTCGGACTAGAGAATGAGAAGACTCCGAGGCAGCAATAACACAAGCAAGACTTCCGATGGAGTTCCCAATCAGTACAGTTGGTTTTTGAATAATTTCATCCAAGAAATCTAATATTAGCTGAGCCCATGCTTCCATGGTATATGGAAAGCCTAAGGGCTTATCAGAAGCGCCAAATCCAAGAAGGTCAATTGCATAAACGGTGTAACTTTGAGAGAGCGTCAAAATGTTGCTGCGCCAATGAGCAACAGAGGCACCAAAGCCATGAACAAGGAGGAGAGGAGGGCGGTCTTCGTCTGTGCAATGAACCAAGTAATTAATGGTGTGACCTCTCCATTGCCACTTCTTGCACCTCTCCTTTATCTCTCTAACTTCCAAAGACAACCCTGAGCCGGTTTCAATGCCAATGCTTGAAACTGCAGAACCGGAGGAAGCTGCAGAAGCAAACACAGATGGGGTGTTGTCAGTATCGGTGAATTTGATTCCATCGATGGAACTTATGCCATGGGGTTGATGATGATGATGATGATGATAATGGTTATGATGGTAAGGTAAAGGGATTACTCTGAACCCTTGAAGCTGCTTTTGCAAAGGCCCCTGGACTCGTAGCAGTGAAGATGATGAAAATTGGCCATGGTGGTTATTGATGTGGTTCAGAAATCTAGCAGATGAGGAGGGTATGATGATAAGGGAAGTAATTGATCCGACGGCCATTATTTGACACAAACAAGAAGAAGGGAATAACAGAGAGTGTTGGCAAGAAGGCCTTGGTCCTGTTGTTGTTGTCTCTTATACATCCAGAAAGAGCAAAGGAGTATGTTGATGGAGAATTATTGACAATCTTTGAAACCTGTGACAGTTTGATATGATATGAAAGGCCTTAGTTTCAATTCACTGGTAACTCTAAAATGCAGATTAATGGCTGGTTCATGTTGTACCCCTTGTATATTTTATCTATATCTATATTGTAGCCAATAGGAAGAGAGCAACGTGGGTCCTCCCATTTTCTATCTCATTTTTCCTCTCCCCTGCTCTCCCTCCTCCTATCCTCTACTTTCTTTTGCTCATTAATGGAGAAAATGTGCACATTATTTCACTCAAAATGTAATTGTGTGGTTGAAATTGAATGTGAGATTTATGTATAAAGTGAATTTTGGCCCCCACAATGGTATTTGTGAGGAAAAATATTTATTATGCTTCTTGTTTGATTTATGTAAACTCACATATTTCTTAAATTGTTATATCAAATTACTTAGGTTAGGTTTCGATAATGAATTTAATTAAAAAATTTTTAAAAAAAAATGTAAAAATAATATAATTGAAATATTAGTTATACATATATTTTTTAAATAAATTCATTATCCAAGCAGGGCAGTGGACCGAGCTCGTCATATTTAAGAGCTTTCTTTGTGTACGGAGAGTTGGAGAGGGCTATTTGGCACTAGTGGCTCTAATTCGGGTCTATCTTTATTGATAATTTAAGCTTTTCAATGTGTAAAACTCATCAAGTATATTATTTATACAAAAAAATTATATTGATTGAATATCGATAACTATTTAATTAGATTATATTTTTAAAATAAATTGCGATAGAAATGTGATCGGATCAAGGAATATCCAATCAACATAATTTTTTACAAAGATAATGGGCTTATTTAGTTTATATCTCAAGATACAATTTTTGAGTAAAAATTTCAAAATTTTATTTGGTTCAAATTTTTTGAAATTTTTTTTCAAAATCACTTTATCTCTCCTACACGTTAATCAATCACTTTTTCTCTCTCCTCTCTCCTCTCTCCTCTCTCCTTCTCAATTATTTTTTCTCTCACAAACATTTACTCAACTACAACAAAATATCCAATTATTCTAAACTCTCAAACTCCAAAATTATTTTCAAAATATACAACCAAACAAATCAAAAAAAAATTAGGTTGCGTTTGGTAGAGTTTTGTAAATATAATTTGAGAGTATGAGTTGTATTTTGAGTTTGTGAGTTGTAGAATTATGATTTGAGTGTAGAAAATTTGTTTGGTTATGATTTTTTAATAGAGTGTTGTCACGACCCAAACCCGCCCCTGTAGGTTTAGTACCGTAACCGGCCAGTAATCCGTGGATTACCAAAAGCCTCTGAAGAGATTAGCAAATAATAAGGGGCTGCGGAAGCAATAATACAAAATAGACAAGGTCCAATGAGCTGTGATAACGTACATGGGCCGGAACATTTCAAAACTTATTTATATACATACATAAACATGCCAGTCCAGATACATAATATTTACAAAATGTACTACCCAAGACCTGACTTACAGAGTATACACAAAGACTAGCATGAAAACAAAAACAAACAGCCATGGCATTAGGCTTCGATCGGAACCTCCTCGGGAGGCACAACAGTTAGCTGACAAAAACAGAACAGAAGGCCGTCAACTCTGGCCCTGGTCATGTGCCGTCTCACCTACATACATAATATGAACTGTGAGCGAAAGCCCAGTAAATAATAATAAAGTAAAAGGTTTCAATGAATGAGTTCGTACTAATTCAGAAATCACAATTCAAGTTGTATCAAATTCATCATTTGTCCAAATCATATATATAGACAGAAATCATAAGTCATGATTAAGTTTACGTGATACATCCATCAGCATTAACAGAACAGAACAGAACAGAACGCATACGCGTGAGGTTACGAGTAACCAGTTCTATAAAGGAACCTCCGGATCCGGGTAACAAAACAGATGCTGAGCCCCCGTGACAGGGCCTCCGGTACGGGTAACAGAGTGCAGACAGAAATAAGTTCCATAAAGGAACCTCCGATACCGGGTAACAGCCAACATATATCACATGATGCTAAAGATGTCACGAATACATGTTAGAAATTGAACAATCATTCAGTGTACAGAACATATCATTTCGGAAAACAAATCTCGTTTTATCGCACAGAAAATAGATACAGTTGAACATAACTTTATTAAATTATTACTCACTCTTGGCCTTGAAACAGACAGACGGAGCAGATTGATCACACGACATGCGACACGTGACCTACATAACACATAACGGACACACACTTGAAACACACATTCTAATCACACAAAACTTACATCGTTGGTTCTTAATGTGTTTCTAACCTTAAATCCTCACTATAGAGTCTTAAACATGGTCTAGGAATGCTTAGGATAGAATGAGGATGCAAAGATGCCTTGGAAAGCAATTTTCAAAATTTGCTGAAAACAGAGGTCTCACTCGAGCATAGCTTCTACCGCTCAAGTGAGCTTATCAAAACAGAGGGGTCGCTCGAGCGTAGACTCCTTCGCTCGAGCGGTCTGTAAAAATGCAAAAGTACTGGTTGTTGAATTTTTACGCTCGATGCCCGCTCGATGCTCGCTCGAGCGTGAGACGCACCCGTCGCTCGAGCGTAAGTCTCGTCTGTGACACCTTGAATGTTTAATTAAATACCACATAAATATTTATAGTTATATAATTATGGGTGTATGTGATATATATTATTAAATAATTAATAATAAATACAGAATCTAATTTAGCACTGGGTTATATGGGATTAATTAGGGATTTTTATTTAGGGCCAAATTAACATAAATATGAAATTCTAATACTAGTTGGGTCAAATTAAAGTTAAAGATAGTAAATAAATAAATAAATAATAATAACAATAATATATGGAATAAGAAGAATAATAATGGCAATAATAAAATGAATAAGTTATATGTGCTAGGTAAATTAATTTATCATTATGGTTATTAAATATATGACGAAGAAATTTATTAAGACAAATTAAATACCAATTTTATTATTAAATACCAATTTTAGTTAAGGTATATTAGTTGTTTAGATAAAAACAAATCAAGGGTCATTAATTACTTAGATTACAATCTTGCCGGATTATCAAAAACAGATCAAGGATCATTAATTAAGTTAGATTTCAAATCTACCAAAATGAGAAACGGAGAGCCACCTGGACACCTAGACTCGGATATAAGGAATGAGTACTTGGAGCCTTAGGGTGTTGAGTCATCACTTGAACTGTGTATAAATAGGGGAGGAAGTGCTGTATAGGGAAGAAATAAAGAAAGAAAAACCGAGAGAGAGAGATACGTCCGTTGAGGGTAAGGAACTTATACTAGGAGAGTTCTGATAACAAAGTAAGGTTAAGGGTTATAATTAAGGTGAGTTATATTATACTTTATTTTCCATTATATGTTTTACGAATGCTTTGAGTTACCATAGCTTATTTTATACAAGTTATATTTATTAAGTTATATAAATAAAAGTTATGTTTATAAACATTTCAGTTACGTGAAAAGGAAACCCATGGATATGTTTGTTTAAATTTTAGTATATATTTGACTATAACCTTATAAACAATTATGTTTTGTAAGTATCACCACAGGAGTCCTACGCCTTAGGGGACTTAAATAGCCACTGGCCTCTGTTTGACCACTCTGTGGTCCTCTGTTTGTCATGGATCCATTGACCTCTGTTCTAACTGTCACTTCTGTGACTTCCGTTCTGTTCTGTTTTATACCGTGGTTATGATTATTTATTTACATGATTTCTGTATTCTGCCACTTTAAATAAATTGTCATTTTAAATTAAATTATGCAAATATTTTAGCCTAACTAATTATCCATAGTTATTTTGTATTCCCTACACTCTTGGCATAATATTTCTCACTCTGCTGTGTGCTTATAGCTGTTACCCTTTCAGGTGACGAGATGTAAGGGAAACCCATAACCCCACAAAATGGAACCTGCTCATGGACTGATGTTGAATCACTATTTTATTTTTATTTTTTTTTATATTTTTACTCCCTTTTGTTTTTCTATTCGGGGCTGGTCACTGAATAATAAAATAATGAAAGCCCTAGAAATGTATTTTCTATTTCTTAAATAGTAAGATGTAGTAAAATTTCTGTTTAATTATTTTTATTTGCGCAGCTTAATTTTGCTTCGAATAAGAATAAGTTAGTAAGTTGCGATTTCAACTTTAAGCCCCTAGGGTTGGGTCGTGACAAACGTGGTATCAGAGCAACGGTTCAAAAAAAAAAAAAAAAGAGTTATAAATAAATCTATAACTAAAACCATATAGCTAAAAAAAATAATAATATATTTATATATAGATATATATGGTAAAATCAAAATAAAATAAAATAATAATAAATATTTACATGTGACGTTAGTTTTCCTATGTAATATGAGTTGTAATTTGAATTGTAGTTTTCCTGTGAAAAACCTCACGTTTATTCTGGTGTTGTAGGATGTCAGAGATTTACCTTGATGATGCTTTTTGGAATGACCTCCAGGCCATCAACTTAGATGAAATCTTAGCCGAACACCCCGCCCCCGCCCCTCCCCGCCCCCGCCTCTCCTGAGGGTTTGGGAGATTCTGAGGAAATAGTCAGGGAATTGCACCCAGGTCTTGGCCGGTTGATGGGTCGGCCAATTTATATCCAGGTTGACCCCATTGACGTCCCACACTTGTTATGGAGGCACAGCCTTGCCCATACACGCAGACGTTTTCTCGGACCATCTCGCGTCCTTGGCGTCCCCCGGGTCACGACCGCCCGCATTATTTATAGGCCCTCTACCCCCAGAGTTTGTAGCCAGGAGGGGAACGTGTACCCCAAGATTATATTTTCACCACAGTCCCTAAACCCACTAGAGATTATTAATATTCAAAATGTGACTTCGAAAATGATCTGTCATATGTTGACACCTGGCTGGATTGTCGACCGAGCATTTGTGGGTCATATACGGTCTATCCCCATTTTCACGGTCCAGGTAGCATGGGTATGTTTTGGTATAATCCAGTTGGGGTGGGAATTTGAGCTTTTTATGCAGCACTATTTCCCCTGGTTTTTCGGCCCATCTGACCCACCACTCTAGATCTGGCTAATGGAAAATCTTTTGTATGCTGACCTTGATATGTTCTAATCCCCTTTTTGTTGACTTTTGTTTTTGTTTACCACAGGAATGGGACACCAACATATTCTGACTAATGTAATATGAATTGTAAAATAAATAAATAAATAATGTGTAATGTTGGCAGTTTATATAAATATAAAGTGTACTACATGTTGTGCTATATATGCTGCGTTGAAAATATAATACCTCGTTTATTACTTGTAGAATGACTAATGGTAATGGAAGTAAGTCATCAGTTAGTGGTACGGAATCGATGGAAAGAGTAATGGAAAGAGCGGTTGCTAGTTTTCTACAAGCCTTGCAAGCTAACATCAACAATGGGACGCCGGGACGGCAAGAAGGGCCGGTTACCATAAAACAGTTCCAGGATCTAAAACCCACCACATTTACCGGCGGCCCAGACCCCATGGTAGCAGACGCTTGGGTGAAAGACATGGAAAAGATTTTTCGTGCCCTACCTTGCACCGAGAGGCAAAAGGTAACTTTCGCCGCTTTCACTTTCAAAGACAATGCACAGGAATGGTGACTTCTCACTCTTGCCAAAGAAGAAATTACGACTTGGGCAAGATTTTTGGAAGTATTCTATAAAAAATACTTTCCAGATTCATTGCGGGAACAGAAGGCATCTGAATTCATACATCTGAAGTAAGGAACCATGACGGTGGCCGAATATGAAAGCAAGTTCACACAACTCGCTCGGTTTGCAACATACGTCATCCCCACCGAAACTCGAAAAGCAAGAAAATTCGAAGCAGGATTGGATGCTGGAATTAAAGACAGGCTTGAAGTCTTGAAATTGCCAACCTATGCAGAGGTGGTGGACTGAACGTACATAGCAGAAAAGGGAATTAAAGCCTCGCGTTCCGGAGAACCAAGCTACAAGAAGCGATTCTGGAAAGAGATAACAGAAGACCCGGTGTTGCACTCATAAAAAGGTGAACATGGGCACAACCAGCTCAGGCCACCACGGTCCTACCAACACCCGAGGTGGCACTATTCCAACTTGCCCCACTGGGAGGATTCATTGGGGACAATGCCATCGAGACACGGGGCGTGTTTTAGATGCGGACAGTTTGGCCACTTGCTAAGGGATTGTCCAAAGATGGTTAATCATACAGCCAGCCCCTCTGGCCTAGTTAGGAGAACCGCGGGACCGAGAGAAGAAAAGAAGGACCAAAACCGCCAAGGTCGGGCTTTCGCCTTGGTACCTGGAAAACCGGAAGTTACCGAAAATGTTGTGTCAGGTACACTTTCTATCTGTGGTCTTTTAGCTCATGTCCTTATTGACTCTGGGTCAACTCATTCTTTTGTTGCACCACACTTTGCCGCCAAGTTGACATCAACACCCGAACCATTAGGATATACATTGTCTGTGTCTTTTCCTTCTGGTAAGTCTGCCTGTAGTACTGATGTGTACAGATCTTGTGTTGTATTCCTAAAAGGCAAAACCTTATATGTAGACTTGATTCCCCTCCGCATTGGAAACTTTGATGTAATCTTAGGTATGGATTGGCTGGCTGCCAACCACGCCTCTATCGATTGTAAAGCCAAAAAGGTCTCCCTCAAGTTACTAAACCAACCCGAAATTGTCTTTGATGGGGCTGAAATTTCTAACCCTTCTTGTATCATATCCTCCATGGCAGCCCAACGACTCCTAAGAAAGGATTGTGGTAGTTATATTTGTTATGTGATTGATACACAAAAAGAGGCCCCCACCGTTGATGCAATTCCTGTAGTTCGAGAATTCCCTGATGTCTTTCTTGAAGATCTACCCGGTATTCCAATTGATCAGGAGATCGAATTCACCATTGAAACCCAACCTGGCACGCAGCCTATATCAAAAACTCCTTATCGTATGTCGATGGCAGAATTGAAAGAGCTGAAGACTTAACTCCAGGAACTCTTGGACAACGGTTTCATTCGGCCTAGTACCTCACCCTGGGGAGCTCCAGTACTGTTCGTGAAGAAAAAGGATGGCACGATGAGATTATGCATCGATTACCGGGAGCTGAATAAGGTTACCATCAAGAATCGATATCCTCTGCCGCGAATCAATGACTTGTTTGATCAACTTCAAGGCGCACAAGTATTTTCCAAAATTGACTTACGTTCTGGCTATCATCAACTAAAAGTCAAAACGGAAAGCATTGAAAAGACTGCCTTCAGAACCCGTTACGGGCACTACGAATTTCTCGTCATGCCTTTTGGCGTCACAAATGCTCCGGCAGCCTTCATGGACCTCATGAACAGAGTGTTCAAACCCTATCTTGATGAGTTCGTCATCGTCTTCATTAACGACATCCTCATATACTCCAAGTCACCAGAAGCTCATGAGCAGCACTTGCGAATGGTTCTACAAACACTACGTGATCACAAACTTTATGCCAAGTTGAAGAAATGCGAATTTTGGATCACTAGTGTACACTTTCTCGGTCACGTCATTAATAAAGACGACATCTCGGTTGACCCCCAAAAGGTTGCAGCAATTGTGGACTGGCCACGACCTACTAATGTGTCAGAAATCCGGAGTTTCTTGGGTCTAGCTGGCTATTATCGATGCTTCGTGCAAGATTTCTCAAAGATAGCATCGCCCTTGACCTAGCTAACTCAGAAAAAACACACCCTTTGAATGGACCGATAAACAGGAGCGTTGCTTTCAAAAATTAAAAGGTCGACTTGTGTCAGCCCCTATACTAGCACTACCTACCGGAGTAGATGGGTTCGTAATCTATAGTGATGCCTCATATAATGGGTTGGGTTGTGTTCTCATGTAAGACGGAAAAGTCATTGCTTATGCGTCACGACAATTAAAGACTCACGAGAAGAACTACCCGACTCATGATTTGGAATTGGCTGCGGTGATCTTTACTCTCAAAATCTGGCGTCATTATCTCTACGGTACAACCTGCGAGATTTATATTGACCACAAGAATCTAAAATATCTATTCACACAGAAGGAACTGAATATGAGGCAACGGCGGTGGTTAGAATTTATGAAAGACTACGAGATAGAGATCCATCATCATCCGGGCAAAGCTAACGTGGTGGCAGACGCACTGAGCCGAAAGTCGACGAGAAGTTTGGCATGCACTCTCGTTTCCCGCAAAGTCAATAGGTTGCTCGCCAATGTAATCGTGGAGCCTACATTGATTGGAGAAATCAAAACACGCCAATGGGAAGATAAACTCTTGAAGAAAAGGTACGAGGAACAAGGGAACACGCTTGATCCTGATTTCATTATAAGCAATGGGATACTGAAATTTCGAAATTGAATTTGCATACCCGACATCCCGGAACTTAAGAAGAAGATACTAGAGGAAGCTCATAACTCAAGATTTGCAGTCCACCCTGGCAACACAAAGATGTATCATGATCTGAAGGAACACTACTGGTGGACCGGAATGAAAAGAGATGTAGCAAGCCATGTTTCCAAATGTTTGCATTGTCAGCGTGTTAAAGCAGAACATCAGAGACCTGTAGGACTGCTGCAATCACTCTCTATTCCTGAATGGAAATGGGAACACATTACTATGGACTTCGTGGTCGGGCTACCACAGTCATTTTCAAAGAATGATGCAATATGGGTCATAGTAGACCGATTGACAAAGTCAGCACACTTTCTACCAATCAAAATCATGTACCCTCTGAATAAGTTTGCCACTTTATATATCAAAGAGATTATTCGGTTGCATGGTATCCCAGTTTCAATTGTGTCTGACCGAGACCCTCGTTTCGTGTCTCACTTCTGGAATAAATTGCAAGAAGCTTTGGGAACTACACTGAAGTTCAGCATGGCCTATCATCCACAAACCGATGGGCAATCCGAAAGAACAATCCAGACGTTGGAAGACATGTTACGTGTATGCGTGTTAGACCTTAAAGGTAACTGGGATGAGCACCTACCTTTGGTAGAATTCGCCTATAACAACAGCTATCAGGCAAGCATTGGAATGGCGCCGTACGAAGCCCTGTATGGAAGGAAGTGTCAATCGCCTCTGTGCTGGACGGAGGTCGGGGACAGGAAATTGTTAGGCCCCGAAATCGTGCAAGTCACAAGTGAGAAAATCCAACTCATCCAACAGCGGATTCGCACTGCTCAGAGCCGCTAGAAAAGTTATGCGGATACTCGGAGACGAGACTTGGAATTTCAAGTAGGGGATCATGTGTTTCTCAAAATCTCACCAACAAGAGAAGTGATCTGATTCGGAAAGCGCGGAAAGCTAAACCCACGTTACATCGGGCCATTCGAGATATTGGAAAGAATTGGTCCTGTAGCCTATCGCCTTGCACTACCTCCTGAGCTATGTAATATCCACAACGTGTTTCACGTATCAATGCTCCGACGGTATCTCCGAGATCCAGAACATGTCATCGACTATGAGAACTTGAAAGTTCGAGAAGATCTCTCTTACGAAGAACAGCCAGTGCAGATTCTCGATCGTCGTAATCAAGTTCTTCGAAACAAGACCATACCGCTGGTAAAGGTGTTATGGCGAAATCAACACATCGAAGAAGCTATGTGGGAAACAGAGAGTCAAATGCAAACCAAGTACCCACACCTCTTCGAAAATTAAGATACGTCGAGTTTGGGGACAAACTATAGCGACCCCGGTCTTTTTCCTATTTGATTATTGTATCCGGACTTACGTTCCGTGGATTCCGCTGTTATATTTGTTGTTGTTGTCCTTTAATTCCTTATTCTTGGGTTATAGGATGTGTTTAGCAGGTTGGTTGCAGATTGGTTGGGTTTAGAAACCAAGTCTGCATGTTCAGTTTTTGGCTTGGTCGCTCGAGCGAGCTTCTCTTCGCTCGAGCGAGATCTTCGTTTTGGTTCTTCGCTCGAGCGAGCTTTCCTTGGCTCGAGCGAGCGATTGCGTCTAGTACTTAGACCTGAGAGATGTGTTTCTTGGCTCGAGCGAGCATTTCTTCGCTCGAGCGAGCGAGGTGTATGTTTTCGAGTTCGTCGCTCGAGCGAGCATTTCGTCGCTCGAGCGAGCTTCTGGGTTGCAGACCTGAAGCATCGAGTTTTTGGCTCGAGCGAGCTTTTCTTCGCTCGAGCGTGGATTTATGTGTCTGGTCGCTCGAGCGACCATGTCTTCGCTCGAGCGAGCCTGTCCAGTTTAAATACGCAGCAACAGTTTTAAAACGTTTTTTTTACAACTTTTTGATCCAGAAACCCTAGTTACGAGTTTTTTCTCTCCCAACTCACCTTTTCTCCTAGGTTTGATCTAGTTAGGGTGTGTTTTTACCCTAGTTGCTTTACAAATAAGATAGAGGAGAGTGAGGGCTTTCATTTAATCTGAACGGTTGTTGATTTGGAGCACTTTGGAGTTTGGGCTATCATCTCCGTCTTCTTCTTTTTGGGTTCTTGTTTCGAGGTAAGGATTTCCTACTCCATTTATACGCTTTAATCCTAAGTGTTGGTATTTTGGTATGTGGGGGTAGTTTGGTAATTTTGGGAGAAACCTTAGGATTTTGGCTTAGATTAATTTGTATAATTAATTTAAGGGAAAAATGTGGAATTGGGTTTAATTCATGAAGTTGGGGAAATTATGAGATTAATGATATAGTTGGGTAGTTTAAATACTTACCTATGAGAGGGTTGATTTTACATTCATTGTTGTATTTATTTCTTGTTTAGAAATAACTGTTTTGGGCTATCGGTAGAGGATAGTCGTGATTGTTGTAGACCTTGCATGTGGCTTAGGTATAACTGGAATTAAGTCACTTATGTTGACTGTTGAATTAATACAGAACATTACTTGTATTGATTATGTGTTGTATATGGCAATTGTGTGTTTCATTGCATATGCATGTTGTTTGGAGAAGATAGGGGATGAACTCCACGGTTTAGGGGAAGATAGGGGATGTACCTCTAAACCGGATTTGTTGGGAGGAGATAGGGGATGGACTCCAGTAGCATCACTCATATGTGTGCTTATTGATAATAGCAATATTGCTATTTGTTGTTGATATGATACATCATTATAATGTGTACCAGTTGGAAGTATGGAAGTGTTGTGGTTTGAGCTTTAGTCTCATTTATTTTTGTGACATCTAGATCACTATTATAGTTGGCCAGGTTCTGAGCCATAATGATATAATTGGAAAGTTGAATAAATATTGGGAAGTGAAAGGTGTCATAGACAATATGTCATAGACAATATAGACATTCGTGTCATGAAATTGGAAATTGATTATCTTGTGTTAACCATGTATCGAATGCTAATGCTTTAGTTAATTCTTATGCTTGGTTTAGTATTTTTCTACTGGGCTGTGGCTCACCCTATATGGGAACTTCATTTTCAGGTTCAGGTGGTTCACTACCTCCAAGGACTTAGCTTGTGAGGATTTGGACTCGAAGACTTGCTTTATTTTATTTGTTTTATTTGAACAACTTGTAAACTTTCAAGCCTAGGGCTTTATTTGTTTTTGAGTTAGAACTCATGGAATTGTGTCCAAGTGTTGGCTTGGTAAGATGTAAGCCCATAGGGCATTTATTATGATGTTTTTATTTCATGGTACTCTGATGAATGGAATAAGATACTTTATTTCCTTATAATTCCGCATGTTAATATTATGTATTATGAGTTTATTTTGAGGGCGTTACACAAACTCCTATTTAGGAGGGGAGAAATGCGACACCCTGAATGTTTAATTAAATACCACATAAATATTTATAGTTATATAATTATGGGTGTATGTGATATATATTATTAAATAATTAATAATAAATACAGAATCTAATTTAGCACTGGGTTATATGGGATTAATTAGGGATTTTTATTTAGGGCCAAATTAACAGAAATATGAAATTCTAATACTAGTTGGGTCAAATTAAAGTTAAAGATAGTAAATAAATAAATAAATAATAATAACAATAATATATGGAATAAGAAGAATAATAATGGCAATAATAAAATGAATAAGTTATATGTGCTAGGTAAATTAATTTATCATTATGGTTATTAAATATATGACGAATAAATTTATTAAGACAAATTAAATACCAATTTTATTATTAAATACCAATTTTAGTTAAGGTATATTAGTTGTTTAGATAAAAACAAATCAAGGGTCATCAATTACTTAGATTACAATCTTGCCAGATTATCAAAAACAGATCAATGATCATTAATTAAGTTAGATTTCAAATCTACCAAAATGAGAAACGGAGAGCCACCTGGACACCTAGACTCGGATAGAGGGAGTGAGTACTTGGAGCCTTAGGGTGTTGAGTCATCACTTGAACTGTGTATAAATAGGGGAGGAAGTGCTGTATAGGGAAGAAATAAAGAAAGAAAAACCGAGAGAGAGAGAGATACGTCCGTTGAGGGTAAGGAACTTATACTAGGAGAGTTCTGATAACAAAGTAAGGCTAAGGGTTATAATTAAGGTGAGTTATATTATACCTTTATTTACGATTATATGTTTTACGAATGTTTTGAGTTACCATAACTTATTTTATACAAGTTATATTTATTAAGTTATATAAATAAAAGTTATGTTTATAAACATTTCAGTTATGTGGGTTTCTTTCTAAACTCTATTTACTTAAAAGGAAACCCATGGATATGTTTGTTTAAATTTTAGTATATATTTGATTATAACCTTATAAACAACTATGCTTTGTAAGTATCACTACGGGAGTCCCACGCCTTGGGGGACTTAAATAGCCACTGGCCTCTGTTTGACCACTCTGTGGTCCTCTGTTTGTCATGGATCCATTGACCTCTGTTCTAACTGTCACTTCTGTGACTTCCGTTCTGTTCTGTTTTATACCGTGGTTATGATTATTTATTTACATGATTTCTGTATTCTGTCACTTTAAATAAATTGTCATTTTAAATTAAATTATGCAAATATTTTAGCCTAACTAATTATCCATAGTTATTTTGTATTCCCTACACTCTTGGCATAATATTTCTCATTCTGCTGTGTGCTTATAGCTGTTACCCTTTTCAAGTGACGAGATGTAAGGGAAACCCATAACCCCACAAAATGGAACATGCTCATGGACTGATGTTGAATCACTATTTTATTTTTATTATTTTTTATATTTTTACTCCCTTTTTGTTTCTATTCGGGGCTGGTCACTGAATAATAAAATAATGAAAGCCCTAGAAATGTATTTCCTCTTTCTTAAATAGTAAGATATAGTAAAATTTCTGTTTAATTATTTTTATTTGCGCAGCTTAATTTTGCTTCGAATAAGAATAAGTTAGTAAGTTGCGATTTCAACTCTAAGCCCTAGGATTGGGTCGTGACATCATCGCTCGAGCGTGCATCTGCGTGCACCAAAAACCTGAGAGCTTGCAATTTACACTCAAGCCACCATTCCTTCGCTCAAGCGGAGCTCTGAACAAACGATGGTCGCTCGAGCGTGGAATCCTTCGCTCGAGCCAGGAAGCCAAATTCTGGAATTTCTAGATTTGCCTCCCAAGCTCAAACCAAGCATTCAACACCTCAAAACTCAACCTCTTGGGCCCATTTTCTGGAAAACACTAGTAAACTCATAGTATAAGATGTTTCAAAGATCAATTTGTAGAATCAAGGCCCAAAGGTGAGTCAATTGAACACAATTCAAACAAACTTCCAAGAAATATTAAAGAACAAAACATGTAAGTGTTCATTTGAATTCAATGCTCAAAAAATGTAACCAAATGCAAGATTAAACTCAAAATCATGATGAACTCATGGACTATAACTAGACTATGGTCTTGCATGCAAGAATTTCCATGAAAACACTTCAAAATGTTATGATATGAACATGCATGCATGGATTATTACCCAATTCAACATTTTAACCCAATTCTAGACTTTAAACTCTAATCTTCCATGAACCATGCAAGAATTAATCTTAAATGCACAATTGAAAGGGAAATCTCCTACCTTAAATCTTGAATTCCAAGTCTAGGAGCTCAAATTTGCAAAGCCTCCTCAAATCTCCTAAGATTCCAAGCCAAAACTCTTGTTGAACTCAAATTCCTACCTCACCCTCTCTCTCCTACGTTTTTGGTCTCACAAATGGCTGAGGAAATAAATGTAAAGAATGTGCTAATTAAGTCCCTAACAAGTATATGGAAATGGCCACTCAATGGCAAGTTGGTAATTAAAACAACTCATATAATTCAACATTATTTAATCGAGTTTAATCGTACCAAATCAAATTTTAATTAAACCTACCATAAAATCACATAAAATCTAACTAACATAAATCATTAATCAATTTCGGAATCGGGTGCCGATAAGACTTTCAATTCGCAGTTCAAAGTCGCAACACGAACAGATCATTTTATGGCAAACAGATAGAAACACAAAGATAATGCAATACTTATGCAAATTACTTCTGGATTCTTTCTAAATTACTGTTAAGCATAATTAATCATGAATTAGCATTAATCGGAGGTCGGGTTATTACAAGTGTTGAATTGAGTTTTGAATTGAATGTGGAATTGAGTTTTAAAAGTTTGATTTGACATGTGAAGTAAGAAAATTTGTTTAGGGAAAATGTCTTGTAGCTCAAATTTTGTGGCTCAAAAGTGGCTCAAATGGCCAAAACGACGTCGTTTTGGCCATTTTTATGTTGTTTGTACTCAAAACGATGTCGTTTTGGCCATTTGAGCCACTTTTGAGCCACAAAATTTGAGCTACGTAGCATTGCCGTTTGTTTAGTTATGAGTTTTGGAAAGAGTTTTCAAAACTTAATTCAAATTGTTATAACTCATAACAAAACACACTATTTTCACACTATTGAAAATTCTGATCAACACTCATAACCAAACTCTTTTTAAAATTCAATTAAAAAAATTTATTATTAACAGAAAATAACATTAATCAATTTTTTAATTGAAAATACTACAAAGGAAATAATTTGTTTTCAAAATAAATATTCAAAAAATTTAAATCAGAAATATTTAAATAATTTAAATAATCTAAAAAAATTTAATAAGTAAAAAATTAAAATAAATATTCAAAAAATTTAAATATTCAAAAAATTTAAATAATTTAAAATGTTAATATTTTAAATTTAAAAACAACTCTACACTCAAATCGTAACCAAACACATAAAACAAAACTCAATTAAGAAATTATTTTTAAAATTCATAACCAAACACATAACGCGAAACTCCATATTATTTTCACAACTCTACACTCAAATCGTAACCAAATACATAACAAAAAAATTAAAATATTTAAAAATATTTTTATAAAATAGAGTTTGAATTTATTTTTATAAAATATTTTAAAATTTAAAAAATTAAAATCGTAATATTTTGAAATTAAAATATTTAAAAATATTCAAAAAATTAAAAAAATTATAACATATTTAAATATTAAAATATTTAAAATCTTAACAAAATTAAAATATTTTTAAAATATTTAAATATTTAAAAAATTAAAATATTAATTTGAATTGAGTTTTGAAAAGAGTTTTGAATTATGTGTTTGGTTATGAGTTTTGAAAAGTAATGATTGTGTTTTGAATTGAATTTTAAGAAATAACTGTAGAATTATAATTTAAAAACTCAAAATAAACAACACATTCAAATCAATAGATAAAACTATAATTTAAAAGATTTACCAAACGAGACCTTAAATTCACCCCATAATTTTTTTTAAAATTTTTTATCTCAATACACAAATCAAACATACCCAATGCTGAACGGCCCTTTCCAGTAACTGGAGAGGATAATGCCGGACCGTCTAGTCTTCTTCTATTCTCATGGACAGTTAGTTGGTTTGGTAGTTTGAGAAACCATTGATGCGTCCCGCTGTAGGTAACTTCATTCCCGCCAAATCAACCCAAAACCCTGCCAAAACCTTACTCTCTGTCTTCCCTCTCACCAAAACCCTCTCTCTCACCCAACAGCTACACTCCCAAATCATCCTCAATGGTCTCTATCGTTCACTTCTCTTCGGTTCCAAGCTCTCTAACTCCTACATCCAATTGGGTTTTCTCCAATTCGCTACCAAAGCTTTCGATTTCATTACTGTCAAGAACTCCTATTCATATAACACCATCGCCTCTGGATTCTTCAAGGACAAACGTTTCTCCGATGTTCTCCGGCTTTTCAAACAGATGCGAACCGAAGGTTGTTCCGTTGATAGTTTCAATTTGGCATTCGCAATCAAATCTTGTATTGGGTTGTCGATTTTGCAAGATGGGAAGTTGGTTCATTGTTTGGCAATCAAATCGGGACTCGATAGAGATCCTTATCTTGTCCCTGCTCTCATAGATGTGTACTCTGATTTGGGTTCTTTGAAAGATGCCCAGAAATTGTTTGAAGAAATTCCTGAGTGGAATACAGTTATTTGGGGTTCTATGATGAAAGGCTATCTCAAGTCTTCAGAGCAAACCAAAGTTTTTGAGCTGTTTTTGGAGATGAGAACAGCTGGTTTTGAATTGGATCCATTTACATCTGAATGTTTGGTTCGGGCTTGTGGAAATGTTTCTGCTGGCAAAGAAGGTAAATCGATTCATGGGTTCTGTATAAAGCACAATTTTATGAATTCCAACAACATTTATTTACAGACATCGCTTGTAGATATGTACTTGAATTGTGATTTGCTTGATTTCGGTCTCAGATTATTCAAAGGAGTATCTAATAAAGATGTAGTTTTATGGACTGCAATGGTTGCTGGATTTGCAAAGAATGGCAGAGCTTGGGAAGCTATTTCCTTGTTTAGACAGATGTTGAGCGAGCCGATGATTCCAAATTCTAAAACATTAGCTAGCATTATTCTTGCTTGTTCCCACATGGGATCTCTGCAACAAGGAAAGAGTGTTCATGGGTATATGATAAGAAATGGGGTTGAATTAGATGTAGTGAATTATACCTCTCTTATTGACATGTATGCTAAATGTGGTTCAATTTTTGCAGCTCACATGGTTTTCAAGGAGATGCCCATGAAAAATGTATTTTCATGGACTTCAATGATCAATGGGTTTGGAATGCATGGTCTCTTGGATGAAGCAATAGCTGTTTTTGACCAAATGATTTCAGATAACCAATTACCCAATTCCATAACATTTGTTTCGCTTCTGTCAGCTTGCAGCCATTCTGGAAGGGTTGAAGAAGGATGGAACTATTTTAAATCCATGAGTAGGGATTATGGAATTACTCCAATGGAAGAACATTTTGCTTCCATGGTAGATTTGTTAGGTAGAGCCGGGAAGATAGACGAAGCTTTATCCTTCATAAGTGACATGCCGAGGGAGCCTGGAGCCAGTGCCTGGGGTGCCCTGTTGAGTGCATGTAGAATTCATAAGCGGCTTGAATTGGCAGAGGAAGTGGCCAAGAGACTCCTTCCTTTAGAGCCTGATAAGTCTGCTGTGTATGTTTTGCTTGGCAATATTTACGGCGATGCTGGAATGTGGGAGATGGTGAAGAAGATGAGATTAGAAATTGGTGAGAATGGACTTCATAAGAGTGTTGGTTTTACCTCAATTGAAGTTGATACAAAGTTGTATGTTTTTAGTTCCAATGATAAACTTGCTTATAGGGATACAGAAGTTGAGGTTGTATGGACTTCTCTAGAAGAGCGAATGAGAGAACTTGGTTACGTGCCTGATATCAGCTTTGTTGATGCAGACTTGTGAAAAGTGGGGAAGGAACGCCGATTAGATTTACAAAGAACTTGAGAGTTTATAGTGAAGTCTGTGGAACTAACTTGGTGTCACTAATGAACTTCTGGATAGTGAAGAAGTCAAATTTCTTCTTGTTGCTTCCTTCTATTAACCTATGATGGGGTAGTGATTCTGTTAATTATGTTCTTTTTTCAATTTTTTTGGTTTATTTTAATAAATCTGATTTGATTGGGTGACCATTTTCTTGTCTGATCCTGGGTCAATCAATTAATGTTTACATGTTGCAATTGCATATTGAAATCAATTCATGCTTTTATGAATTGGTATCTACAAGTTCTGTAATTTGCTCAAATCAAAATAATTTATAAAATGGTTTTATTTTTTATTTTTTATTATTATTAGTTGTGAAAGAGCTTTCTTTTGATTTCATCCTCATCTATTTCTCTTCTCTGTAACTCCAGCCAGACTTCATTGCATATTATAGAATTTTGCATTCAAAGTCTTTATCGCTCATATATTCCCATCCCACCTTCCAGTTGCTGCAATCTATCTGTTGACATCCAATTATCCTTGTAATCATTAATTTATCTTCAAGTGTGATGGCAACGGATTGGGTTTTTCAGGTTTTGCATGCGAATTTTTTATTTTAAACTCAACTATTTTTGTGATATATTTCACATATTATTCTAATCTTAACAGTTTTGATCTTCCTATCCTCATAATTTACCCTACCCTATTAATGTTCTCCCAACCGTTTTTTAATAAAATCAGCTTAAGACAAATACAATCGGGTCGGGTGATTTTGCCATCCCTTCATAAGTCTTCATTTAATAATATATAATGGATTGATTTATGTGCCTTTTTACAAACTGAAAATTGATAATCATAAAGTAAAAGCTAAAAGTATTATTCATCTTTTTCAATAGTTTATTTCTCTGGAACACTTCAACAAAATCAGTTTAATTATTTTTCTACATAAATAAGTGTAAATTTGGTAAATAAAAGTTAGTAGATGACATGGATTTGTTAAAGTTGAAGATTTCAACTTCATAGTGAAGTTAGACCTATTATCAAACAAATTTTAACTCACTTTGGTGATTTAAATAATTCATTTTATACAACCAACTAAGAGAATTATCCATGTAAAAAATCAAGTTGATCCAACATCGACTGTCATATTACTAGATTATTTTTATTTATAGGGCTTACATGTTTTTAGGAATAAACCGTCCATGTGTTATAAAGTATATGTGATTTGATTATATAATTACTTATATCTAATAAACCTAATTTTTTACATGCATATTCTGTTCAACTTGTCAAATGAAATGAATAGTTCAAATTATTGACATAGGTACAAATTAGTCCTACAATGCACCAATTTTACTTGTGAAATTGAGATCTCCAACTTTATCAAATTCAAACTTGATTATTTTATGTTGTTGAGGTCTATTTAGGGAACTCTAAAACTTATAACGAAAGTAGTGAGAAGATTAAATGTTAACTTTTGAATTGTCATAAACTTCAAAGGGATTAATATAATTTATCTAAAATCCAAAATATAAACCTATAAGGCCATGTTTGTTTGGCGGGGTGGGAGGCCAGATTGGATTAAGATAGCTGTGGGTCTCACCCATAGCTTGTTTGATATTGATTTGGGAGGGGGGATTGCTAGTGTAGAGGGCTTAGTAATCCCTCTTCCTGAGGGGATTAGCTTGGATGAATTTTAGGTAAAATTAGAAAAATAGTGAGGGGATTGAATCTATTTTATATAAAAACTTTATTTATTTTTATCAAGTGCATTTGTTTGTTTTAATATTTATTTTATTTTTTTTTATTTTAGAAATAATTTATTTATTTTATATAAAATAATTTAACAATCTTATCACTAAATCATCTCCTATCATCAAAACAAACACACTTTTACTTAATTCCCTCACTAACAATTTTCACATTAACAATCTCTTCACTAACAATATTTTAACTAACAATCACATCCAACTTAATCCGCCTAACAAACATGGCCTAAGGGTAAATTACAATGACTTCCCCTAAAGTTCGAAAAAAATACATTAGTTTTGTAATTCGGACATAGTTATATTATACTTTCCTAATTTTTTAATTCAGATAATACTTAACTTCATTTTTATCAACAATTTATTAATAGTATGGCTAAAAAAAAAATTTGGTATTTATTTTACATTGAAAAAGATCTTTTTTCCTATTTAATCTTATATTTTTATATTATTTGCATTAATTTAAATTTATTTAATATTATTTAAAAGGTGATCAATAAGATTATATTAAAATTATGAATAAATTACAAATATACCATTATGAGATTTATTT
Organism: Camellia japonica; assembly: GCA_030407325.1. Taxonomy (NCBI): domain Eukaryota; kingdom Viridiplantae; phylum Streptophyta; class Magnoliopsida; order Ericales; family Theaceae; genus Camellia; species Camellia japonica. The sequence goes on from JAPPVO010000024.1 coordinate 55,961,583, forward strand.
AAAATATAGATTGTACTTATAAAAATTACAAATATTTCTTTATCAGAATTTGTCATTTAACCAAAAATAAATAGTAAAAAATAAAATTCTAAAATATCTTATTAGATAATAATAAAATTACTAAAAGTATTAATTATATTTATAATATCATTAAAAAATATTACTTGATGTAATTATTTATCAATTAAAGGAATCATTTATTATGTGATTAAAAAAAAATATATTAAATATAATTTTTAAAATTACAAAAGTAATTTGTATTTTAAACCAAGAATTTATTTATAATTTACCCTAAACTAAACCTAGTAATTTATCCAAAAAAATTGTTAAAAATTCTAAATATTTTATCAAATATTCTGTTAAATATCTAACGTATGTAAAGGAGATTCAATTTATTCATTCAAGATACAAAGAAAAAGAGGTCTCTGCTACAACGATATATATGCACAAGTACATATAGAAATAGACAGAGAGAGAGAGAGAGAGAGTGTGTGTGTGGGAATAATGGCGAACCCACCAAAGCCATGGAAAGCAGAATATGCAAAGTCAGCAAGATCGTCTTGCAAGAGCTGCAAGAACACCATCGACAAAGAGAATCTCAGGCTGGGCAAGATGGTTCAAGCCACTCAATTCGATGGTTTCATGCCTGTAATGTTCCAAACCCCCCTTTCATTCCCCATTTTAACCCTTCATTCCACTCTTTATTTTCCATTGCTTTCACTGTTTAGGGTCGATTCTGCATTTCTACTTCTGTTGTTGTTTCTTGTTTACTCTTTTTGTGTGGGTTTGTTTGCTTTCTTTCATGTTTCTCTCATAAAAGAGAATTTTGGGCTTTTTTGTGAGGGTTGATTGATGTTTCTTCTTTTACGGTTTGGAATTAGAAAGAAGAATTGTTTTGCTGTTCTAGCTGTCTGTCTATATATAGTGCGATAAATCTGGGCATTTTGTATTATTAGCAGTTCTATTAAAGGCTTAGCAAAAGTTGGTGGAATCAAGTGTATTATACCCTTTTACCTAAAAGAAAAATGTGATTGTACCAAAGCTTTTAAGTCTTGCTTTTTCTTAAACTAGCTAGTACAAAGAAGGGACTGTTTTGGACTTATGGTTCATAAGGGCTTCGATTTCTTTGTGTTGGGGGATCTTCTTAGCTGTAATTACCCCCCCAAATTGATCCTTTATATTGTTTGTTCTCCTTTGTATTCAATGTGTGATTTCATTTCCACTGAAAGAAAACTTTTTTCTTTTAAAAAAAATCAGATGTGGAATCATGCTGGATGCATATTGAAGAAAGCAAACCAGATAAAATCGTAAGTGCTCCCTTACTTCTGGTCATAATCTGGACTGGCACAAGGTATATCCTAATCTTTTGTTTGTCCCATAACTGACCTCAATACTTTTGCAATGCTTTTAGCCTTGATGATGTTGAAGGCATAGAGTTGCTTCGATGGGAAGATCAACAGAAGATAAGGAAATATGTAGAGGGTGGTGGACCTCAAAATACCCCTTCTCCTGTTGTTATGGAATGTGGTATTGAAGTTTCACAGACTTCCCGTGCTGCTTGCCGGCGCTGCAACCAAAAGGTTATGAAAGGAGAGGTGAGTTATTATGTTCTACTATTCGTATTTCCATGAAATAATTGTTCTTTGATCATGGAATTTCTCTGAATAGTTGTGGAAGGATCTGGATATTTTTACATAGGCATGTTTGCCAAAGCTACTATGGAGATATTTTTTGATGAATTAATTATTGTAAGTGACATGCATTTATTCAACATAGTTATTCAGTTTTGGAATGTTCACAGCACGCTAGGCAGCTATAGACTCAAGGATGAAGTATTGTGTATTGATTCACTAATATAGTTGCTGGTTTTTCTCTCAGCCAGCTCACATGTGTTGTGTATACTTCCCTTACTTCTTATTGATGTTGTGTCATTTCGCTGCCATAATTTTAGTATCATCATATTTCTTTATCTGCTTAAACAGTTTCTTGACTAATCTGATCCTGGTGGAATGGTGTCCAAGGTACCTTCAAATATCTAATATGGAAATCCTTTAACAAGGCATGTGTTCAAAGTAAAAATCCATTTGTTGTGTAACTGATACCAAAAGCTCTTAAGCACCTCTATTATCTCCATGAGGTTGTCAAAGATATGGAAAGAAATAAATCTCAAGTGACTCATGAGTTTGTCTATCCTGTGCTGGTAATACATGGCAATTTAAATGTGTTTAGGGCTGCAAACAGCTGAGCGGAGTTGAGTATGCAATGTTTGAGCTTGGCTCGAGCTTGAGCTCAAATCAAGACAAAACAATTACCCTCAAGCTCAACTCCAGTTTAATGCACATGGCTGCGGACCTATGGTACAAGTGGTTGACTTATTTCCTTATCCCTCTGCACTTATATGAAGGTTTTGAATCTGTTGAATGCCTACAGGTCGATGTGGGACACTAAGTATTATAAACATGGGACCAAGTTAGCTAGATGATGTCATTTATGAAGTGTTTTTTCCATTTGGCCTTGTATCACATCGAAGAAATAAGGAAGCATGGCTACTTCATTCTTCATAAAAGTCTGTATGAAATATTCTTCGTTCCTTGCCTCCCACATCGTAGAAAGAAAGATGCCTCAACCATATCCTATGTTTTGCCTTCATAGATATCCTATTTTTATTGATTTATCACTTAAATGAAGCTTGTAAAGCACATAAAGCACAAAAGCTAGTTAGATAAGGGCTATACATTCCTCCTGGTTTATTGTTTTAGCATTCTATGCTAGGTCCGGATATCCACCAAGCCTGATGGTCAAGGTGCTAGAGGTTTGGCATGGCACCATGCTAATTGTTTCATGGAATTGTCTCCAACTACTCAAGTGGAGAAATTGTCAGGATGGGATAGCCTTTCAGCTTCTGATCAGTTGGCTGTTCGTGCCCTGGTTAAGAAGGTTCCCTCTTCCAGTAAAGGTGGTATCAAATTTCTTTTGTAAATATGTATTTTCTTTCAATACTGTTGTGACTGCATATTTTTCTAATCCTTACCTTTCAGGCACAAAAGTTGAACTACAAGAGGAGGACAAAGAGTCCTTACAGCAATCAACATTGAAAGGTGGTGCTAAACGTAAAAGAGCTGTGAGCGGTGATCAAAAGTCAAAACTTTCTAGAAGTGAAGAGAATTCCAACTTGCTGGGGAATGAACACCCCAAATCATCTGATTTGGAGAGTCTGCTGGAGGCTCAGACTAAAGAACTATGGGCTCTAAAAGACGATCTTAAAAAGAAAGTGACAACAGCAGAGTTGCGAGAGATGCTTGAAGCCAACAGCCAAGACTCAACAGGATCAGAACTTGACTTGAGAGACCGATGGTAAGGTCTCCCAGATGCAACTTCTTGCGGCCATTATCATCATGAGAAATCTGTACTTCCCTATGTTAAATACTTGAACCATGAGCTTATGTTATAAATGGTTTTACTTGCTGTTTTTTTGTTTGTCAAGGAAATATTATGAATGATCTTAGTACCCACTAATTGAATTAATGGTTTAATAAACGAAAAAATTGAATTAATATACTTAAACGAAATATACTCAAATTGTCTTCTTCTTCTTCTTCTTCTTCTTCTTGACAAAAACTTGAATTAATGGTTTAATATACTTAAACGAAATATACTCAAATTGTTTAAAAATGGTATTTAATTTTACCCCATTCTTTCTGCTCGCAACAATTCAATGTAGTCAAGAACTCTTTTATTTTTTTGTTTACTTGGAAATTGGAATTGATTCATTTCAATTTATTACTTATTCAGTGCTGACGGAATGCTTTTTGGAGCACTTGGACCTTGCCCGCTTTGTTCTGGGAGTCTTCGTTATTCTGGAGGCATGTACAGATGTCATGGGTATCTATCAGCATGGAGCAAGTGTACATACTCTACCACTGAGCCTGAACGTGTTAAAGGGAAATGGAAAATCCCTGATGAAACAATCAATGATTACCTATGCAAGGTACTTATTGTTTGGCTCAATCTCATATGCTATAATCCTCACTGCAAATTTTAATTATTGTTTGAATTGATTATTCTCAGTGGTTTAAGTCACAAAAGGCGAAGAAACCTTCTCGAATATTGCCTCCTCCTTCATCCACTGTGCCTCGTGGAAATCAAGCTGCTAAAGGACAACATCAGTCATCCAAGGTTGAAAAGTTGGGAGATCTGAAAGTTGCTATTGCTGGATTACCGAGGGAATCCATGGTATCATTTGTTGTTCATTCCAGTTATGGCTATGTTCTATAATCTGTCACTAAATTGTCTTAGGAACACTTATGAGTTACTATGATTTCATCATCTGTTATAAGAATCAAATCCTCTTTTAAAAGAGAGGGTGATTGTGCAGAACAAATGGAAGAGCAAAATTGAGGAAGCAGGTGGTCAGGTTCATACTACGATAAAGAAAGGTATATTGTCCATTTACTGAGTTTTGGATTCTTGTCATTTATTGAGATTTCTTTTGGCACTCTTACTTCACAAAGTACATTGCAGACACAAACTGCTTAGTTGTCAGTGGAGTGTTGGATGATAAAGAAGCTGAGATGAAGAAGGCAAGGTAAACCTGTCCCTAAATTGCTGGGTCCAAGTGTTCTATTTTTTGTTTTAATTTTTATGAGTTATTTTCTTGACTGGTGTTAGTTTCATTGTGACAGGAGAATGAAAATACCTATTGTTAGAGAGGATTATCTGGTTGACTGCATTGAAAAACAGAAGAAACTTCCTTTCGATTTGTACAAAATTGAAGCTATTGGAGAAGCATCAAGCATGGCCACTGTTAAAGTGAAAGGGCGAAGTGCTGTGCATGAATCATCTGGCTTGCAAGATTCTGGCCACATCCTTGAGGATGGAAAAAGCATTTACAATACAACTTTGAACATGTCTGACCTTTCAACTGGAATTAACAGGTGGATTTAGTTTCTTTTATTGCTTTCAACGGTTTAAATCCTTTATGCTGTGTTCACCTTGTCCATCCTTGAGTATTGCTCTATGTTTCAATGATGACCTTGAATTACAAAGTCTATGCTGTTTACCCGGTAAGGATTCCAGTGAGCAGGTTATTATGATTTTCTTCTTTAATTATTGTACGTTGTCTTATTTTTTTTGGGTTTTCCCTAGTAATCCTTTAGTATATGGTGATTGGGTTGCTAATAGAGCTCAGTGATTTTGAAGTTTCTGAAAATTGAAACTTGTTCTTAATTGAATCCAAATCTCGTACTCGTTTGTCTCGTCATACATTTTATGTTTAAGAGCTTGCAACTCCTTCCAGTGGGAATCCTAAATGCTTTGGTTGTACTGTTTGTAGTGCTTGACAATACGCTGACTTGTACTTCTATGTAACTGAAGGTTCTCTAAATGATATACTGCACAGAACTTCTACATACTGACTGTTCTTGGAATAAAAGCTTTCATTTTCTTGGTGGAGGTTATTTTTAAAATCTGTTTCTACCCAATGAAATATTCTTACTGTAATTTGATGTATGAAATACTGCCAGATGGACCTATGAATTGATATATTGCTTTTAAGAGCCTATTATTTATTTAGTCTTGTATTGATTGATTTTATCTCTTTGTTTTTCTGTATAAGTTTCTATATCCTTCAAATCATTGAAGAGGATAAAGGTTCAGGTTGTTATGTTTTTCGCAAATGGGGCCGTGTTGGAAACAACAAAATTGGAGGAAACAAAGTAGAAGAGATGTCTAAATCAGATGCAATTCGAGAGTTCAAACGTCTGTTCCTTGAGAAAACTGGGAACCCATGGGAAGCATGGGAAGACAAACAAAATTTTCAGAAGCAACCTGGCAGATTCTTTCCATTAGACATTGTACTGCTGATTTTATATTTTTATATTTAAGTTTTTTTTTTCCAAATGTTGAAGCTCCTTCATTGGGCTCATATTTGTTGTTCTTTTCCTGATATCAGAGTATTGGATTTTGTAGGATTATGGGGTCAATAAAGAGGTCTCTAAGAAGAAAAATCGTAATGATGCTGGCAGTCAGCTTGCTCCACCATTAGTAGATTTGATTAAGATGCTCTTTAATGTTGAAGCGTACAGGTTGTAGCAGATTCACTATTTATTCAAATTACTCTACATTTTATATTTCAAGAATGTGTTTGTAAGAAATATTTGACTTTTGCAGAGCTGCTATGATGGAATTTGAGATCAATTTGTCCGAAATGCCACTTGGAAAACTGAGCAAAAGTAATATCCAAAAAGGTACATGTCTCTAGTTCTCTTTTATGTAAATATTTACAATGCCTTTAGTGGAGATGCAGAGGTGATGTCATTGTTGTGTTATCAAGCTTGTTCTTTAAAGCGAATGTTAAATCTTTTTTTTAGCTGCTTAATTTGCAATTTCTAATATACTTCCTTAATATGTTCTGCAGGTTTTGAGGCATTAACGGAGATTCTTAATCTAGTAAATAGTAATGCACATGATCCTTCATACAAGGAAAGCCTGATTGTTGATGCCAGCAATCGCTTTTTCACTGTGATTCCTTCTATTCATCCACATCTGATTAGGGATGAGGATGACATTAAGTCAAAGGTAAAAGTTTCCTAGATGTGCATGCATATTCCGTGATTTGCATATTTTCAGGATCATCAATTGTTTCTCTTTTGCCTGAGTCGTGACAACATAACAAATAACATTTATGTCGTAAAGGTTTTTTATTCTGCCATATGCTTATTTTTTTCTTTTAAATTTTTTTATTCCTGATAATCTTTTTCATTTGTATGTTTGGCCATATGTATCCTCTTCTCCTTTGGGGTGTAGTTTTTAGCTTGAAGTCTTAGTCCTCGCAGAGGTTTGCACAACCCAAAACACTCCGCTCCCTCTTCTATGTGGGCCTGCCATGGGCGGGGGTGGGGGTGCTTGTATGGATGCCCACTGGGCCAACAAGATTAATGATACTATGTATTGTAGTGATCATTTTTATTGTGTATTAATAAGGGCCCTTAAATCATATGGACTATGAGCACTTGCTTTTTAATCTTCTGAATGCTTCACTTGTCCTATATTTTCTATCAAGTCTCAACTTGTGAGTTTGTTTGTTTGTTTGCCTTTTTTCCAAAATTGAACTTATGTATGTGACTATGTAGTTTAAATTATGCAAATTTTCCAAAATTTTTAAGGTATTAGCGTTTTCTAATACCTATGGGCTTGAGCATGCAAGTATAGGAACTCTCTGTTGAAGAGAAAATTGAAAAATGAACTGTGCTATGCTATGTATGTATATATATGCACCTGGCTGTCCATGTGGCACGCCTAGGCTTTGTCCCATCATCTCCATATGTTTTCTATAATGACAGGAAGAGAGTGAGAGAGGCAGTTAGAGAGTGAAGTCAACCTTGTGAGGTTATAACAGAATTTGAATGTCTCTCTCTCCGCCCTGTAGCTCTTACTTAAGCTAGTAGAGGTTGCTATTTATAGTTGTACCAGTACTGCTTGGGAGGCAAAGCAATCAATATGGACATGCCACGTGCCTTGGTGAGATTCTCAATATGTACTGTGAGGTTGAGATGAAGATGTTTAGTGTACCATGTTGAGTAGAGGTGAAGACATTATCAACACCTCGACTTCTAGTCATCAATCCCTACCCTCCCAGTAGGAACTATAGTGTAGACATAGTTGCAAACCACACCTGGAGAGGCTTCCCTGGTCCTACCAGTTGATCGGGTTGGAGATCTCAGTCTAGGGGCACAAGTTATAAGAGAGTTATCTTCACAAGGATTGGAGAGGCCCCAACAAGAGGGCTCCTCGAGGCCAAGACACTTATTCTTTCTTTGGCCTTCAGGTTGCCTTTTTTTGAAGCATTACTTTAACAGAAGTAAGAATCAAAGGGTCATAGAGTATGACTGACGAAATTGTAAATGTGAACCTTGCAAGTGGGTGCATTACACTCAAGATTCTTAGGGAGTTCTAGGAGATCCATTTGCAACGCGTCTCACCTTCTTGAGGTACTCATCATATTTCAACTGATTAGGCTTCTAAGGAGCTTCAGGGGGATACATTGTCACATGATTATGACCACAAGGGGCTTTTGAAGATCTCATACCCTTCCTTATTCTTTGAGTGTGTTACTCCTTCGGCTTAGTTTGGTTAGATAAATAATACAGGAAAGTGAAAGAAAAGTAATTTTTTTTTTTTATGTGTTTGTTTAGATAGAGCTAAAGTTTCCTATACAACTCAAACTAGTTTGTTAGTTAAGCTAACAAATTCTTGCAAAATATACAGGGAAATTTATTTTTTCCCACAAATCTTTCCTTTTTGCCCATATTTCTCTCTACAACTCTCTGTTATGTAGTGATTATATTTTTTTTCCCATCATTTTCTTACAAAATTTTTCATCTATTCAAATGCATGCAAGAAAATAAATTTTCATTTCTTTTTCCTTTCTTTGACTTCACTTTTTACCATTTTCATTTTCTATCATGCGTTTCTTTTAAACAAACGGAGCCTTAGTGTTGTGTGCTTTCTTGTAGCATCTTGTGGATATTTAGCTAATATATTTTCCAAAGAATCTGTTTTCTTCTCCACGATCGGTTCTTCCTGTTAATATTCTCGTTGTTCCTTTCTCTCTCTGGTATCCACCAAACCAACATGTACCTCATGAGCAGTTGAAGCCTCCATCTGGCTATTTTTGCTCTGTCTTGCAGTTCATTTCCATTGGCTTCCTGTCATTGCCTCGACCTTGAGTCCTCAACAAATGTTTCTACATCAAATCCTTTGCCCTTCAAACCCATTAGTTTTATAGCAATTGCTTAGTCGTTAGAAGTCCTTGAGACATTTGAGCTGCTTTATCTTTCAATCCTCCGCAATGTTAGGCATGCTCATTCTTTAGCCAAGCGTGCCCTTCTCCATAGCTTGAGCATGGTGCTTGTTCAGCTAGGCCAAGCGGATCTCCTACCGAGCACATTTGTCTTTCAATATGCTCCAAAAGGCACTTTGATGCTGCCATGCCAACCTTGGTCGTGTGCGGGTTTAAAACCTGTTGACGTTGGTGCCTTATGGGGTCCTTGGGCAACCCATGATCCTCCTGCATGGTATCACCAAATGATATAAAGCATGAACAGCTTTCCAAATGTTACATACTGGTGTATGACATGTGTTGGGCACAGACATGCTCTAGACACTTGTCAGATATGTTGGGGACATGCAATGGACACGTTGGGGACACGCATTATCCATTTTTAAAATATTTTTATTCACCGGAGTAGTATACCCAAAGTGATGAATTTAATGAGAATAAATATGTAATATTCAAATTTATATATTATAAATATATAAAATAATATGTTTAGAACGTGTCCTCGTATGCTATGCTCTATATTTTTTTAAAATTTGGGTGTCTGCGGTTTGTTAGTGTCACGTGTCCATGTTCATACTTTTTATCTAGATGACTTGTGGCTTAGAGGTGAGAGTTGACAATTTGTCAAGCCGCCACACATCCCTTTCCTTGAAGACACTTGCACCTTTTACTTGTCTTATTAGATAGATAAGGGTCTAGTCTAGGCGTTGACTAAGACATGTGATACACCTCCTAGTATAATGTGGTACTCTGTACTTGCCCAGCCTCTGAGCATACCTGCCCCCTAGCAACAACACATAATATGACTTTTGAGGCCTAAGCACTGAAAACAGTTGGTAGTGAGAAAAATTTGAATTGTCAGATCAAGGGGGATGAGCCACCTATCCTTCAACATGGGACACTGGATGGGTGCAGCTGGCCCCAATGCTGAACCCTCCCGTAAGAATGTCTCCAGTTCCATGTAAGAGCAAGCATAACTCCATCCATTTCCTCCGGCCAGCTCAGGAGCTCGCTCTATTGTGACCCTCTCTCTAGTTTTGACCCTCAGCTCTACACTCCATCTCCAATTGTCTAATGCCAGCTCAGTGCTTACTAAGAAGGCTATAAACCAACCATCTCACCCCCAACAATGCAAATGGAAGCACACCGTGCACACACCAAAGAGAAAAATAATCATATAGAATTTATATGGTTTGGCCAACTTGCTTACATCCACGATTGAGAGAGATTGTCCACTATAAACTGCAGAGTACAACCATGGTAACACTGAATTATATTTTCATTATTGTCTCTTTTGTTGCTGGTGGTGGTGAACATGAGGTTGGGCCTTTTTTGTTTTCTTATAATCAAATGTAAGAGGTAAACATTTGAACATTATGCATGTTTTCTTTGATGTCAGTAAATTTTCTGCATATTATAGAAAATTTCAGCAATTCAATAATCAGTAAATGGTAATGGATTCCAAGAATTTCCATACGATGACTTTGGTATTCTCCGAAGGTTAATTTTATTTTGTTCCCATTGACGAGACTTCCTAAAGTATGAGAAATAAAAGTAAATAAAGGCTTAGCTAAGTCAATTGAGTGTTCTGTTGATGGGAAATCCTCGAGAGCATAGTAGGAATCCATTCAATTATGGTTCTTAGTTTGGTTCCAGTTGCACAAGAATGATATTAAAACATAGGTAGTGAATATGTAAACAAAGTAAACTTGATACGACCTTAAAGCAGAGAATAATATTTAACTTGTTACACCAGCTGAGCTATTAATCTTGAATGTTTCTTTGGGGCATTTCAAGCGCACATCTCCCTCCTTGCCTCTCCCTTATGCATATGTATTGGAAGATTAGTTAGTGAATCAGCAAGAGACCAAATGCTTCAGATGCTTCAAATAGTAATGGTGGAAATTAGTACTTGAAGAATACTTGAAGGCCATGTACATGAGCAGACACGATAGGCTTCGAGTATGTCTGTTGTATGCAAATCACCATTTCATCTGCCGTGCTTCTTTTTTATTTTTTATTTTTTATTTTATTTTTGTGAATGAGCAGCACAATAATATAATTACCTTTTTATTGTAGGTGAAAATGTTAGATGCTCTCCAGGACATTGAAATAGCTTCCAGACTAGTAGGTTTTGATGTTGATAATGATGACTCCCTTGATGAAAATTATAAGAAGCTTCGCTGTGACATTAATCCACTTCCTCATGATAGTGAAGATTATCGGTTGATTGAGAAGTATCTCCAAACTACTCATGCCCCTACGCATACAGTGAGTTTATTTTCTGAACTTTGTTCATTGGATGCACATCGTGCTAGTCTGAGATAATGAATCTCAGTTTCTTGTTACTCATTTTTCAATTATTTTCTGAATACTGTATTTGCTATATTCTCAGGATTGGGCACTTGAACTGGAAGAAGTTTTTTCACTGGAAAGGGAAGGGGAATTTGATAAGTTTGCTCCATACCGGGAAAAACTTGGGAACAGAATGCTCTTATGGCATGGTAAGTTGAAAGGCCTATGCATTGAATTGCATATTTTACAAATTGATAAAAATGTTTGTGGGATTAAGACCACGCCAATGCATTTGTTCTCTCCAGGCTCTCGGTTGACAAATTTCGTGGGTATACTTAGCCAAGGACTGAGAATAGCTCCTCCCGAAGCTCCAGCAACTGGTTACATGGTTCTCTCTCTCTCTCTCTCTCCCCTTATGCATGCTCTTTAAGTCATGTAGATAAATCAGATTTATTTACCTACATTTCTGCACTACTAATCAACATCAAATATTTGTTATTGATGTGTAGTTTGGCAAGGGAGTTTACTTTGCTGACCTGGTCAGTAAAAGTGCTCAGTATTGTTTTACTGATAGGAAAAATCCTGTGGGTTTAATGCTTCTAAGTGAGGTTGCCTTGGGAGACATTTATGAGCTTAAGAAGGCCAAGGTGAGTTCACATTCTGTGATGTGCACATCCTTTTGCTCTTGCAAATATATGTATTTTACGTGGATTTCTATGAAGCATGGATACTTCTAAGGAGTCTTATCCGTATTGTATCTGTATTGGATGCCAATACTCCTCAGATACTCTATGTCACATATCTGAACTATTATGAAATCAAGATTGTAATAATTCTTATATAGCATTAGAGTATAATTGTTAGGATAAATATAAGAATAATTTATCAATACTATGCTTACTTCTTAGATAAAAAGAAAATAATGAGATTAAAGGAGTACATTACTTTTTTAGAATTTATCAAATTGATATATGCTTAAAGAAAGTAAGGATAAAAAAAAAAAAAAATATGGTGCTAAAATTGAATTTCATCAACTAAACAAGCAAGTAAACTTGCGTACAACACTTTTGTATATAAGAACACATTTAAGTATGAAAGGGAAAAATACAAGGGCAATAAAAACAGTTTAGACTTGATATTGAAGTGAAATTTTCATAGGTCCTACTAAAAAAAATGTAAAGTGATTGACCATCAACTCTTAAACTAAAACGTAGCCATCAGCTCTGAAACTAATACCTAATTCTTAGAGAATGGTTTCTCTCAATTCTTTGAGCTTATGTATAATAATACAATACTAAGAAAATAATAATAAAAATATTTTTAATGAACGTATTCTGGCCGTACATGTATCCTATTTTTTAAGGTTTTGTCATATCACTGTATCTATATCGTATTGTACTCATATCTTGAATCCGTATCCATGCATCATAGATGGATTTCCATAATTTATCGGACTTTGTTGAATGAGTGCATCTATAATATCTTTAATTAGCACCCATGGGTGCAATATTTTCTCATATTAGTATTTTGTAATTTTGGGAAGGATTTTGTGCAATGTACTTTCTTTGAGCATGCCATTTATGAAATACATTAAACTAGCCTTTATAAGTATACATTCGTATAACATTTTTCTTCTCTTTTTGGTGACTGCACGCATGTTTAACCTTTAAAATTAATTTGTTTCTTTTGGTGCCTGCATGCTTGTTTACCTCTTTAAAATTAATTTGTTTACTTCATTTTCTTCAACTTAGTATTTATGGGGAAACCTTTAACTCTTGTGTTCTTCATTTACTTCAATTTAGTATATGGACAAACCTCCCCAAGGAAAGCACTCAACTAAAGGCCTTGGAAAGAACATACCTCAAGAATCAGATTATGTCAAGTGGAAGGATGAAGTTACCGTGCCTTGTGGCAAACCAGTGGCATCAAATATTAAGGCATCAGAGCTGTTGTATAATGAGTACATCGTCTATAATACCGCTCAAGTAAGTTTTGATCTGCATTTTGTTGAGCTTATGCTTTATCATTCTTGTGTAGCAACTTGTGAACAATTTTTGAATGGCCAAATTTTGTGACTAAAAATTTAGCTGAACAGTATTTTTACTAGTGCTAAAAAAATAGAAATTGCCAAGATAGTCTTGGCTTTGAGCTGGCAGCTGGTGCTATTGCATTGTGCTTTAATTGATGGACCTTAGTTGCACTGTCATGGTTACTATTTGTAAGTTTAAATTCATTGTTTTCAATTATGATAGTGGCTAATTAATTAAGTATACTCTTAAAAAATAGTATGGGTTTACAAGATACAGAGTGGGTTTATAGTAGTTTGATTGGAAAATGTTGCAAGTGTCAAAAAATTGGCTCTTGGTCAAAAAGAATGTTTAAATGTTGCCAAAACTTTCGAATGGTCTGCGGTTGTGTATTTGCATACAGTCATGGTTTCACACCAAGTTAATTCACTTGCTGATTAATATTGACATTTTTTTTTTCAATATCTTTTGCTGTATGTGTATGTAACTGATTTGGAGATTGATATTTTGGACAGGTTAAGATGCAATTTTTGTTGAAGGTGAGGTTTCGTCACAAGAGGTGAGAAGCTGCAGGTAAATGGATGTCTACAACGGATGGTCAATTAAAAAGTGTTACTGGGTCTTTTTGGGTTGGGGTACTTTCCCGTTTATGGTTTGGATGAGCAGTGTGGGACAGTCAGTAATCAGGACTGGTACTTGATTTTTTGTGTTCCACAACTATTTTCCTCAATTTTGTAAGATTTCATTCTGGGGTTTGCTGGAGATCTATATACAGTAATGTGAATGGTTTCTGTGACTAATGAAAATTATGTATATTCCTCTATTTTCTTTCAACTGATCCACAATTAATGCGTGAATGTCATGTGCATCGATGCCTTTTTCCCCTTATTTTGGCGGGGGTAAATGGGCCATGCGGTTAGAACCCTAACATGATGGGGATGAGTAGGTGAGGGGGATTGTAAGGCTGCTCAGAAGATAGATCATGAGTCTGTTTGTTTGTGTTTATGGTGGTGTGGTGGTGGAGGGGTGTAGAGGGAGATGTTTTATGTGGTGGCTTTAGCTTACATGAGGAGGTATGCTCAATGACACATGGGTGGTGCAAACTGCCAATTTTACTTTGTTAAGCTGACGGTATTCATCAATGCTCATGTGCTGCCCACCCTTTTCCTTCTTGTGATGTTTTCATCTTGTAGACGTGGCTGCACCATTGCTCTCTCTCTCTCTCTCTCTCTCTCTCTCTCTCTCTCTCTCTCAATTCTATTAGTGAAGATTCATGGTATAAGTTGTGGTGCTCCTGGTAAATGAGGTAAGGAATCATAATATATTAGGTGGGTTATTTTTTGTTTCTCAATTATGCAATAAAAGTGTCAACATTATTCTGCTTGTAAAGTTTTCACGATATCATTAGTTGAGGACATTACGTTCATGATGTTACATGGTTTATTTTGAGACCAAAAGGCATCTGGACTATGATGTGTGCATCCCTTAAAAAGGGCATATGGTAAAAATGTTGTGATTTTGGTCGCGCAAGTTATGATGTTTGTGATGTGTTTTGCCAAATTCGTGATAAAAGTTACTAATGGGAATTAGAGTTTGTTTGGGATGTGGATTGATTTTTTGATTTTTTAGTTATTTTAGTCTAGGGTTAAAAAACTTCATTTGGAATAGGTTTTTTAGACTTTTTTAACTTTTGTAAGAGAAAAAATGAAATGATTATGATTTGGATATGATATTTTGATAAAATTCTATTTCTACACAATTAGCTCAATGTACGTATTTTTTTAATACACACACCTATTAATTTGATTATTAATTAATTTTTTCAATCTACACATTTAAACCATTGTACACGATTTTGTTCTCATTTTCACACACTTTTATTTTCTTCTAATTGCTGATTTGCATGAGCAAGAACAAAAACAGCCAAAAAAAAAAAAAAAAACCACCACTTAAATCCAATTGAGGAAGATGAATGTCCATCCACTTTTGCTTTCTTCCAGCAAGTCAATAACTTTTGCTTTCTTCCAATTGAGGAAGATGAATTTCCATCTATGGAGATTTGCCCCTCAACTGTGGTTTTCTCTAACCATCCATCCGAATCTTCCAAAGCCTTTATTCTACACACATCGGCAGTCCCATTGAAGCCAAAGAAATTGAGGAAAACTTCATTCACTTGCTACTCAACCTTAAAATGAAAAGTCAAATTAATGTTTGCAAGCAATAGAATAGTATAAAGTGTGTCATAAATAATATGACAACAATAGAAAAATTAAAATTAATTTATTTTTAGTTCAAAAGGTGTACATTGAGATTTTTTTATTCTTAAAAGATGTGTATAAAGAATTTTTTCATATAATATTATGGAGGTTGTTGGATGTATATTATAGTCATTTTTATTTAGGATATAATTGTTATTAAATTAATATTTCATTAACTGTGTGTCCTGAGTTAACTAGGTGTGCGGAAATAGAATATTAATGACAATTAAATTAATGTGTATGACATTTCACATGATAAATAAATAAAATGTAGTAGAAAAAGGGTCATTGTAATATTACAATATATAGAAATGTGGTATAGGAAATGGTCCTTGTAACATTATTCTGTCATATACATCTATTTGGGAGTGCCCGAAATACCATCTCCAGTAAAAAAGAATTACCGGCTATGTGAGGAAATGACAACAACTACCTTAAGCAGAGCATCTAGGGAAAAAAATAGTTTGAAGGGTAGAAGTAACGTCAGATTTTATTCAAGTTTAAATTTAATTCTGAATGTATCACACGTCTTATTTTAATTATTTAAGTCATTCATTTTATAGAATTTTTTGTGTATATTATTTATAAAAAAAATTAAGTCAATTTGATATTCATAATTTTTTCATTTTGTCGTATTTGTTTTGAAAATAATAAACAAGTACATTTTTGAAATTTTTAAGAAATAGATCATTCATTTTTTTTATAGAAAAATATATTACGGTTATTAAATTAATTTATTTTTTTCACAGATAATATTTATAGAATCCTATCAAAAAAATTATTTTAATTATCGAAACGAAAACCTGAGCATGGTTAAATTTTAAATTTCAAAAAAAAAAAAAAAAAAAAAAACACATCTAAAAGCATGGGTATAAAAAAGGGTTTGAGAAATGGGAATATGGAGTTTGTGGTGGAGCACACTAGTTTCAGTTAAAATTGTTTTTGTCTGGTTATTATTATATAAACAAACCAACTAAAGCATTTTACACGAGAGTGTAGAGAGAGGGTGTCACAAGTTTGATAACTCTTCGTGCGTTACATTTTTTTAGCCACACAAAAAAGCACCACTCATTTCATGAGACACATTCAATTTCCAAGCTCCTCAACTTAAATATTTAAATAAATAAAATAACATTTCAAAACTATTGCTTGGTTGTGTTTTTTCAAAAATACTTTTCAGAAAATTTTATTTTCTTATTTTTTGTGTTTTTTTTTTATTTTTACTGAATTTTTTTAATATTTTAAGCAATTTTTTTTTACTTTTTAGACATACCTAACATAAATATACTTAAAAAGTAAAAAATTTGTGAAAAAACCTTTTAAAAATTCACTAAATACCAAAAATATAAAAAAAATACGAGAATTCAATACATTTTTTGTATTTTTATGTATTTATTAAAATTTTAAAATATTTTTTCACAAATTTTTTACTTTTTAGATACTTCTAAGTAAAAGTGGATCTAAAAAAATAAAAAAAATGTTTAAAATTTTAAAAATATTCACTAAAAACAAAAAAAACACGAAAACTAAAAAACCGAATTTTTAAAAAATTTAATTCAAAAATTCAAACCAAACACACTGATTATTCTTTTTTGTCTCCGAGCTTCAAAGTCAAAGTTTCATTAAAAGTGCCATTTACGTTTCTTGTTTATAATAATATTATAAATAAATATTATTGTTTTTTATTTTTAGATTTTTAATATAATATATATTTTTTTGAATACCCCCAATCTGTTTTTTTAATGGGTATATTTAGAATTAGGGCAATGACCACTTAATGGTGCTGGATTCAGCTATAGATCTAAGGTTAAGTTTGGCATCTTCAAAAAAAGTTAAAAAGTCAAAAAGTCACTATCCTATTTAAGTCACATCATCTTATTTAAGTCACATCACCTCTCTACCACATCACTTCAAACCCAACCCATATTTCATAAAAAGTCAAAAAGTGCACTTATTTAAAATATCCCAAACAACCCCTAAATATGCTATAAGTAGTATTACGGTGTGACATTTATATTTTATAAAAAGTATGGGTTTCACTCTAATTCAAAATCTAAATTGGAAGATGTTGTTTAGGATTTGTGAGATCCATTATATGTCCTGTATCTAAAATAATATTTTGTAAGGCATTTTTGTGTGTATATCATTTAAAATAAATATTTAATTTGATAATCGTAATATATTCAATTTATCACATATATTTTCAAAATATTAAAGTGTATTTTTTAAAATAGATCACTTTTTATTTTTGTAACAAATACAATAAATTGATCATTTTATAATTATAAAATTGATCTAGTTTTTTACATAACTGGTATACATAATTTTAAAAAAAAATAAATTATTTAAATTATTAAAAAAAGACTCGCAATATCACCCTAGAAGAGCCATACCCCTTATAAAATGTTTAATATCTTATGTGTATTAGTTTAAAAGTTCACTTATACCTATTATTAATAAAAAATAACATATATATATATATATATATATATGATATAATCATAGAATTAATATACAACGTAAGTCTCACACTCGTTTAAAATATTTGATAAAATTTTTAATAATTTTTTTTTGGAAGTATCTAAGTATTTTTGATTAATTATTTGTAAGACTAGAGTTCCTCTAATCACTATACATACATTTAAAGATTACACGTGGCGGAAAAAAACAATTCCATAAAGCTAACACGCTAGCAGCAGTTCCCAGGTGCGGCGTTCGGCGGAAATATATTTTTATAAAAACATTATTGAAATCCAACTCACTTTTCTTCTAACCAAACCAAAAAAACTCACTTTACTTAAAAATAAAAACTACAATAATTATGGGTTGATAATTCTAAAACAAATAGCATTAAATTAAATTTTTTCTTTTTCTAGCACGTTAAAAGACTTGTATTTTAGCAATATTACACATTGTGTTTGACACAAAGTTTAGTTATGCTAGCTCAACAAAATTGTTTCGAAACACAATTCATAAAAAAAACACAAAAAAAATAAAATAAAAGTGTTATGTTTTTTTTTTTTGATTTGAGTAGCACTTCTATCAAAAATTAAGATAAATAAAAGAGCACACAAAAATCAAGCAGGGAAACAAAGGCTCCATTTGGTAAGCCTCTCAAATTATAATTCTACATATTGATTTGAGTATGTTATTTGTTTTGAACTTTCAAATCATAATTCTATATCCATTTTTTAAAATTTAATTCAAAACATAATTATTACTTTTCAAAACTCATAACCAACACATAATTCAAAATTCTTTTCAAAACTTAATTCAAATCAATATTTTAATTTTTTAAATATTAAATATTTTAAAATATTTTAATTTTTGTTAAGATTTAAATATTTAATATTTAATATGTTATGATTTTTAAATTTTTTGAATATTTTTGAATATTTTAATTTCAAAATATTACGATTTTAATTTTTAAATTTTAAAATACTTTATAAAAATTAATTCAAACTTTATTTTATAAAAATATTTTTAAATATTTAATTTTTTTGTTATCATTTGGTTACGATTTGAGTTAGAGTTGTGAAAGTAGTATAGAGTTTCGAGTTATGTGTTTAGTTATGAGTTTTAAAAATAATTTCTTAATTGAGTTTTGTTTTATGTGTTTGGTTACGATTTGAGTGTAGAGTTGTTTTTAAATTTAAAATATTAACATTTTAAATTATTTAAATTTTTTGAATATTTAAATTATTTAAATTTTTCCGATTTAAATTTTTTGAATATTTATTTTAATTTTTACTTATTAAATTTTTTAGATTATTGAAATTATTTAAATATTTATGATTTAAATTTTTTGATATTTATTTTGAAAAAAAATTATTTTCTTGTAGCATTTTCAATTAAAAAATTAATTAATGTTATTTTCTGTTAATAATAAATTTTTAATTGAATTTTAAAAAGAGTTTGGTTATGAGTATTATCAGAATTTTCAATAGTGTGAAAGTAGTGTGTTTTGTTATGAGTTATAACAATTTGAATTAAGTTTTGAAACTCTTTTCAAAACTCATAACCAAACAAATTTTCTAACTTCACATGTCAAATCAAACTTTCAAAACTCAATTCCACACTCTATTCAAAAACCATAACCAAACAAATTTTCTATACTCAAATCATAATTCCACAACTCACAAACTCAAAATACAACTCATACTCTCAAATCATTTTTACAAACTCTACCAAACGCAATCAAAAATTTTCAAAAAAGTACAAAAATATTGAAAAATAAACTATCAAACACCGATATATTATTGGCATGATGCAACAACTCAAATTATTATATTCATCTTCCTCCTTCTCCATGATTATGTATAATGTTTATTTGTTTTGCAATATGTAATTTTAAATTAACACTGAAATAAATAAAAAAAATTGAAATAATTTGTTAAAAGATTATTACGTTGATTGAACCAACTTCATTCTCTTTTTCTTTTTCTTTTTTTACTTTTATCATTAGAATAACATTGTTAAAATATAATATTTTTATCACTATTTATTATTAAAATGTATTAAATGATTCATTTAAAATCTCAATCATTTTTGCATTAGAAAATCACCATATATACTACCATAAGGCCATTCCAATGCTGCACCAAATTTATCACCAAATTCAAATTTGATAAAAAAAAGTCTCTTTTTTTGTGCTCCAACAGTTTCATCAAACTTGTATTAAATTGAGAATATAACAAATATTTTATCAAACAGACGATGTCTTGCACTTTTCAGTAATTTACTTTGCATAGTCGTTGAGTGGTGACTCAGCGGACGATTGGCCGAAATCGTCCGGCCAGATGCCTACCGAATGACCATCTCAAGGCAAAAATTTAAGAAAAATTTATATTGACCATCGACCCTCGAATAACAACCTCTACATCTTTTTTTTTGACCTGTACACCATTAGTGCTACTGTCATCATGTTCAACATGTATGAATTGACCCAATTAGAGTTTATCACTAAGAATTAGATCATAATGTTCATCAGGTTGAGAAACATAGGTGGCATGAGACGAATTTGATACCTTGAGGTAAAACCCTTGGTTTGGGAAGAGTTCATCACCAGCTAGTGCGGGACAATACTCACTACTTACAATAGAGATGACCTGTGCTCACCAGCAATCTTCGCATCTGTGTTCATATGCTGTAGAAGCTTCAATAGAACACTAGGGACCAAAGTAGCCATTGTGGGGGACTTCAATATACATCACTTTGAGAAAACCCAGATGGAGAATTTCAATCTCTCCTATAAGAACACAACAAATCTTAAGGAGGCATTAGAAAATAAGGGTTTTCATCCAGAAAAATGAATCTTGGCAGGTAGTAGAGAGGGGAAATGAAAGTTGTTATTCAGAAAAGTTAAATCGTACAAAACCAAACCAAATCCAGAAAAGTTATTACAAATTTTTCAGATTGCAATTGCCGATCGACCGGTTAGTCGTCCTCCCGAATGACCTGTGTTTTGTTGATAGTTAAAAATTCACCATTGGAGAGCTTGATATCAGATAGAGGAATTCGTCAAATTTTTACTCAGATTTGATGAAATATTTGGTAAACCGTTGGAGATGTCCTAATATTGCATAATAAACCATTAATTAAAAAAAAAAAACTTTGGTCTTGATGTCATTTTGATCCATAAAATTTCAATTGATTTGAATTTGATCCTATATTTATAATTTCGTTTTAATTTAGTTTAATTGATTACAATTTTTATATTATTTTTTTTATATGAAAAATACAACATAAGTGACGTGTTATATGTTTAAGGGAAAAATCAATCCAGTGAGTTAACCTCAACTAATTCAACAATAATTTTTTGTCAAAAACACTAATTGCATTATCATTTGGATCAAATTGACATAAAATTTAAAATTAAAATTGAACCAATTAAAAATATAGAGACTAAAACAATACAATCAGCAAAATGTAAACTCATTATTTTTAAGTAATTGACATACCACTTAGTATGATTTGTGATTTTCTATATTTTGAGTATCATGTAGGCAACGCCATTTGATACTCGAAGACTATTTGATAATTTTCTTTCAAAACACATCATTTATAAGCAATGTCATATCTTTAATATTTTTTTGGCAAATAAAAATTAAATAGATTTTATAATAATTTGTGCTATAAATGATGTGTTTTTATTTTTTAAAATTAGAAATTTTGATCCATAATTTTTTGTGCTAAAATTACAAACTTATATCATCATCCCACACCGAGCTATTCCACACTATTATAGAATTTTAATTTGTTCTTATTAATAATAAATATGTAATTTTTTATGTTTAAATTTATCTCATAAAATTATTATTATCTTAATGTTATTCAAGATTTTTTTAAATAAAAAATTATAATTAATGAGTGCTCCCTCTAATTTAAATTAATGAGTGCCCCTCTAACAAAATTCAAAAAAGTACAAAAATATTGAAAAATAAACGATCAAACACAAACATATTATTGGCATGATATGCAACAACTCAAATTATTATATTCATCTTCCTCCTACACCATGATTATGTATAATGTTTATTTATTTTGCAATATGTAATTTTAAATTAACACTGAAATAATTTGTTAAAAGATTATTACGTTGATTGAACCAACTTCATTCTTCTTCTTCATCTTTTTTTTTTTATTTTATTATATTTCTTTTATCATTAGAATAACATTGTTAAAATATAATATTAAAATATATTAAAATATAATATTTGTATCATTAAAATATATTAATTTTGATGTCATTTTGATCTATATAATTTCAATTGATTTGATTTTGATCCTGAATTTATAATTTTGTTTTAATTTGGTTCAATTGATTACAATTTTTATAATATTTTTTTTATATGAAAAATTCAACATAAGTGACATGTTATATGTTTAAGGAGTAATGCTAGGTATCATAAAAAAATATCATGAAAATGATCATGAAAGATTCTTCACTGTTAGGTTACACATACAAAAAAATACCACACACTAATCAAAGGATAAAAACTCTTCACGAAACATTTCATGATATTTTTTTCATGATCCCTAGTATTATTCATGTTTAAGGGCAAAATCAACCCAGTGAGTTCACCTCAACTAATTCAACGATAATTTTTTGTCAAAAGCACTAATTGCATTATCATTTGGATCAAATTGACACAAAATTTAAAATTTAAAATTAAAATTGAACCAATTAAAAATATAGAGACTAAAACAATACAATTAAAAAAAAAAAAAAAAAAAATGTTCCCTTAAAACACAACATACATACCCTCCAATGTCCCCAAAATCACACCCCCACCCCTATAATATAACACCCACCCACCACAAAGCCCCCCATTCCACAAGCCCCTCAATATTAGAGATAGAGAGAGAGAGAGAGCGCAGCATTTCCTAGTGTGCTCGTGTGCCTCCAATTTTTAATCTCTCTATTTGTTTCTCTTTCTTGTTTGTTTGTGTTGAAGATGGCAAGTGGGAATGGAATAGGGTCGCCTTGCGGTGCATGCAAATTTCTTCGTCGGAAGTGCGCCGCAGACTGCATATTTGCGCCGTATTTCGGGTCGGAACAAGGGCCGGCTAGGTTCGCGGCGATACATAAAGTGTTCGGAGCAAGCAATGTTTCGAAACTGTTGTTGCATGTCCCTGTTCCTGATCGATGCGAGGCTGTTGTCACCATTGCTTATGAAGCTCAAGCCAGAATTCGTGACCCTGTCTATGGCTGTGTCTCTCATATCTTCGCCTTGCAACAACAGGTTCTCTCTCTCTCTCTCTCTCTCTCTCTCACTATATATATAACACTCAGAATCTATGTTCAAAATTTCTTCTCAAACGTTTACATCTGGTTCAGATTCAATTTTTATACAGCAAACTTATTTTTATAATGAATCTGAATCATAGATTGAATTTTTAACCTCAATTGTCTTGCTTCAATTCTCACGGTTAAATTGCATTTTTCATTTTAGCTCGGTTGCGTCTGAAGTTGACTTTTTTAGTAATTTTTATGTTGTGTTTAGAAAACTACTAGAAGGATTATTTTTTTTAGTGTAAAAATTTAATGTAACGTTTAGTCTTTTTTAATTAGTGACAAACAACTAATTTTCCTTCATGGGTATGTCTCATATTTTTCGT
Source organism: Camellia japonica (assembly GCA_030407325.1). Taxonomy (NCBI): domain Eukaryota; kingdom Viridiplantae; phylum Streptophyta; class Magnoliopsida; order Ericales; family Theaceae; genus Camellia; species Camellia japonica. The sequence goes on from JAPPVO010000024.1 coordinate 55,985,123, forward strand.
ACGAGTCTTGGTTGAGTATATCACAAGGTCTTCAATTAGATTAGGTGTATGTTTTATTGTATTTTCGATTTTTTTTTTTTCATTTTTTCAGTGGTACAGAAATTTATTAGACAGATTTTTTTAAAAATTTTTGTAAACAATTCATTTTTAAGAAAATTTCAAACTATTTTAAATTATAAATAGAAAGGATACGAAAATAAACTCTAAATAATTTGACTAGACAAGCACATGTAGAATAGCCACTTAGCCTCCGTTTAGAAAGTTAGTTTGGAGGTTTTTTTGAGTTAAAATAGTCACAAAAAAATAAAATAAATTTTTTAGTTTAATAAAACAAAACATCACATCCAATCTATAATCATTATATTATTTTTCTTATAAAAAAGTCAAAAAAATTCAAAAGTCCTTTCCAAATCAGACTTTTTAACCCCAAACTAAAATAGTGTCAAAAAGTCGAAAAGCTAACTGACCTCCCAAACGAGCTAAATGGAACAGCTTTTCTTTCCCCCTCTCACTCTCTGTTTTGGCAAAAAAATATCTCTCATTTTTCTGGTAAGTTTAAGTCATTTTTTTGGGAACTAAGCACACTTTAACTGAAATGAGGGTGAGGGTGAAGGGATTATAGTTGTTTTCATCTATATAATACCACCAACATCCATGTGATGTGAATTTTTGAAAGTTCAAACTCTTGTCTATACTTGGGAGATAAATGACGTAATGACAATTTTCTTTTCTTTGTTTTGGATAGGTGGCATGCTTACAAGCCCAACTAATGCAAGCAAAGGCTCAACTGGCACAAAGCCTCATTGACTCAAGAAATGTACAAAATCAATGGCATGAGAATATGGTTGCAGTGCCATCACTTCAAACTTCTCCAACCTACAACATGATGAGCTCTATGATCTCACCTCAGAGTTCGGTCGAATCAATGGATCACAGCTTTGATGGAATGGGATTAATGCAAGAGATAGAGAGCAGAGATGAAGAACTTTGTTTCCAACCTTACACTAAGAAGAGACCTTCTTCACAAACTGAATTGGGTGAGCTTCAAGCACTAGCCCTTAGGATGATGAGGAACTGATTCACTCTCTCTCTCTCTCTCTCTCTCTCTCTCTCTCTCTCTCTCTCATCATCATCTTTCTAATATGAATGTCATGTTGACAGTGTTGACTGTACATATGGTTTAATGATGTATATACAGAGACTATGGAGGAACCTGGTATAATGTTGTGAGCCTAAAATCAGGCATTTTCCCTTACTTTTTACCATAAACTAATTGCAACAACCTAAAAATAGTCTCTCTCTCTCAGTGCAAACTGTTAAAGGTATGGGATTTTCTGTTCTCAATTTATTCTATATTTTTCTCATAAAATGCACACAGTTGCTCAAAATTTTCAAATTTTAAAGTTCTTCTAATGACTCTGAGTATTTTTTGAGACAACGGAAGAAAAGAATGTAAGGGCTAGTGATCCTTGGCCACTGATAAGTTGCAAGGGTTGTGAGGTTACTTTATGAAGATAGATCAATATTTTTCAAAGTACTAAAATTTACAGAATTTGATTACAAAATTAAATACAATCATGTAGAATTTGATTATAAAATCAAATACAATTCTTTTACATGAATTGAGGCCTCGTTTGGAAACCCTCATTTTTAGTCAAAAAGTCAAAAAGTTACTAAATTAGCCAAAAAGTCAACAACCCATATCAAAAAGTCAAAGATTCTCTTTTCTCTCTATTTTTTGTACATCTTTTCGTAAAAAGTCAAAAAGTCATCCCAAACATACTAATTTTTTTTAGTTCATATCTTAGCCAAATAATTAAAAAATTACTAAATTAACCTGTTCCCAAACGAGGCCTGAGATTCATTAAACATTAAGATTTCACCTTGTGTGAACGAATTGTATCTAATTTTATGATAAAATTAAAAATATTAATACTTTACTCATGAACGTGCAACAATAATAGAGACGCCCTATTTGACATTTGCAAACCTAACCTTTGGAATTAAATGATTTTAATAATATATCTATCCAGTTCCATCTTTGATAAAATATGTAAGATACGCACATTTTAAATATTCTATATATGTATGCATAATTGAAGTTTGAACTCTCTAGTATCAGTTTCCTGTGGAGAAATTTATGAAAAATGTTATACGTCTTAAATTTTTTATCAAATAAATAATTAAATGTCTCACATGAGTGTGGAGTTTACATTTCGACGATATTTAGTCATTTATTTGGTAAAAAATTTAATATCTCTAGCATTATTAAAAATTTATTTTAGGAGAAATTACCCCACCATGGGATCTTGAAAAAATTATTATATATGCTTTAAAAATTTTGTAATTTTAATTATTAATATTAATAAAGTTTATTATTAATTTATAATTATTTTTGAATTGTACACTGATGTGAGATTTTTCCTTTGTTTTAAAAACAGGCATGGTTAAATGTGTTTCTAGAAGTCGTCCGAAATAAAGGGTATGTTTGGTTTGCATTTGGGAGATGAGTTTTAGAAAAAAATTTCTCAAAAATTGTTTGGTTTGAGTTTTTCTCAAAAAATTTCCAAAATCACTTTCTCTCTCTTACACATCAATCAATCACTTTTTCTCTCTCCTCTCTCATTCTCAATCACTTTTTCTCTTACACACATCTACTCAAATTCTCCCAAAATATCAAATCATCCCAAACTCCCAAAAAAACAACTCTCCCAAAATATACAACCAAACAAATCAAAAAAATTTCTAAACTCTCTCCCCAAAATTTTTTTCAAAAACAACTCTCCCAAAAACAAACCAAACTTGTCATTTTAAAGTGGTCCTAACACTATAATATATAAGAGTTTTAGAAATTAAAATTTTTTTTTCTTTAAAAGTGAAAATTTTGTTGCAAAAGATATTTAGAGACCAATTTCTATCGTTGTGAGGGTAGTCGCTAAAAGATTGTCCCGAAAAATAAAAAATAAGGCTTTTAGTGACAAAATTTTGAAAATGTCACTAATAAATAGACTTTTAGGGACAAAATAATTTAGTCTCAAAATGGTTTATTTTTTGAGACAAAAAATTTGGTCCAAAAATGATAATAATTCATCACTAATGTCCAATTTTCGTTGTTAAAAATATAATGACGACACTTTTCGTAACAAAAATATTTGGTCTCTACAAAATAACTTTGTTCCTAAATTTTGATCTCTAAAACCTTTATTTTTTGTAGTGTAATATGATACATTGTATCAGAATGTTGATTCCCATTATAAAGTTAAGAACACAAAAATTGAGTTATAACAAATGAACTATAAAGTTTAGGAATCGCATAATTTGAATCACAGAAAGTGAAGGATAGCATAGTTGTGTATATAAAGTATGATGTAATGTGATTGTGTTATAGCAAGCATTGATAATGTTAAATGCATTTGGTTGCTTTCATTCACACTGTTTTGAAGACATATTCTTACTTTTGAGGTATGTGAAGTGGTGTGAAGGCAACAAGATTAACCGACAACTTTAAATTGGATGCTCAGAGTTGTCTGTAAGGAAGCTTGCCATTGTGAAATGAGGTTTTTAATTGTAATGATAAGTTGATGAGTTGTGCCATGTTACATAGGATTTGCCTATTTGATTGGTTTTGTTGCTCTTTTTTCAATATATCATAGGTTAAATATAGGGACCAATTTGAGTCTATTTTCAGTAACATGATGACTTTGATGTCATGATCTTTTCTCACTAACTAGGGATTAGAGAAGCACTAATGCCATTTGAACCAATAAAAAAAATGTGCACAAAAAACTAATGCGGCTCATATTTATTTTTATGTTGATTCTATTAAGATTCTAAAACACACATTAATTTCTTTTATCACATTTGTCTAAAAATTATTTAATAATGCTTCATTTATCATATTTTTATATCCCTTTTGCGTACTATATGACATAGCACATGCATTATGGTTGAATATTAATTAAATAAGTGGATATATTACGTTAGACGGTAAGTAAAATGTGTTATGAAAACATGATAAATGTAACATTATTGAAAATTATTACTATGTGAGAAGATATAAGTGTTATATATATGTGTATTAGAAATCTTATTTACTCAAAAAAAGGTGTGCCAAAGTTTTTATTAGAAGGTGGAGAATGAAATGGTGTTTTGTGGGGTCATGTATGAAAAAAATTTAGAATATAGACTGATAATTTTGGATAAAATTCTAAATAAAAAATCTAATTTTTTTTAAGTGTTGCTACTTGTGTGTACATGTATCATTGTAATTGAAGGCAAAGGCACCTTTTGTGGTGAGTATCCAAGGGACCCACTTGCCTAGGGTTTATGTTCTCTAATAAGTAGGTTAACCTAACTTAACCTAACATAAGTACTCTTAAGTATAATTTTAAAGGTAGTATTATATGATCTTGCACACAGATTGATGGACACAATGTCCCCTTGATTGGCTGCACACTGGTTAGACAACTTGCAATTTTTATAAAATGATGTGTTTAGTTTTAATTTTTTGAAATTAAATTTTTTATTTTTTATTATTATTTTTTTTAATGAATGCTTTTAAAATTTTGAGTAATTTTTTTACTTTTTAGATGCGTCTTACTTAAATGTATCTAAATAATAAAATATTTGTGAAAAATATTTTTAAAAATTAATAAATATATAAAAATATGAAAAATATACTGAATATATATATATATATATATATATATATATATATATATATATTGTATCTTGGTATTTAGTAAATTTTTTAAATATTTTTTTCAGAAAATATTATATTTTTTAAGTATATTTATGTTAGGTGTGTCTAAAAATTAAAAAATTGCTTAAAATATTAAAAAAATTCAGTGAAAAAAGATATGAAAAATGAAAAAGTAAAATTTTTTGAAAAGTAAATTCTGGAAATAGAAATCAAACAGAGTGAATTATTAACCAAATTGGTTTTTTTTTTTTTTTTTTTTTTTTTTTTTTCAACAAACCAAATTGTATTGGCTCTCCAATACTACGGAGGCAAAAGCAAATTATTTAGTAACCTTATCTTTAGAGGCCTTAATTAATTGGCTCAAGCATTAATAACCCCTGTAATTAAGCTGTGAAAGAATGGAGAAATTATTCAATACTCTAAGGGCAAATTTAGGGAGTGTTTTAAAGTATTAGTTATTGGTCAAATTATGGGACCCAATACTTTTATGTTAAAATTATAAGAGAATTAAGTATTAATCTATAAATAAAATAGAATAATACTTAGTATTGAATAATTTCTTGAAAGAATGATCTAAAAGGAGTTGCTCTTCTTCCCACTTATCATGATTTGAATCTCTTACTACTTAAATTAAAGTCCGATAATTTAGATAAATCCATTAATTCCTCCCAATTTAACTTGTGAGGGTGAATCTCAAAGGTCCTAGGTGTTCTAGCTATAAAAAAAAAAAAATAAAAAACCTCAAAGTCCTATGGTCCCAGACCCTGCATTAATTGATGCTATTCTTGACTGATAGAGATAAAGTAATCTTCAGGGAAGGTTGAGAATGACTCAATTGGAGGCAGCCCACACAAACATGTCAAATTGTAAAGGGTAAATTATAAGTATACCCTTGTGGTTTGCTTAAAGGATATATTGTCCTCTTGTGATTTAAAAAATTACAAATATTTTTTAACAGAATTTTTTATTTAACAAAATTAATTAAAAAAATAAAATTCATAATTGCTCTCCAATATAATAATATAATTATCTAAATTATTAATTGAAATATATTTATAATATTATTAAAAACTATTAATTGACTTGGTAATTTATTAATAAAATGAGCAATTTGTTATAAAATTAGAAACTTTAGGGGGTAAAATGTAATTTTTAAAACCACAGAGATGATTTATATTTTAATCAAATATCAGGAGGTATATTTATAATTTACCCAATTGTAAATGGAGTGTATGTGCTCAAAAAAACATAAAAATAAAAAAAGATCTAAATTTATTAACTGTTTAAAAACTTTTTAGGGAAATTATAAAAGAAAACTTAGAGTTTGACTTTTGTAAAAGAATAAATTTTTAATTTTTAATTTTGTCAATCTAAATTCTAAATTTTTAATTTATTTTTAATCTAAATTATTTGTCTATTTCTCGAAAGTAAAATCAACCAAAAAAATGATGTTTTAATCATTTAACTCAACGAAAAAGGATATTATAGACATTTTATGTATATTAATATTGAATTTAATGATCAAAATATTTTTTTTCGTCAATTATACTTAACGAAAATAAACCGATGACTTAGATTGAAAAACATATCAAAATATTAACATTTAAATTTATAAAATTAAAAATTTAAGATTTATTTTGTTATAAAAGTTAAATTCTGAATTTTTATTCTATAATTATCCTAATATTTTTTTTTTGAATACTTAACGATGGTTGATATTTTTGAAAGTGAAGAAAAATACTTCTACAATTACAATAAATTGAGTGTACACGACTTGGAAAACTATATCACTATAAAATATCTGAAGGTTTTTTATTTAATTTTTATTAGAACCGAGAGCGTTCCACCGAAGATTTTCCCAGGTTCATATGCTCGAAATGAGTAAGGATTCTCTCATTGCCTTCTCTACTTGACTCTTTTCTTGCAATAGTCAAGATTCATCTTAAAGAGAATTCAATGATTCAAATCATTCCAAAAAAATTACTTTTTAATTTTTAATTTTTTTTAATAAAATGATCTGAGCCGTTAGATTCTCTTTAGATGAATCTTAATCGTTGTGAGGAGGGAGTTAAGTAGAGAATGCAGGAGGAAATCCTTGCTCACAAGGAATCCCCAAAGTGCACTTTTCTTATACAAGAATTCTTTATTAGAATTATATAGTGATTACAATTATACAATTTAAAATTTGATTATATTTTTGAGTTCTTCGTATTAAAATAAAGGCTCATATTTATAACATCATTATGTATTCAATTTTTATATATGATTTCTATTTGTATAACATTAGTTATTCATAAATAAATATACTGATTAAATAAGCAAGTCAAAATAGTTATTTATTTATTTATAATTGGGTGTCCAGTCCTATTTGTGTGCACCTCAATTAATTTCGATATCTTGAAATTAACAACTGAACAAATCTCTTTTGAACTTTTAGTGTGATTCAAACTCAAAATCTTAGATCTTATTCTTAAATCATTACCGCTCGGGCCAACTATTGGGGTTTTCAAAATGTAATTGTTACATCACTTGTTTGGGTGACTTTGGTAACAGGTATGTAGCTGGCCGGTGGTGTGGGTTGTATACAGCACCATAGAAGCTTATTTTGGCCCAAGTGAGGATGGACAAGTAGAAACCAGACAAAAACAACACAATACCACAGGAAAAAGAGTGATTTAACAATTCTAGTCGATCATCAAGTCATGAGTCATTGAATATTAATCAAATCTTAATAGGTTCTTCGAGCCCATGACCATTTCATAGAAAATTATAACCAATATTTAGTCAAGCGGCTTGTATTCACTTTTCAAACCTCATTTTGGCATTAAACAAACACAAAGGGGGATTAAGGTATGTACAAATTGAAAAGAACAAAAAATCAAAATTATTATTATTATTATTATTATTTTTTGAAGAATCTATTGTGTGCATTACCCCATAAAGACTCCGTCAATTCCAATTAGAAAGTGATTATTCTTAGAACAATTAATTAATTAAATGGGTGATGAATGATTTTATTCTTGAGTTGAATATGTGAGTTCAAGAGGGAAAAAGATCCAACAAAAAAAGTTGAATTATGACCAAGAAAAAGAAGACAAAATAAAGAAGTGGTGTTTAGGAGAAAAAAAAAGAAGAGAATAGTGAGAGAGAAAAGAAGAGTTGAAAAAGAGAAGAAAGGTTTGGTCTCTTGCTTTCCTTTTAGTCTTCTTCTTAAAGGAAAAGAAGGGGCATGGTATCCACATCCCAATCACGACAAGTAATTGCCCATATCTCTCTCTCTGCTTCATTTTTGTTTTAGTAAAATGCTATTGATCATGGGATTGAGTAAAAAAGGAAAAAGTTAAAAGTTAAGATATTATTAAAAAAATTAAATTATACCCATTAATTATTCACCTTTTTTTATACAATTTAAAAAATTTATATTCAAACATATTAAACTTAATTTTTTTTTTAAAAAAAATTAAAAAATCTAACCACAAACAAAGTTTTATTTCACACCTTTACTTCATCCCTCATGGGAAAGACTATTATGTGCACCAAAGAGGATTTTTGGGTGCAGATAGTATACAAACCTTGTACAAAAAGTAGAAAGTAATATTATGAATACAGTGACCAAATATATAATGGGACACATCGGTGAATTTTACATGTGGATCCCATGTCATGTGGATCTCACTTTTTATGAGACATTTGTGTCACATTTTATGTTTGTTCCTTTGTGCATTTAGACTTGATAAAAAATAAAACTTTTATAACAAAATGTACAATTTTTATCATAATCACAAAAAATAATAACAAAAAGTAGGAAAATGTTTGGGGATCCCTTTTGGGGATGATCTCCACACTCCCAAAGTGATCCTGACCCTCCATGTATGTGTAAGGTCCATTTATATATGTGTGAAATTCACATCATGAGTGGTCCAGATTTGTGAAAATCTTGTGGGCTTTCAATCACCACTCCAAAAAGTATAACTTCTATGACAAAAAACACAACTCTTGTTATTTATAACTTTAGATACGTATATCATAACTTCATAACTTATAGCTTTTATAACAAAAATCATAATTTTTGTGGAAGTGCACATTGTAATATACCACTACACTTTTCTGGCTATTTTTGACTCAATTCCCACCACCATTCGGTATTCTTCACTACTTTCGCCGCTTAGCTTGCAATCACTTTTCATAATCAATTGAAAAAACGAAGAAGAAGTTCATAGGCTATTGAAGTTAACAAGATAAGACATTGTTGACACATTAATAAATATAAATAAAACAATTAAAAAAAACATTTTACTAAATTAGTATTATTTGTTGTGATTCATAAAACAGTCGGTGTGTTTTTGTTTTCTACCCAAATTGTTAAAACAAGAGAAGGTAAGAGAATTGAAAAAAATATTTAAAAGAAACGGCCAGATCGGTAAAGCATTAATTCATGAATATTAAACACTCATTGCGTGAGGACTCGGTTTGATTTGAATACTAACAAAATTTGACCGTTGAGTGTGCACGTACGGCTAATCTGCTCATTCCCCAGCTGTCACATGGAAGTTTCAGCTCCTGCTTGCTTCCTACAGCATCTCCAATGCACAATTACTATATTGACATTTTAATTGTTAAATTATAACACTATTACAATGTTGGCATGTCAAAATATAACATTTATTTTGATAGATTCATTTTTCTCTCCACGTTTTACTTTTATCGGTGCACATAGTTCAATTTTATGAGTGTTCAATGTCGGCAGTTGATACCACACGATTCAATTTCATAAAATTGAGCTGTATGCTGTTAATGTTTACATAGTGTCGACAAAAATAAAAATTAAAAACATAAAATATATATATATATTTTTTATTTTTACAAATTTGACACTGTATGTGTGTGTTCCTTTTTATATATATATATATATATATTAGCGGTTAAAACATGCGATGCGTATATAATTCAAATAAATAAAAATAAAATAAAATATTTATTATATATAGTATGTTAGTCAAGTAGTAAGAGTCATTTTTATTTAACATAAGTCCAATGTTCAAATCTTCTCATCTCATCTATCTAATTTTTTTAAAAAAATTTAAATAAAAAAGTGTACACTTGACTGCATAATAAACTAAGGTTTTAAGACGCTATAAGGAGTGCTCACTTTATATAGTATAGATAGATAGATATTTAGGTCTGGCTTGGGATTTTTAAAAATATTCAAAAAGCCAAAAAGTTTATTAAAAAGTTAAAAAGTTATCACTATTCATTAAAAAAAAATATAAAAAAATTAATTTTACACAAAATTATTACAAACTGAACTGACGTCCCACAGGCATGAGCTGACTTTTTGGGAAAAATTGCATAGGCGGGGTGCGCAAACAATACGGTGTTGTTCGGCCCGTGGAGGCCCATCACGGGTTCCGTTTTGATAATCTGAACCGTTTAATGTGTACAACTCGTCGAGTACTATATGCTTGTAAAAAATCACGTTGATTGGATATCGCTAACTACATGATCAAATCAGTTTTGTATAAAAAATGGATGGTGTTATAGTTAACGGTTAAAAAAAAAATTAATCCGATCAGATAGCTATCGATATCCGATCAATGTGATTTTTTACAAGCATATAGTATTGGACGAGTTGTACTAGTACTCAACGAGTTCTACACATTAAACGGTTTCGATTAGCAAAAAGGGACCCGTGGTGAGCCCCCACGGGCCGAACAGCACCGTCCATTCAATGCCCGAAAAGGAGGGAATCATCTCTTAGCCTATACACTGCCCGTTGTCCCTTACCTCATCCCACCGTACAGCCTATTTTATTCCAATCTTCCTGTATACACTAATTTATACAATTTTTTAATACACATTTTTTCGTAAAAAGTGAGAAAGTTATCTCAAACAATCATATTTTTTCCTCAACTTTTTAATCTAAAAAGTCAAAAAATATACTTATTTAGACACCCCAAACAACCCCTCACTTCCTACATATCAAGTAAATTTTTTTTTGTAATTTCACTTTTAACTAATTTACACATAATTTCTCACTTACAAAATAATTGCAACTATTTATTTTTATTAATTATATATATTGTGGAGATTGGAACCACTATTTTATTAATTAGGTGTAGGAGACTAACTAAATAATTTTGCTATTTGGTTATAACCAACATTGGCCCTGTTTAGTAGGTTTATTTCCAGCTTATAGCTTAATTTAAGCTATTTTGATGTGTTTAGTTTAACTTAACAATACAGCTTATAGCTTTTTGTAAGTAAAAAATCAACTTATTCTTTAAATGGGGGAAGAGAAGCTTAATTTATAAGTCAAAAATTAGCTTATATTCACAATTATAAACTATAAACTGTTAAGGTATAAATATATTTAATTTTCTACAGCTCTACCAAATGGGACCATTACATACTTATATAGGGCTAACGCGAGGCTGGCTATTAAGTAGGCTGTTTTACATGTTATTGATTGGGCCTCTATTCCTGGACTTATTTTCCAACTTTCACTTTTTGTTTTTTTGGCTTTTTGGGTTTGGGCCTAAAGAATATGACACTCAATCTTCTATACAGAACCTGCCAGACCAGTTTTTACCTTTAAGAGGCCCTTTATTTTACATTCCAAAAACAATAAAAACAGATAAGATGAGAGGTTTAAGAGCATTCACTAGTTAGCCAAATCATCAATTTAATTAAAATAGTTAGTCAAATTCAAGAAAAATTTCTCTAGCATTGACTATTCAAAAGACTAGCTAAAATAATAGAGTAATGTTAGAAATCTCAAAAGTTTTATTAAAATTTTTACCAAATGTCTCATATAGGTGTGTGACCCACACCTACATGAGACATTTAGTAAAAATTTTGATAAAATTTTTAAAATTTCTAACAATTTTTAAAATAATAAAGTGGGATTTGACTACATAGTTCCACTACCATTGATGCTCTAAGAAGTTACGACTTCTTGAGACTTAGAAGCACTTTGTTGAAAAATAAATAAATAATAAACCAACATTTTCCAAACATTTTAAAAATAGATCCCATGATGCAATGCCCAAAAAAAAAAAAAAAAAAAAAAAAAAAAAAAACGAAGATGCACGTAATTATGATAATATGATTCACGGTTGAACTTGAGATGTCCAATTGACAAATGCTATATATCCAAAATTTATACCTAGAGAAGTGTCAAAATTTTAAATATTACATATAAATTTAAATTTGGTATGGTATGGACTGTACTTAGAATACTTAAAATGAATCTAATCCATATATTTTAAATTAAATTTTTTTTTTTTTTAGTATGCAGCTGCTAATCTATAAGTTTAAGAGTAATGTTAGAAATCTCAAATATTTTACCAACATTTTGTTGTCTTAGAGTTTGCATTGGTGGATAATGATTCCTGTTTTGTTGTCTTGTTTGGTAGGCTATTGATTTGGATATTCTAAAAAAGTGCACTTTTTGACTTATTGGCTTATATGGGTTGGGTTTGATGTGATATGTTAGAAGAGGTGATGTGATTTAAATAAGATGATGTGACTTAAATAGGATAGTGACTTTTTGTATTATTTAAATTATGTCAAACTTGGCCTAAGTGTTGGAGGTTTTGCTCTTATTGTTTTCTCAACTTACTTTGATTGCTTTTGGTTGGTTTCTCATCAATCCTCAAATTTTTTTTTTTTTTTATCAGTAAAGAAAAATTTCATTAACAGCATGAAATTAAAGGTACAGGAAGATGACATTCATCGAGAGAGATTCGGAAGTATAAAAATATCCCTACTACTACTACTCGCATCCATATAACCAACCCCTAAGCCTCTCAATTTTTTTAAATAAAGTTAAAAAGAACTTAACTAAAAAATTAAAATACATGAATCTCCACCAAAATCAACCCACCAAAAAAAGAACCAAACTAGAATAACTAAACCAACTCCCAAGGCAGCCCAAACTAACAACCCAACTAATCAGCAACCCAATATTTTAACAACGCTGCTGCAGACCTCTAATTAGAGGTGCAGCTGTACAGCTCTAGTGAGCTGTCAAGCAAAAAAACAAAAAAAAAAAAAAAAAAACAAACAAACAAACAAACAGTAAAGTAAAAGACAAGAGAAGGGGAAGAAAAAGACAAATTAAAACTTTATTAGTAGTCTTTTTTTAAGAGGTGAATCATTTTTCATATTTTAATCACCTAATCACTTCCAAAGACACCACGCCTAAGCTGCCCACACCTATTCTGCTCACGCCTAACACCTATGCTGCTCCAACGCCCTCCTGCTGCACTGCACGCCCACCTGCTCACGCTCCTCTACTGTGCACGCACCACTGCTTCAGCCGAGGACATCGCCATGGCTAGACATCACCAGGCTGGGCATCACCACTGCATCCTCATTGCCGAGACTCCACTCCTAACAGATACTTACTGCAAACTCATTGCAATCTCACCCACAGCACTCAATGCAAGCTCACCCACTCCCGACAGAAACTCCACACCCAGCCACCCCTAAGCTGCTGCAACTCCACCGGCTGAGAAGACCCCAAACCACCACCGGGAAGCCCGATGCTGCTCCACCTTCAGTCTGCTTCAACTCCCCTGCACAACACCCACAGATCCACAGATCACAACACCCGCAAACACACCCACAGAGCATCACCCACCAGGTTTTCTTCTTAACTCACACCCAGTACCCACGCCAGAGCCTCTGCTGCAGACCACACCCATGATTGGACTTGCATATCAGCACAAATCTCCCTCTCACATATGATTGGACTTGCTTCTTGGTGCCAATCTAATTGTGATCATTTAGTCTTACTATGATGCTCTTAGCACTCTACTTCCTCCATCTTTACTGATGTATTATCTTGTTCCCGATGATTTATCAAATGAAGTCTTGTTTTTGCTAGTCAAAAAATTATAGGCTGCGCAGCTCAGCTAACTGATATAGATTTGAAGGATTGATATGTCTCATTATATATTATGTGATATATACAGGAGGGGAATTTAGTTCTGATTTGCATTCTATTCTTTTCTAGTTTCTGAAAGCAAAAATACTACTTTGAGATTACTTACCAAAAAGAAAAAAGCTACTTTGAGGTTTCTTTCAAAAGCAACGAAAGTTCTCTCGAAACATAGACTAGAAGTAACTTTAGTTGTAATGTAATTTTTGCAAAGAACAGTTGTTCCCTCGGATTAAAAAATAAATAAAAAAATAAATAATGTTTTCTTTTTTGGTGATGAACAAAAGTTGGTAATAATGGAAAATGATTATGAAAGAGTTCCTTACATAGGAAGAGAAACAATGCTATACAAACTAAACAAAAACTTTGAAATTTAAAACAGGACCACTTGAATTGAATCATGATAGGAACAATTCTATGGATAAGAAAAGTTTTGTATAGTATTACTCTTGGAAAAATTTAGTCAACTGTTAATGCAACCACACCACTGAGAAAAGGAAAGAAAATTCTCATCATCAGTGCTGCAAATTATCATTGAGAGAATCATATGAAGGTTCATAAATTAGCCAATTATAAGACTAAAGAGAGTGAGATTGTGAAACAGTATTTATTTTTGTTTTTCTTTTTGCTGTTTGTTTTCTTTCCACTTATTCTAATTAGTAGCCCTTTGTTCATTGATGAAAACATACTTCATCAACTCATACCAACTGCTTTTTGGCTTCCCAATAACCTAATTAGAACTCATCATTCAAAATTTACCTACAATCTGTAATACATCTACTCCTCCATCAGCTAGTAAACAAGCTATCAAGATTTGAGGACCATCATATGCAGATAAAACTGTAAACCAATCATGTGTGTTGTATTCATATCATCAGAACATAACCATATTACTATTAATGCTTATACAATCTACTTTGATTGGCAGTTCCACAAATTGAAAAACAATGAAGCAACTCAAACACAATTAGTATCTTGTTCCTTTATATAAACTATATCCATCGAAACGAAAATAGTCATTGCCATTTTATTGGAATATTTACTTTTCACAAAACTAACAACCATGAACATAAAGCTTGCACTCTTTTTTCTTGCTATCAAAAAACTCATCGAATATATTTTAACACTAATAAAGTAATATAGCAAACGCTTCAAGAGGCATATTAAAATAGCAAATTGTTCTTTTCAATAGGCTTCATAACACCAAAAGCACAAAGAGATTTACTAAAGAATCTGATCAGCCAGCCCTCAACAACATATTAGTAGTGGTTTGTGATCAGTATTAATACTCTTTATTATGCCACATTTAGTAGAGAAACTTTCGTATATGTTGAAAATGAAAAGCCACACAAGTAGTGCTTTCAAATATAGTTAAAACAAGCTGCAACTGCATAGAAATTGTTGGACATAAAAGAGTAGGATCAATATGAAAATCTCTAACCAAATGTACAAAAAAAAAAAAAGAAAAAAGAAAAAAGAAAAAGAAAAAATAATACCACTAAAATGAGAAAATAAAAACTTTCTATTGAATTTTGATCTCAACTCAAGTAAATATATGGTGTTCATATACACTTTGTGATTTCAACTCACAGGCAACCAACGAATGACCAGCATAAAGGGAAAAAGGAGCCATGCATTAATTCCCATGAACTAAAAATGGTGAAGTAATACTCTCAATCTTCTTAATAATATAGCAAAAATATCTCCTCTTGTTTATGATGCAAGCCTGCAATTCTTCCTAATGTATTAATCTTCAAAAAGCAATCATCTAAGATGAAAAGTAAAGCTACTCTCAGAATCTATTTTACTAAAATGATTAAAAACTAGTTTGGTGAAAATAAATACTAAAAAGATATTTTTAAATTTCAAAAACTATTTTTGCACTAAAAAAAGAAAACAATATTACAAGCTAAGTCCAGAATCTCAACGAAACATTCTCCATTTGAGAACAACATTCAGAACCCAGCTGCATTGTTTACTATCCAATGCTTGAGGTAAGAAATATCAATCTCCATTGTTTACTATCCAATGTTTGTGTTGAAAAAAAAAAGTCTTCAAATTACTTCACACAAAATCAGGAGCATTCACTTGATAGTAAATAATTTTCAGTAGTCTTAAATTAAAACTTTATTGCCATTTGAAAATTTTAAATTAAAAGTTAAAACATGCTCGGACATGCAAGATTATTTTCTAGGGTTCTATAAAAGGAGAGTGTGAATAGGAGGAATTAATAAGTTATATAGGTTTAATATATAGATCTTAACTAGGTCAATAAACAAAGATATTAGCTTGAGCAAAACCATATATGTCAGAGAATCACACTATTATTCTAACACCAAATCCAAGGTTACACAAGATCTAAGAAAACAAATCATAGAGTAGATTTTAGGGTTTCCAATTATATGAACATTTCTAGGGTTTCTAGTTTATTTATGGCTGCTAAAGTGCATGTCTTAAAAGTGTGCAGAAGGCTATAGAAGCATTACAAAATGGACAGAGTAATCTTCACCCATGATTTTTTTTTTCGCCCGAAGCCTCGTTTTGCACATGTTCAATGCTGAATATAGCCAAAGGCCACTGATTGAAGTTCATCGGCATCATCTTGGAACGGCCACTGCCTACTGTTCGCTTTCATTTCAAAGGAATCTATGGAGTGAGACTGAGAAACCTCCTGAAAACTGGCAAATGAGGCATTTTCTTCTGGGATAATTGGGTTTTCATAATTTCCCATATTAGGGTTCGAATTCATGAGCCCGTTTTCATAGTTTGAGATATTATTTCCAAAATTACTCGCCATGTTCGGATCCAACTGTGGCATCATGCTTGAATTTTCTGACTGAAACCAACTTTGAACATCTTGTGGGAAAGAAGAGAACTTCCCACTAGGGTTTGCACTGGTGGAGCCATTGAGAAAGCTCCGAGCCGCCTGTTCCTTGAGAGAAGCTAGTTGAGCTTGTAGATTGACAACCTACAAAAAGAACAAAAAAGAAACTCTAAATTAGGGTTTCAAAACTTTTCAATGAGAAATTCTAACTGCATAGTTGATTGATGGGTATGAATTACTAAACCTGCTGTTGGAGAGCAAAAATATGTGATACACAGCCATAAATGGGATCTTGAAGCCTAGCTTGAGCTTCATATGAGATTGTAACAGCAGCCTCACAACGATCACTCACCGGAAGGTGAGCAAGGAGCTTTGAGACATTACTAGCACCAAAAACCTTGTGGATGGCTGCGAAATGGGTAGCGCCTTGTTCATGGCAAAAATAAGGGGCAAAAACACAACCCCTCACACATTTTCTTCTCAAGAACTTACAAGCACCACAAGGAGAACCAGAGCCTGTCATCTTGATGATCTCTTTTTAGGGGGTTTTTGTGATAACTTCCTCTCTTTGCTTAGTGCAAAGCAAAGCATTATCACCATGTTTATAAACACTAGAGGAAGAGGGAGGTGGATCATATTATAATGAATTCTTAATTGCATAGTGTTCCCTTGATGGCCTACACATTGCATTAATTTTTTTGTTAAAAAACTACCATCCGAAATTTTTATACTCTCATTTAAGATTCCATTCAACATCCTTAAAGGACAAAAGAGCTAGCATAAACCAAACCCATTTCTATTTGCTTCATGATTGGATCTTTTCAGCTCATTTTTTGAATGACTTTGATTTTTATATGTGATAGCTGCAACTACATTTAGCTGTTGATTGTACCCAAAATTTAAGACTTAAGGTTGGGAAATTGGTTGAGGACTGTTTAGTTGTCGTGTCCTCGAGAGAATAATTTATCAATAAAAAAATATGTTTTCTTATAGCTAATCTTTGGTTGAAGTTGAGAACTATCATTCATTGTAAATGTTGAAGTCCATAATGTGTTATTAATGAGTAATGCAGAGCGCAACAGAGTATTTGGGGGATTTAATTGTTCCATGGTAAAATGATAATTTTGAAGTCTTTCTAATGTTTTTTGGATGTGCTTTAAAAGACTTATTTTTAGTTCAAAACGACTCAACAATCAATACTCATTGTTGTACCATGTTGTTAGTTCAATTCGATTGTTTAAACTTTCAATTTGGTGATTTTGCCTGTTTAGAAAACTTTTGCTTTTGTTACTACTTTTTCTAAAAAAATTTGCTCGGATTTCCAGTAATTTTGGCATATTTCTTTATGTCTCTAATATGTACATTTGAATTTAACTAGAATTTGTTATTTTTTAATTTTTTTTTGCTAATGTCTTTTTGTTTTTTAAGTAGCTCGGTTAGCAAAAAAATTGGCTTATGTGCTATTTCCTAATAGTATTAGATTTGCTGTACCATTATAATTGTAACCCCTAAGCTATTGTTGTGATGACAAGAACTAAAGAGTAGGAATGAAAATTAAACTATCAGGAATTCCATTACTAATACTAATATTGTTGTTTCAATGTAATTCAAAAATTTGTATGGATTATGAATCCTCTATACCAATATGATATAATTTTAAATTTTGTGGAGTCATTTTGTTTATTCTTAAATGAATCACATTTTTTTATGAACATAAGATGCTCATGGTGGATGGAGGGATAGAGTTTTCACTAATGTGGTAATCTCATTCTGTTTTGATAATCGAATTAGGAATCACATTCTTATTCTTAGATGAATCAATTCCACTTATGTATTTTTGTCATTACCAAACATAACATTAGGATTATATAGTTTGTTTCAAACATGCTTTCCTACATCAATTAAACGCATTTGCTAAGTTTCCACTTGATGTCCTTTTGTAGGGATTGCTAAGTCCTTGATTCCTAACTTGGGATTTTTTTTTCCCTACACAAATGTATTATTTTAGTTGATTTTATAATTTTTTATGAAAAGACGTATAAAAAAGTAAAAAGAATGTATTATTCTTGGATGAATCACAATTCCAATTATGTATTTCTGTCATTACCAAACATAACATTATGATTATGTAGTTTATTTCAAACATGCTTTCCTACATCAATTAAACGCATTTGCCAAGTTTCCACTTGATGCCCTTCTGTAGAGATTGCCAAGTCCTTGATTCCTAACTTGGGGCTTTTTTTTTTCCACACAAATGTATTATTTTAGTTAATTTTTTAATTTTTTATGAAAAAACGTATAAAAAAATAAAAAAAAAATAATGTAACAATTTATAATAATTTTTTGACTTTTTAATTATATTAGTCAAATGCCAAACAAGGCCTTACTGGTGTTTACATAAGCTCTGTTCTTTGACTTACTAATTGCACAACCAATGGATGATAGTATATGATATGCAGTGGTTGTAATTAATTGGGGAAATAGCAAGTAAGTGTAGCTTTTTTAAAAAAAAAATCAAATAAATAGCAATTTTAATAATTAAAATTATAAATTGTTTAATAAATTTGTAAATATTTTTTGAAAATAATGCTGATTTGTAGTTTTTCTTAATTAATTCTATGGTAAAAATACCAGTTGATGTGTTCATCCGTACGTATTATTATAACTCACCAAATCAATACAAGAGCTATAAGTCCAATAATGTTGCTACAGTCTATGTATCAACATGGCCTTAATTGAAAATTATAATAATAACAATAATTAAATGTGTTTTGTAATTAGTTCTGACATGTTTCGTAATTATCCAAATGTGTAAAACTGTGACACACTTATATTATATTATACTAAGTGACTATCATTATACTGCACCAATTATGATTTGAAAATATTCTAATTAAGGGTTGGTTTGGAATGTTGTAAAAAAGTATACTTTTTGACTTGTTGGTTTATATGTGTTGGGTTTAATGTGATGTGTTAGAGAGGTGATGTGATTTAAATAAGATGATGTGACTTAAATAGAATAGTGACTTTTAAACTTTTTGTATTATTTAGTAGATGCCAAACTTGGCCTAAATCTTCTTATAATTACTCTCTACTATAATAGCGAAACTTGTTTACCATTTGGTGAACTACATACTTATATTCCTGCATACACGCTATGTTTTTTTTATTTGTATGATTATTATTATTATTATTTTGTTAGTTCATATTTAAGCAAGTTTTAAAAAGTTGGTTATAAGTTGAGATTGGTTTAAGATGATCTAAATAAGTGTATTTTTTGAATTTTTATGAAATATTGGTTGGATTTGAAGTGATGTGGTAGAGAGGTGATGTGATTTAAATAAAATGATATGACTTAAATAGGATAGTGACTTTTTTACTTTTTAACTTTTTTAGGGGAGTGGTTTGAGATGATCTAAATAAGTACACTTTTTGACTTTTTATGAAATATTAGTGCGATATGCTTTGGGTTTAAAGTGATATAGAGAGGATAGTGACTTAAATAGAATAGTGCCTTTTTGACTTTTTAACTTCTTTTAAATTATGACAAACAAAACCTTAATTATTTTATTTTATTTTTTACTTTTTTTAAAAAAATATATAAAAAAAAATAATGTGACTCAAAATAAATTAAAAATTAAAAAATAACTTTTTGCTTAGTCAAATCACCAAATCCAACAAAATTAATTCACTTTCACATAATTGAAATTTAATTTACAGTGTTCATGTATTCAGATTTATGGTAGAAATGTCCACCGACAATCAATCAGGTGTCAGAAATATCAACTAAGGAAGGTTTATAGTTTAGCGAAATTCATAACTGGGCCCAAAAAGCAACAATTAGTCAGATTTACATGTTCTTCTTGTAATTAATGTGAAGTTATCAAAAGTCAATACCATGCCACGGTGCACTCTTCTAGTTCTGACAAAGCGCCAGATCAAGCGATTAATTTAAGCCTGGTTTGGATTAACTATATAAGTGTATTTATTATTATTGTTATTATTTTTTTTTATAAGTATATTTATTTGAGTCACATCAATTAATATTTTCTCTCTATTTTTTTACATATCTTTTTATAAAAATTAAAAAAATACACTTATTTAAACCAACCCTTAGTGGATGATGGTTCCGTTTGGTAGAATTGTGAAAAAGTGATTGTAGATTATAACTTATAATTATGAACATAAGCTGTTAACCTGTTTGGTGCAGCTGTGGGATTATGAATTTAAGTAAGAGTAGTATTTGGTTGATAAGCTGTAAAATAATTTTTTGCTGTATAATTGTTATTTTTGCCCTTTTATGATATAAAAATGATTATTTTGTCATTTTTTTCAGTTTTAATTTAAAAAAAGTTATTTCATTAATAAAAGTTAATATAATTAGTATTACAAAAATTATTATTTTCATTAATAGTATCAATAAGTATAAAATTATTTCATTATAAATTAATTAGTGTCAATTAATGACTTAATTACCATCAACATTTTTTTTTCATTTCTTTTTTCTTTTTCTCCTTATTTTGTCATTATAAATTAATTAATGTCAATTAATATCTTAATTAGTATTAATGTTGTGATGTGATTACATTATTTTTCTTTATATTAATTTCAATTAGTTATTTAATATAATATTCAATTTTTTTATATTTAATATAAGTTATTTCATTTTTTTTCTTTAATCTTAATTTTTTTAAAAAATTGTGATTCTGTTTTTATTAATTTTTTTTCATTACAATTAATAATATGACAATTGTTATTTTTTCTAATTTAGTGATATTTCATTTTTTCATTTTTAGTAATTCATTTATTCATTTGACAAATCCTTTCATTTTTTTCAATTTATATCATTTTTTTAGTGATATTTCTTTTTCTTTTTTTTTTCATTTTTAGTAATTCATTTATTCATTTGACAAATCCTTTCATTTTTTTCAATTTATATCATTTTTTTAAGTGATATTTCATTTTTTTCATTTTTAGTAATTCATTTATTCATTTGACAAATTCTTTCATTTTTTTTTCAATTTATATCATTTTTTTTACTGATATTTCATTTTTTTTTTCATTTTTAGTAATTCATTTATTCATTTTTCAATTTATATCATTTTTTTTTACTGATATTTCATTTTTTCATTTTTAGTAAATTATTTTTTTTTCATTATAAATTAATTAGTGTCAATGAATGGCTTAATTAGCATCAATTAATACTAAAATTGTTAATTAGTAATTAATATAAAATTTATTTCATTAATGGCTAAAATGCTTAATTATTATTATGATTTTTTAATTAAAAAAACACTGAAAACTTAAAAAAAAAAATTACACTGAAATCCATCGCCGGAGAGAGAACCGCAGCGACAAACCAACAGACGACGACGGACAATTGATCGTCATCGTCGATTGTTACGCAGTTGATGGTTAGGGTTTCGATTGCGAAGCTACGATTTTGATCACTAAGAGAGAGAGAGAGAGAGAGAGAGAGAAAAGAGATCTGGTTCGCCTATCGCCGGAAATCGTAAAGCTAGGGTTTCGATCGCGAAAAGAGAGAGCAATGGTTCGTGAGAGAGAGAGAAGAGAGAGAGAGAGAGAGAGGACTGCTTGGTGGTTTATATAATGGCAATTTGGTAATACTTCAAATTAGTAAAGGGAATTTAAGTAATTTTGCCCCTCAATTTGTAGCTTCTCGCTTAAGCTGAATGAGTTAAACACCCCGAAGGCCACTCAGCCAAAAAGCACTTTTTTGGCTTAATTTAAGCTACAAAAAGTGATTTTAAGTTTTATCAAACACACCAAAACAGCTTAAAATAATCTAAAAGCTGAGTTAAGCAGCTTTTAAGCTCTAGCAAACACCACCGATGTGCTCTTTTAGAAGGTATAATGTTCGAGTTCGAATTCCACTGTTAGTTATTATAACTTCAACAATGATTGAGACCCCTTTTTTTGGAGACCTTTTGTTGGCTATATAATTTGTATAAGCCAATCACAATTCAACACGTGGCATGAAAAGGGTAATTTGGGGAGGTAATACAAGTTGCCAACCATAGTCAGACACGTGTTAACCCATATTGGTAATAATGGGTTTGCGTAGCACTGGAATGATCAAGGGATATAAGGTGATGGCTTAACGGTTACTCACAAGGTTCAAATTCAAAATCAGGAGGAAAGCCTAACTGCAAATAGCGTAGTGGGACTGACTGTGAGAGAGCATGTTCAGCGATCATAGAGGGACATTTCGACGGTTGGGAGCCCACTTCGACGGTTATTATTGAGAAGTATAAATAGCAGAGAAGGCCCCAGAAAGGAAGATCCAGACTCAAATCAAAAAATCAGTTTTACTTACTTTATTTTCCTTCCAGTTTTTACAGTTCTTTATATTTCTGTACTTCAAATTCTTGTATTACACTTCATTCATAGGAATAGTTTCAAATAGCTTGTTGCTGTAAACCTCTACGAGGCTGGGTTAGATCATTGTAAGTTTTTCATTTACTTAATGAAATTATAAAATTATTCTTTACTTAATTGTTATTTTCTAAATTCTTCTAAATAAGTTACCAGTAAAAGTCATCTTCATTGAGGCAAAAGAACTAAAACACAATTGTTTAATAATTGGTTGACAATTAATCTTCTATAAGGACTGATTGATCCTTGCTGGCACGCTTAAAATTACAATACTAAGCTTCGAAAGCCAAAAAAGCCAACATATATTTTTGGCAGGCTCAGTGGGACTCGTTGCAATGGTTAGACGTAGGAGACAAGGAGAAAATGAACGCCTAGAAGAAAGTGTGGAAGGACAGGTAGAGGTACCTGATCCAGAGGATAATGTGATAACACATCCTATGGAAGCACCCATCTCATCAGAACCTATGGTCGAACAGACCAGTAATTCAAAACATCCACCACATGTTCAAAATATTGGACAAGGCCATGGAATTGGACCATCCACTGTTCCATCTGCTCAGCCAATGAATCCATAGGGAGGCCTAGTAGATGCCATGAGACAGCAGTTAATAAACACAATGAAAAGATGGACAATATCCTTTATGGATCGATGAATGTCCATTAACCAACTAACACAAGGCATATGGAGGAAAATTCAAATGTTCCTCAGCAAAGGTTGGCTAGAGATAAACAGCCTACGCAAAGTAATGGAAATATTAATGGTCAGACTAGTAATCAAAATTATGAAAGACCATCACCTATACCTCAGTCTTGATATGAGCCTCTTTCGAGGCCTATGGTAAATCAAAATGCCTCATTACTTAACAGCGAAGCCATACAAATTGGTGGATCTAGGCCAACACAAGAAAATGGCATAAGAATCTTTTCCAATCCCATGTTCGAAGCCATACCTGGCACAAGGGGGTTCACTAATCCTTTGTTCGAATTCACACCCGGGGGGTTAGAAGGATTTCATGCGGCTAGAAGAGAAACAACACATGTTCCTCCTATTACACAACCTTTCGTAGGTCCTTTCGTAGGACTGACTTAGAGAGGTTAACTATACCCTCAACAACAGCCAGTACCATAGGGACAACCAGTCCCAAATATACCTCCTTATGACCAAGAGGACCTCAGACACAAGGCTTTCTACCAAATCCTGTGTTGGTTCCTCCAGTGATAGTCCAACAAGTACAAAATATGATTCCTAGGGACCAAATTACTGATATTGTTAGAGAAATGTGTGGACCTACGGCTCGGGGGGTTCAAACTCCTGTGTATAGGAAGCCGTACCCAGAATGGGTGGATAGGATACATGAATACCCAAGGGGTTTAGAATTCCAGACTTTGCACTTTTTTATGGAAATGAAAACCAGTCAATAGTAGAACACATTGCTAAGTTCGCTGCCCAATATGGTGAATTTACCAATAATGATTACATGAAGTTAAGACTTTTTTCAAATTCTATAACTGGGGCTGCTTTTGTATGGTATATTAACCTTACACCTGACTTTATCCAAACTTGGCAGCAAATTGAGGAGGCATTTCATGCCCAATTCTTCCAAACGGAGCTAGAAGTTTCCATGGCAGACTTGGCAAGGTTAGCCAAAGGCCTGATGAGAAGGTTGTTCAATTTATTGCCAAATTCAAAATAGCAGAAAATAAGTGTAGGGTCATTCTACCAGAGCTTAATTTGTGAGAATTGCTCAAAATGGATTAGAGTTTAGGCTTTGAAAAAAGTTTGACTCAACTGAGTTTCAAGACTTAGTGGAATTAACCTATAAGGTGTCTAGATATGAATATTACTTGAGAAAGAACAAGATCAAAGTAATGCATCATACAAGACTTATTATAAAGATCATAATTATGAGATTGACGCAGCAAAGATCGTAGGGAAAGAGCTTGTGATCTGTGAAGCATTAATTCATAAAGACACTAAAATAGACCAGCAGTTTAAAAAGAAGACCTTCACAAGAAATACTCTTTCGATTTAACGAAGGCAGATGATATTTTTGATCATTTGCTTGCAACGAATTTCCTAAAGTTACCAAAATGAGTTAAAATTCCTTCTCCAGAAGAACTTAAAGGGAAAATGTATTGTAAATGGCACAATTGTTGGTCTCACTCAACTAAAAACTATATTATTTTTCTGGACAAGATCCAAGAACAGATTCGAAAAGGGGAGTTTAAAATTCCCAGCTAAAGTAGAAAATGTTATGGGGATTGACACTAATCCATTCCCAGAGATTGGAGAAGTTACAACCAATATTGTTGTATTAGACTTCCAAAACTTATCCTTGAAGGAATTGGAAGAGGTGAATGTGTAGATGCATGTTGCCAGCCAGATTACTGTCAAGAAAGATACCAGAAGTTTACCAGCAAATAAGTAGGGCTTTGCAGACCAAAGGGAGGACTCTAGTGATGAGGCATTGGATGATGACTTTTTAGAGGCAACTGTCATGCAAATGATGTGTCCCAGATGCAGGTTAAGTTACAAATGGTTGAAAGGGCTCCCAATTGATGGGAAGTAGTATTACAAGGGTGTGCAGAGACGTCTTAAACCAACCAGTACCTACAACAAAAGGCCATACCCAAAGTCCCAAACAGCAGCCATTCTTGGCTGGACCAACAGCCACTAGAATGCATTCCAAGGGCAAGAGACCTCTACATGAGTTCAGACCACCCAACTACTATAGGATGGAGGGCAATCATCTGAGAGGAGGCCTGAAGTGGGCTCAAGTTATGGAATCAAAGCCAGAAATTGGCCTCCTAGACCAGCCTCAAATAAGATGGAAGGTAGCTACCTTGATGGAAGGCCTGAATTAGGCTCAAGACAGGGGATTAGGGCCAAGCAGTGGCCTTCACAGATAGCTTCGAAGCTGGCTTCAAAGGCAGAAAGAGCTAGTTCAGCAACTGAGCTAGTGAGTTCATGGATACTTGGGGTTCCAGATTGGTTTGTCATGCAGAACAAGCCTAAGGAAATGCCTACCCAAAGAAGTGTTATTGGAGACCAGGGTAGGATGATTAAACCTCCATTGGTGGCTCCAAATAATTTGGTGTTACTGAAGCACCCAAAAACAAAGGAACCAAATATGGTTCTAGTAATTTCTAGGTCCCAAAGGAGGAAGATCCAGCGAAGGTACACTCAGTACCAAAAGAATCTGAAGAAAAGTGGAGAGAGTTCTTCATTGGCCCAACCAAAAGACCAGACAGAGGAAAGAGAAAGTCTAAAATTGGACCATAATCCAAAATTGACTCCTCAAAACAGAAGAAATTTCAGCAAAGAGCAGTTGACTAAAGTTCACTCTAAATTGAAAGCCAAGGAAAGATCCAGCTTAGTAGGTCTTGAAAAGGCCTTGATGGAAAGCGACAGTGAGACAGAAGGAGAAGTCGAACTAGGCTAAAGGAAAGAAATGGTTGAGGAGGAGATGTTTGACGCCTTCATGGCTGAGTACATTTTTGGTTGAAAAACCAGCTGGAACAGAACATTCGAAGGAAGTCACTAGTACTGAAGTGTCAGAATGCAGCATGGAAGATGCTTTTGAAATAATTGAACAAGTTAGCCTGGAAAAGAAACAAGTGCAGCCAGTAGTTAAGTTTGGCTCTTCCCTCCAGTGTTAGTAAATATGGTGCATATACTACCACAAGAGTTCTAGGCTAAAGATGGAAACCAAGAAGGCCAGGAGATTAACCCTATTATAATTTTTAGTGAAGATTCACAAGTTAGTATGGTTCAAGATGAATCTGAAGTGGCCACACCGATGGAAATTGAGGACGAGAGTGAGGAAGAAGTGAGTATTAATCTCTTATATCCTTTTGAGTATCCTACAACATCCATGACACAACATGTCAAGCCCTTGTACATCAAGGCTTTTTTCGATGGGATACAGATGAATAGGGTATTGGTAGATAATGGAGCAGCATTGAATCTGCTTCTGAAATCCTCTTTGAAGAAACTAGGGAAGAGGAATCCCAGATTAATCCCAACCAACACAACCATTGCTGGTTTTGCTGGAGATAAGTAGATGGCTTAGGGTATTTTGTCCATCAACCTGAGTGTGGGAACCAGAGATTACATGACTACATTCTTTGTTATTGATAGTAACGCTAAGTATAATGCTTTACTTGGCAGGGATTGGATTCACACCAACAAATATGTGCCTTCTCTCTATATCAGAAGATAATGATAGCCTTGTACAATAGAGAGACAAAGGAGATCAATGCAGACCCTCAACCCTTTGTCGCTTGTGCTGACTTTGCTGAGGCCAAGTTGTTTACTTACTGAAGGAGTGACACCACTCAGTATATTGAGAAAACCTGATGGTTCAGCCAAAGTGGCGACTGATGAGGAAGTAACACACCTGAAGCACTTGGTACAGGAGAGTGCTGATGAAGAATTCGTTATCAAAGATGATAATGATGCCTGGTTGTAGGCAAGAAAATGAAGCCAAACCCTTGGCTTTAGTCAAGTTTTCAGCATTGGACTTAAAAGCAATAGTTCAAAAAGTTCAGGAACAAGAGAAGGAAGCCATGGTAGTTGGTTGTAAGTAGAAACAACAACAGGTCAGACCTTTGACCTTTGATAAATACTGTGCATTGGACATTGAAACAAAATCCAGGAAATACAGGAAGAAGAAGCCTTATGGACAGACTTTGTCTATGAGGAAAAAGGAAAAGATGTTGAATTAGAGAAAGTGGACACAGAACAAAGCAAAGAAATTGCTTCGAGGATAGAAGAAATCAAAAGAGAAGCATTAGTGAGTTCTCAAATACATGACCCCTTAGAAGAAGTTAATTTAGAGGAAGGTTCTGCATAGGAACCCACTTACATCAGTGTTCGGTTAAGTGCTCTTGACAAGGACCAGTTGTTGATGGTTTTAAAAAGATATAAAGATTATTTTGCATGGTCTTATAATGAACTGTTAGGATTGGATAGGTCATTAATGGAACATAGGCTCCCTATGAAGCCTAATTTCAAGCCATACAAGTAGAAGCCAAAAAGGATAAGTCCTGAAGTGACTCAGAAGGTCAAGGAGGAAATTCTTAACCTCCTTAAGGAAAACTTTATTAGAACAGCCAGATATGTTGAATAGCTATCCAATATTGTGCCTGTGGTTAAGAAGAATGGTAAAATAATGGTATACATTGATTTTAGAAACCTGAATTTAACAACTCCAAAAGATGAGTACCCCATGCCTATAGTAGACTTATTGGTGGATAGTTCAGCAGGGCATAAGATTTTATCTATGATGAACAGGTATTCTGGATACAACCAAATCTGCATTGCAGAGGAGGATGTCTATAAGACAGCATTCAGAAGTCCTGGGAACATTGGCACATTCGAATGGGTTAAAATGCCATTTGGCCTAAAGAATGCTGGGGCTACATATCAAAAAACAATGAACATTATCTTTCATGATCTCATTGAAGGGTATTTAGAGTGTTACATTGATGATATTGTAGTAAAATCCCAGTCCATGGAGGAACATTT
Organism: Camellia japonica; assembly: GCA_030407325.1. Lineage (NCBI taxonomy): Eukaryota > Viridiplantae > Streptophyta > Magnoliopsida > Ericales > Theaceae > Camellia > Camellia japonica. The sequence goes on from JAPPVO010000024.1 coordinate 56,013,519, forward strand.
GGTTCACTTGGAAGCAGCTTTCGAAAGAATGAGAAAGTTCAAGTTGAAGCTTAATCCTCTCAAATGTGCTTTTGGTGTATCAACTAGAAACTTTTTGGGCTATGTAGTACAGAAGAAGGGAATGCAGATTGATCAGAATAAAGCCAAAGCCATCATTGAAGCCAAGTCTCCATCAAGTAAGAAAGAAGTACAAAAATTCCTTGGACAGGTTAATTTTCTTCGAAATTTATTTCTAACACTGCAGAGAAAACTAAAGTATTTTCTTCCTTATTAAGGTTGAGAGATAGAGATGAGTTTGTGTGGACAGCAGAGCATCAAACTGCTTTTGAAGGGATTAAAGCCTACTTGGCCAAGCCTCCAGTGCTGATGCCACCAAAGAGTGATAACCCCTTGAAATTGTACACTGCTGCAGCAAAAGATTCATTGGGAGTTTTCATAGCCCAAGACAATGAAGAAGGCAAAGAGCAAGCAGTTTGTTACATTAGTAGGTTTTTAAATTCTTGTGAATATAAATATTCAGCTGTAGAAAAGATGTGCCTTGCATTGTATTTTGTTGCAATAAAATTAAGATACTATCTTTTACCTACAATTGCCTTGGTAATTGCAACCACAGATTTGGTTAAGTATATGTTATCTAGACCCATGTTGAGAGGAAGAATTGGCAAATAGATACTAGTCTTATCAGAATTTCATCTAGAATATGTCCCCTAAAAAGTAGTAAAATGACAACTTTTAGCTAATTTCTTGGCATATTATCCATGTCAGACAGAAAGCCAAGAGATAATGGATCTTGGTATGGTTAATATTGAGCCATGGCAAATGTGGTTTGATGGATCAAAAGCCAATGGTTTAACTGGAATTGGTGTGGTGATTAAGTCACTACAGGGGGTAGAAACCACACATGGTTTTAGAGTTGATGAAATTACTTGTTCTAATAATCAAGCTGAATATGAAGCTTTAATAATGGGACTTGAAATACTTATTGGATTACAAGTTCATGCAGTTGATATATTTGGGGATTCTCAATTGGTGGTCAACCAATTGAAATGAATTTTCAAATGTCAAAGTGTAAGCATGTTGTCATACTATGTTGTTATATTACATTTATTTTCGCAGTTTCAGATAACAAATGTGACTTATATCCCAAGATTCATGAATAACAAAGCCAATGATATAGCTCAGAAAGCTTCGAATTTCAAGAAAAAGGATAACACTCAAATGAACATAAGTCAAGTAATATATCAAAAATTAATACCACCCTTAACTAAGATGGATGTGGTGTTAGAAGTCAATCATAGTGACTTACAAGATCAAGATTGGAGGCATCCAATAATGCAGTACCTAACTGGCCCATCTTCAAAAGCCAACAGAAAGATCAAATTACAATCTATGCAATACATAGTGTATGGTAATGCTTTCTACAAAAGGGGAGTAGATGGGTTGTTATTGGAATGTCTAGGGCCAAAGGAGGCATTGACAGCCATGGCTGAAGTTTATGAAGGCATTTGTGGTGCTCATCAGCTTGGTGTGAAGATGAGATGGCTGCTTCAAAAACATTCCTACTATTGGCCAACCATCCTTAAAGATTGCATAGAGTATGCTAGAGGTTGCCAGGCATGCCAAAAGCATGGCATGATAAGACATGTACCAATAACTGATTTACACGTAGTTGTGAAGCTTTTGCCATTTAGAGGATGGGCTATGGATATAATAGGGAAAATACATCCACCCTTTTCGAAGCACCATTGTTTCATCTTAGTAGCCACAGACTACTTTACTAAGTGGGTTGAAGCTAAATCATATAAGGCTGTAGACCAAACTGAGGTTATTAGATTTATTAAAGATCTGATTTACAGGTTTGGCATCCCACAGACCATAACTGTGGATAATGGGATTGTATTTGATAGAAAGATGGTAAAGTCTTTCGCGGCAGAGTTTGAAATTAGCTTTGTTAATTCTACCCCTTATTATGCACAAGCAAATGGTCAGGCATAATCATCCAACAAGTCTTTGAAAACAAGAATACAGAGAGTTGTGGAGGACAATCCTAGGGATTGGCATAACTTGTTGTTGGATGTATTGTGGGCTTATAAGACTTCTCCAAGATCAAGTACAAGAGTTACTCCCTATGCCTTAGTATATGGGCATGATGCAGTGTTACTTGTAGAAATTAACATCAAGTCCTTGAGGGTGAGATGCCAGGATCAATTAGTTCCTGAGCGGTACCATCAGAGCATGTTCTTGGAATTAGAAAATATGGATGAAGCTAGAATTTTGGCATTAAATGGCATTCTTTTCCAAACGAAGAAAACAGCTAAAAATTACAATAAGAAAGTCAAGCACATTAGCTTTGATGAAGGTGATTTGGTATGGAAGACAATACTCCTAATAGGAATTAAAAGTCATAAGTTTGGCAAATGGTCACCCAATTGGGAATGACCATATCAAGTTCATAGAGTCTTGTCTTGGGAGCATACCATTAGAGAAATTTGAATGGGTATGTACACCCTAAGAAAATTTATGGCAGATACTTGAAACCTTATTATCCAACTGTATGGGAAACACAAGGAGTATAGTAAATGCTAAGCAAAAGAAGCATGAAAGCACTCAAATAATAAATAAAGAATTCATTTCATAAGGAGTTAAGTACATGCAGTCATAGATTGGCCCAAAAGTCAGTACAATATTTTAGCTATTCCTTTACAATTGACTCGCTACTCTTAAGGGATGGGAACAACTAAATGGCTATAGTTATCTCTTGCCTTCGATCAGCCAGTCCTTGGTTGGTGATTTGCAGCTTTGTGGCTGTTCGATCCAAAGCCAGGTTAACTGCTGATAACTCTTCCTCTAGTTGAGCTTTCTTCTCCAAAAGTTGGGCTCGAAATTGGGAGACAGAGGAATGTTGTTCTTTCAACTCAAACACTTTAGCATGTATATGGGAAACAAATTCCTAGTCTCTTAACAATTTCTCCTCCGCAACTTTGGTAACATGGCAAATGTTGACATAAAAGTCAATAGTAGCCGCTGCCTGAGACAAATGACTTGAAATGGCCATGTTAGATTGCCCAATGACCTTGCAGCACTGGAGGAAACCATTCTTGATAATAGGTCTTTGCAAGGCTTCGAATGGAATCCTCGAAAACAATGTCAGCAACTACAAACAGATACCCAAACTCAGTGAAGGTGAGGAAGCCCTACTGATGGTGGAAGGACTCTAAAAAATTTTCAAGAGAGAATCAGCCAGAACCAATGGCTCAGTTTCATTACTGGCTATTGGCAAGGTAGAAGGCATGTCAAAAAGGCTAGCCAGTCTAGCTTCGAAAATGTCCATCTCTTCCATTGACATTGGTGGTGCAGAAAGGGCTATAGTAGAAGAAAGAGATGATTGCATAAGGATAGGGGAGGAGGATGAAGTGTCCCTAGCAGTTTCCACAGTCCTGGCCACCAGTAGGTCAAGAGAAGAAGGATTGGAGCTGTGGACAAAGAATTGGTGAGCTACCAATATCTTCTCTGAGAGAATCAGCTATCACTGGAGATGAAGTAATAACTGGGATCTCTTCAGGAGGGGAAGGAGCAGCAAGGAGTGCAGAGAATAAATTGGGCTGAGTTAAAGGTTAGAAGAGGAATGTATGGAGTTAAGCTGAAGGATAAAGATATAGGAATGCTTTGCCTCAAAAAAGGTGTGAAAAGTGTAGAACCAAGGAGTGGGAGTATTGCCTGAATGGGCTCTACACTTCGAGGCACTTTAGTGTCAGTCCTCTTTTTCTTTTTTGAGGATGTTTCTAATAGTCTTTCAACTTCAGATGAAACTGAAGAAGTCCTTATCGAAGGAGAATGTAGAGCAGTTGTTGCTGCAAAAGAAGAAATACAAAGCAATGTTAAGTTTCAGTATCAAAAACTTGAGAAAGGAAACTAGATACACAAAAGGAAATTACTAGTTTCAGAAGTGGTAGCAATGGTTGGAGAACTGCGAAGGTATAATATTCAGTAGTTTATTACCTCATTGCAGTTTCTTTTTGGAGTGCATCAGCAGCAGCAGCTTCATCCCTAAACATTTGCTGTTGTCTCATCTTATCGACCCTCTAAAATATAATGATCTTTTGGAGTGTTCCGCTTCCACTGCTTTAGCAGATGCTTCATGAATGGGATCCCCAGTGAAATCAGAGAGAGAGACCGTCATTTTCTTCTTTCTTTTAAATGGTGTCTCCTGCTCTTTCTCTGTTTCATCTTCTTCCACGTGAGCCGCAAGTACCTCATCTTTAGGGTTAAGCAAAAGCTTTCTTTTCCTTTGTTGTTGCTGCTTGCTCTTGAGGAGATTTAAAGCCTGAAGTCTTTGATGAGAGTCTCCCTATGAGGCAGGAAGAGCTGGGATAGCATGAGCAGTGGAGGAAGTAACAATTCCAGTCCCTTTGGACTTGGCTTGAGGTACATCTAGTACCATTAATAGATTTTGAGGATAAATGACCAAGTACACTTCCATATTGGCCATCTACCAATTCTAGTACCTTTTCAGTGTGTTGCTTTAGGGAATGAAGGGTAGGTATTCAAAATCAACCAAGTCTTGGATGAACTTGGAGATTGCCCCTTCTAATCTGGATCTGGGAACTTTCAGTTCTCTGTTCGCAAGGTTTGAATTGGACTGACTGCAGAGAGGGATAGGGATCCGTTAAGAGAGTTCAAATTGTCTAGCAAATTGGGCAGGGCAATAGGGCTCAGAGATACACTTATAAGCTCTGAAGTTCATAGTGCCAATGAATAGCTTCCTCGAGATCAAAATAGAAGCCCACATACTTTTGTGTTGAGGCCTAGAGCAGGACTTATCGTTCAAAAAGGTCCTCAACCAGGCTAGCCCAATATTAGCTTTGAAGGGGCAAAAGAAAGTATGAGAAAAGGGGAAGCTGGGGTTGGTGAAAGAAAGAAAAGTAGAAGGCAAAGTTAGAAGGATAAAGAGAGACATTGGCTAACTTCATGCCATAAGTGGTAAGGTTTAGTACTAAAAACTTTAGACACTTAGAATGCAAATCAGTGAAGTATACAAAAAGCTAGAGTTGGAGTATCCAAAATGGGCCTCCTTGATTGGCATCCATAGGTTTTTCATAAAAGATGGAACAAGCTCTGTAGACAAGGCCCAAGACATAAGGAGCTAAGGCCACCTGTTTATGCAAAACAAAGGCTTTGGTAAGAGGGGCAAACTCAGGCATAATCTTCTGAGAAGAAGTACAAAAGAGAAATTTGCAAAGCCAATACAATAAAAATGAAAAGAATTACCTATCAGTCACAAGGCCTTCTTTTTGTTCTCAGTCTTAACAAAGTCACTATAGGATGAGTTCAGAAGGGGAAGAGAAAAAGGAATGCTGAGGTTAGGGTATTCTGGACCAAAGGGAGTACCAATAGGGGATAATCCTAACAGATGGCACATTAAGGACAGTATGAGCCATTATCCTACATCTGAATTAGAAGAAATTGAAAGTAGAATTCAAAAAACAAAGAGCAATAGGTATTAAAAATGAGTCATCTGAAATGGTGAACCTAGACAGTTGAAGGGCGTCGAAGAGGCAAAGTTCCTGAAGATCTAGTGTCCTAGCAAGGACGACCCGATCATACCATTCCTCTTATTCTGGTCTTACTATGGGCCAGCAACGATGGAGTCGGTTCACTCTCCAACTTCCCCAATCAAGACTGCCTTCATAAAGGAGGCAATGGTTCTCCAAATGCGGGTACAGAGTTGGAAGCTGAGTAGGGACCTCTTTAAAAATAGGCCCAAGCATATATTCCTATTGCTCATGGCGATAGGGAATGAAAATACACCCATCAATAGCACTTTTCTCGTCAGCTTTGTATTTTTCACACTCTTCAACAATGATCATTTTTAAAGCTACAGATGGACTCACACACTCCACGACTGGTATTTTCGAGGAGAAAAAAGCCATTGACAGGAGTTTTCAGAAGACGAAATTAAAAAAAAAGGGTAAAGGAGAGGAGAAGTCAATAGAGATGAAGGGTTTGTGTATTGGGCGAGCAAGTAAATTAAAAGCACGAAAGGAAAGGGTTTTTAAACCTTTCTGTCTGAAAAATACCCGATCGTTTTAAATGGGTAGAATTCATACAGAAGTACTGAAGGTATGGATGCGAAAAGTTTATCTCAATATTGATAATTTGGGAGGGAAACGTATCTCAAACACTTATATTGGCTTTGAAATCAAATATTTGGCTTCGAAGCCAAGCCTTGGCTCCAAAGCCAGGTGACAAACATCCAGTTAGGGCTTCGAAAGCAGGAAGTTGACTTCGAAACACGTTTCATACCTAAGAGTACAAGAATGCTAAGGTGTTTGTTTAATTCAAAGACTTGCTTTTGGGTTTCTTGTTGAAAGTAAAATCTTTCAAAGTAAAATTTGAAATACTCTACAGCTAGAATTTGTTTGTTCTATACTTCGAAGTGGCAAAAAAAAAAAAAAAAAATCAATATTTGGTTAAGCAGTGAAGAACACAAAGGGACTCACTCTTTTAGAATAAAACAGTGCAATCCCTAAGGGAAGTTTCCATACTTCGAAAAACGTAGACTGCTTTTTCGAGGCAAAGATAGTTGATTCGAAATTGTTGATTGTGTTAACCGTATGATTGGAATGAGAAGACCTAAGGCAAAGATTGTCAATTACACTGAATATGTTGGGGAAATTCAAATTAGGGTTCCAATATTCCATTGGAAATGTTCAAATCAGGTTTCGAATGACAAAATTGGTAAATTCGAAACTCTAATTTTGTTTGCTTTGGGTGAATAGAATAAAATCAGACCATGCCGAATAAAAAAAGGAAAACTTAGCTTTATTAATATGAAAGTAATTACATTAGAAAGCTTTCTTGGCTACAAATTCAATTTCATAAAAATAAGGGATAGAAAGAATAACAAGGTCATGGAATTTGTTCCAACAGTAGTCAATGAATTTATGTTCCTTTTTTATTTTGTCCTCTATCCTCTCCAAGCTAGGTTGCTGTAGCTGATATGCTCTTATTTGATGAAAAAGTTGTTCAGTTTTTATTTCGAACTATGTTTCCTTCAATCCTTGTTCCATCTCATCCATATCTAAATTATCCCACTATGCAGAATCTTTATTCTTGAAGTCATTATATTCGTTGATAAGGTTCTCTGCTTCATATTGGGTGTGAATTCGATGGGCTGAGATTTTGTCCAAAGATTGAGTGGTAGCCAAAGAAGTTTGGTACCAATGAAGAAGCAGTGGGAGTTGATCCAAAAACATCTGAAGTTCTGCTTGAGCAATGGGGTTGAGGACATGACCTCGAGTCATAATGTCACAAGCCCATCGAAAGTTCTTAAGAGGAATATCACCTACAAGAACATTGAAGGGCAAGTGAGAAAAAGCTGCAAGCAGAAGTTGAGCTTGATATCGCTCAAATACAGTAGGGGGAGCTGGAGGTTGATCGGAAGGAAGAAACTGATTCTCAAAGAGAGTAAGTCTTAATTCTTCCATCCAGTGAGGGTTTTGAGGAAGAGGAGGCGTAGGAGGATCCATCCCAAAGGAAGAAGGGAACTAGAGGTTCTTTACACATTCAAGCCAGTCAGAAGAGCAAAATTTTGCTGTCTGGGCTAAGAATTATGGGTTGTATCCTTGTGTTTTTTTTGGATGACGAGTGGCTCGCACTATCTTCGTAGGTGTGGAAGATGTGTACCATGCTATAAGTAAGTTGTCTTGTAAACTGCATCGGTGATCGATGGATACATAGGGATAAACCACCGAGCTCTGAGCAAAAGGAGGGAAAGACAGAGGATCAACGAATTCGGTGAATCGATGGTTAATTCGCTCTTTTAGCTTGGATTCCTCAGGTTTTGGCCAGCTTCCCCAGCTAGAAGCTTTAGAAGAAGAAGAGAAAGCCGCAGCCTCATCCTACGCAGAAGGTTTTGGGGTAGAAGAAGAGCTTCCAATATCCATTTTTGCAAAGTCTTGGACTAAAGAATTATGAACAATAGGTTCGTGATTCAAAGGTCGATGATTTGCAAAAGCTTCCATGACTTGAATAAATGGAGATGGATAGGTGTGACTAATAAATACATGAAAATTCTTTCAAGGGCAAACATCATTATCTAACAACTCTTCGTATACTTAATCTATGTCAGAGAAGGTTTGTTTTGCCATGCAAACTGTATCAGTCTCTTCGAATGCTCAGATAATGGGAAATGTTCAAGGTGTAGAAAAGAATTTAATGCAGTCGGTTGTAATTTTACGAAGATGCAAAGCCCATACACGTCCTAGGACGTGGGTAAAGTGCTTTGATCCACTAATATCACCAAGTATTGGGTATATTAGTGTGTGTGGGGGGGTAATGTTGGCTATATAATTTGTATAAGCCAATCATAATTCAACACGTGACATGAAAATGGCAATTTGGGGAGGTAATACAAGTTGCCAACCATAGTTAGACACGTGTCAACCCATATTGGTAATAATGGGTCTGCGTAGCACTGGAATGATCAAGAGATATAAGGTGATGTAGCCTAACGGTTACTCACAAGGTTCAAATTCAAAATCAGGAAGGAAGCCTAACTACAAACATGGCGTAGTAGGACTGACTGTGAGAGAGCATGTTCAGTGATCATGGAGGGATATTTCGACGGTTAGGAGCCCACTTCAACGGTTATCATTGAGAAGTATAAATAGCAGAGAAGGCCTTAGAAAGGAGGATCCAGACTCAGATCAAAAAACCAGTTTTACTTACTTTATTTTCCTTCCAATTTTTACAGTTCTTTACATTTCTGTACTTCAAATTATTGTACTACACTTTATTCATAGGAGTAATTTCAAATAGCTTGTTGCTGTAAACCTCTACGAGGCTGGGTCAAATCATTGTAAGTTTTTCATTTTACTTAATGAAATTATGAAATTATTCTTCACTTAGTTGTTATTTGTTAAATTCTTCTAAATAAGTTACCAGTAAAAGTCCTCTTCATTGAGGCAGAAATAACTAAAACACAATCGTCTGATAATGGTTAGCAATTAATCTTCTATAAGAACTGATTGATCATTACTGGCACGCTTAAAATTACAATACTAACCTTCGAAAGCCAAAAAAGCCAGCACCTTCACAACCTTTTTGGATCTCAACCATTAACGATGTGAGCCTCACACATACATGAGTGAGTCTCACACATATATCAATAATTGAGATTCAAAAGAGATTGTGAGAGTCCCAAAAAAAGGATCCTAAGCATTTTTCTTATAACTTTTCATTCCCTCATTATTCTTCTACGATTGTAAAAATAATTTTAAATGTAGAAACAACAGCGACACCAATTGAGAGGGATAAAATCCAAAATTGAAAGATCTCACTATAATATTTACCAATCATAGTTTTATTGCACTTGGGTTTGGGTAGAGGTGATAAACAAGTCAAACTTAAACACATTTTAGAACTCGTTAAGGTTTTCAAATTTAGTTTGAACAATTAATTGCTCGTTTGACAAACCTAAAATTATATAAAATATCAAGCTATTCTAGTTCAACTCAATAAAAACTCATTTGAGTTTAACTAAAAAATTTAACGAACCAAATTTAAACAAATTTTGAAACTTAATAAAGTTATTAAATTAATCTTGAACAATTAACTGTTTACTTCCTTCGATTCGTTTATAACCCTTTACACTTGGGTCATCAATTTTTAAACCATTTTGTAACTAGTAATAACTACTGCTACGGTTTGCATTTTAAAATGTATATATCATATTTATCCTAACACAACAGGTATGACATAATCATAAAATTTTATAATAAACACCATAATAACAACTTTTTTCACCAACATGATTATTAACATTTCTTACTACAAAATGGTTGGAAACATTTACATCACATCATAATATAATGGAGGAAGAGTACTTGCTTGCAGTACACTTCGTAGGTGATTCTTGGATTATTTTTATAATTTCAATAATTTATTTTATAAGATTTATTACGTAGATTATCTATGTAAAAAAATTAAATTGATTAGAAATCGGTAACCATATATCATATCATATTAGCTTTGAGAAAATGGCCGGTAAATTTGATTTTGAAAATAAACTATATATTCTTGTAAATAAATGTGATTTGATCAAATAGTTACAAATATCTTATTAATCTAATTTTTTATATGAATTATTTATGCAACGAATTCTACAAAGTAAACGGTTCAAATAATAAAAATTTGATCGGGAGGGAGCCCAACAAAGAGCATAGCAACCGGGTATCTCTCGTCTATAACTTTTATCACAAAGTGACATAATACGTACCACAAACATTCATAATTTTCACCACAAAAAATACCTTTGTTTATCTATCCTAAAATATTCACAATCCATGAATTATGTAATAATTTTGAGAATTAAAAATCTTGAGATATCAATAATTATAAATATTTTGAAATAAGAGAACAAAGGATCCGTGCTAGACTTTTAGTCCCTCTAAATAAGAGTGGGCCAACAAAGATTAGGATAATCAGTGGACAAAAGTGTTCATTTTTTTTTTCTGATCAGCATGATCATCCAACAAGTTTATTGTAGATAGGTTATGATTATGGGATCTGTAATACCCTTTTATTTAAATATATAGATACTTATAATAAATAAATAAAAGGAGCATATTCCAAAAATAAAAGAAACAAAAGATGGTGACACTCTAATAGAACACCTGACTAAGGGAAGCACAAATTAGAGAAAGAAAAGAGAGAATTTAAAAGGGTTTCTCCTCCTTTCTAGTCTTTCATTTGTTTAAGTCCTCAAGGTCACAGCTTGTCTAGCAATACTGTGCTACCATCATTTAATTAATCTTATAATATATCATTAATCACTTTCAATCACTTTCTTGTGTCACACATAGGCACCAACATGTAGACCTTGCCCAAATGTGCATTTAGGCCCCACCCCCAACCCTTAATAATGACCCTCCAACTTAGCCCTTCTTTCTCTCTTAAGAACCAATACCTTTAACCAATAAAAAAAGGATGTTGCTTAGGCTGCGTTTGGTCTACTTTTTGTTCAATTGGCCTCTTGTCTATTTTGGATCTTAGTTATACGAATTGGAAATATAAAATAAAATTTAAAAGTTAAAATTTAAAAATTAAACGGGGCTAAATTTAATTTCTCTTTTCATCCCTTTCTTTTAATTTCTCTCTATAAATTTAAGATTCAAAAACAATTCATTAGATCATCATTTATATTAAAGGTGCAACTCGAGCGGGTTCAATCGGGTTAAGAGGTCGTCCAAACTCAGCTTAAGTTGTGCAGAGATCTGCACAAGCCCGCTTAGACCCGAATTGTAACCTAAGGTTGTCTGCCTAAACCCAACTTAAGTCAAACCCGAATTGCCCGGATTGTAAATGAGCTTCAGTTTTTTTTTTTGGTGCTACATTATTAAATTATTAAAATTTGACTCTATTTACATTTTTTTTTAAATAATTAATAACATCAAAATAAATAATTTATATAATATAAGAGAGATGCCGCTATAGTAGTATTTACAATTTATGAATAAGAATAAAAAAAAAGTAAGATTTTGTGTTATTTGTATATATAATATATATTCAATACGATTTAATAATCTAAATTACTTTAATATCATGTAATGGCTAATAATTTATATATATTTAATATTTTTATATATCTCTATATATAATTCGGGTTTCGGGTTGCTCAGGTTATTTGATGTCTTTGCCCAAGCCTGCCAAAATTTAATTCGGACTTTTAAATTTTTGCCCAAACCAGTACCGAATTTGAAAATATCTTATTCATGCCCTAAAAAAATTCAGTCTGGATTCGGGTTGCTCGGATTGAGCCCGCTTAAGTTGCACCCTAATTTATATCACTAAATTAATGGAGATCTTAGCAATGTAAAACTTACCCTTTGATTTTCTTAAAAAAGAAGAGTAATGTTAGAAAGTGCTCAAATATCACTTCCAAATGTATCCACATTGACGTGGTAGGGGGTTGGATTTTAGTTGGTTAATTTACTAAACACATTAACAACTGACATGCAATTGTTTACATCATTAAAGATAAATTTAATAGTTGATATTTTAAGATTCTTGAACATTTGCTTTTAAAGAAAAAAAATCTAATTGAATAGAATCGACACACATAATCAAGTCAAAATAAGGTTATAACTTATACAACGTAGAGATAATGGGTGGTGTAATACCATGAACGTTTAATTAAATATCACATAAATATTTATAGTCATATATAATTATGATTGCACAGTTTAATTTACTATGATTAGAATAAATTAGTAAGTTGCGATTCTAATCTTAAACCCCTGACATTGGGTCGGGACTCATATCTAGGGCAACATATGAGGCTCACACCTTTTATCTCTGTATTTTATAAGTTTGGGAAAAGATTGTGTAACTAGCAAAGTTATAAACAATAGTGTTAGAAATACTAACTAGTACACTAATAAACATATTTTAAGTTAGTATGCATGTGTCTTATATATCAGTAGTATGTTTGTTTGTATAATAGTAAGTGTTTTTAGCATTATTGTAAATTAAAACGCCAAACGTAGCGTTAAGGTAGGGTGATGACAAGGCTAATCTATCAACAGGGGGTTCATTCATGGGATCGCCTCCCTGGCAGCCATTATGTTCTTCACCATTGGGGAAATGGGTTAGAGTCATGGGTACTTGTTGGCCACTTAAGCAAAGAAAGTGAAAGAGTGATCTTGGGGACAAGAAGGCATGTTTATAACTAATGCCATTATTATAATAACAATAATAATCTCTACTTTAGACAATAATGGAAGAGGGGTTCAACTAATCTTCTTATGTTAAAGAGCACACACCATTACAACTTATCTATTTGAACTTTGTTCAAATTTTTTAAAGAGTTTTGATTGGACCTCGAATCCCCTTCCCCCGAATCCCCTAAATGACGAAACGACGTCGTTTCGTCATCTGATTTTTTTTTTTTTTTTTTTTTAAATCAGAAAATCAGAAGAAGAAAGAAAGAAGAAGAAAGAAGAAGAAAGAGAGGGAGGCAGCGGGGGGAGGGGGAGGGGGAGGGGAAGGGGGAGAGGGAGGGAGGAGGAGGAGGGAGGGGGAGGAGGGGGAGGGGAGGGGGCCCAATTATTAGGGCTGGAGGAGGCGGCGGGGGCGGGGCGATGCGCCGGAGGCACGATCGGCGGAGCTGCGAGCTCGGAGGCGGCGGTCGGAGGTCCACTGGGCCGACGACCGACGACTGGTCCCCGATCCTCTTCCCCGATCTTCTCTCTCTCTCTCTCTCTCTGCGAGCCTTCTCCTCTCCCCTCTCTCTCTCTCTCTCTCTCTCTCTTTCTCGACGATCTCCCTCTCTTCTCTCTTTTCTCTCTCTCTCTCTCTCTCTCGGGGGATTCGGGGGAGGAGGGATTCGAGGTGCAAAACATTTTTCTTTTTTAAATTACATCTTACAAATAAATTAAACACACTGTTGACAAGCCTTTAATATTTTGGGGAAATTACATATCATTGGGGATTAGGAAAAAAAAATTTATAAAAATATAATAAATATTAATAATTAAAGTCATAATTTTTTTTTACTTTTTACTTTTTACGTTTTTTTTTTTTTTTTGATTCCACTGATAATTTTTTTTTTGCATATTGCAAAGCTACTTTTACTTGAATTTTATTTGTTTTTTTTTGGGCAAATTACAAACACTCCCCTCGAGGTTTGGTAAAAATACAGATTCTCACTTGAGATTTAAGAAATTACATCCCGCCCCCTGAGGTTTATATTTCTATAACAAATTGTCCCCTGAGGTTTTTATTTTCATACAAATTCCCCCCTAATTTGTTATGCAAATTTGACCTTCGGGGGACAATTTGTAATTTCTCAAATCTCAAGAAAAAATCTGTATTTTCACCAAATCTCAAGGGATGTTTGTAATTTGCCCTTTTTTTTATCAACCACAACACTTTATCAACCATTCTTAAGTATTGATGCAACTTTCTACATATTACAACTGCAGTTTTACTCTTGTTATTGTTTTTCTCTCCCGGGTAGGGTACTGTTTTGTTATTGCTTAATTGGTCTTATTAACAAGTGTTCCTAAAATATATAAAATAATAATAATAATAGTTAAAAATATGTAGATCTCAATACACTTTTTATTAATTTCATAACACTTTTTTTATAAATTTTATTTTTTTTTACATGTTTTTAAAACACTTTTTTGTCACATTCCCAATATTAACAGCATTTGCCTTGCTTGTTTTAACTATGTTATTAATTACTACTTTTGTAATTGTCACATTTTTTTTCTTCTCATATGGGTATTTTAATTATGTTGTTTGAGAGGATCTGCTTAATTTTGATGGATGTTGTAAACGCATGCACTTAAGGTGTCGGTTAACATGTTATGCATTTTTCATAAAAAACTTGGCTTTCCTTTAGTCATTCATCTGAATTGGAGAGGGTTGTCCAGATCGTAGAGTTTATTACGGGTCCTATTACAATTATTTAAATCATTTTTTTTTTGTTAGGTTCTTCGTATATATATTCATACAAAAAAATTATATTGATCCGATAATCGTAACATATTCAATTTATTGCATTTGTTTTCAAAAAATGAGTGATAATTATGTTTTTAAAAATAAATTCTTTATTTTTCTGTGACAAACTCAATAAATTAAATAGGCTACGAATATCAAATCGACCAATTATATATATATATATATTTTCTAAATGATATCAGTAATGCTATGGATCTAGACATAAAAATCTAGAAATTATTCAAAATTTCACATCAATAGTTCAGATTCATTTCATATGTGAACCCCACATTTAAACAATTCAATCTTCACCACACATACCCTTTCTAGGTAAATTTTGAATCCCAAATTTTGAGATCCTAACTTTTTTAAAGTCATAAACAAAGAATATTATAAAATGGATTATTTAAATTGTCAAAACATACCTTTGAATAATTATTTACTGTTTTATTATCCAACAACCTTTACAATACTCGTTAACAAAAATCAACTCTTCTTACTACCCATAACCAAACTAATTTAGAACAATATTTACGTGTTTAGAGTAACCCGCTTGCTTGGAATTTCTGATAAATAATAGCGCAAAATACAAAATTACCCCTCAATGTTTGATAAAAATACAAAAAATAGTCTTGTGGTTTTAAAATAAAATAAAAAATTAAACAAAAAACAAAAGGATTGAGCTTCCCTCTAATTTGTTTGGACCATAGAATTCACTACTGATTCCGTTATTATTCATTTTGTAAAATCTTTTATGTATATTATTAACATATAAAAATTAAGTCAAACTGATATTGTAACATATTGAATTTATTACGTTTGTCATTAAAAAAAAATAGGCAGTCTATTTTTAAAAATAGGGTAAGCACCAATAAATCTTAAATAGTAATGTTATGAACTGTTTGGTCCTGTATTTTTTCTTATGGACCTAAAGGTCCCATTATAGTGTAAATTATATAGAGAGCCAATCATAATTGTGCGTTATATGTTGAGGGACAAATATGAGTTTTCTCATAATGTTAAAATTACTAAACGTAACACTTTAAAAAAACTCCTTAATGTACTTTTTCAAACGTAACACTTCAATCTAACACTTAAAAAACGTAATATGCCAATATAACACACTAAAAAACTCCTTAGTGTACGTTTATCAAACGTAACATTCCACAAACATTTCTTAGTGTATTTTTCCTAAACATAACACTCTAATCAATGTAGTACTAAAAAACTCTTTAATGTACTTTTTCCAAACGTAACAGCTCTAACGTAACATACAAAAAAAACTCTTTAGTATATTTTTCTCAAACGTAATAACGTAACATTCTAAAAAACTCTTTAATGTACTTTTTTCAAACCTAACACTTCAATGTAACATACAAAAAAATTCTTTAGTGTACTTTTCTCAAAGTAACAATGTAACATTATAAAAAAAATCCTTAATGTACTTTTTCAAATGTAATATTGCAATCAATGTAACACACAAAAATTCCTTAGTATACTTTTTTCAAACGTTACAACGTAACATTCCAAAAAATTTCTTAGTGTATTTTTCCCAAACGTAACACTTCAATCAATGTAATACACAAAATCTCTTTATTGTACTTTTTCCAAACGTAACACTTTAATGTAATACTCCAATGTAATACCAAAAACCCACACTAACAGAAATGTAGATTTCTATGCTCGAAAAGAATCTTCCACAACCTCACATTTCTATTCACATCCTAAAAACGAATCAGAAAATTGAAAAAATAAATCACAAAAGGGTATTAACTTAAACTCAAATGACACCAAATCAAATAAATATGACTTTCCAAAACAAAAAAGACTAATTGGTTTATGTACGGGGAGCAAATATTCCGGCGAGCTCGTACTCCTTTCTTCCAAGCTCCGTCGCTATCCGATCACCTGCGAGGACAACGGCGGTGAGCTACCCGGCGGTGTGTGGCCGGAAAACCCCTCCGACGATCAAGTTAGCACACACCTTGGGATAGAGAGAGAGAGGAGAGTGTTGAGTGTAAGTCTTTCTCTTACCAGAAAATTGTCCATCCCCGTATGGGGGGCGCAGACATGCTTATATATCCTCTGCGCCCCAAATCTACTCCCAGTGATCTCTCGACACGTGGTATTGCTATCCCATCTGTCAGCACAAATCATGCTGAGCATCACCTAACCCAACTGCCAGCCCACTCTACTGGGAGCTCGGTAGCCGGGCTGCACCATCTCGGCTGTCAACGGCCATGCTGTGCTTCATGTCCAAGTGCTCCAAGAACCGAGCTCCTTCCCAGCCGTGCTCAGCTGCATTCCGGCGAAGCCAAGCTTGAGATTGGTCATACCGGTCAACCAAAGGCCTTCCCGCCGGGCTTCTGGCACAAGCTTCTCCGCCGAGCTAACGGTGCTTGCCTTTGGCCGAGCAACGCAAGTTGCACGGTTACCACCTGTGCAGGTCCAGGTTCGAGCAGCCCTAACTCCGGGCAGATCCAAGGTTATCCCCGCCCAACTCACCCTTGGGCCTCCAACTTGCTCAGCCTTTACCTCGGCCCATTTATAGCTCATAAATCTCCCTCTCAGTTTATAAAAGAACTTTTAGGACTAAATGGATCAATATTCCCTTGAATGAGATTTATGAGTATATTTTCCTCAAAAAATATTTGGTGAAGTACCAATAAATCCCAAAATGTGATTTTATGAACTATTTAGTCCTCCGCTTTTTCTTATGAATCCAACAATCCTATTAAAGTGAAAATTACATAAAATGATAGTCACTTACATGTTTAGGTTTAATTTTTTAGGTATAAAAGTGGGTTTCTCAAAATATAAAATTATATATTTGGACAATTTGCACTATAAAAGTCTTGGATTTTCCCTCATTTTAGAATAAATCGCACATTACGAAAAAAATCCTACCATTTTAATGTAATACTCCAATAACGTAACACTTCAATGTAATACATTAAAATACTCATTGGTGTATTTTTCTCAAACGTACCAACGTAACACTAAAAAATTTCTTAGTATATTTTTTTCAAACGTAACACTCCAATGTAACACAGAAAAACACTAAAAAATCTCCTTAGTGTACTTTTTCTAAATGTAACACTTACGGTTTGAAATTATACATTTGTCCAAAACTTACTAAAGAATATTTATACTCCTTTTGGAATGGTTTGAAGAATCTCACATTCGTTTTTTTTTTTTTTTTTAGTGTTACATTGAAGTGTTACGTTTAAGAAAAATACACTAATATATATATATATATATATATATATTTCATGTTATATTGGAGTGTTACGTTTGGGAAAAGTACACCAAATAGTTTTTTTTGTGTGTTACATTAAGATGTTACACTAAGGAATTTTTTTAAAATGTTACATTTGGAAAAAGTATATTTAGGAGTTTTTGTGTGTTATATTATAGTGTTACCCTCTAAGAAGTTTTTTTGTGTGTTACATTAAAGTGTTACACTAAGGAGTTTTTGTGTGTGTTACATTAGAGTATTACACTAAGGGTTTTTTTTAAATTTTTTTTTTTTTTAGTGTTATATTAGAGTGTTACTTTTAGGAAAAATATACTAAGGAGTTTTTTTTGTATGTTACATTAAAATGTTACAATAAGAAATTTTTTTGTGTTATATTAGAGTGTTATACTAAAGAGTTTTTTTGGAGTGTTATATTCGAGTGTTACGTTTGGAAACAGTATAGTAATGAGTTTTTTTTTATGTATTACATTAGGATATTATAATAAGATTTTTTTTTTTTTGAGTGTTATATTGGAGTGCTACGTTTGAGTGCTACATTGGAGTATTATAGTTTGAAATTATACATTAAGCCAAAACTTATCAAGTAGTTTTTGTACTTTTTTTGAAATATTTGAAAAATCTCACATATTTTTGGAATGTTTGAAGAATCCCACATTTTAAGTCATTTATGTATTCCTTTTGAAATGTTTTTCAAATAAAAAAGATTTTTATATAAAAATTCATTCCAAATTTGATTCCCATATATTATGTACTTTACATTTCTAGCACACAAAAAAAAAAAAATAATAATAATAATAATAATAATAATAATAATAATAGAAATAAGAGTATAACCGTAAATTTAATTTTAAAATAATATATTAAATCTATCTTTTCAAAATCAATGAGACTAATTGGTCTGTAAGAAAATTCTTAGGATTAAATGGATCACCATTCTTCAAGATGGGATTTAGAAGTAAATTTTCTAAAAATATACTTGTTATTAGGGGTGTGCATAATACCGTCGAAACCGCCAAAACCGCACCGAGCTGCACCGCCAAGATAAATTCGTTATTATTTGCCAATCGAACCGCTGGTTTTTGGTAAGAAAAATGGCAAATTCTAGTGACACTTTTATCAATCCGCCGGTTTCTATTTTTCTTCCAAACCGTACCGACCCGCACCGCTATTAAATCATGTTTTATAAGATTCTAAAAATTCTTTTTTACTTAAGTTTGCTTGTTGTTCTATACCTTAGAATATAGTATTACATTACTGTTCGAGGGGAATTCAAGATGTCAGTAATCCAAAATAAAGTTGGATTCCAATTCACTTTTCAATCTTTTTTTTTTTTTTTTCTGGCCATGTTTCAAACTTGCATCAGCTCACTTTTCAATCTAAATACTTTTCAACAGTAAACATTTTCAATATATTGTAAACCCTGAATGATATTAATTTTATGTATTGTATTTGATCATTGTAGCTTCCACAGATGCTTGTAATGAACTGATGGCATAGTCGTTGATATTATTATGTTGTTGCTACACTTGCTGCATCAGAAGAAAGCTTCGCAAGATGCTTAACATCACGGTATCTTTCGTCTTTTTTTTACTCTTTGATTTAAGTTTTGTAATTTGAATTATATTTTTTATAAACCGCCAATCCGCCCGAGCCGCCAGGGCAAATCCGCCATTATTTGCCAACTGAACCTCCGGTTTTTAATAAGGGAAATGGCAAATTCTAGTGACACTCTTATCAATCCGCCACCCGCTATACGATCTCTATTTTTCTCTCAAACCGTACCGACCCGCACCGCGCACACCCCTACTTGTTATTCATTTTTTTTAAACACATGTAGTAAATTGAATAGATTAAACTTATCAAACTAATTTAATTTTTTTTATAAATGATATATATAAAAAAAATTATAAAATAAATTATTTAAATCATCAAAATAAAAATCGTAATACTTTCTAATCCAGATAATGGAGTGGAAAAAATTCAACTGAAAAAAAAAAACGGAAAGTTTGAGGTCAAAATCACAATCAACCATTGAACCATATAAAGACAAGCAGTTCTCAGGGAGCATTTTACTCTTTAAATAATTATAGATTAAAGATGATAATAGCATCCATGTGAACAGTACTTAAAACTATTATGTGCAAATGTCTCTGCAAAAAAACAAAACCCAAGTAGGTATGGCTTTAATATGGTCCACCACAAAACCACCTGATCTCAATGATAAATTGTTGATGATCAAATATATATATATATATGAAAAATATTTGATAGTTTGAATTTGTATGATCTGAAGAGTTTGAATGTATCAAAATTATATAATTTTATCTCTAAAATCATATCTAAAATGACGTCGTTTTGAAACATTCAAACTATTCGGACTATCCGAAAACAATATCGTTTTGAGACATTTGAGTCATTCGGATCATAAAAATTCGAACTACCAAATATTATTGTATATATATATCAAGTGCGAGGCATGTTATGTTCTGTACACATACATATATGCTAATACTATACGCCAACATCCGTACAATCACCAACTCATATTGTGTCATACTCATCTCATACATACAATACATCTTTTAAAATTGCCAATGAGCTCTGTCGGATTATATGTATATATATAATCAACCATTTTTAATTCCATGTGATCCCATTTTTTTCAATACATATCCAATCCATTCTCTATCTTAAATTATTTTCTCTTTGCTTAATCTTTTTGTTCCCTAATCTAAATAAATACTACAGACACAGGAATCTGATACGTCACCATGTCTAAAACTGCTTTGCATTTTTTTATATATGCATATATAAATTTGAAGGCCAATATACACTGATCTTTTACATATATATTCCACTGCATTAAGTCCCATTTGATCTTTCAAATTCTGCAGCCTAAATTCTACATACCATTTCATTTTTCTCAAATATTACATAGAAATAGAGGTAACCATTAGGCAATCTAAAGCCACTAATTTTTGTAGAAGATGTCAAAATTTCAAAAACTAATTGCATGAGGTTTCAAAATCTCTTAAGCTGCTAATACAAATTTTATGGGATAAATTGCATCATTAGTTTTTGTAGTTTAAATGAAATGTCACTTTAGTGTTTGTAGTTTCAATTTGAACCCCATACTTTTAATTTTGTTGCAATATAATCCTTCCGTCACCTACCGTTAGAATTTCAAATGGAAAAAGATCACTTGCAAAACCAAAAGAATCGAAGTAGAATTCACAACAAATCATAGAACCATCGGTTTGCACATGATTTTTTTTTTTTTGGTTGAGAAAGACTATGGTACACACCATATGTATCTTATAACTACAGAATAAAATAATATAATTTCATACTTTTTGAGTCATAACTAAAATAATAATAAAAAAATCATAACCAAACACAAATGAGACATAATCAAAGATCTTAAAATAATGTCATAATTAAAGAAGAAAATAATATAATTAAGAGTGCATATGGTAAGGAGTGTGTATAATAGAATTCTCTTTTTTTTTTGTTCAAAAAGTTAACAATGCATGACAAAGAAATCATATTGTAATAAAATTGAAATGTACAGTTTAACCTGTTCAAATTAAAACTATGAAAACCAAAATATATTTTGTTTAAACAAGAGGGACCAATAGTGTAATTTATGTAGGGTTATTGTTAATAGAGCATTGAAGTTTGGGCTAATACGAAAACAAGGAACAAGAAAAAAGGAATAAAATAAATATTTAATAGAGATTGCTAAATCCATAACGGATCCCTCCAAATGTGAATTCCTCACTTCAAAAAGGTTACCGCACATTTTGAAGTATTAAATTATATTATTTGCACTTCAAAGTTTTTTTGACCCAAAAAAAAAAAACTAGCAAAAACTATAATAAAAATATAAAATTTTAAATTCATTAGGTCTTTTGATTTTATGATTTTAAAATTATGTTCAAATTTAAATTTGTGAAGAAATTTATAGAATGAAAGAAAGTAATTATAAAAAGTTAATGAAATAGAAGTCAAATCTTTTGTACTTTTTCTTTATAATTTTTTTTTTAAAAGAAAATTTATGATTCAAACATAATATAAATATTTTTTAAAAATAAATCTTAAATTATCAATTAATACTGCTAATTCTGAATTAGCTAAGCTATCAAGCCAATTGTTGATCAACCAATAACATATGAGCCTGAATTCAGCCCTTTATTTAGTTTTGGATAAAAATAGTTTTAATTCCTAAATTATGCTTTATTTTTATTTTAGTCCTTCAAGTTTTAATTTTGTCATTTTGATCCTCAAAATTGTCAATTTGAGTCAAATTTGATCCTATTTGAACCGTCTGTTTATATTGATAACGAGAAAAATATTTTATTCTTAGGTAAAAGATAGTTTTGATCCCTAAAGAATATGTTTCTTGTCATTTTAGTCTCAAGTTTTAAATTTTGTCATTTTGGTCATCAAAGTTGTCAATTTGAGTTAGGACCAAACCAAATTGAATCAAATTGACAACTTTGAGGATCAAAATAAAAATTTAAAACTTAAGGGACTAAAATGACAAGAAATACATAATTTTGGAACTAAAATTGTCTTTTATCTATGTTCCCGTTATTTATATAAAAGGATGTTAGAGATAAGATCAAATTAACAATTTTAAGGATTAAAATGACAAAATTAAAACTTGAGAGATTAAAATGACAAAAAATGCCTACTTTAAGGATTAAAATTGATTTTTATCCTTTAGTTTTTTTTTTTTTTTTTTTGGGGGGGAGGGGGAAGCGGGCAGATTTGGTGGTAAGTCAATTTTTCATAAGTGTATATTGTATTAATTCTAGTGATCGATTTGTTTTGATTTTAAAGACATGATTAATAAAATATATTAATGAGAAAAATAGATTATCGTTTTTCTCCTTTTTGTTTTCTTTATTTATACTTTATCTCTCTTTTCTTACACATTTCTATCCGTCGTTGCCGCCAGCAACTGACCAAAAAAGTTGCTAGGAATATCGCCAGTGGCTGGTGGCGGTGAACACATAAGTGAACTAGTCAACAAATAAGTAGACATATATGGACAAAAAATAAATAAGTAAAGGTAATATAATCTTTCAAATTATTATTGTCTTTATAGACAGAAAAGAATAGAGTTTTGGACAATTATCCCCAAAGAGTCAAATTTAGATTGTTCACCCAAGTGTTCAAAAAAAATTTTACTAGGTGACACAATCTTCTTAGGTCTCGTTCAAGAATTAAATATTTTAATTAAAAAATTATTATAAATTGTCATATCATTCTCTTTATTTTTTTACACTTCTTTTTGTAAAAAGTCAAAAAATTATTAAAATAACCTAATTTCACCTTTGTTCCACTAAATAATAGTCATTTTATTTGTTTTATTTCTAAATATCAATTTCATCTATTTAGGCCTCTTTTGACAAGACAAAAAAAATTCAATTTATTGGTTTATTGACTTATTTGGATCACATCACTTTTTATTTTTTTACATATTTTTTTTCATAATAAACCAATAAACTAAAAAAACAATCACTTTCCAAAATAAGCGTTAGCTTATAAAATCTCACATGACTCTCAAATTATTTTAAATTATATTTGAAGCTGATCGACTCAAACTGAAATTAATTTTAGGTCTCGTTTGATAGGTAACACATTTCGTTTAAAAGTCAAAAAATTATTAAAAAATCAAAAAGTTTATAATTTATATTAAAATGTCAAAATTTTATTTTCTCTTTACTTTTTATACTTTTTTTATAAAAAATAAAAAAATATTTTTAAAATATTAATTTTTTTATTATATATTTTAATTGAAAATTAAAAAATTATTAAACTAGCATATCGATTATAAAAAGAAAGATCCTCTTAAGTATTCGTGGGGATTGAGGTGCACGTGCCGTATAGAGAAATATGGTATTAGACGTCACCAGACCAGTCTACCTACATCCATCCAACGATTCTGATACTGACTCGCCACACGAGTGGATTATTTGTTTTACAAGTGCGGTCCCACGTCACCACCACACCAACTATTGAAAATGAAACGGTTCATTCACTATAGAAACACTCCAAAACCCATAAGCCCCGCATGCCCATTTTGTTATAGTACTAAAATTAAATTACTAAACTCACAAAACGATAAATTAAGGGTCTACTTTGTAGTAGTTTTTTGTTATATATATATATATTTTTTTTTATTGGCCCCAAGTTTATAGAGTTGTTAAAAAATTTGATTTGGATTAAATTGGTAGGGAGAAATTAATAGAAAAAATTAATTTTTACAAACACAAAAATAAATTAAGTGATGTGATTGGTGTTGTATACCTTGACAGATTTAAGAATTTCTTTAAAGCTAATTGATAGAAAGAAACAAATTAAAAATCGATATTGTATTATTGAATTGTTACTTGTTTAAATATTTAAACAACAATAAAAGCAAAAATACGAAAGAACTAGGAAAAAGTTTACTGATTACAAGAACCAGAAAATCATCATAGAAATACTAAATTAAAATTACTCTTAGAAAGAATAAACTACTCCTATGATATGTTAAATTAATCCCTCCTAATTGAATTTATGTTGAGTGTTGATAATTGATTGTCTATTATTTGTCTTCTTATAGTCAATTTATAGGCATTGATTTTCAAGTAACTGCCCCAAATCAGTTTTCCAATCCATATGCATAGGTAATAGAAGTTACAACTCCTTCATTTGTGCCACACGTTGTACCACCTACTAGCCAACTATTTGCAAAGTTGTGTGTATCTTGCATTTCAATAAAACAAAAACAAAACAAAAAAAAAAAATAATACTAAATATAAAAAAAAATATATATGTGGCCATAATGTTAAAAATAATTTATCTAAATCATAGACCAAAATCGACATGCCACAATAAGTTAAACACGACTCGGCTATAATTAACAAGCCATAATCGACAAAAAATTATTTTTTTGTCAACAATGCCCTCCTCATTTAAGTTAAAGGTGAGTTTTTCCTTAAATAAATTAAAGGGCAAAATCTGGGCTAAATAATATGACATTTTTTAATTATTGTTGTTTTGCAAACCATATCATAAAGATTAACTTCTGATGTGATCCACACATCCACAGTGGATGTTGAATTCCAAAACTCACATGGTTAGATATAATAAAAAAAATTCATAAATTTTGACACTTTGAACAATGTCAAAAAATTCGTATTCAACAAATGTGAGTCGTTAATAATTTTAAACCACTTTTGGCCTAAAATCATGCCCCCATGATCATAATTTTTAGTCATTTTTGGCTTAAAATTATGCCCCCCAAATAAATCTTCACCATCATCTTGTGATAGATTTTTAACATTTTTCCAGATAATGGATTGTTTTTTTAATTTTAGCCATTGATGGCTTGCAAAACTCTCTAAAGTCATGTTATCTTCATGACTTGGTGTGTTGATCCCTCAAGCCATATTATTTTCATACCGAATAACGGCTTGTATTTTGTGAGTCAACTTGAAATTAAATATGGCGTTCAGTTCTTCAAACAATTCTTGATTTTCATGTGGAAGCATGCTTTCCAATAATTTCTATGTTCGAAGAAGAGCATTTTTTTATTTTTATGAATGAGCCACTAGTTTGGCCCAAGTCTGAATTTCCATGTATATCCATTTGCTCTTTCCTTGCCATCACTCCAAATTAGACAAGTCCCACTAGGTGTGCTAAAATATATTAGTAAAAATCTGGTTTGGACAAATTGACAGGGAGAAGTTGATAGAAAAAACCAATTTTCACAAACACAAAAACAAATCAAGTGATGTGGTTGCTATCCCATACCTTGACAGATTGAAAGATTTCTTTAAAAATAATTGATAGAAAGGAACAAACGAAAAACGAATATTGTATTGCTGAAATTGTTGCTTGTTACAAATATTTGAACAAGAACAAAAACAAAAATACGAAAGAATCAGGAAAATGTTTACTAATTACAAGAACCAGAAAACCATCATAGAAACACTAAATTAAAACTGTTGGAACAATCTTCTGTAAAGAATAAATACTTTGAAACAAATCAAACAAATAAAAAATAAATTACGTATCGAATTTATTTTACCGAACTAAATGAACAATAAAAGATCAAGTCAGTGTGTGATACTCTGTCCTTAAGACAGGTTCGCCCAGCTACGGTACTTACGGACAAATGCCGTCTATGTCCCAGGATACAATGATCTTCACAAATTGTAGTAGCACTCCAAACAATTTGTTCGGCGAATAAAGACCTTGTGTTCTGTACTCTCTTTAATTTTCCTAAAAAACTATATTAAGAGAATTTATACAGAAGAACAAAAGAGGACAACCAAATGATATTTTTCAGATTGTTTTTGGATGCACAAACTGCTGGAATAGGGCTAGAATTTATAGGCATACAAACAGACCCGAACAGGTACATATAAGAAGTGAATATGTGTAATTTTGAATTGAACAGATACTGTTTGAATTTCAACAGATCTATTGGACAGTTTGATCTGTTCGAACTATACAGATTCAAATCTGTGTAACTGCAGCAATTTCTGGCAGTTTTGAAACTGTAAAACAGTTTGAATCTGTTTAGGAATTTTGGACTGAAGGTGGTAAAATTTGGACAGAAAATTAGTTTCAATTTTAGCACAAAATTGGAATTTAATTTCATGAAGAATTTATGGAAAAAATTCAAATAAATTTTGTCCAAAACATTAATATTAGAATCGACCCAACCCACAACCGTGCCCGGTACGGCTCGGTCGGCTGGTCGGATAAACGGCGGCGACGCGCGTGTGTGGTGGTTTGAGCCAAGGTTTCATTTGTCCATAACTCCTCCCTTCTACAAATTTGGGGTGCCCCTTGGGGTCCGATCCAAGTGTTGCCACCTAGAGTTTATATACATACACAAACTCTCTTAAATTTTCAATGTGGGACAAACCTTACAAGGAAACCCACATTTAATTCTTTAATTGTCTATTCCACGAACCCGAAAACGATGTCAAGTTCCCATTCACTCATAAATGGTTTTAACGAATCATCTTCACCGTGTGACTTGCCATGCGGCAAGGAACACGTCACCTTTTCGGATCTATTCCAAAAGATGTTTGGGATCAACTCAATTTTGAGCTCAAAGATGGCCCAAAATAAGCCTATAAAAACCAATTATTCCAACAATCCCCTACATGAATGGAATTTGACGGAGAAAAAATGCAACAATATGATCTAATTACAGAGAGTACAGAAATTGGAACTATTCTGCAAAGGATAGGTAACTTTTGGTTTTGAACCTTCCCTTATGAGACACTATCAGATTTACTAGCTAACTAGTGAACATGATGTCTGGAACTATTCATCGTTTGTGTAAACCAAGACAATAGAATTCCACACAGTATATCCCCAACACAGTTTAGTTCTCACTATTGTGTTCATTTTGGCCCTAACAACCTAGTCTTTCATGAGAGCTCTAGAGAATTGTAGCCCTTCACAAATCTCATAGAACCGGCCTAGTTTTCACTCATATAGATGATTCTTATGAAGAGTATCCTGTCATACTCTACTAGGTTTACCTAGATATTAAGAATCATTAAAATTTTACTTAACCTAAAACGCAACATACATCACTATTTCATCATAGAAATGGGTAGGAGTTTGACTCTCCAGTGACCCTTCTGAGTCAAACACAACTCGGTTGTCCCTTTGAACCTAGATCTTGGGATCTCCAGTCAACTAGGTTGGGTTTTCGTTGTGGTAACTATTATTTATAGGCTTAAGTCCCATTTCCCTCGATGAATTTTCAACTAACTCTCTTGATAACCCTTTGGTTAGTGGATCCGCTATGTTGTCTTTAGACTTCACATATTCAATGGAAATAATTCATTAGAGAGTAGTTGTCTCACAGTGTTATGTCGACGACGAATGTGTTGTGACTTACCGGTATACATATGATCTGTGCTCTACCAATTGCTGATTGACTATCATAATGTATGTATATATCAGACACCGGTTTTGGCTATATTGGAATATCTTCGAGGAAGTGGCGAAGCCATTCTGCTTCTTCCCTAGCTTTATTAAAGTTATGAATTCTGATTCCATAGTATACTTAGCAATGCAAGTCTGTTTGGAAGATTTCCAAGATACAACCGCCCCACAAAGAGTAAAGACATATCCACTGGTGGATTTTGAGTCTCTAGTATCCAATATCCAGTTTGCATCACAATATCCTTCAAGTACTGCTGGATATGTAGTATAATTTAACCTAATATTACGAGTAAATCAGAGATATCTTAGAACCCTTATAATTGCTTTCCAGTGTTCTACTCCCGAATTACTCGTATATCTACTTAATTTACTTACTGCATAAGCTATATCTGGGCGAATGCAGTTCATTAAGTACATTAAGCTTCCAATAATTTGGGTATATTCTAATTAAGAAATGTTTTCCTGTACATTCTTAGAAAGAAACAAATTAACATCCACAGGTGTTCTAGCAAGATGATTATCATCTTTGCTAAATTTGTCAAGTATTTTCTCAATGTAATGAGATTGTGACAATGCATAACCTTCTGATGTTTTGGTAATTTTCATACCAAGAATTACATCAGCAATGCCCATGTCCTTCATGTCAAAATGTTTATTCAACATTTTCTTGGTCGTTTTAATCATTTTATTATTACTACCTATGATGAGTATATCATTTACATAAAGACATACAATGACATAACCTTTGTCTGTGTTTTTAATATAAACACATTTGTCACACTCATTAATTTTAAAACCATTTGACATCATTGCTTTGTCAAATTTCTCATACCATTGCTTTAGCGCCTGCTTTAAACCGTATAATAATTTAACCAATTTATACACTTTATTTTCTTTTTTTGGAACAGAAAATCTGTCTGGTTGTTCCATGTAAATTTCTTTATCTAACTCGCCATTTAAGAAAGCGGTTTTCACATCCATTTGATGAATTTTCTAGATTGTATAATGATGCAATAGCAATTAGCATTATAATGGATGTTATTCCAGTAACCAGTGAGCATGTGTCAAAGTAATCAAGACCTTCTTTTTGTCTAAAACCTTTAACCACAAATCTTGCCTTGTATTTGTCAATTGATCCACCCGCTTTCATTTTTCTTTTGAAGATCCACTTGTACCGAAGAAGTCTATGACCTGGTAGCAAATCCACCAATTCCCAAGTGTGATTTTACAAGATGGATTCAACTTCGCTATTTATAGCTTCTTTCCATAAAGGAGCCTCAGGACTAGACAAAACTTCTTTAAAAGTTAAACGCTCATTTTCTAACAAAAATGTTAGAAAATCTGGACCAAAAGGTTTTGAGGTTCTAGCACGTTTACTACGCCTAGGTTCCTCTTCCTCATTTTGATCTATCTCTTGCTCTTGTTCTTGATCATGTTCTTGATCATGACTAGTAATAGCATTATAAGATCTTTTATTAGTACTAGTCTCTTGTCTAGTTTTATTTGGAAACACATGTTCAAAGAAAGACACATTCCGAGATTCAATAATAGTATTTATATGCATTTCGGAATGTTCTAACTTATGAATCAAAAACTTATATGCATTACTATTCTTGGCATAACTAATGAAAATACAATCAACAGTTTTAGGACCTATCTTAGTCTTTTTAGGACTAGGAATAGCCACTTTAGCCAAACACTCCCACACTTTTAAGTATTTGTAGGATGGTACTCTTCCATGCCACATTTCATAAGGTGTTTGATTTACTTTTTTCGGGGTACTTTATTAAGTATATAATTAGTAGAAAGTATTGATTCCCCCCATAAGTTCTGAGGTAATCCATAATTTATTAACATGGCATTCATAATTTCTTTTAAAGTCATATTTTTCCTTTCAGCAATTCAATTTTGTTGAGGTGAGTAAGGAGCGATGGTTTGATGAATTATTCCATGTTCTTTATAAAATTCACCAAAAGGTGATTCATATTCACCACCTCTATTACTTCTAAGTTTCTTAATTTTCTTACCAAGTTGATTTTCAACTTCATTCTTGAATTGAATGAAAGTTTCCAAAGCTTCATCCTTGATTCGAATTAAATAAACATAACTATATCTAGTATAGTTATCTATAAAAGTGATAAAATTCTTTTTCCCATCTCTAGTTTGAATTGATTTAAAATCACAAATATCACTATGAATTAATTCAAGTAGTTCCGTACTTCTTTCAATTGAATGAAAATGAGTTTTGAATAATTTTGCCTCTACACAAATTTCACATTTATGATTTAAATCAATGTCAATTTAGGTAAACATTCCATATTAATTAATCTGTGCAAAGATCCATAATTAACATGTCCAAGTCTACCATGCCATAAATTTGAAAACTCAAGCGAGTAAGAAGAAGATGTATTTTTATTAATAACAGAGGGTACAACAGTCATTACATTCATTTTGAAAGGCCATCAGACATGTAACATTTTTCTACATACATTCCGTTTTTGGTAAGTACAAACTTATCACTTTCAAAAACTAGCCGAAACCCATTTTTACTCAACAAAGATCCGGAAACAAGATTCTTGCGAATGTCCGATACATGCAGTACATTGTTGAAAGTGAGTTCCTTTCTAGATGTCATCTTCAAAATAATCTTTCATTATCCTTCAACTTTCGAAGTTGAAGAGTTGTCCATAAAAAGTTGTTCATCATTGTCCACCACTGAATAAGATGTGAACATCTTTTTGCCGGCACAGATGTGGTGAGTAGCACCAGTGTCCAACCACCATTCTTTAGGATTTCCGACAAGGTTTTCCTCGGAAACAACTACAGAAAGATTTATGTCATCTACACCATTGGAAATATTGTCCAATTCGATCATATAGGCTTGAAGAGGCTTCTTGCTTGTTCTTCTTTTGCTTTTGCCTTTGCTATGGCAATCTTTGGCCCGATGTCCCTCTCTGTCACAAATGTAACACTTGCCATTAAACTTGTACTTTTTAGTTTCCTCCCCTTTAGAGCCTTGTGATGAACTTTCTCCAGAAAACTTCCGTTTCTTTGCTTTTGGAGCATGTTCCACCACATTTGCCTTAGACTCCATTGGATGCTTACCAGCCCGTTTTCAGAATAACGGTTGTCCTCCTCAATCCTCAAACGCACAATCAATTCTTCTAAAGACATTTCTTTGCGCTTGTGTTTGAGGTAATTCTTGAATTCCTTCCAGCCTTGTGGTAATTTCTTAATTAAGGCTGCAACTTGGAAGGATTCACTCAGAGACATGCCTTTTGCTTGAATGCCATGCAGAACGAGTTGGAGATCTTGAACTTGGTTGATCAATCTTAGAATCAACCACCACAAAGTCCAAGAATTTGCCAATCACAAATTTTTTTGAGCCAACATCTTCTGTTTTGTACTTTTTTTTCCAAAGACTCCCAAAGTTCCTTTACTGTCTTGATAGGACTATAGACATTGTATAATGTGTTGTCAAGTCCGTTCAAGATGTAGTTCCAGCAAAGGAAATTAGCATGTTTCCAGGCATCAACCACAGTAACCACTTGTCAGTCAGTTTCATCCTCTTTCAGAATAGGAGCATCCTCACGGAGAAAGCGTGCCAGGTTTAGACTTGTAAGATAGAACAACATTTTCTGTTGCCATCTTTTAAAATCAGTTCCTGAGAACTTCTCTGGCTTCTCACCGTGATTGATTGGCACAGTCACAACAGAAGGGATAGGAGCAATTGCAGCCACCACACTAGTACTTGTTTGAGCATTAGTTTGACCAATTTCAATAGTCATGAATTCTAAATTATAAAATAAAATTATAATTAGAATTTTATACTACACAAAAAATTTAAACCAAAACCACAGAATTAAATTCTGTAAAATAAAAGAAACAAGAATTGTAACTTTTATTTTCAATTAATTTGAAATAAAATAAAATTTTATTTAACCAAATTAATTCTACACAGAAAATTAAATTTCTGTAACACTTCAATAATTAAAATATTAAACAGAATTTTAATTAATGAACACTCAGAAATAATTTCTGAAAATTAAAATTAATTTCTGACGAATTTCCACAAATAAATATTCTGAATTGTTAATAACACCAGTATATTATTACTAGTTGTCAGAGAAAATAGACAGTATATTACTACTATTTGTTTTTCAACTAGAATATTATTTTGTAAAATCAGAGAAAATAATTTTTGTAAGAAGAAGAAAGAAGAAAGGAAACAAACGAAAATTTTTGTATAAATAGAATAATTCAAATTTGTCTTAAGATTGTTGGAACAATCTTCTCTGAAGAATAAATAATTTGAAACAAATCAAACAAATGAAAAATAAATTACGTATCGAATTTATTTTACCGAACCAAATGAATAATAAAAGATCAAGTTGAGTGTGTGACACTCTGTCCTTAAGACAGATTCGCCCCGCTACAGTGCTTATGGACAAATGGCATTTATGTCCCAAGATACAATGATCTTCAAAAATTGTAGTAGCACTCGAAACAATTTGTTCGGCGAATAAAAACCTTGTGTTCTGTACTTTCTTTAATTTTCCTAAAAAATTAATATGAAGAGAATTTATACAGAGGAAACAAACAGGACAACAAAATGATATTTTTCAGATTGTTTTTGGATGCACAAACTGTTGGAATAGGGCTGGTATTTATAGGCATACAAACAGGCCTGAACAGGTATATATAAGAAGTGAACATGTGTAATTTTGAATTGAACAGATACTATTTAAATGTCAACAGATCTGCTGAACAGTTTGATCTGTTCGAGCTGTACAGATTCAAATCTGTGTAATTGCAACAGTTTCTGGTAGTTTTGAAACTGTAAAACAGTTTGAATCTGTTTAGGAATTTCGGACTGAATGTGGTAAAATATGAACAGAATTAATTTCAATTTTGGCACAAAATTGGAATTTAATTTCATTAAGAATTTATAGAAAAAAATTAAAATCAATTTTGTCCAAAAAATTAATATTAGAACCGACCCGACCCACAATCGCGCTCAGCACAGCTCGGCTGGCCGGTCAGACAGACGCGGCGGCGCGCGTATGTGGTGGTTTGAGCCAAGGTTTCATTTGCCCATAACTCCTCTCTTCTACAAACTTGGGGTGCCCCTTGGGTCTAATCCAAGTGTTGCCACCTAGAGTTTATATACATATACAAACTCTCTTGAAGTTTCAATGTAGAACAAGCCTTACAAGGAAACCCACATTTAATTCTTTAATTGTCCATTCCACGAACCCGAAAATGACGTCAAGTTCGTATTCACTCATAAATGGTTTTGACGAACCGTCTTCATGTGTGACTTGCCATGCGACAAGGAACACGTCACCTCTTCGGACCTATTCCAAAAGACATTTGGGACCCACTCAATTTCAAGCTTAAAGATGGCTCAAAATAAGCCTATAAAAACCAATTATTCCAACAAAAACTACTCTTAGAGAAAATAAACTACTCCTATAATATGTTAAAGTAATCTACTCCTAGAACTCATGTTGAGTGTTTATGGTTGATTGCCCACTGTTCATCTTCTTCTAATCAACTTATAGACAATGGCATTGCTCTTCGAGTAACTATACCAAGGCAGTTTTCCAATCCATATACACAGTTAATAGAAGCTACAACTTCCTCATTTGTGCCACACATTGTACCACCTACTAGCCTACTATTTGCAAAGTTGTTGTGTGTATCATGCATTTCAATAATAATAATAATATAAAATATAAATATATATGTAGCCATAATTTTATGTTAAAAATAATTTATAGTCTAAATCGACAGACCAAAATCGACAGGCCACAATTAATGAAATTAGACTTGGTCATAATCGACAAGCCACAACAAATTAAATGAGACTTGGCCATAATTAACAAGTCATAATAGACAAAAAAAAATTATTTTTTAGTGTTAACTACAGTATATATATTTTTTTGATCAGCAAAATAAAACTTTATTGATGAAGAAAGTATTACATGCAAAAGCTTACATCAACAAAAAGGGAAGTGCAAAGAGTATCAATGCTAACCTTAACAATCCCAACTAGGTTAGCACTGCTAAAGAAGCACAATCATTTGCAAGCACTTGACCCAAGATTGGCGAGAAATCAATCAAAAGGAACCAAAGAAAAGAGAATAGCAAAAAACAGAACAACAAAACCATCATCAACAGAGCAAAAACCAGTCGCATCAGCATTTCAACTTCTTCCTAGCTACATAGATGCCTCATAATAGCTGCACAGACTAGACCAATCAAACAGACTAGCAGCATACAGTAGGCCAAAAATAGACCAGATCAATCCTCTGAATAGATTAGACCAGACCAGATCAGCAACCTTTCACCAAATCTTTTAATAGACCTTAGACGCATACCTTTACCACAAAACAGCAGCAGCATCACACAACACCTGCAGCAAACAAAAATAGCAGCAGCCAAACATTAAGCCAATTAGCAAAACATAAGCAAAGAATCAGCAGCAGAGTGATAGTAGTAGAGTAAAAGACCAGTGACCCTCTATACCTAACCAAGCATTTGTTTTATGCCACCAGACTTGAGCCATTTCTGATACAAAACTTTACCTAAGCAAAGCAATTCAACAGCAACCATCAAGATTAGCTAAGAAGCAAAACACCCAAAAACAACAACTAAACTCACCAACAACAAGCACTATCACAGTAATGTCCTCCTCAACTATCTACACAGATTCTAGTGAATACTGCTGCTATATGAAGAATTCAGCTAATTAAACAAACTGACATATGGATAACTCAGCTCCCATTCCTAATGCAATATTGAACCTACTGGTTTAATGTACACTTTTACACATATACCTTATCTACAGTTCATTGTAACAAGCCCGCAGGGGACCTCGCTACAGCTCGGACTCGATTTGTGTCACGGTTCTTAATCTTGAACCAAAGAGTCCAAATCCGACAAATCGTTTTGGAAAACAGATTTTTGAAAGAAGTGCCAAACATGGACTGCTTTGCCAGATACAGAGTCGCCACCTAAATATTTTTTAATGGGAAATTTAGGAAACCCTGACTCGGTGCCAAAGGCCACGTGTCCGTCATCACCAAAGTTGCCTCGGCTCGAGAACTTGGGTACGATTGGGGAAGGTCACTTCGTGAGCACCCCGCTCGCCCGGTCAAAGACCGGCCTCTACTAACCATGATATCTTATTTGAAAACATTGTGAGTTCTTATTCCGGTTATTAGCCTAGGTTACTATGTGATGCTCGCAGCAATAAGTATAGACTGGGCGCCTGAATTGGAACAAAACATTTCATGTTTGTTTGTTTGAAAATGGTTTGATGGTGCTACCCGCAGGTAGGCTAAGACGTGGATTTGCCACCCTCATGTGGGCTTAAAAAAACATGATTTTGCCACTATCTAGTGGGCTTGAAACAAACGTTTGATGAATTGTCCAATCCAAGTAACCCAACCTCCACCCACAGGCATTCAAGGCAGTTATATCATATAAGCATATAGCCTCATGGTAAGCATGCTATTCATGGCAACACTCACACGCATGCAAGGATGCTAAAGCATAAAACTCACCGAGTACTCCAAGTCAAAACAGAAAACCGATTAGAAATCATGCATTGATCCTAATTATACAGAAATGCCTAATGCAACCATGCAAAGAAAGGCAACTTAGCAGGCTCGGTATTCTAACATGGCATATGGAATGCTACAACTAACACGTATTCAATTATTAGAATTTAAATACAAATGCAGTTTGTATGATGCGCCGAGCCCGGTGCGTGCAAAACAGATGAATGATGCAAACATGCTGTCATACTGTATGCTAATCGAAATATGCCCTATATCTACCACCATAAGCGGGTAAATAAAAGGGAGAAAGAAATGGGGGTTGGAAGACATACATCACACTCCCCACTTATTACAGTTATGCCCTCGCGCAGAGGGTCCGAATAAATAATACAATCCGAATATGAAAGAATAATACAGTCCGAAATAATACAGATCCCTAATTAATTAACAAATTAACTAAGAAAAACTGTAAACTAGCATGCAAGCCAGGGGCTGCCTCACTTCCGCTGAATGATGTATGCTGGGCTGCTTTTTCAGAAATCCACTGGGATGCCCCGATTAGCCTCTGTTTGCAATGTTTCTCGAAATGCGTGCCAGACTCCGAAAAGTTGCTGATTCTTCACTTTGCTGTAACAGAGAGCAGGAAAGGGGCATAGCAATGTATTTCACAGATATATGCATGCCTCGATCCTCGTGCCACCAATCACGCATCTCGATGCATGATGGCCGATGAGTCGGATTGCACAACTCAATATAGGATGAATGCAGATGAATGCTACAACAAAACCTAACTCCATCATGGGTAATCCGGAGTGTTGGTGACTTGGGAATTGAGACCCGTTCCGTCACTCGGAGTACGAAACACGCCTCGTTTCCCGTGTCCGGGCTAACTCCTATCCCGAACACGATGCAATATGCATGATATGCATGAATGCAATTAAAATACAATCCTAGCATGCACAATGCTATGAAAATGAGATGCCTCGAAATGCGTACACACGGGCGCGCAAACCGAGGCGATGATCCTAAGTCATGAAATGGCATACGCAATGCCGATTGGACTTACACTAACATGAGTGGACCTCAGCCACACTCATATAAGAGGCCGATGGATGAAAATGAGATGTCTCGGAGTGCGTGCACACGGGCGCGCAAACCGAGGCAATGACATAAAGGCATGAAATGGCATGGAAATGATATGCAATGAGACTAAAATAAGATGTCTCGAAATGCGTGCCCACGGGCACGCAAACCGAGAAAATGGCATACGGAATGCAACAGGACTAAAATGAGATATGTGGTGCAATATGGGCTTACACCAACATGAGAGAGCCTCAACCCTACTCACACAGGAGGCCGATAGATGAAAATGAGATGCCTCGAAATGCGTGCACACGGGCGCGCAAACCGAGGAAATGGCATACGCAATGCGATGAGACTAAAATGACATACAGAATGCAAAATGGACTTACACTAACATGAGTGAGCCTCAACTACACTCACATAAGAGGCCGTTGGATGAAAATGAGATGCCTCGAAATGCGTGCACACGGGCACGCAAACCGAAAAAATGGCACTAAAGCATGAAATGGCACTCCAAATGCAAATTGGACTTATACTAACATGAGTGGACCTCAGCCACACTCACATAAGAGGCCGACGGATGAAAATGAAGCGCCTCGAAATGCGTGCCCACGGGCACGCGAACCGAGGCAATGGCATACGCAATGCGATGAGACTAAAATGACATACAGAATGCAAAATGGACTTACACTAATATGAGAGGACCTCAGCCACACTCACATAAGAGGCCGACGGATGAAAATGAAGCGCCTCGAAATGCGTGCCCACGGGCGCGCAAACCGAGGCGAGGGTCGTGAGGCATGAAATGACATGAAAATGATACGCAAACATGCAAATGAAATTTCAGCACTCACAAATGATGCAAAACAGTCCCGAAAGGTGGGGAAATAACACCAAATGTACGGAATGGTCCCGAAATGCGATATTAAGCACCCGAAATGGCCTACAGCCATACTAAACATGCGTAATTGGAACATGACATGCAAAACAGTAGCAAGGCAGCCCCAAAATAGCATTTTTTACAGTACAAAACATGGCGAAATAGTGAGCATAGATAGGACAACAATGGCATGCAAAAATGGGGGCCAAGAGAGGGGTATTGAAACAAGTGATGTATGCGATACTCAAACTGAAAAATACCCTTCTATAACACTGATGAGGGACTAAAAATATGAACATTTACAGTAGATGACATCCCCCAAATCAGTATGCAAACATGCTAAAAATGCCATGCAAGATTGAGGATACATAAGGCTATAACATGAGGTACCCCAAACATTCATCAAACCAGAAAAGACCCTTAATGAAATATGTCAATAAGATCAAAATATGACTCTTTCCAGTTCTGATGATGGCCGAAAACAGAAGCTAGATAAGCTTAAAAAAGCATGCAAAATGGGGGTCAAAGAGGGGTATAGAGACAAGTATAACATGGAGACCCCCAACAAGGTTGATCCCTTCTACAATGTTGTATAGGGACACAAAATAAGCTTACTCACAGTTCATGACATGCTCCAAAACAGACTACATGTAGGTCAAACAAATCATGCAAATTTACGGTAAATATGAGAGATTATGAAGCAAGTGCATGATAGAGAGGCCAAACAGGGTTGAGCCCTTCTTCAATGTTGAAGAGGGGCTCAAAATATGCCCACTCAAAGTTTACATTATGCTCGAAAACAGATCAATCATAGGCCAAATATTCAATGCAAAATAATAGCATATAAGAGGATATTGAAACAAGTGCAAGATGGAGGGCTCAAACAGGGTTGATCCCTTGAACAAACATGAAGAATAGCTCAAAATAGACCTAGTTTCAGTTAAGTTCGGAGCTCAAAACAATAAGCTAATAGGCTTAAGAAATGAGGCAAGAAAATGGTACAAAAGAGGGAGTTTGAGACTTACCCTTGTAGACAAGTTCTGGCTGCCTTTTGCTTGAAGAATGTTGCTTCTAAGCCTCTGAAGAACCCCTCCTTGCTGCTGGAAATGGAGTGGTGGTGGTGATTCTTGATGATGATGAAGAAATGGCACTAAACTTGAGAGTTTAGAGAGATAAAGAGGGATAGGTGTATGTATGCTTAAAGCAAGGGTTCTAACTCTTGAGGGAAAGGGAGAGAGATGTATGCATGCAAGGATGGATGAGCCAAAATCAAGGCCAAAGTGTGTCCTTAAGGGATTAAGTTCCCTTGCACAAAAAAATATCCCCCGAAATCAGATCTTTTGGGGGATACAGCTATATAGCTGTGAAACACACCTCCCAAGGAGCATGCCGGCCATCTACTTTTGCTGCAGGTGGCCGGCCGGCCACCCCCATGGCCGGCCGGCCAAGGGGTAAAAATGAAACAAAGATTTGCTGGCCGGCCACCACACATTGGTGGCCTCCCATGTGTGCTGAACAAGACCCTGTGGTTGGAAATTGGCAACTCTGAAACAGAGAACAACAAGCCACTTTCCAAAGAGGGTTCAAAATGGACAAAACAATTACTGGCCGGCCATGTGTTTTTAGGATCCTCCCATGTGTGTACAACACAAATATGTGGTTTTGGCTCGAAGAAAATGGCCCTAGGGTGTTCAACATTAGCCCGGAAGTGAGAAAAACGGGCGCCGGGGGGCGCCGGAAGAGCATAACTGGTTGCTGAGACAATTGCTAGCCCCCCACCCTCCAGTGATCTTCCTGATGATAAAACAGAGGTACCTGCCAAAAATGAACAAAAACCGATGCAAAACGAATGCTCGGGGACCAAAACACGCAGTTCGGGATCCCGAAAATAAGCCGTTAAGCACTGAAAGTGGTATTCGGCCACGAAGTGGGTATCTAAGACCCCAGTGTCCCTCGAAAGGGAGTAAATGAATGCATGCCAAAAACCGGAGGAATCGGAGATGGTTAGACGGTCCCGAACCGAGGCACACGGCCTGACGGCTCCGAAAACCGGGAACCGGGCTCCGAAATGGGCAAAATGGCCTACGGCCACGAAATGTAGCCCACGGCCACTGAGAGATGGTCTACGGGACCTCTCCCTCCCCTCAGGAAGAAAACAGAGAAAACCGAGTCTGGTTCGCAAACGAGACAAGGCACAGAAGAGAGTTCGGAAGTCCGGAGGCAGGGCGCGGCCGCGACTCTGAGACTTCTGAACGAGCACGATATGCAACATCACCGAGCGCTCAATCGGTGACATCTGAGTCTTAAGGTCGGTCAAAAATGGGGTGTCTACATTCATAAACCCCAATCCTTGAGCCCAATCTTCCGACTCAGCAGTAGGGTAGCCTCCTTATAAGCCTAGAAGACCTCACACCAATACCAACCACACTCTAGAGAAATCGAGGCCAAACCATAACAATATATAGCAGAACACACCAGAAAACAACACCAAGCTTCGGGCCACACTCTAATAATAATGAATCATTCGCAAACTAAAGATGGGACAACACCACATCATGAGCTCCTAGCATCACTCCTTTAATGAGGCCCAACTGTTGTGCTCTAGACAATAAAATGTTAAGGCCTTCTACTGCCAAGTTGAATAAAAATTGAGATAAGGGATCTCTTTGCCTCAGGCCTCTTTGAGAGTTGAACTCTTGAGTTGGGGATCCATTTACAAGGATTGATAGCCTGGCAGAGGAAACACACTCTTCAATCCAGCTGATCCATTTTTTCCCAAAACCAAAATTCAACAACATAGATTTTAGATAGAGCCAATTCACAGAATCAAAGGCTTTCTCACAATCAAGCTTAACAAGTACACCTTTCCTTTTCTTCCATCCATATACCACCTCATTAGCAACTAGCACACCATCAATAATATTCCTCCCCACCATAAATGCTGTTTGGGATTCTGTAATGATATGAGGCAACACAGTTTTCAACCTTCTAGCTAGCACCTTGGCCAAGATTTTGTAAACAGATCCAATAAGGGTAATGGGTCTTTAGTCTCCAAGACCCACAGGATTTTCCTTTTTAGGAATGAGTGAAATAAAGGAGCTATTTAATCCTTTCACCAGTTTGCTATGCATGTGAAATTCCTTGAGAAAGTTACAGACATCACCCTTCATTAATTTCCAGAATTTTTGAAAACAAAACAAATTAAATCCATCCGGGGCAGGAGCCTTGTTACCATCACAATCCTTAACTGCAGCTTTAATTTCTTGCTCCGAAAACTCTGCTTCTAACACCCTATAGTAAGAACTACTCTGCACTAACTTAAATGTCCCACCTAAAGTAAGTTTAGAAGCCCACTCCTCTGAGAAATGCTTCTTGAAATGCTCATAAACCTTTCTCTTAATTTGATTAGGATCTTCAAATAGAATATTATCAACTGTAATGGAAGATATTTCATTTCTATTTTGTCTACTCCTGGCCATTACATGAAAAAATCTGGTGTTTCTGTCACCTTTCAAGGTCCAGTTGAGCCTTGACCTTTGCAGCCATAGCCATTCCACCATCCTACTTAGCTTCCATACCTGTTTTCTTGCTATCCTTCTCCTTAATTTTTCATCCTCCTCCAGATCTCTAGATTCCGCAATAAGATCCAGTGTGTGTAGATCATCTTCCGCTGATTTTAACTTGAAAGTGACATTCCCAAATACCTCCTTGCTCCAGTTTTTTAAAACAGCCTTCAGAGTCATCAATTTGATTTGAAGAGCAAAACCAGCCCAACCCTGAACCATTGTATCCTTCCACGTCTTCTCTATAAAATCTGGAAAGTTGGAGTGCAAGGTCCAGGCATTAAGAAATCTGAAAGGTTGGGGCCCC
Source organism: Camellia japonica (assembly GCA_030407325.1). Taxonomy (NCBI): domain Eukaryota; kingdom Viridiplantae; phylum Streptophyta; class Magnoliopsida; order Ericales; family Theaceae; genus Camellia; species Camellia japonica. The sequence continues at coordinate 56,054,659 of JAPPVO010000024.1, forward strand.
AGTCTCTCTCATCCTCCATCAACAATAAAGGACAATGATCAGAAAAAAGGCTTAGCAGCCCCCAGAGTGTTAAGTTAAACCTCTCTATCCATTTTGGGTCAATTAAAACTCAATCAATTCTACTCCATTTCTCCCCTTCTGCTGAGTTGCACCATGTGTACTTCTTTCCATGTAATGGCATATCATTTAATTCACACTTGTCAATGAAGTCATTCAAATCCTTCATGCCCCTATCTCGCCTGAAGCACCCTTTTCATTAACTACAGTATATATATTATACACATACAATAACATTATAGACACATCTCAATTCACATAAAATATTTGGGAGATATTACAATGTGCACCCTAAAAAAGGTGCATATGGTATGTCTTTCCTAACTTTTTCACAAAATTTCATAACTTAAACACAAAATGTCATAACTATTTCATTACAAAAGTCATAACTTTTTTTCACTGAAAAATATCATAACAAAATCTCAAAATATCATAACAAAAATCACAAAATGTTATAACATTATCATTTCGAACTTTAGGATGCACATCATAAATTTGCTATTCATAACTTTACTACAAAATATCATAACACACATTACAAACAATCATAACGTTTATCATAAAAAATCTTAACTTTTTTACAATGTGCACCATTTGAAAAGGTGCACATTGTAAATTTCTCCAAAATATTTATATACATATATTAGATTTAATACCAAAAATTTCACATCTCAATGTTAAATAGTTTAGAGTGGTTATTTGGTTAAAACAGAACTCTTCGGTACACACTCTTCCTTTTTTTTTTTTTTTTTTTTTTTATCGGCAAAGAAAATCTTTTGATGAATGTATGCAAAAAGGATACAGGGCATCAATAAAGAGAGCTTGGAGCTGACTGGAGCTCCAAGCGCCAGTTGGTAAAGACCCACAAACACCAGAAAACAAATAGAAAAGCGCAACCACAACTACCAAAAGAAGAGAAATACAAGACCAACTAATCTACACCCAACTTCAAAGTATAGAAGCAAGCAGGCTACATATCAGCATAACACAGTGAAAGTACCACCCATAGCAGAACAAACTCCACCAAAATCTGTATGGACCAAAACAGCAACCACAATCTGATCAGAAACCAAGGGAAATTAGGAAAGAACCACACAAAATCCAGCACCTGGGCTTGACACAACCACTGTGCATGAACCACCAATCCACACTAATTTAAATCTGTACAGCAATAAACCAGGAGCAGAACCACTGCTGTTTGACTATGATCCATTTCCACACAGATGCATGCCTATGATCAATTTCCAAAAGGAGCAGCCCTGCAGACCTTCACCATAGATGCTCATCTGAACTGAATACCAGCAAAAACATATTGAAACAGAGTTCACCATACAAACTCAGGCTACCATTACACATCCACAGGCCACCATTTCAAACACTGGCTGCAGCTACTTCACCCAAGCTACCATTACACATCTACCACAGACCCATGAGCATCAATCAGCAACAAACCCACCCAAGCACCTCCTAATTTGCCTCAGATTAGTAATAAAATCCTACTCAGAAAAATGAAAATCCCTGAGGTGTGGCTTTACCCAATAAGCAATCCTATACTTAATTAACTCACAGAGATCCTCTTCATTTGGTACTTTTGCTCTGAAAACACAGTCATTTCTACATCTCCAGACTAACCACATCACTGCCAAAGGAATTGCCCTCCAAATCATCCTTTCTTTCTTCTTTAACTTTCCCCCTGCCCACCACAGGAGAAGACTCTCCACAGTCCATGGCAATGCAGTTTGGATATCCCACCACTTTAACATGCTAGCCCAGATCTTCCACACAAAGGGACACCAAATGAGGACATGGTTCACAGATTCGCTACCACTGTTACAAAACACACATGGTGCAGGCCCATTAGGATTGAGCACACCCAATTTTTGTAGGAACTCCCTTGTCTTGAGTCTCCCTTTCCAAGCAAACCACCCCAGCACCTGCACCTTTGGAGGGACATATTTGAGCCAAATTAATTTAGTTGTAAGATGGGTGACACCATCATTTCCTACAGCAAACTTTTACAAATCTGCAACTTTTAGGACCTCATGAGTTGAAGCTACCCAAACAGGTTGATCTGAAAACTCTGCACATACAGTAGGAGCTGCCACCAGAATATTAGACAGCCTATCCAATCCATCACCTCCATTCATAAAGTTCTCTTCTAAACGCAAAGGACCAATCACCTTCTGCAGTCTTCTTATCAACCAAGACTCTCAAGGACTCCTTCTTTTCCAAAGATAACCTATACAAGTTGGGAACTCGTTTTTCAAACACATAGATTGGCACCAAACATCTGACCAAAACCTGATCCTCTTCCCATCCCCTACTTTCAGTTTAAAGTTATTCAAATAATACTCCTTTAAGGTATTGCACTGCTCAGCAACCGAGATAATTCCATTCCAAACTGATGAGTTGCTATTGGAAGAAATTAGAGCTGGTATCCAACTATCCATCTCCAACTTATTTCTGCTGCAAACAACTTTTCTCCACAAAGCATCTTTTTCACTACCAAACCTCCACCACCATTTTATTAGTAGGCACTTATTTGCAACCCTCAAATTTCTAATTCCCAAACCACCTTGATCCATACTTTTCAACATATCCTCTCATTTGATCATATGAATTTTTCTTTTCATTTCAGAACCACCCCATAAGAAATTTGCTTGAATCTTGTCCAGTTCTTTAGCGACCCCTTCAGGCATCCTAAACAATGACAAATAGAATACTAGCAAAGCTGAAGTTACTGACTTGACAAGAATTAACCTCCCCGCAAAAGATAGCATCTTCATCTTCCAACCCGCAAGCTGACTTCTCACTTTATCCACTACTGGTTTCCAAGTGGCTTTCCTCCTTGGATTAGCTCCTAGTAGTAGCCCCAAATAAGTAAGTGGCAAAGATTTTACTTTACAATTTAGGACTCCAGCCATTTCATTAATCACCTCTGTAGACACACCCACACCACATACCACACTCTTATGAAAGTTTATTTTCAACCCAGACATGATTTCGAAGCACCTTAGCACCCTTTTCAATTTCCTCACTTCCTCCACCTCCGCTTCACTGAATAAAAGTGAGTCATCCGCAAACTGTAAATGAGTTAACGCCACATCCGCACAGCCTACTTTTACCCCTTTGATTAGATTTAACTCGCAAGCTCTGCTCAACAGCATATGTAGACCTTCAGCTACAATATTGAACAAAAAAAGGGACAGGGGGTCACCTTGCCTTAAACCCCTTTGAGGGCTAAACTCTTCAGTAGGGGATCCATTAACAAGTACCGAAACCCTTGCAGTTGTAACACACGCCTTCATCCAATTAATCCATTTAGCTCCAAACCCAAATTTAGAAAACATATCAAAACAAAAAACCCCAAGTAATGGAGTCATATGCTTTTTCAAAGTCCAACTTTATGAGCACACCCTTTTTCTTAGTCTTCTTCCAACCCTCAACTACCTCATTTGCTATAAGCACACCATCTAAAATGTTCCTACCGCTTAAAAATGTAGACTGAGGCTCACTTATGATTTGAGGCATAACGGTCTTCAGCCTATTTGCCAACAGTTTTGCTATGATCTTGTATAATGAGCCCACCAAACTTATAGGCCTGTAATCAGATAGCCCTGCTGGATTGTCCCTCTTTGGAACGAGGGTTATAAAAGAGCTATTAATACCCTTAACCAATTTACCATTCCTATGAAATTCATTCACAAAATTAATGACATCACCCCTCATCACCGTCCAAAACTTCTGAAAACATAGCAAATTAAATCCATTAGGACCTGGTGCTTTATTTCCATCGCATTCCATCACTGCAGACTTAATCTCAGATTCTGAAAATTCTGCTTCACTCAATCCGAGACTCACCCTGCCTTCTATTAATGGGAACTGACCCCCCAGCACTGGTCTTGATGGCTCACCCTGCCTTCTCTTCCTTAGGATGCATTTTTCTGATATTATTATATATTTTTATGATAAATATTATATAATTTTTATGTAGAGTTATGATAAATTTTTATTTAAAAATGAAGTTACACATTTTTATTTTTTTTTGTGATAATGTTACAAATTTTTTAGTTCAAAAATTTTTTGATTAAAAAATATATAACATTACCAAAAAATAAATAACTATATTTTTGAACCACAAATTGTTATTACTCTACTAGAAAATTATATAATACTTGTCACAAAAAATTCATGACATGTATTACAACAAATATGTAATAAGGTGCATACAATACACAATTTTGAGTGGTGTAAACCAAAAGGATTACCACGTGTTTTTAGAATTAATTGTTGGGGTAATGTGGATCTTAACTGAACACTAACCATTTGATTGTAATTTTAGAGTAAGGATACATTTGATATTTCACAATTGTTACTATGTATTTATTGTTAAAGTGTATTTTTGTATTGTATGTTTTTACAAAAATACGTAATTTTATTTTTGAATCATAAATTAAATTGTCATATTTGTATCAGAAGATTATATAATATTTATCACAAAAATACATAATATGTACTCAAAAAAATGTGTAACAAGATGCATATGGTTTTTAATAATATTACAATGTTCATATTTTTAAATATATAAATGAGTGTCGGAACCATAATATAACATTATATAATTATTTATTGGGTCTTAATAACAAGTACCGCTAAAACACAAGAAAAAAACCCAAAAATTTATAGAATACAAGACACTTTCCACTAAATTTGATATATTTTTTATTTAAATTAATACACTATTTAATACTTGTACTTATTTTCAAGGCACTTCTTAACTTAATCCCAACTGCAGTATTAATCAATACTCCATGAACACTCTTCAGCATTGGCCTTATTTATTTATTTAGAATGTGCATTATTGCAGCTAGTTGAGGCATTAGGAAACATAACTCATTGTTATTGTGAATGAACAAAGTATAATACTAACAATACAAAGAGAACAAAGTTGAACATTAAAATAGGTAATGTTTCCTAAGCCAATTACTCAGAAAATTGATGCAGTGTTAGGTTTAGAAGAGAAGAGTAGGGTAAGGGCATGTTTGGTTGGTTTAATTAAAGGACAAAAAATGGTGTTGGAGAATGATGCAGACATGTGTGTACCCTCAGTCTGGTCAAGCCGACACCTAGTTTGCACGTGGGACCGACGCACGTGTATGGATGATTGTCTTAAATCTAATCTAGGGTTTGATCTTCTAATTTATTAATTCTCTTTTCCATTCTACATATATATAATCTTGTTCTCAATCTAGAAGAGAACATTGAACCTAATTTAATTGCTTAGTCATATAGAATGCCCTCAAAGAAATATTGAAAACCATAATCATAGTGTCATCATGTGACTCAACTCCTACATAAATAATGCAAGGTGTAAGGCTTTGTTTTAAATTGTTTTTAAAAAAATTAGGGTTAAATTATACACATTCGAAATTCTAAGTCTTAAACTACAAATTAAGTCTTTGTCCAACTTACGATAAATAATCATTATTATTTTGATTCTGTGTCGTTCTTTCTCTGTAATATATTTATTGTTCATTTTATTACTGTAAGATACATCAGCAAATAACATAATCTAATTAAAACTAAATAATATTAAAATAAGAAAAATGTTAAAAATGGCCTCTAAAAGTGTTATTAGTGTTGAAAAAATGTATAAAAAATGCATTAAAATGCTTAAAAGTGTTTTGAGATATATAAAAAATGCATTGAAATTATAAATATTTTGATATTTTATGCTTTATTAAGCGCATCTTATTTTTTTATCTTCAACTATACATTTCAAAATCATGTTGTTTTGCATCAATTTTAAACATGAACTATTGGATTACCACAATAAAATCATACTAAAATAAAAAAATAAAAAATAAAAGAACTCATTTAAGAGAAAAATATTTTCCTCTTCCTAAAAATGTTTTTCAAATTAGAGTTCTATCAACGCCATTGCCATGGCCACCACAATCACAACCACACCCATTACTGCCATTGTCACTTATAACCACTAATAAAAAAATATTTTATGTGGAAGACATTTTCTAAAATTCTTTTAAAAAAAATTATCAAAACAAATGGGACGTAAATATTGAATGAGTAGCATTGATGCCGACAACACTGACGGTGGCGAAAATGCAATTGCTTGATGATTGAGAGACATAAGCAGAAAGCTTCATTTTCAAGACGAGTCTAAGTAGAAATCCACCAGATGAAGCTAAGAAATATAAATAAATATATGAGGCAAAATTTAGTTAGTTTAAATTTGTACACATGTAGTTTGAACGGGAGGCACTTTTTCAAAGTCCAAACCACAATATAGGGAGTTGTCATGTTAATATTATCTTTTTAGTACTCTAATCACTAATGGACAATGGGGTTGTCATTATTTCATGAGGATTAACAGATGATCATGACACTCAGAGAGAGAGAGAGAGAGATAGAATTGCTTTTGTGTTTATGTTTTAATGTTTTTGTTGATAGTTGAATTTTTTTTTTTTTTTTTTATTTATTTATTTATTTTTTTGTTGATGAAGAAAGTGGCGAAGAAGGGAGTTGAGGACTTGGACTGGTAGAAACTTTGAAGCTACGAAATCTAATCACAAACAGAGATAATGTGGAATATCCACTTATTAAGACAAAGCTAATTAAGAGACTTTAATTTCATTTGCAGGATTATTTGACCAAAGTGTAACCATCTAGCTAGCTTGTAACTTGAGAAAGTATTGCCCTTGTAATTTTGTCTTCTTGTGTATAAATTTGGTCTTGAATTCTAACAATAAATGAAATCATAATTTAGCATACGAGTCTCCTGTGACTGCAAGGTTGAAAGGTTGGAAAAAAATTGTATGTACACAAATTTTGTTCCATATGTAAAGAGGTTGTTTTGCGTTCCATAATGCGGAATTCACAATGAAGCAATTAGTAATCAAGGACTAATACAAGATTTTAACTTTGAGAGAACAAAATATAACCAATATTTTTTAAAAGAACTTGTGAAATGCAATATCAATTTCTATCAAAATAAAAATTTTGAAAAATATCATGAACTATATCGTTGAATTTTCTATTCAATTTATATTATTATAATACAATATGACGTGTAATAAGATAACTTGTTAGAAAATTAACCTACATCATGTTTTCGTCAATACTTAGCACAACTCATAAATTATTGACAACTTTTGAAAATTGGAATGTTTAGAGATATAAATTCCATAATTTTGTAATTAGAATTTCGTATACAATTTTCTTGTTATGTAAAGTCGTTAGGATAAAATTTATTTGTAAGTTTGGACATATCTTTAATTTTTAAAAACCTATCAATATCCTGAGAATCTAAACGAGAGCTAAAAGCAAATAATTTCATCACATTTTCCTTAAACTAATTGTCAATTCTTGCAAATATATTCAATTATTGAAAGATTCATGAAGAAGAAAATAAAAGAGATAATTGAAAGAAAAAAAATAAAAAAAGAGAAAGAACCGAAGATGAAGATTGAATAATGTTCTCGACAGAGTAAAATAGAAACTTGAAAATGAGAACTAATTAAAATTCAAGTTATCACAAGTCGTTTCACTATTTTTGTGTGTGTGTGTTTTTTTTAGACGTATTTGTCCTAAATTAATTTTCTCCACAATGTAATTACAATTTTGTGCTAATATTTAGGGGAATAGGTATTAAATTTCAAAAAAATATCCTAGGGAGGTAAACGTATATAGTTCTAAAATATTCATAATTTATACTACTATAATATTTAAGAATTTTTTTCAAAATTTTAGAGTGACAATCACCCTTGCCAATCCCCTCTTGGTCCATCCCTAAAATCAGCTTTACCATTACACAAAAGTCTCTTCTTTCTTGAATTCAAACAAGAATTCTTTGTAGTTCCTTTCTGACTTGACCCATGTTAGACCCCCAAAAAAAACCATATTTGTTCTCACTTTTTCTCTTAAGAATTTGATAAAAGAATGAGACTTTTTTGAAGTACATAAACTTTAGAGGAACAAAAAGGGGGAGGAGGCACAGACACCATCCATAAGGTGCTGGGAATGCGTTAAAAAGCCCAGCCTGTCTTAGACCGGTTTACATTACATTACATACATACATTATAATGAGATAATATACTAGTATATATCAATCAGTACATGATGACATGTCATTAGCTTAATTAATATATATGTATATATATTGATTGTCTGTTTGTGGTTGGTTAGGTAATCAAATAATACAGCATCTGAGATTGATCAAGGTTGATCTTTATGCTTCTAGTGCCCATTACAATAAGGTTGAGCTGGGCCTCAATTTGATCACAGGTTTTTGGGATGGCTATTAAGAAGAGTAGCCTAAAAAGGTTTAAGCCCATAAAACTCTAACTGAAAAACATTAGGGCCTGCTTAGCATCACTATTGACAGTTATTTTATATGTCCAAAAAATAAAGGCGGTGTTTGGGAAGGGATTTTTTTGGTTTTTTTTCATTAAAAGACAAATTGGTTACAAAATAAAAATAAAAAAATAAATCCAAACAAAATATCACATCAAACCCCATAATCATTTCACTTTTTTTCTCACAAATATCACATCCAACTACAAAAAAATCCAACTATCTTCCCAAACACAATTTTTTTCTCCAATTATATCCTACAACTAAAAAAACCTACAAAAAAAATCCACTTCCAAACACCCACTTAATAAAATAATAAAAGATAAAAGACAAATAAAGTGACTTTTCTTTCTAATTTCAATGTGCGGCGAAAAGAAGCCTAAACAAATCTACAAATACAGAGAATATAGAAGGAAAAATTGGTCTAACATCCCTCTCTAACTTTTAGTAATGGGAAAGATTCACAATATTTTTTTTTAAGATCTCTCATCCATACCCACACCCACACCTATATATCACACTCACTCTCTCATTCTCTCCCCTCTCTCTCTCCTCTCTCTCATCGTAGCCTCTTCATCCGCCTCACACGTCACCGCGTCCTCCACTACCGTGACTATCTCTCTGAATTGATAACAATAACAAAATTGAAGCAAACAACAATAGCTTTTTCAATCTCAGGATTTTCCTCTCTGAATTCGATTTGCTCATCCAAATCTCACATCCCTTCTTCTCTTTCTTCAAGCTTTCCACTTGGGTCCCTTCATCTTCAAAGCCATGGCAGCTCTGTCAATCATATTCAGCAAAGCTAGGGTTTCATCGCTATGAAAATCTTTGAGATTTCTTCTCATAAATTTCTCTGACGCATTTTACTTTTATCTTTGAGCCTATTCATTTTCAACTCGGTTCATCTCCATTCGTAATTAGGGTTTCATCATCACCACCTCACTCTAGTAAGTGATTCTATTCCTGAACTAGTTTTTCTCTGTAATACAGTTCATTGCATTTTATAATATTCTTCAATTAATTAGGATTTCTATTTCGTAATGATATCCAGATTAATTAGGGTTTCGATTGCATTTTGTATCTTCTCAAAGCTTGTTATGTGATTGTGTTTATAAATTTCTCATGCATCTGAATTTTCTCTGATAACATTAGATTCACTTCACTTTATATGCTTGCTTGATCTTGTTGAAGTTAGTAGTTTGGTTAAGACGAATTTCTCTGCAATTTCTTTGACATTAGTTTGGTTGAGATGAATTTTCTCTGGCATTTCAAATTATATTGCTTGTTTGATTTTCACTGGTTAGCTTTGTCCATGTGATGAATTTTCTCTGGCATTCGAATTTTCTTTGACCATACTAACTTATGTGCCTTCATTGATTTTCTCTAGCATCTGAGTTTTTCTTGACCCATCAAATTATGTTACTTGTTTGATTTTCATTGGTTAATTGTCTCATTGTATGTAATTTTTCCCTTGAGATGCATTTTCTCTGGCATCATAATTTTTCTGAACACATTAGATTCACTTTACTTTATGTGCTTGCTTGATCTTGTTGAAGTTAATAGGTTGGTTGAGATGAATTTCTCTGCAATTTCTTTGTCATTAGTGCCTTGATTGATTTTATCTAGTATCTGAATTTTTCCTAACCCATCAAATTATGTTGCTTGTTTGATTTCACTGGTTAGTTGTCTCCTTGTGTGTAATTTTTCCCTTGAGATAAATTTTCTTTAGCATCACAATTTTCTCTAAATACATTAGATTTATTTTACTTTATATGCTTGCTTAATCTTGTTGATGCTAGTAGTTTAGTTAAGATGAATTTCTCTGCAATTTCTTTGTCATTAGTACTTTGATTAATGCCAGAGAAAATTGGTTTGTAAGCAGATCAATTTTTTCTCTTTGGTTTGTTCAAAACACAAAGAAAATTGTGAGCAAATCCGATAAATTGGTCGAAACACAGAGAGATTTGTGAACAAATTAGAGAAATTTCAAATAAAATAAATTTAAAAATATAGAGAAAATTTGAAAAAATAGAGAAATTGAGCAAATTAGAGAAATTTCAAAACACTTCAAAACACAGAGAAATTTCAGACAAATTTCTCTATGTTTTGAAATTTCTCTAAATCGAAATTTCTCTGTAAAAAATTGAAGGATCCCAACTATTATGAAAATATTTCATATCTTTTATGCTATAAAATTTTAATACGAGAGACCTTAAAAAAAATTCTCAAATATAGAATTGTTTGGTATAATTTAGTCAGTGTTATTATTTAGTGTAATTTTTATTTATAATTTAATAAACAAAAATAACTTAAATTAATTAATTCTCTAGATGTTCTGACTACTAGGGTTCGTTTGAGATGTGTGTTAGCTTTTTCACTTTTTGGTTATTTTAGCCTGAGGCTAAAAAGTCTCATTTGGAATGGACTTTGGCTTTTTTGATTTTTTTTTAGAGAAAAAATGAAATGAATATTGTTTGGATGTAATATTGGGCTAAAAAACCTATTTTATCTTTTTGTGGTTAAAATAGTCAAAAAGTCAAAAAACTTGACATGCCAAACGAAGGCTGAATCAAAGCTTGGTCTAAAATCCAATACAAACATAGTTACAAAGAACAAAAGGGGAATTATTTAACAGTGTAACAGAAATATATATATATATATATATATATATATAATATGGAAGGGTGTAAGTGAGACTTGTACTTTCACAATTTTTCACTTACACCTTATCATAAAATTACTTGCACGCATGTGTTTATAATTTTTTTTTTTTGTACCTCGCTGTAATCTAATTCTCTCAAAAACAAATTATTCAAAATTAATGAGCATAATCAAGGATCCAAAGATGTAATGATCCATGATATGATTATCCTACAAAAACACTCTAGAGAGTATTACGGAAAAAATTATTGGTTGAGTTAGGGATATTATCATGTGATGTTTCATATATATTGTGATTAGTGAAAAAAATAAGACTCATAATTTTATGTTGAGTGATTGAAAAATATAAAAAGATATAATAATTTATGATTAATCACGTAATTATCCTAATCAGCCAATAATTTTTGATAATAAAGCATATAAGATGTGACCACCCACCTCCTTGGAAGTGGTGAGCATAAAGAGAGAACTTTATCACATTAATAAGACAACCTTCTTTATCTGATTCTCTTTTTTAAGGCTATTTGGGAGGTGAGTTAATAATTACTTTTTAATTTTTAATCCATTTTGAATTATATCATTTTTTATAATTTTTTATATATATTTTTTTAACAAAAATATGAAAAAAGGTAAAAAAAAATAATTTTTAACTATTTTCTCAAAATAATCCTTAATGTAGTGATTAGTTGGTGGTCCTAAAATATTATTTTATTTTATTTATTATTTGATGATTATCAAATTAATTTTTAAAAATTTGATAAAAAGTTCTAAAATTTATTATTTTAATTACTCTTTTCGTCTCAAAATATTAGTTTCTTATTCTATTTTTCATTGTCTCAAAATATTAGGTCATTTTCAAAAATCAAGTACAAAAATAATATAAATTTTTTATTTTGTATTTCTTTTAAATTCATTAATAATATAAAAATTACAATTATGACATTGATATTCTTTAAAAAAATATACTATCAAAAAAAAATTAAAAAATTAATTTTTAAAACAATAATTATAGTATAAAAAAAATTAAATTTCTCAAAAAAAACCACTACTTTAAGACAGAACGAGTAATAAGGCGCGTTTGGGGACTTACCTTTTTAGCCAATATAGCCAAAAAGTTATTAAATTAGCCAAAAAGCCAACAACTCATACCAAAAGTCAAAGATTCTCTTTTCTCTCTACTTTTTGCACATCTTTTCGTAATTAGCCAAAAATCATCCCAAACATACAATTTTTTTTATCTATTTTTTTAACTAAATAGTCAAAAAATTACTAAATTAGCCTGTTCCAAACGAGGCCTAATTATCATTGCGAGACATCATACAAATTATTTTTAAAACAAAAAAAATAATAATTTATCCTTTCAATCAAAGTGGATTTTCTACTTTTTATTGGATGCTACGAAACCCCTAGGGGGCTGGCTAGCTATTCATTGCCACTAAGCTAGGCTAGGCTAAGGCTACCTCATGATATCTATCCTAACTCCTTTTTAAGGTCGGTATTAACTAATTGGGGTGTCCCAATCATTACTTTCATAATTACTATTAGACAAATATGCATTTTACATTTTTAACTACTTACAAATAAATCTATCGATAGGGCTATATGTATCAATTAATGTATTAATTAATATATTAATACTAGTTATAACATTATTATTATTCTATTTATTATACAAATCACAAATATAAATTTTTTTTTAAATTATGTCATATCATCAATTGATACACTAGTTAATACATTAATTAGTGTATATAACATTATTCTAAATTTGCACTCTGTTCCAAAAAAAAAAAAAAAAAACCAAATAAAATTACACAGATATAATTAAATGCAAACATTGATCAGCGTTTCATGACATTAGTTTAATATTGAGTGTGATAGAAAAATATGCTAAAAAATTTAAAAAGTATTTTGAATTTTATAAAAAATTTATTAAATTTAATAATAAGTATTTCAAGGTCTACATATTTTTTTGTTCTTTTCTGATATTTTAAAAATTTTTGTAAAAAGACCTTTAAGTAAATTATATAAATATATTTAAAAATATATATATATATATATATATCAATACCGGGAAATTCACTTCTAATAAAAACAATAAATATGTCATTGTTACCCGCCTAAAGTAATCAAAATTATTACCCACAAAGTGTTAAGGGGTGTTTTGTCAACATGGCTTTTAGTCACTTTTTTAGGGTAGTAGCAAAAGTTAAAAGTTGGCTTTTTTATCTTTTTTTCATTTGGAAAGTTGGTTTTTAGTCAATGGTGAAATTATAATTTTACTCCTCATTGGTCAAAATGTGTTACATGAGTGAAGTTGTAAATATTTTAAATAAATGGGGTAGTTTAGTCATTTTATTGTGATTTGACATTATAAATAAATATTAATCAAAAAAGTCAAAAATAACTTTTTGCCATCTTCCCAAATTATTTGTCTAAAAAAGTCAAAATTTTAATTAAAAGTCAAAAAATTACTTTTTACCATCTTTTCAAAATAAACCTGAGTGTTTATGGCGGTGGCAATTTCTGGTCAAAGTGGTCTACACTAGAACAACCCCTAAGAAGAAGGGTCTGAAGAAAATAGCCTAAATCAATGTGGAAAAGATATTATTTACTTAGATATATTTATATTTATAACACATGAATAATCAATCATAAATGCAAACAATGACAATAACAACAATAAACATTGATGAGTATAAGGACTGTGGTTACACTATTTGTCTTGTCTGTGTTTTCAAAAACTAAAGTTGTGTAAGAAAGAGTGTTTGCTTCTCTCTCTCTCTCTTCTTACTCAAAAAAAATCATATTTGAAATTTGAAAAAAAAAAATAAACAAACAAAACAAAAATACACAAAAGAATGCAGAGACAAAGACCAGTGAGGTTATTTTCCATCAAAAACTGGTACATCTCATATTTTGATTGTATCTCACTCTAAAAGAGAGAACAAAACAAAATTGATTAATGAAGAGACAAAATCCTTAATTACCATCTCAGGAATTTATGGTTAGGCTAGGTTTTGAACTTGACTTGGAGCTAGAATTCAACCTTATGCACAGCTCACAGCTCTAATAGAAACTGAAAATTAATTATTGTAGGGTAAATTATAAACACATCCTTTGAAGTTTGATTAAAATACGAATCATCCTTTGTGATTTTGAAAATTACATTTTACTTCCTGAGATTTTCAATTTTATAATAAATCGCCATTTTCATTAATAAATCATGAAGTCAATTAACAGTTTTTAATGATGTTACAAATATGTTGCAATTAATAATTTAGGTAATTTTATTATTGTATAGGAGAGCAATTGTAAATTCTATTTTGGGTGAATTACACTAATAGTCCCTATAGTTTGGGGCTTGTGTCACTTTGATTCCTGATTTTTCAATTGTGACACATTTGACCTTGAATTTTGAATCTTGTTCCAAATAAGGACAATTTCAAATATCATTAGATTTTGAAGGGTAAAATCGTCAATTTGATAAAATATAAATTAATTTGACAAAAAATAAATGTCAAACAAATATTTTTGAATTTTTAAAATTATTTCTACTCACTAAAAATAAAATTATGTAAAATTGATAAATCTTTTAGACATTTATTTTTTTTTTACCAAATTAATTTTTATTATGTGTTTGAATGATGATCATGTAAAATTAATTTTTAAAAATTAATCATGTAACTTTTATTTATTTTTATCAATTTTACATAATTTTATCATTCATGGATAAAAAAAATTTTAAAAATTAAAAATATTTGTTTGACATTTATTTTTGTCAAATTAGTTTATATTTATTAAATTGACAATTTTGCCCTTGAAATTAAACAATGACATATTCAATTGTCCTTATTTAGAACAAGATTCAAAATTCAGGGTTAAATGTGTCACAATTAAAAAGTCAGAGACCAAAGTGACACGAGTCTCAAACTATGGGGACTTTTAGTGTAATTTGCCCTTCTATTTTTTTAGTTAATTCTGTTAAATAAAAAATTATAACAAATGGTTATTTGTAATTTTCTAAATCACAGGAGGCAATCTGTACTTTAAGCAAACTTCAGGGGGTGTATTTGTAATTTACCTATTATTGTATATATGTCATATATATTATTATTCAGAGAAAATTGATGAAAAATCCATTTCTATGGGCGTTCATGACTAGGTCCAAGAATTAATTTGTTTCGTTGGTAAAGACATGACAATAAAATGTTTTGGTAAAAATGACAAATTATTGTTTTGAAAAATTTTTCTTCCATTTTCACCCTTGCATTGTTACACCTTCACACACCACCATTGGCGAATAGTTGTCGGAAAACTCGCCAGCAGTGGTCAAATAGATGCATAGATAAGCAAATTAAGTAAACAAATGAGTGACATGTGATTAGATAGGTAAATAGATGGATGATACGTGAATAGATAGATAATATGTAAACATATATGATAATATGATCTTTTACATTATTGTCCTTATGCTCATAAAAGATTTAACATTGAACCTAACGGCCTAACAGATCTAAAAATGAACATCTTGCTTGAATTCTCTATTATTTATAATATATATCACACATTTTAGATTATTAAACACACATGTAATATATTTTATATTATATTTTAATCAAGCAAGCCTAGCTTTACTAAGACGAGCTTATTTTTGGCTCAAACTTAACTCATTTATTAAAGTTTGAATTTAGGATAATGAATGGGCTGCAAACGTGCAGTTAAGCATGCAGTCAGGACAGGGCTAACCAAAAAATTGCCAAGTGACCATCCACAAAGAGGATTCTATAGAGACATCCCTAGGATACAATATGGAAAAGACAATTTTCTATGAAAAATCAAAGTTAATTATCACCATAGACAATGCCCATGACACAAGTCAATTTTTTAACCATAGGAATGTTTCAGAGCCACCACAAGGATTGATGTTGGTTGCACAAAATGGCCAATTCATCATTCAAAAAATTAGAGCTCTGCAGAAAATAATTTGAACAGAATTAAAATGAATTATTGAGCATGAACAACAATCAAAATTACATTTTTTTTTATTTTATTTTTTTTGGCAAAACATTTTACAGATGAACTCAATATGATTATTGAGATGATCTAAAAACAAATGTATACATAATTTACATAGTATTACAGGAATACTCCAACAAAAAAGTAATGATAAAGTTTATTTATGTTTGAAAATGGTTTCCTCAATGGGGCCAGGAAAACCTTTGATCACATCCCTCAGAGCATAATAGTAGCTGTCACATTTGTGGTCTGAAATCAAGTTGTTCGAAAGCAGTATCCGCTGAAAATGCTCACCCGGATGTCGCCTCCACAGATTAAAAAACTTCCTCCCTTTTTCATTGCCGCTGCTACGATTGTCTATTATATTCCTCTTCAGGTAATAGAGAGTCCCCGGTACAAACAACTCTTCCTCAGGCATTACAGAGTCCTTTTTACCAAGAACAGCACTCTCTCTGGCTGCCTTGGAGATCGAAGAGACTCCTGGAACAAAGGGCAATTCCTTTCTGATGTCAACATCTAAACACCGAGACACCAAAATGACCATTTAAGGAAAGTATAGATGCAAAGTTCAGAAAATTAGTAAAAAGTATAAATCACAAAACCAACGAGGGTGTGTGGTTCATCAAATCATCAAGGATACTATCAGAGCAAGCATGAATATTGAAGGGTTGTTTATTGCGAACGCCTGATTGTAGAGGCATAATAAAATGGGCCAGGCTAGGTTCAGATTTGGGCCGACATTGCACTACATAGGAAGAGCATATATCTCATCTCCCAAGCATGGCCCTGCCTGACATTGGGCCTAATATATAGCCATTTCAAACCTGGCCCTAAGAGAACTTCTAAATCCCACACCCACCTATTCAAAGTCAATATATATGGACTACTAATATTTTTTAATCTTTGTACTATTAAATGAATTTAGCTCTTTTAATAACAATTTGAATTTAGGTCATTAACAAAATCCAATTGTAAATCATTTCCGGTCTTTTATTTAAGCCCTAAAAACAAGCATATACATACTGTGCTTGTCTTTTTGTTTTTGTAGTTTATTAACCAGCCAAAAATATAAACTCTTAAAATAATATTTTATAAATACCCGGGCTGTGCTAGAATTCCACATTCCAAGACCAAAAATAAACAGGCTCAAATACCTCCTGTTCCATGCTAGAATTCCAAATTAGACTAAACTAAACAGCCAAAATACCTCGTGTTCCGCTCCTTCCACAAGAGTCGCATCAAACACAAAGGAGCCAATTGCCATGCCTTTTGCCTAGTTCCCTAACGGTCCTCCCCATCAACCAAACATAACTCACACCACATCTCTCTAGAACACCCACTCTATCCCATCAAGATCAGCCCCACGAATCTCCAGCGACACTACAATGGATAAGGAAATAAGAGATTGATTCACCAAACACTTGCAAAGGCAGAACTAATTCACAAAATCCATTTCCTCCCATCCGAATAAAATTATCAATTGCAAGGATCTTCTCATGTGTTGCATTCCACAAGAACTCAAAATTTTTGGCAATATATCAGAAAATGACAACAACAAAAAAATGGAAATATAAAAAAAAATCAGGGATGAATAAAATATTCAAATATATAAAAGGTCCAAATTATAATTCACCAAAACTTAATAAAAGATAATTTAAAATAAGAAGGAATAAAATCAGATATAATTGGCGATGCATCAAAAAAATAAAGAAATTTATCAGATTAACAAAATATTCAATAATCACCCCTAGGAAAAATAACAGCTGATCGGGTTTCGCTGATATAATGGTTTCATCCGGGTCAAAATTGTCGAAAAAATGGCATGTAAAACTTTAGCATAGACTGCCAAAATAAGTGCTGGTTCTATTTACATAACTGTGTTTATCCTCATCTCCTTTGAATAGGCATTTAAAAAGAAAAAATTAAATCAACTGTATAAACCTAAAAAGTTCTATCATAGTTATAATAATTTTAAAAACAAAAGCTAGTAACTAAAGGTTGTAGTGAATCTATCTCTTAGAATGCCAAAAAGGTGCTCATTTAAGAATGTTCAGAAGAAAGCTACAAATCTGACGACTATGTGACTTCTGAATTAAACAAGAAGTTTGGTGCACAGCATAAAAGAACAAATCACAGAAAATTAGAACATGGGAGCTTAGTTGCACGAAGCGGGAGCGGGAGCGAGAGCGTGGAATCGTAGACATTTCAGGAATCGTTTAGTTGGGAGCGTTTGTATATATTTTAAAAAATATATAAAAAATATTGTGAGGTTATATTTTTTATGGGACTATACATGTTATAAATAAATAAGAAGTATAAAAAATTATATGTTAAAATATTCTATTTATATACTTTTATTAGAATATTTTTAATTTTTCTAAAATATTTTTTACTTTTATCTATTTATTCTAAAATATTTTTGTTAAAAATTATTTATTTACGTTATTTTCTTAAAAAAATAACATAATAATATTAATTCAATAAATATAATATATAAATAATTACACATAAATTTATGAAGATAATATATAATATATAAATTAAAACAGATATGTATATATATAAAATTTATAAAGGTTATATATAATATATAAATAAAAACATATATTTATATATATAATTTATAAAAACAAAAACAAAAACATATATACATAATACGTATTATATATATATTTATATATCTATCTATCTTTGATCTGAGAAGAGAAGACCAGAGAGAGAGAGAGAAGTTGTGAACCAGTCGCAGAGAGAGAGAGAGACGTCGCGCGAAGACCAGCGAAGATGATAGAGAAGTCGCGATGGCTGAGAGAGAAGTCGCGATGGCTGTGTGCGACTCGCGAAGACCAGCTAGGAGGAAGGTGGAAGTCTGCGATGGCCCGCGATGGAGCTTCGACTGAGGAGAAGACAGATTCGTATCAGATTCGCGTTTCTCTTCCATCAAAATCGCGATTCTTCAACGAATTTGAGTCAGAAGCGCAGAATCGCGATTCTGAGGAAGAATCGTGAGCAGCATGAACGATTCCTGCTACTAAGCATGGGAGTACTTCTGGTGGGCTTTTTAGTTAACAAAAAATAGCTTAAAAGTCAAAAATTCATTAAAAAGGCCAAAAAGTCAACAAACTATACAAAAAAAAAAAAATCAAACATTCCCTTTTCTCTCTACTTTTTGCATGTTTTTTCATAAAAAGCTAAAAAGTCATCCCAACAAAGCCAAAAAATTACTAAAATAGCATGTTCCCCAACGAGGCCTGATTACCTATAAATTAGACTAAATTTTGACAAGCTGTTTATGTGCATGTAAAGGGAGCAGAAGACTGCACACAAAGGATAGATAGAGACTATATAAACAGTGGCAATTTTGCACAAACAGGGGTTGCCCAAAACATCGGGTATGATGAAGAACGTGCAAGGCCTGATTGATCATAAATGCCACTCTAACCAAAGAGACTCTACACCATTGTAAGCATTATGCTTTTCTTATTAATATCCTGAAGCAGCTCTGAAGATTTTTCCATCAAGAAATAAAAAATACAACAAGCAATATTTTAAGAACCGGACCGGACCAGCCGGTTCAACAAGTAGAACCGGTGACCGCACCTAGTTCCAATCCGGATGATCCAAAAAAACCGGATTAGGCCAAAAACCGGCCTTATTTGCAAAAACCGAAAAAACTGATGAACCGGTCCCGGTTCTGGACCAACCCATTGTTTTTTCTCCTTTTTTTCCCTCTTCTTTCTTATATATATATCAAAATTTTGACTAAAAACTCTTACTTCAAGAGTCTCCTCTCATGAGGAGGAATTTCATTGGAAGCTTAAAGAAATTATGAAAATCTATTCCTATTTATAGGGAAAAAATTATTCAAAGAGAACCTAAAAATTCAATGCGAGATTCAATCGAATTGTTTGAATCATATTTGATTGGAGGGAAAGTTGAAAATTTCATTTCCCACCAAAATTAAATCTAACATTCAATCAATTTGTTTGGAGGAAAAGTTAAATTTTTTTAATTTCTTTAAAACTAGTGACTTTTTTTTTTTTATCAATTATGACTTTATTAAATATTTTTAGTAAATATTATGCAACACTTTTTTTATTATTTCAGTAATTATATATTTTTTTATTTATTTATAATTTATAATTATATAATATTAATTATGACGTCACAGTTGCGACCGCTTCGACCCACGGTTGAACCAGTGACCCGTCCACCCGATTCCTTTTCCTGTTCGCTCACCGGTCCAGTTTTCAAAATATTGACAGGAAGAACAAGCATAACGTGAACGTGGCATATTTTAGAGAGAGAGAGGCAGGAAGGGGGGTGGAAGAATGATATTAAAAATGTTCACAAAAAATGGTCATATGAAATCTTGGCTCTACTAAAAATGGTCACAGAAGAATGATATTAAAAAGCCAACAGCTATAAGGTTCAACTCTGCAGATCATATGAAATCTTGGCTCTCCGCAATACCTGGCCTACTGAAGCACAATAAATGGTCACAAAAAAAAAACGTCCACAGTACTTGTCATTAGAAAAATTACTTGGCCATGGTAGCCAATTTAAAATATTAAGTAACTGATTTAAATATCATAACATCTGGGAACCTGGAAGTTGGCAAGACCTTACCGGAGACTTTTGTCTGCCCCCCGAACTTTGCATAATCAGCAAGCTTCCGAGCTACATCTTGTACTGAAGACACAACATTCTTTGCATTTGATACCAAACCTATGACATTTTTCCAATCTTCCTTCTCTAAGGCACTCATCCTGTGAAAAAACAGAGGAAGAAATTTGACAAAACCATCGGAACATTTTACTTTTGATAAGTTGATCCCCATTGGATACATAATTTAGCTACAGCATGCCAACAATGCATGATGGAAAGTAAAAAAAGGGAAAGAATAGTTCTTGACAAGTGTGGTGCTATATAAACAAAATGAGTTCGGTTACCTGATCTAAATTATTGAATCACTACTCACCCCATTAAGTTTGCATGACTAGTTATTGAAGCACACTAGCAAAAAGGAACTGGACCACTACAATGCACTACAAAGAAATAGGACAAGCTTAACCCACAGACCCACCCAGCTCAACCCATGCAAAGAAGATAAAAAAAAAAAAAGGGAAAGGAAAAAGGCCAAAAAAGGATAGTAGCCTAAGATTCCCCATGAAATGACCCAATGACAAAATCTTCTTTTATTTCTCTTTTGCTGGGTGAAAAAAAAAATGTGGGAAGGGTTTGATTGGATACCCCCACAGAGCGACCCAATATTCGCTAGATACATAGAGGCAAGGCTACCCCACCACGAAATAGGGGCATAGCATAGCGACTTGAACCAAAGCACTAAGAGAAGTAGAACTTACAATACAACTACTAGCTGCCATGATGAATGACAAAATCACTTGCGCTCCACTCTTGCAGCATGAATGCATGCCCAACCACATGCATACTTGTCAAATCATAAACATAGAATTCCTGGTACTACACAACTAGAAGCATGGAGCTACTCCAATACAAAAAATCATGCCAAAAGTAGAAACTCAACTATTTTTCCCACAAAAAAGTTGTTACAGGGGAGTATTGTTTAATTTTATTTATTTATTTCTTGATGAGCAATATACATAGCATGCGTTTGGGGCAGCCAAAACCATTATAAAAGAGGTGCTCCAACGATGATCAGGAACTGAGGAAGATGGATATTATCACAGTAGCTCTAAAAAATTTCGTATCATAGGCAAAAGCTTTTGCCAGAATGATCAAGCCTTATATCTTGAGTGCCAATATTGTTCAGCAGCTGACCTTCTCAATCTCAACTGCAATGGAATAATTATTTATACTTTAACCTATTATATGTAGAAGAGCAACAATTTCAGTTTGCAACAGATTAATACTGACTGCATGAATTTAACCTTAGATGGCATTTAATTTTTCATTTCAGGTACAGTTTTCAGTCTGTAACTATCACTAGCATTATAATATACCTGTTCATCACCAACTAACTACATACACTTCGTTAAATGGTTCTCATTTTTAGACACAGGTCTTTTTTAACACATCACAAAGAGAATATCCTTCTGCAAATTATTTTATTGGACTAATCAACTTTTCTGCTGAATGGTTCAGACATTGGAAACAATGAACAATAAAACAAAATTTTTGTCTCTGTAGATCCAAAAGACAATCGGTTTCAAGCAATTAGAAATGGCGATTTTTTTTTTCTCAAGAGCATGAAGGACAAAATATAGCCAATGCATCGATAGAGATGATATACAATTCAATTTTACTAGGTTAGGAAGAATCTCTTCCCTCTTGTCTATCTTTCATAAAACGATGAATACTAAGAAGCTTGGGGAGTTGGGAAGAATAAAAAGGAGTAGGTGCACATTTTATCAATGCTGTAAAGAATAAAAACAGAGGCATAGCACGCAGATCTTTTGGTTTAGAATGATATCCTTGAAAAAAGTTTGATCACTCAATGAATGCAGACACAACATGCGTGAATGCAACCCAAAGGCACAGATTTTTTGGTTTTACAATGGTATTTAAAAAGAACATAGTTACATAGGAGTAATTTATTAGCTGGGGAAAAAAAAGGCTTCTTTACCTACCAATCAGTTTGCAGAATTTCATTCCTTAATCTTGTTAGAGAAGCTACACTTAACCTTGGAATGATATCATCCTGTAGATAAAAATAAATAAAAATAAAAAATATGTCTTCCTTCCAGACAACTTCTATGACTAAAATACTCAAATCATCCACCAACCTGCATTACGACAGTGGTGACATAATCAGAGCAGCATTCAGCAAGTTCTCTAGATACGCAAGGTGGGGTGGCATATCCAATGGCAGTAACAATATCAGGGCTAAACCCTAGCTCCTTAGATGACTTCCTACGAAGCATGATTGCTAGCAGAGAAGCCGTAGCACCTCCAAGAGAATGACCCACTAGCCTTAACCTAAATCCCTGTATATGAATTAGTCTCACTACAAACAACTATAAAAAGCTTCAGAAGGGTAGTGAGAAGAACTGAGAAGCTTGAGACAGAAATCAAGTATCCAAAAAATGAAGTAAAAAAAAAACCAAAAGTAAGATCAATCT
The DNA here is from genome assembly GCA_030407325.1 of Camellia japonica. NCBI lineage: Eukaryota > Viridiplantae > Streptophyta > Magnoliopsida > Ericales > Theaceae > Camellia > Camellia japonica. Next base: position 56,077,872 of record JAPPVO010000024.1, read on the forward strand.
TAACCACCTCATGTTTCTCCAAACACTTCTTTATGGTTCCCATCTCATGACTAAGAAACCAACGAGCAGCCTCAGCAGTACCAAAGTGGGTTGAGTAGCCTTCAAATGTGACTTCTTCAGTGCTTGAAGTAGCAATATCAGTAATAAGGTCATAGACAGTTTGAGTTCCCCGAATTCCAAGAATTACAAGTTTCTTGCGTGCATCAATTCCTATATAATATCCAGGCCTCATAATGCTAGAATCTTTAATAAATTTCACAACGTTGCTTTCTCGAAGCATGCTGTTTCTTGCAAGACCTGCAGTGTTGTCCCTATAAGCTCCTTTTGCTAATTCTAAGTGGTAGATAAGATCATGGACCTAGAAAAACAAAAACGAAAAAAAAAAAAACACATAATCTGATAAGAAGTCCAGGGATAACATGAAAAATTAATGGCTTGAGATTTACAAAACACGTACTCTATGTACACTCAGAGAGAACAGAAATATATCCTATTCAGTTTCCTCAATGAAGTCTTGAAATTTAAGGTTTCAGTGCTTACTATAGAATCAGAAGAGATCTGAATACCCTTAACATCCTCAAACGGGTTTTCGGATGCTTGCTTAAGGTATATAAGAAATAATCCTATAGTAAGATCACTCAGGCTCCAATCCTGGAGTCCAATCTTACTCCGCTGAAGGCTTGCAACAATCTCCATAAGTGACCTACTGCTAGTTGGGGATTTGTTTCCAAATCCATTTCCTGCAAATTTGTAAATGAAATCAGCCTTCAAGACATCCAATTTACTTAAAAACTATACAAGACCTACATCCCAAATAATTATCCTATCAAACAAATAGTTTATCTTTTCCTCCATCAAATTTGAGAAGGGGGGGGGGGGGGTGTGTTTACCATGAAAGGAGGCTTGAATATAAAATATGAAATAGACAATTCAGTATTTAGGACAAACTACTAAGTATCTACTGTCAATCTAATTATTGGGAAAATCTGGAGTGGGCGTCTTTGTTGTCTTTGCTCGAGGGGGTTTCTTTGTCTCCAAATGAGGATAATAAGCAGATTAGGTTCATTCAATCTTCAGGCATGTTTTCATGCAAATCTTTCTTTGACAAATCATTGCTGACTCTAACATCCGCTCTTTTACACTCCATAAAAGAATTTGGAAAGCTTTTGTGCTTCAAAAGGTGAAGATCTTTATGTGATCCTTCTTGGAAGCATTTTGACTAATGAAATCTATCAAGCAAGGAGACCTTATCGTTCTCTTTGTCCTCAATTATGCATTTTGTGTAAAAGGAATGGGGAAGCTCTTAATCATCTTTTCTTACATTGCCCAATTGCTTCGAACCTTTGGCACCATTTGTTCTCATTAGCCAATGTACATTGGGTGGCCCTAGAGGAGTGTGCTCAAATGCTTTCAATTCAATTTCGAGGATTTGGAGATAAGAAAAGAGCAAAAGTGCTGTGGAGATGTGTTCTTATTGCAATTTTTTGCGGTATATGGTTGGAAAGAAATGCAAGTTCATTTTAGGACAAGATGAAGATTTGCTGCGGATAAAGTGTGTCATACAGATTTGTTTCGGGCTTCTATCCCCCCTCCATTCAAAGGGGTTCCACTTTTTTTAATTTCTAGTGATTGGAAAGCGGTTTGCAATATATAGATGTATTTGTTATTGGTATTTTCTTTGGTGTAATGGTTTCACCTAAGAGGACTTCTTGTCCTCTTGTTGTTTCCCTTTTATTTTTCATTAATAAAATTCTTTTTGTTGCTGATCAAAATAAATAAATAAATAATATTTGGATATGCCTCTCACATTATTATTCCGTATGACAAGCCATGTATATCCATTCATACAATTTTTTGAAGCAACACAATGCATAAACAACATATAATTAATAAAATAGAGATTGAAATAAACAGACCTGTTGGCATAGCCCGCCTATACAATTGCAATGCTGGTTCAAGAACTTTGGTGAACCAAGCAAGTTCTAACTTCCATTTGTTATCACTCAAATCATCATCATTGTTGGGACTGTATTTCCAAATCTGAGAATCATCATTCACATTCTTGTCCACTTTAGGTGTTACAGGTACTTGAGATGCATTCTTTGCCTCCTTCGACACATTATTTTCAACTTTTTCTCCATTCGACCATTGCGATTGATACCTATTAAGAACATTATATACAAACCTTTGACATGATACCTCTTTCTTAAACAATTTCATAGTGGAATCTGCACCCAAAAGGAAAAATATCAAAAGTCAAAACGAAGGTTTCTTTTTGCTAGGTACAAGTAAGTTTCGATCTAAGACTATTTTGAGTCACGTGCTAAAGTCAAAATTAAAGTCCATATTTACCATCTCTGGTGTATCAATTTAGGTTTCAAGTTCTCTTCTTTTACTTTTTCATATCTTGAGGTCATGTTTGAATTGCATATAGGATTAGATAGGATAAGTTATCCCTATGAAGGTATTATTGTCATTTTACAACAAAAGTCTTGTCCTAAGATAGTTGTCCTGTCCCACATAAACCTAGGACAAAATAATCATGCATATGCCGGATAAAAAGGCCCTCGTGATAAGTTATCTTGGACAACAAAATATAAACCGACTGTGGAATGATTTTCTCCTGAGTTAAAATAGTCCTATCCCACCCCCTTATACGCATGTCAAATGTGGTCTTAAGGAAATAACTATAGGCCATATGATATAATCCAAATCAGTATTATTCTACCTTACATGAGAAGTCAAATTACACTCCTTCAGTTACGTGAAACTTTACACAGGCAGGCTAAGTTGCTTGAAGGGTGGTTTTGAACGATGAAGAGAGAAATTTAGTTTTCTTTCCATTTGAAAGGGGATTGGATGTCTTATTGAAGTGGTTTGAGGAGAACCTTTCTGTGGAGGAGAGTGATAGCAGGGTTTGAAGAGGAATCTTAAAAATACAAAGAAAGGACATTCATATTAATCTATACTATATATACTATCTAAACTATTATATAAAGAGAACACTTCTTCTCTTGGTGAGACCTGTCACTTTTTTTGACTTCCCAAAATGCTCGCAATACATGACAACTGCTTCTTTAAACTGCTTCAAATCTCTTAGATCCAATTGCTTAAAATAACTGTCAGAGTTACCAGATTCAATTACAAATTGCACACGTGTAGTGTGTGCCCACCTCTAGTTTATGGTAAAACAGTGCTCATTCTGTAGGATTTGAAAATGAAAGGTATCTAGCAGTTGATAGTATGGAAAATTTAGAAAATAGCAACCTATCATATGAAAAAATCATTTTCCCAATCCAAATACCATTCACAACTTTAACTATGGTCAAGCAATGATATGTTCCAAAAAGGGTGAGAAAAGTGATGAATTTCCATGCCTTGTTTTATATTGTAACATTCAATTTCATTTTTTCTACTTTTTTCCCCCCCTGGTTCTTGGTCAAGAAAGAATCACTCTGTGGGTATCATTTTCGAAATCTGTTTTCTAACAAATTTTTTAAAAGATAAATATTAGTTAGATTAAAAAAAAAAACGGTCATTTTTCATATATATTTTTGGTATTTATGGTTCTTATTTTTTCAAAAAAACAAATCTTGAAACAAACCAAACCAAATAGTGAATAGGATTCAAAATTATCACGGTATTCTTACCTATAAAACAGGTCAGTGAAACAACTAAGGAAGAGAAATTAAACTAGAACGGTGATTTTCTCAGCTCCTAAGAAATTTTTAATTTTTCTTTTTTCGATCGTTTCTCAACACGGAAGTAAATACTCTAAAAACCTAGAATTAATATAAGAAATATATTCATATAAAAGTAACCTCAAATCAAACCCTAGAAATTAACAATAAAGATGTAGAGAAATTTGAATTGAAAACAAATAATAAAGCTAGAAGAAGAAGCAGCTTACTCATGATGGGGAAGAAAAACTTCAATGATTGCTTCATCATAATTTAGGGTAAAAAGGGAGAGAAGAGAGATGTAGAGAGAGGGACGATTATGATGAGAAAGTGTTGAAGGGTGGTCTTTGAGTTTTTGAGAGAGAGACAGCCATCGGCTGACGGGTGGAGGAGCATTGCTCAAGTCCGGAGGAAACTGCCCATGCGGCGTAACGAGAACGAGAAGCTTAACAACAATGCTATGGTGCTGTTTGGTCTAGCTATTAAAAAAAAGATTATAGATTAATAGATTATAGATTATGATTTTAATAAGAAGTTATTAATCTGTTTGGTATAGTTGTTAGATTATATATTTAAGTTGCTGAGTAGTGTTTGTTAAATAAGCTGTGAAGTAACTTTTTTAATTAATTTTTATTTTTTATTATTCACAATTTGTCTACATTTCTCATAAAAAATAATAGGGAAAATTATTGATAAATCCTATTTAGAAGTGTTTTAGTCCAAGAAGTCCATGAAGGAATTTTTTACCCATTTAGTCCTCTCTGGTCATGTTTGATTGGGTGGATTAGAGTATGGGATTAGGATTATTAATCCGTGGCCAATTATCCTAGGTTTGTTTTAACATTTTGGTTTAGGATTATTAATCCAATGATAATTAATCCAACAAATTTGTAGGATATTAGTAATGGGGTAGGGGTGAGATTATTAATCCAATGGATATTAATCCAATTGGATAGTGAATACCACACTAATTTAATAGGATTATTAATACTTCACTATTAATCTCTTGTGAATCAAACATGACCTCTATGTATAGTTTTATTCCATAAAGTCATTTTTCTTGATTTACACCTTTTTCTTAGACAGTTATGCCCTTATATTTAATTTTGATACCCTTTATAAATATTTTTGAACGGTTAGCAATTTATGATGTAAACATTCATATTTTAAAATTGACATGGTTAGTAGAAATGTAAAATTGGCCCGTAGACGGCCCGAAAACCCTGTCAGCGAGCCGGGGCGGGGCCCGGCCCGTTGACAATGTGAATATTCACATTGACATGTTAACAATCACATTAATAGGAGTGTAAAATTGGCCCGCGTCCCATGGCAGCGCAAAACCCGCCCACAGTCCTGGGCAGCCCGGGGCGGGCCCGGTCTGGGCCGTTGACAATGTGAATATTCACGTTGACATGTTAACATTCACATTGATAAGAGATAAAATTGGTCCGCGCCCATGGCCCCCCCCGAGGGGCCGCGGGGGGGGCGGGTCGGCCCTGCCCGGCCCGTTAACAATGTGAATATTCACATTGACATGTTAACATTCACATTGATAGAGTATAAAATTGGCCAGCGTCCTGTAGGCGGCCAAAAGCCTGCCCGTGGCCCGGGGCGGGCCCAACCCGGCCCGTTGACAATGTGAATATTCACATTGACATGTTAACATTCACATTGATAGGAGTATAAAATTAGCCCGCGCCCCGTAGCTGCCCGAAACCCGCCCACGACCCGTGGGCGGGCCCAGCCCATTGACAATGTGAATATTCACATTGACATGTTAATATTCACATTGATAAGAGTATAAAATTGGCCCGCGCCCCATGGCTACTCAAAACCCGCCCACGACCCGTGGGCAACCCGAGGCGAGCCCGGCCAAGCCTGTTGACAATGTAAATATTCACATTGACAAGTTAACATTCACATTGATAAGAGTATAAAATTAGCCCGCGCCCCGTGGCTGCCCGAAACCTTCCTACGGCCCGTGGATGGCCCGAGGCGGGCCCGACCCTGCCTGTTGACAATGTGAATATTCACATTGACATGTTAACATTCACATTGATAAGAGTATAAAATTGGCTCGCGGCCCATGGGCGGCCAAAAGCCCGCCCGTGGCCCGGGGCGGGCCCGGCCCGGCCGGTTGACAATGTAAATATTCACATTAACATGTTAACATTCACATTGATAAGAGTGTAAAATTGGCCCGCAGCCCGTGGGCGGCTCGAAGCTCGACCGCAGCCCAAGGCGGGCTTGGCCCGACCCGTGACAATGTGAATATTCACATTGACATGTTAACATTAACATTGATAGGAGTGTAAAATTTGTCCGCTGCCCGAAGCTCGCCCTCGGCCCGTTGACAATGTGAATATTCACATTGACATGTTAACATGCACATTGATAGGAATGTAGAATTGGCCCACGGTTCGTGGGCTACTCGAAGCCCGCCCACGGGCCGGGGCAGGCTCGTTTGGGTCCGGGCCCGAGCATGTCCGAGACCCTAGGCTAGGGCCTAGGCCATCACTTTGAAGCCCGGCCCGGCCCATCGGCCCGCTTAAGGCTCATTCAAGGCTCGGTCCGAGGCCCAACCCACCTGAGGCACAATGTCTTTTTTTGTAGAAAATAATAAAATTTTGGTAGAAAAAATTAAAAAGAATTTAAAAAAAATAGCCAGGCCCGCCCAAGCCCCGCCTAAGCTCGAGCCTAGGCCCAGGCCCACCGGCCCGACCCGAGGCTGTCGTATTCGGCCGCGGGCCAATTTTACACTCCTATCAATGTGAATATTAATATGTCAATGTGAATATTCACATTGTCACAGGCCGGGCCGGGCCCGCCCCAGGCAGCGGGCGGGTTTCGGCCTCCCACGGGCCGCGGCGGGTTTCGGGCCTCCCACGGGCCGCGGCGGGCTTCGGGCCTCCCACGGGACGCGGGCTAATTTTACACTCCTATCAATGTGAATGTTAATATGTCAATGTGAATATTCACATTGTCACGGGCCAGGCCGAGCTCGCCCCGAGCCGCCACGGGCTTCGGGCCGCCCATGGGACGCGAGTCAATTTTACACTCTTATCAATGTGAATGTGAATGTAAAATGTCAATGTGAATATTCACATTGTCACAGGCCGGGCCGGGTCGGCCCCGGGCAGCGGACGGGCTTCGGGCCTCCCACGGGCTGCGGGCTAATTTTACACTCCTATCAATGTGAATGTTAATATGTCAATGTGAATATTCACATTGTCACGGGCCGGGCTCGCCCCGGGCCGCCCACGGGCCGCGGGCCAATTTTACAGTCTTATCAATGTGAATGTTAATATGTCAATGTGAATATTCACATTATCACAAGCCGGACCGGGCTCGCCCCGGGCCGCGGGCTAATTTTACACTCCTATCAATGTGAATGTTAACATGTCAATGTGAATATTCACATTGTACATGGGCCGGGCCCCTACACATTGACGATATGAACATTCACATTGACGGTGTGAACATTCACATTAGGGGTATTTTGGTAATTATGTCACCCATAGGACTTATTGAAACATAAGAAGATAATATGAACTAAATAGAACATAAGTAGATACATTAGGGGTATTTTGGTAATTATGTCACCCATAGGACTTATTGAAACATAAGAAAATAATATGAACTAAATAGAACATAAGTAGATGAAAATGGTATTTTGGTCTTCTTATCTCAAATAGGACCTAATGGAATAGTCAAAAAGAATATGGGTTGAATGGAACATAAGTAATTAAAGATGGATTTATGGAAAAAGCTCCCAAAATAATAATAGTATTTTATAGTCCATTTGGGTCTTTTTCTATTTTTAAAAAAATAAAAAATAAAAAAATTTAAGAGTATAACCGTGAATTAACATGTCCACAGCAGAAGCTGATAATCAGAAGTAAAGGATGAGCAGCTTTTCAGAATCAGCTTTTTTGACTTAAAATAAGGTGTTAGAATCAGAAGCTGTTTGAAATAAGTTTAACCAAACAGTCCAAAATAACTTTTTAAAAGCCAGAAGCCATAAGTTGGCTCAAAAAAGCTCCACCAAACACCCCCATATATGGTTATAGAAAATTGATTAAAAGTTATTTTTAAAAACAACTTTATGTTGGGATTCAGTTTTTTTTTTTTTTTAAATTGAGTTAAGAAAAATAAACATTGGAACTTTTTTTTATTAGATTAATGTTTCCGACCCCCTCAAAAATAGACCCCCTCGACCCCCTCTGAGTTGGACAGGCATGTGATGGGTCACCTGACATACAAAGGCCACGCACCTCCTCTTTCAGAATTCAAAAACATTTTTGAACGGGAAAATATAACTCTATGACAATGAGAGACGAGAGTCAAACGACTCCTGAAATCGACGAACAGCTCCCCCTCACTCGACGGACAGCTCCTCAACTCCCAACTCCGACGGCCGACTCTCTCAGCTTCCGATGTCCTTGATTGCGACGCCCGACTCTCGACTCTCTCTCTCTTCCTCTCTTTCCATCTCATTCGACGGACGGACTCCTCCCCTTCACGCCGACGACAGGTCCTTCTGCCACCCTACTCTGTCCTCCCAAGTCTCGACTCCCTCTATTTCTATCCCATTGACGACGAGGTAATTTGGTGTGTATATATATATATATATATGTTGATTTTGCCATAATTATGTAAAATCTGAAATTAGGGCAACATGTTGATTTCTTCTCTTCCAATTTTTCAAATTTCTGAAATTTCTATAAACTCTACAAATTTCTGTAAAATCTGAAATTTCTAAAATCAAATTTCTGAAATTTTTGAAATTGAAATTTCTGAAATCAAAATAACATGTGCATCCTCATAAATTGATAATTATTTATGATAGTTACTTGAATCCTAACAACTATAAATTGGGACATATATGACTGATTCTTAATATGAAATTGAAAATCAGCTATTGAGAATCATAAATTGAGAATCAGCTATTGATAGTTATTGACAATCAATTTATTGGGAGATATATGACTGATTCTCAATATCAGAAATTTGATCCTCAGAAATTTCAATTGGGACATATATGACTGATTCTCAATAGCTAATTCTCACAACTGATTCTCAATAGTTGGACTTAATACTTTGATTAGTGTATCCAATTATTAAGTCCAATTTTCATCATACTTGGACTTAATAATTGGAAGTGATACGTAGCTGATTATTCACTAATTCTCAATAGCTGATTCTCATAACTGATTCTCAATAGTTGGACTTAATACTTTGATTAGTGTATCCAATTATTAAGTCCAATTTTCATCATATTCACCTCAAACATATTCACTGAACTTATACATAATGAAATAGAGCATGTTCACTGAACTTATTGTCAACTTGAATGTAGAATAATTATGAGACTAAACATGGAATTGAGTATGGGAATTGAGCATGGCCTTTTGACATAGGAAGGAAGATTGAAAAAGTGGTGAACGTCCCTCTTAAATGCAGTCTTTACTCACTATACATCATGAGCTAAAATTATCTTTATTCACTAGTTTAATGAGGATAACTTGTTATTGTAGATGTCAAGTTCAACTGTCAACGCCAGTAGCTCAGATCAGTTGATGTACTTCAACAAAAATTGTGCTATATGTAAGAAAAAGGCCACGATTCAAATTTCTGAGACCAATCGAAACAAAAATAAGCTATTTTACTCTTGTAATGGTTGTGGTATTTTCATTGGATAGTGTGTGCCTATGAATTCCCAATGTGGAGATCAAGAAATTCCAAGACAAGTAGAAAGAGAACTGCTAAGATCTATGACGGAACAAGTTCGAGCTATGACAGAACAACAAAGATCTATGACAGAACAACTTGGAGCTATGACCGAACAACAAAGATCTATGACGGAACAATTTACCTTTGTTAGTGCAAAGATGCAAAAACTAGAATTTCTGATGTTTGTCTTGCTTGTAATTGGTGTGTTATTACTTATGAAGATGTAATGCTAGTTAGAAGTAGAAGTAGGAGTAGATTGAACTATGTTTTGTTGTGGAATGGAATATGTATTAGTAAGAAACAGTTGAATTGTTGAATTTTTGAGTGGAATGGAAATGAATTGTTGAATTGTTATTGTTGAATTGTTGAATGAAGATGTGGAATGAAGATGTGGTATTGTGGAATTGTTGTGGAATGAAGATGTGTTATTGTGGAATTGTTGTGGAATGAAGATATGAACCATGAACTGAACCATGACCCATGACAGATTTTAAACAGATTTGTTGTGGAATGAAGATGTTGAGCATGAACCATAACAGATTTTAAACATATTTCAGCATGAACCATCAATTGTTGAGCATGAACCATGATAGATTTTAAACAGATTTTAGCATGAACCATGAATTGTTGAACATGAACCATGACAGTTTGAGCATGAACCATGACAGATTTTTTGACAGACAGGTTTTTTTACATATTTTTTACAGATTTGAGCATGAACCATCACAGTTTGTGCATGAACCATGACAGATTTTTTCAGAGACAGGTTTTTTAACAGATTTTTTACAGATTTGAGCATGAACCATGACAGTTTCAGCATGAACCATGACAGATTTTGGCAGTTTGAACCATGAACTGAAAAAATCAGATTCTGGCTGAAATACTGTCAAAATAGAAAACTAAAAAACAGATTTTCAGATTTTCAAAGACAGATTTTTAAAGACAGTTTGGCAGTTTGAACCATGAACTGAAAAAATCAGATTTTGGCTCAAATACTGTCAAAATAGCAAACTGAAAAATAGATTTTTTTTTACAGATTTCTTAAACCATGAACTGTCAACAGAGATTTTGCATGAACTCTCAAAAAATCATGCTCAAACACTGTCAAAATGCTCAAACACTGTCAAAATAGCAAAATGAAATAGATTTTTTTACAGATTTTTTTAAACCATCAACTATGAACTCAAAATGCTGAAAGACAGATTGTCAAAATAAACCATGAACTCAAACACCAATCTTGCATAACCAATAAAGTGGGACTTAATAATAACCAATCTTGCAAATTCATACACAACATGTGTTACACATGTAACATGGGACTTAACATAATAAGTTTCAATCTCAAAAACAAAATGTCAATGTTCAATAAACTAGTCAAACATTTCTACAATCTCCATCATTCATTCGCGTTGTGCAATGTCCATCATTCATTCCTGGTGTGCATACATTAGAACCCGATGGGGTTAGAGATCCAGAGCCAAACATTTGAGTTGGAGCACTCATCAAACTTCTCGGTGTGCCGCTTACAAAGTCTGATGGGATAAGAGATGTGCCTCCAATAGCATTTATGACCTGTCATAATTGAAGTAAAAAAATACATGTTACAAAATATTTGTAAATGAAAACAAAAAATTGATGTAAAGTCGTCTTATGAACACATACCGGTGCATACACACTATTTTGCATGCCAACCATATAAGGATAATATGATGTATGAGCTTGAGCTTGAGCTTCAGCTTCAGCTTGAACTTGAGCTTCAACTTCAACTTCAAGCTTGAGCTTCAAATTGAAGCACCTTAGCAGCCTATATTGGTTTAAGAGTTTGTGAAAATGTACTTCAAAAGAGTTTGTTAAAAAAATAAAAAACAAGTTCAATTCAATATACAATTTACCTTTGCTTTTGTTTGTTTTTTTGTCGTTGCCTTGAACCGATTCACTATTTGATCTACTTTGGCAACCTTTCGTTTCGTTACTGGACGGCCTCTTCGCCGAACAACCAAAGGACTAACCACCTTCCTCGTACTAGCACCCGATGTACAACCGGTGGCAATTGGACTTTTTCTAGAAGATGGTATCCTATTAGTAGAAGGTGGTAAATTACTCCCATCACCCGATTCATCGTGCATGACTCTATCCTTCATTTCATCCAACCCAAGGTCTTTAATTTTAATTTTCCCTTCCGAATTACCAGCAAGTTGTATAATGGCGATCAATTTCTTGTTCATCCTCTCATAGCAACTTGTATTGAAATCATCCCCAAAGCCAGTGTACGTGGTTTTGATGCATGTGTACTCTCGAACCAAATCTTTCCTTCAACGTGGCAAATTGTACTTACTTGGCACATCATTTATGCACCTTCACAAGCACCGCGAGTGTGAGCACACATAATGCCTCTAAAAACACTGAACACGACACATACATTGAACTTCACATTCATTGAATTAAATCACCAACAAAGTCCACATGCTTCATCTTGTCACAAACTACCATCGCTTCTTGGACATTATATGTACAAATTGCTTCCCTCCTCTTTGACAATCAAGGCCTGACAGTACACTACTACTCTTCAACTCTCCTTGAACTTCTTGAATCTTGCATTGGTGTAAGCTTGCTGAAATTGCTTCTCAAAGCCATATATAGTAGACAATCAAACAATTGTGTATCGAGACTTGAAGTCTGATTTCTTCTCTTCTCTCTACCTTACTTCTCAACGCATTGTCATATTGTTCAACAAATTGTTTTAATGTAGTCTTCGGGTTGACATATCCATCAAAAAATGCATTCATGCTTTCACTTCGTTGTGTTGTTGACATGCCAGCCCAAAAAATGTCTTTAACATATACAAGAACCCATCGATGCCGCTCATGATATAGTACCCCCAACCGCTCATTATCATAAAGATTGAATTTAGTAAGCATCTCTTCCCATTTTTCCTCAAATTCATCTCTTGTCAAACAATCATAAATTGCATTTTGCATGGCCAACTTTATGGGTTCATACTGAGCATATCCTTTCAACTTCTTCGGTATTTTCTTCATTACATGCCATAAGCACCATCGATGCCGGGCCTGTGGAAAGACAATTTTTATAGCATTTTGCATAGCTCTGCACTGATCAGTTATGATAGCTTTTGGAGGATTATTTGACATGCAACTTAACCACGACTTGAATAGCCAAACAAATGTGTCGGTGTCTTCACTATATAACAATCCACAACCAAGCAAAATAGACTGTCCATGGTGATTGACTCCTACAAATGGAGCAAATGGCATGTCATATTTGTTCGTCAGATAAGTTGTGTCAAATAAAACAACATCTCCAAATGATTCATACATAGCCCGACTCCTTGCATCAGCCCAAAACAAGTTTCTAATGCGAAACTCCTCATTAACATCAATCTCATAAAAGAATTTCTCACTAGGTGCTTGCATCCTCATAAAATAACTTTGAAGTGATTCGGCATCACCTTTACCTAGCCTTAATATTCTAGCTCTATTAATGTAATTCCTTGCATCTCGCTCATCAAATGTCAATGACTCGTATCCCCCGTTTCAACAACCATTGAATGATAGTTCCTAGACACCCCAATCCCTGCTTGATCATTGATTTCTAATCTTCTCTTCACAGGAGTACGAATTTTCTTATTCATTGCAAAATGACGAGAGTCGGTGGGAATCAAATCATGATTATGCTCAAGGTTAACTGTGGTTAACATATATGTCCCATTCTTTTGTAGAGTACCTTGTACCCTTGTTTTGCAACCAATTTTTGTGGACAAAGATGGCTTCAAAGGGTTCACTTCTGATTTCTTTTTTCTCTCCCCCGCTTGAGAACATTCAATTGCAAAGTTTTTTAATTTGCCATCATCTCCAAAATGTTGTGCTCTATGAGCTATAGAAAAGCCAACATGCTTAGCATATGTGGCATAAAATGTGTACACTTCTTCCCTTGAGCTAAAACACATACCCTTCTTAGGTTCTTCAACTTGTTTTTGAGGGGGTCGGAAATCATATTCAACTTGTTCACCCTCATTTACTGAAGGATTGTCACCACCATTTGAATCAACCTCCATTCTATGAGAATCAAAAATGAAATTCAAATAGAATGATTTTAGAATAATTATTTTATAAGATGATTGGAAACTTTGAAACTGTTATGAAACTAATAATTTTAGCTGATAATAAAATTGAAATGTTTGTATTTCTTATTAGTTTTAGCTGTTGAAATGTCTGTATCGCCACAGATGTTGAAATACAGACATTAGTTTCATACATTTCAACATTCAAATTAGTTTCATTATGAAACTAAGAAATACAGACATTAGGTCTGTATCGCCACTGTATTTCAATTATTATCAAGAAATACAGACATTAGGTCTGTATCACCACTGTAATTCATCTTATAAAATACAGACATTAGTCTGTCTAAAATTATTATCAAGATAGACATTGTATTTCAATCATCACAGATGTTTCATTATGACTTAGTTTCATAAGACAGACATTATGAAACTAATAAGAAATACAGACATTTCAACATTCAAATTAGTTTCATTTTAGTTGATAATAAGATGTGTGGTGATACAGATATTATGTGTACATTATTAGTTTCATTTTCAATTTCAATTTCACAGAGATTGATCAATGTATGTACATAGAGAGAGAGAGAGAGAGAGAGAGAGAGAGGGAGGGAGAATGAGGGGTTTTCGAGTAACATTACCTGACAAAATGCTATCGGAATGCGATCGAAGATCCGTAGAGCGAGATACAGAGAGTTATGGCCGGAGAGCTATGGTCGACGGAGGAGAGCTATGGTGGACGCACGATGGAAGAGGGAAGAGGGAAGGCGTTCCCGCTTTTTTTTTTTGTCTTTCAGGTGCGTGTATCACACCTTCTTCATTGTGAAATTCTTCTTCACACGACTTCAGCAGGTGCCACCTCAGAGGGGGTCGAGGGGGTCTGTTTTTGAGGGGGTCTGTATCGGAACTGTTTTTATTAATAGGGAGAAGGGTTTAATAATTTATAAGATTATATGTATCGTTTGATAAACTTAAAAATAATTTTATAAATACGGAATATTTTAAGTTAAAATATTATTTGATAAAAGTTTTAGTGTTAAATAAAAATAAATTATTTAATACAATAATCTAAAATCTAAACTTAAAATTTGTTATTATTATTTTTTTAAGTAATATATTTAGGTGGTGACGTTGTAGTGGCGGTGTGGCGGTGTCGACAATATAGATAGGAGATTGGTTGATGTATGGGATGATGGTAGGGGTGTAAGAGATCATTTAAATTCTAAACGAATTTAGTAGATTGGATTCATCAAGGGCGATATTTTGATTGCAAGTCATCAAGGCTGATAGAGGAACTGTACAAGCACGAAATAATCTTCTCGTATAATCTTGTTGATCAGGTTTGCACTCTTTCAAACGTCGTCGCTTTATTCCCTGAAAACACAAACGTGAGCTTGCCGACGGGTGTGTGCCGGATACCTCTTCGATGCCTAAGTCAGCAAAATAGACAAATAGACAAAAGCTCTATGTATTCGAGAATCAAAGTTGTGATACCTGTACATAGGTCCTGTCATTAGCTTTTATAGATTCCGTGTGGCACAATCCTAGTAGGACTCTTTATTCCTCAATGTAGAGTCCTCTTAGGAGTCATACTCTTGAAAGATAATACATATCCTTCAACACCCTCTTCACTGCTTTAACCAAGTGAAATGGTTTTACTACGGTTGTATGATTACACAACCGAGCTAACACCGCTATACTGGAGTACGGCAGTTTCAACTGTGCTTCACCTAGCTCGATCCCACCCTACTCTTTACAATTCAGCTCAGCGTGTCCACAAGTTACACCTTAGCTCGGTTACTGCTCAACTATACCTCAGACCGGAGTATATGGACCGAGCTATTTGCAGGTATCTTTTTAACTGAGGTAATTGTAACCACACTTTTAGATCAAGCTAACAAAACTAGATCCCAATTGCGAAGTCATTTTTACTACGGCCACAAATTGGTCTACTGTAATGATTGGGCCTAGCTCGGCCCCAAATGCACATAAAAACTCCTCTCAATTGCCCCTTAATTCCATCTGCAATGCATGATTTGGGATTATTCTTCTCTAACCGAGCTAGAAACATTCAAACCAACCAAGCTCACTTTCCACCGAGCTACCGATGAGGCCGGTCCATAAACGTCTTTTCAATTGCTTTGTACGTCTGAATCGTTTTCTATTCTCTTGGACACGTGGCAAGCTCCCATTGGCCAAGTATAGCTGTCACAGCTATCTTCGTACTCCGCAAATTTTGAACAGTCCCGTCCAAACCTATGCTTTACACAAAAAACCCTATTTTTTGAACCTTACACACCACTGTTCATTTTCACGCTTCTGTGCTCTGAACCTCTATTTTATGACCATAACACTTGCAAAGCTCGTGCTCTAGCTTGGCATCCTCACTGTTTTGATCTTCATCCCTTCATCTCAAAACTGTAAGTGATTTATTTCCTTGTTTTTTCCGTTTACTTCATGAGTATGTATAATATAAATATGTATATATTTATACATGCGTTTTTCAAAACATACTCCCATAATTTTCACACAAATGGGTAAGAACCACCCAAACCCCCAAGAACCACATGATGGGCCTTCAATCTCACTCTTGACTGGATTCACAAATAATTTGTAATGTGATGCTTTTGATCGAAAATAACACCATGACCGAACTAGGAACCTGTTCAAATGGCCGAGCTAGAACTTGTGTTACGGCCGAACTAAGAACCTTTCTGCTTGATGGCCGAGCTAAAACTAGAAGTCACACCCTGTGTTACGACCGAACTAAGGGTGGGCTGTAACCCTTTTAACCGAACTAGGGTTTTCATCTTTTTATCCTTCTTTTTTAGCCTGATCCAGTGGTCTGGGCATAACACTTTATCTTCACTTTGCAGACTCTGACTAGGTTGGCCAGGCACACCTTTGCACGCTCAACCGAGATACTCAACGTCATCTTAACACCGAGCTAGGAACCCAGGCTAAGTTATACATAATTTATAAATGGGCAAATATCGGTTCCTAGTAAACTCACCTGGGGCCATTGCCGAATTCCGCAAGGACTACAACATCCCTGACGATGTTCACCTTTCTTTAGCTGAACTAGATACCACTCCCTGGGAAAACCGAGTTTCATCCCATTCACCATAATATCCATTGTTAAGGCCGGTCTCCGATTCCCAGTCCAGCCTCTCCTTTGTGAATTCCTTAGGCAGACAAGACTTTGCCCCACCTAGCTCTCTACCAATTCATATAGAATAATAAATGGCATCGCCGAGCTAAACCGCCAGCTTGGCCTCAACCTCGATCTAGCCGAGCTTTTCCATCAGTACTCACTTGGCCAAAATGAAGACGGCTGGGTGTATTATTAATAATAAGAAGACACCGAGAAAAAATAATTAAAAACACCGGACAAAGACATGAATGACGACGACTTTTTCTAGGTTTCTGGCAATTTTGAAGACTAGGAAGCCCTAATACCGGGATACGGTATTAACTGGAATAAAGGAGCAGTCGTTATGAATACCTCGGCTTAGCTTGTGCGTTCTTTGCTCTTACGGTTTTTAAGTTTTTCACCGTGCTAACCGTTGCCTTTTTCCTTACGCAGATTTGGACCAGCTAAAGTCACAGTACTAATACCCCAATTTAGACGCACTCCGCGCCGCACTTCGGTACCGCGATCGAGGTTGGGCCGAGCTACTCAATTTTGAACCAACATACAAATACAGTGGAAGGAGGAAGACCAGGGTGACTGACTTCCTTCTGGAACCTTCATTAGAACCAGATCCAACTCTTCCCCAAATCAACCTTATTCCCTTAACCAAAGAATAAGAGATGGCAAAACGTCGAGCTGTGCATGCCCTAATCACCGAGATAACCTCAACTCCAAACAGCGGGATTTAGACCAAGACAACTCAAGCCGGTCAAATAACTGATGCAGTGGTGGCCCTCCCTACAGCCCGAGCTTCGTCATCCCGGTCGAGAAAGCGTGCTCGCACTCCTTCAACCGAGCCACAACACCTTGTGGATGAAGATGACACCTTGCTCTCCAGTCCACGCAACCGAGCCCAAAGCCCGTGCGTTCTACCGGGCTAGCCCTTCTGAATGGGCACCAAAGATAACATACAAGAACCAGCCTGTTTCAAGAGCCGACTCGGTGGTAGCAGACAAAGACCACTTTTTCGCTTTCAATCTTGCCAAAAGCGTTTGTCTGCCCGCCGACATGGAGCACCACGATCACCTAACCGAGCTCAAGGCCATCTGCTCGGCAACTAAGTCGATAGTGCTGGTAAGTGCTTTTTTGCTTTCTAATTTTGTGCATCTGTTTGCTCGGTTTTTACTCAAAATTTCTGTCCGCTCTTTTGCAGGCTATGCAAAAGAATCACGTTGCTCATAAGCGTGTGCTAGAGTTGCGTAAGACAGCACGACTGGCTGTTGTAGACGCTAATACCAAAACGGCTGAGCTGAACGAGGCCAAGCAAAAGATGGCCAAGCTTGAATTTGAAATAACCCGACTCACAAGGCTAGTCAACTCGGCTGAAGCAGATAAGTAGAAGGCTTTCGCCGAGCGGAAAGACAAATATCTGCGCGAGCTGGCCAAGCTTAAGAAAAAGAAGGGTGCAGAGATCGGTGAGCTGCAGAAGAAGATGGAAGATGCAGAAGACCGTGGCTACAAGAAAGGAGAAGCCACCTACATTCTGCAGTGCGAAGCTTCAAAGGATATATTTTTCAAATGCGGATGGAAGACAGCCGCCGCAAAGCTCAATTTTGGCTAAGAAACTGAGGTCTTCCAGACCCCTCCTCCCACTTCATTCCGAGTTACATGGCGGACTACGCCAATGCTATCCAAGAAAAATTGCTCCAAGTAGGGGAGGAGGATGAGGCATCTCTAAAACCAGAAAACGCCCCAGCTGCTACTAGTGACCCCGGTCTCCAAACTGCTCAGTCAGCTCGGGTGGATCCACCGGTGCCCATTACGGTTGAAGATGTGGCAGTGACCGACCTACCTGCTAACACCAGGCTACCGAGTGGTGAAGCTCGGGTTGACTTGGATGCGATTTGGATGACCTATTTGCTTGATCATGTATTTTCTTCTTTTAACTTTTGAAAGAATTTGTAACCAGGCTAAAGCCCCACCTCATGTAATGTAGTTTTGATTTTGAATGAAATCTGTTATTTTTCCGTTCTTTTTGCCCGGTTCACATCCTGCTTTGTTTGTCTCAACTTTAATTGGCATGTTTGGAACTTTTTTGGCCGAGATAACCATCCCGATTTATTAGCTTTTTAATCTGTGTCTTCAACCTTTTCCAGCCTAGATCCTTATCTCGACTGGAGAGACATAAATGTTGGTTATTCCTGCCAACCTCTGCAGCCTAGATCCTTATCTCGGCTAAAGAAAGATAAATGTTGGTTATTCCTGCCAACCTCCTCAGCCTAGATCCTTATCTCGGCTGAAGAGAGACAAATGTTGGTTATTCCAACCTCTGCAGCCTAGATCCTTATCTCGGCTGAAGAAAGATAAATGTTGGTTATTCCTACCAACCTCCTCAGCCTAGATCCTTATCTCGGCTGAAGAGAGACATTTAGAGACAAATGTTGGTTATTCTTGCCAACTTCTTCAGCCTAGATCCTTATCTCGACTGAAGAGAGATAAATGTTGGTTATTCCAGCCAACCCCTTCAGCCTAGATCCTTATCTCGGCCGAAGAGAGATAAATGTTGGTTATTCTTGCCAACCTCTTCAGCCTAGATCCTTATCTCGGCTGAAGAGAGCTCAATGTTGGTTATTCCGGCCAACATTCTTCAGCCTAGATCTTTATCTCGGCTAAAGAGAGCTAGCTTGTTTGGTTATTCCTACCAAACTTTCTGATTGCTCCTTGCTGGCAATGACTAAGAACAACTTTTACAGTAGAAAGACTTATGCTGGAAAAGTAAACTACTTGCTTTTTTTGAAAAAGGAAAAAAATTACAAATATTCTAAGAGAAAGCTAAAAATAAAATAACTTGAGATTGGTAGTGTTCCATGGCCTGGAAATAGCCTTGTTGTCTCCATCTTCCAACTGATATGCCCCTTTTTCCGCTAAACCAACCACTTTGTATGGTCCTTTCCAGTTAGGTCCCAACTTGCCATCTCCAGGTACCAAAGTGTTACCCATTACTTTGTGTAATACCCAGTCCCAAATCTTGAATTGCCTTGGATGTACCATTTCGTTATATTTTCTGGATAACTCCTACTGGTACGAAGCAATGTGAACTAGAGCTCTTTCTCTTCTCTCATCAGAAAGGTCGAGTTCCAAGGCTATGGCTTCTCCATTTAAGTCTGGGTCAAAATTTTCACTTCTAATAGTGGAGAGGCCTACTTCTAGTGGGATTACTGCCTCCATGCCATAAGCTAGGGAAAAAGGCGTTTCTCTAGTTGATCGTCGAGGTGTAGTACGATAAGCCCATAAAACATGAGGAAGCTCCTCAGCCCATTTGCCTTTTGCTCTCTCCAACCTTTTCTTTAAACCATCTAGGACGACTTTGTTTGAAGCTTCTGCTTGGCCATTCGCTTGAGGGTATGCAGGTGTAGAGTTGTAGAATTTTATCTTGTATTCTTCGCAGAAGCCCCTGAAGATCTTGCCATTGAACTGAGTGCCATTGTCGGATATTAGAGCCTTTGGTATGCCGTATCGGGTTATAATATTCTGCCAGACGAACTTCTTAACATCTTTCTCCTTTATTGATGCGAGTGCTTCAGCTTCCACCAATTTTGTGAAGTAATCTATTGCTGCGAGAAAGAACTTTCTGTTACCAGGTGCTGTTGGAAGTGGTCCCACTATGTCCAAGCCCCACATTGCGAAGGGCCATGGGCTAGTTAATGGTAGAAGCTCTCTGGCTGGTTGGTGTATCTGGTGTGCGAACTTCTAACATTTCTCACACTTCTTGACATACTTCTCTGAATTTTCCTGCATGTATGGCCACCAATATCCTTGTGACATTGCCCTGTAGGCCAATGATCTTCCCACTTGGTGGCTTCCGCATACGCCTTCATGTATCTCGAACAAGAATGCCTCAACCTTGCTAGGGTGGACACATTTCAAGTAAGGTCCTGTGAAGGATTTTTTGTATAACGCCAATGATGAGAGAGCCAAAATCGCTGTGACTTTGCTCTTATTTTGTTGGCCTCTTTCTTCTCTTTAGGTAAGATGCCGTATTTTAAGAATACAATAATGGGATCCATCAATGAAGGGCCTAGTTCAGCACAACATACCTCAGCTACTTCGGGTTCTTCAATACTTGGTCTGGGTAAGTAGTCGATCAGTAATGGATGTGAGATAGATGTATCTGTCATTGAAGCAAATCCTGCTAGTTCGTCTGCTCTACTGTTTTCTTCTCGGCCGATTTGCTTTATCCGTACTACTTCGAACTTCATGATCTCCTTTCTTACTAACTCTTGGTACTTAGCCATCCTCTCATCCTTCGCCTCGTAGTCGCCTGAAATTTGGTTTACCACCAGCTAGGAGTCACTGTAAACCATTAGCTCGATGGCCTTCATGAAAAGTGCTGATTTTAGGCCTGCTAAAAGCGTTTCATATTCGCCTTATTGTTTGATGTTGGGAAGCCAAGGTTGACTGTTTGTTCCACTATTAGGCCATCTGGTGAAATGAGGACTATGCTAAGTCCTGCACCGTGCCTATTGGATGCTCCATCCACAAAGAGCTTCCACATCTCTTTGACGAATAGTTTCCAGCAAGTAGAGGGGTCGGATGATGTCTTGGGGTCATATGTGTTGCTGATGTTTTCTTCCAAGTCTATGCCTGCTGTTGGGGTTTGCTCTTTATTATCTGACTGCCCCAAGTTTTTACTTGTTGATGAGTCCTTGCTAGGAATAACATGGTTTGCCCCTTCCTTTCTGTCTTCAATTCTGTATGGCTTGGAATGTGTTGGGCATCTTGTATTAGGGGCTGTGCAGTTCCAGTGACACTTTCTCCTCTTTCTTCGGTTGCGTCGGTCAAGTCAACTGGGCAGATATGATGGCTCCCTAGTGTGAACTCAGCCATAAATTCTGCCAAAGCTTGGACTTTTATTGCGGTTCTGGGTTGAAACTTGATATCAAATTGTCCAAGCTCAACTGCCTATTTCAAGATTCGTCCAGAAAAGTCCGCCCTCTCAAACAAAGCTTTTAAGGGAAAGGCTGTTAGACGATTATGGTGTGGGTGTGGAAGTAATGTGACAACTTCCTTAAGGTCATCATCAAAGCTAAGGCCAGCTTTTCCAATGGTAGGTACCTGGTTTCTGCGCCCAGCAAGGTTTTGCTAACATAGAAGATGGACAAGTGTTGGATTCTTTCCGCTCTGACCAACACTACGCTAACTGCATGCTGTGAAACCGCCAAGTATAAAAAGAGCTCTTCTCCTGGCACTGGGGTTACTAATAATGGAGGAGAGGTCATGTAGTCCTTCAGGCTCTCTAAGGCGCGGTCGCATTCTTCATCCCACTCGAATTTGGCTTTCAAGGCTTGGAAGAATGGTCGACATCTGTCTGACGACCGACTTATGAACCGATTGAGTACGGCTGCTAGGCCAGTGAGATGCTGCACTTCTTTAACTGTGTTGGGCCTCTCAAGATTCTGGATTGCTTTGATATGAGAGGGGTCTGCTTCTATTCCTTGGTTGGTCACCAGGAAACCTAAGAATTTGCCTGATCCAACGCCGAATGCACACTTGGAACTTGTTCTTCTTCAGAATTTGGAACATTTCACCTAGGTCCCTGAGATGGTCTGTCTCCTCCTTACTTTTGACCACCATGTCATCTATGTAAGCCTCTATTGTTCTGCCTAACAATGGTTCAAACATTTTGGTGACTATCCGTTGGAATGTTGCCCCTGCGTTCTTTAGGCCAAAGGGCATGACCTTGTAACAATACAACCCTCTGGGTGTTATAAATGAAGTGACCTCCTGATCTGGTTCATACATAGCGATCTGATGGTAACCTCTGTACGCATCAAGGAAGCTAAGTCGATTGTGTCCTGTCGTCAGGTCTACCAGTTGGTCTATCCGTGGGAGGGGAAAATTGTCCTTTGGGCATGCCTTGTTGACTGTTTTGTAGTCCACACAAACACGCCATTTCCTGTTCTTCTTTAGCACTACAACAGTATTGGAGATCCACCTGGGATAGTGCACTTCTCTGATGGCTCCTGCCTCTAGTAAGTTTTCCACTTCCTCCGCCACTATCTCCGCGTGGTGGAGTGTCGATCTGCGAGTACATTGTATAATTGGTCTGGCAGTTGGGTGGACGTTGAGTTGGTGACAGATGAAGTTTGGGTCAATGCCAGGCATGTCGTATGGTGTCCAGGCAAACACTTCGATGTTAGAGGTTAAGAATTCCATGACCTCTATTCTCTCAGTGTTGGACAACGACGAGCCGAGCAAAAAGAACTTTTATGGGTTCTTTTCATCTATCCTTACCTCTACCAAGTCTTCTACTGCCTTCTGTTCGGCTACCTTGCCAACATCTGCAAACAGTTCATTGCTCTTTGACTCTTCCACCATTTGCACAAACCCTTTTGCAGCACGGCTTCCATTTACTGTGACGAAACATTGCTTCGACATGATTTGGTCTTCTAAGACTTCCTCAATCACGCCGGTTTTGTTGGGGAATCGTAATGCCTGATGGTAGGTTGATGCCACTGAACGCATGGCATGCAGCCATGTCCTTTCCAAGATTATGTTGTAAGTGGAAGGGACTTTCAATACCCAGAATTCCACCTGTTTTGTCATGGTTCCTGCCTTGACTTGGAGGATTATCTTGCCGACTGCTACTCTGGCATCGAGTTGAATCCGACAAGGAGGGATGTTGCAGGTGCCAAGTCTTTGTCCTCCAGTTTCAACTATTTGAAGGTCTCGTAGTACATTATCTCACCTGAGCTTCCTTGGTCAATTAGAATCCGCTTGATGTCGAAATTTTTGACGCGTAAAGTCACCACCAATGCGTCATTGTGAGGGCAATGTAGCCTTACTAGATCCTTGTCTGAGAAGGATATGACGTTCGTAGCCTCTGTTCTGCCCTTCTTGATAGTAGGCTGTGCACTTAATACCTCCCTCAAGTGTTCAGCCTTTTTGATCATCCCCCTGAGTTCACATACTCGCTCAGGTTCGATGATCCCATGTATGACGTTAATCACGCCTTGGGGTGGACCGTCATCTGGCATCTCGTTTGGTTTGTTGTGGTCTTGGAGGGCTGGCTGTGTCCCTCCTTCTATGTACTGGTCCAAGTGCCCAGTTGTCACTAACTCCTCCAGATGTTGCCTCAATGGCGTGCAATTTTCAGTGCGGTGCCCCTTTTCATCATGGAAGGTGCACCGGATCTCTCGTCATAGCCTTTTTGTGTTTCTCCCAACTTAGCTGGCCACCGGACGAAAGGTTCATTGCATATCTCACTGAGAATCTGGTAGATGGGTTTATTGAATACTATGGTAATGGTAGTACGGACTCTTAAGTTCCTTTTTTCTGGGTCCGCTCTGTTGGCTAGCCTGCCGTGCCCATTCCTGCTTGGCTGTTCCACCGTGTTGACTTTCGCTGTAGTGTTTTTATCTAACATCGCTGTTGTGCCAGATTTTGCTTTTGCACGGGCGCCATCTTTCTCTACTCGGATGTGTTGATGCACTCTCTCTATTAGGGCCTCTATCGTGAGGGGTGGCATCATTGTTATTGAGTCCCTTAATTTGTTTCCGACTGGTAAACCCCGTTTATATTGTGCAATGGCGAGATTGGTAGGGCAATCCCCAATCTGGTTGAAGGTCTCCCAATAGCGACTATTGTAAGACCTCAATGTTTCTTTTTCGCCATGTCAATGGAGAGTAGCTGGTCGATCTCCACTGGTGTTTTGGTGATCGTTCTGAATCTAGTCATGAACTCCTCTGCCAATTGTGCCCATAAGGCGATGCTGCCTTCTGGTAGCCTTTCGAACCAGGTTAAACCAAGGTCGCCAAGGCTGGATGGGAACAAGATACACATTAGGGCCTCGTTTCACCGATATACTACCATAACCTAGCGAAAGTGGCTTAAGTGCGTGTAAGGATCGTCTTCCCCTCATAAGAAGTGAACTTGGACTGGTGAAAGCCAGAAGGTAGTGGTGCATTCTCTATTGCCGGAACGAACGGCGAGCTCTGTAGCCTTGCTAATACCTTATCTGCTGGTTCGTAAGCAAGGCGCGGCATTGGCATCCCTACCTCGACACTCCCATGTGTCCTAGGGGCCAATCGCTGTAGTGCTAAAACCCTGCGTGGGTCGCGAGCCCTGGTGTCCTCCTTCCATTAGGCCCTTTCCTCAAGTATTGTCCGTAAGTCCGCTGATCGGGCAACTCCGTGTGCCTGGATGTCGTCTGGTGCGTGTGTAAGGGGCGATAGTTGCTTCCCTCTGTATACGACCTTTCAGTCCTCGTTCTCTCAGACCTGGAGTGACGAGTCCTGCAAGTCCTTGACTGAGTATCGCCTGTTTTGAGGCTCTTACTTTCTGCTTGCGATAGTGTGGTGTGTCTGTCACAACCTTCTGAGTGGCGAGGGGGCGTGTTGCCTTTGCGCCCCTCTCCTCTCGCCACCCATTTTCCTTTTATCTGGCGCTTCATTGTCTCCATGTCTGCCGCCATCTTTCTAATTTACTCGTCTTGCTCCCTCACGCGATTCTCCAGAACTTGAGGATCCAGCCTCCACCTCTGTCTTTCAGGACTTTGAGAGCGACGGGGGCTAGTGCCCCATCTTTTCCTTGCATCCCTCCAAGAGTTCCGTCGCTGGGGTTCTAAATTTGCCATGGGTGGGATGGAAGGTAAACCTTTGCGCCTCTCACCCATCAACAGCAGATTGCGGCAAGTCTTCATCGTGTGCCATTACTTTTAACTAGAGAGGAGAACTTGATCAAGAGGTTTTGTTCTTTGTCTATTTCCCACAGACGACGCCAATTGTACGAGCACGAAATAATCTTCTCGTATAATCCTGTTGATCAAGTTTACACTCTTCCAAACGTCGTCGCTTTACTCCCTGAAAACACAAACGTGAGCTAGCCGGCGGGTGTGTGCCGGATACCTCTCCGATGCCTAAGTCAGCAAAATAGACAAATAGACAAAAGCTCTATGTATTCGAGAATCAAAGTTGTGATACATGTACATAGGTCCTGTCATGAGCTTTTATAGATTCCGTGTGGCACAATCCTAGTAGGACTCTTTATTCCTCAATGTAGAGTCCTCCTAGGAGTCATACTCTTGAAAGATAATGCCTATCCTTCAACACCCTCTTCACTGCTTTAACCAAGTGAAATGGTTTTACTACGGTTGTATGATTACACAACCAAGCTAACACCGCTATACTGGAGCACAGGAGTTTCAACCGTGCTTCACCTAGCTCGGTCCCACCCTGCTCTTTACAATTCAACTCAGTGTGTCCACAAGTTATGCCTTAGCTCGGTTACTGCTCAACTATACCTCAGACCGGAGTATATGGACCGAGCTATTTGCAGGTATCTCTTTAACCGAGGTAATTGTAACCACACTTTTAGATCAAGCTAACAAAACTAGATCCAAATTGCGAAGTCATTTTCACTACGGCCCACGAATCGGTCTACTGTAATGACTGGGCCTAGCTCGGCCCCAAATGCACATAAAAACTCCCTCTCAGGAACAATCCGATTCAATCAACAAGAAAGACTAATCACTAATGAGGTAATTAGTTGGCAACTTATATAGGCTCGTGAAATATGTTGTAACAAGTGGAGTTACTGTGAAGCATCAAACAAGTAGTGCAAGTCGTAAGTGAACTGTGCAGGTAACAATTGTACTTATGCACCTGACGTAGGGTACAATGTAGTGAGAGCATACAGGTGTATGGGTAACATGTAGGTTTTTGGTGGTCATCAAAAGGAAGACAATAAATTGCAGATTGTTTAAAAAATGAAGTTTTAGACATAAAAATTGAGACAGATGTCAAATAGCAAAGTGTACCTCAAGGGAAAACGCAAGTTTTTTTTTTCCACGGAGGTTTGGGTTGTGGCATATAAAACACCTCAATGAGGTCCACGTGGATCTCATGGACTTGAGCATGAGGACAAATAAAGCCACAAAACAAGTTTCAGCATTATTGCATAATGACCAAATAACACGGACACTCGATTTAGGGATACAACATCCTATAAGTGAAGTTAGAGTGAGTCACGTAAATACCCATATTGGGTTATAATAGTAGAGTCCGAAATTTACTCTAAAACTTAGGCTTCGTTTGGGAAGTTAGCTATTTTAGTAAGTTATTTTAGTTTTTGACTACTTTAGTAAGCTAAAATATTTGTGTTTGGGAAGAAGGTTGAATTTTTTGTAATTGGATGTGTTATGTTTGTGAGAGAAAATGTGAAATGATTATGGGTTTGACAAACATTTTGTCTTATGGACTATTTTAGCCTGTTTTGTCTTTTTGTGGATTTTAGCCACACAAAAAAAAAAAAAAAAAAAAAAACTAATTTTTGGCTTTCCAAACACTCCCTGAATATGTATAAGATTTAGTTATGTAATTGTATAAAATAAGAATTCTTATGGATAAATTATTATCCATAATTGTATAGAAGATGAAAACATAAAAATGTAAGGGGTAAGAAAATACCATGGGCATGTAGGTGAGTAAGAGCTCACGAGTTCATATAGTAGTGTATTTTTTGAGTATTTTGAAAATCTCGTATTTTTAATCTTATTCATAGTGGAATCTCTATCACATAAATGTAAATATTTTGGACCTAACTACTTAAATCTGTGTTTTATTATTTTTATTTTTGATGTACATATGGTGTGCTACTTTTTATAAATTGAAATTATTAAAATTAAGATAGTAAACGAAAATTTTATTACAATTAATTGTTTTAAATAAAAAAATTATTCTAAAGTTTATGAATCAATAACTTATTTACAAATTTAGTCAAAGATAAGCAAAAAATTATTTTTGTGCTTGCTTTATTCCTATTGTCCCTCTTTGCCAACTTAGGGTAGACTTGAACAACTTGAACAACCTTTTCAACTCGCCTTCACAATATGAATGGGGCAAGCACAACTTCTTTAATTATTGACTTGAACAAGCATGACTTGGACAAGTTAAAAAAGTTGTCCAAGTCTAGCCCAACATTAGGAACGGGGCAAACATAACTTAGTAACTCTCAACACAATTTAGGTTAAACTTGGATAATCTTTCAACTCCCTTGAATTCACCTGAATTGCACTATATTGAGAAGTAAAAGGATTGCGGAGATATTATGCTTATGACTAATTATAAATAATTAGATTTTTTGGGGGAAAAAAATTATTTAGGAAAATTTTGATATACATTGTCACGAGCCAAACGCGCCCCATGAGTTTAGCATCGTAACCGGCCAGTAATCCTCAGATTACCGAAGGCCTCTAACCTAATAGCAATTTATAAGGGGCTAGCGAAAGCAAATATACAAAATACATTGTCCATCAAGCTATGTAGATATACATGAGACAGTTAAGATAAAACTTTTATATGCATGCACATGACGTCATAATATAGTAATCTTATGTCACTCGTTGATACAAATAAAACAAAAGTGTGACTTAGCCTAATGTACAGATAGTCGGAAGTTGTATGAGAGTCACAAAAAGAAAACAAAACAAGAGTTTAAACATAGTTCACAAGACATGACCCTTTGACTTGACTTAATTTGGAACCTCCTCGGGAAGCACAAAGGGTGGCCGACAAAACGAATTCCAGGCGATCATCATTGAGCCTGGACACGCGTCTTGTAACAACCCCGGCCCATGATTAATGTTAATCCATTCTTAAGTACGCCTAACAAGTAATTAAGAAGAAATTCTGAGTTAATTACATGTGCATTGCATTATTTGTGTTTATATCTGTTTAACGTAAGAAGATCTTGTTAGACTTATTTATTTTGATGATTTATTTAATTATGTTTTAATTTATTTGAAAGAGAAAAATAGAATTCAAAATTTACTTAGTGTTCTTGACTTAGAAAGTCTATGTAAAATCTGTGGAGGATTGCTCCATCTGTGAAAAGGTTGCTAGTACCCTGTGAAGCTAGAGAATAGTGGAAAATTTCAAGTAAAGCTTGAGGAGTAGACGTAGGCCGAGTTGAAACCGAACCGCTATAAATTTGTTTGTCTCTCTCTCCTTTATCTCTTTATTTTATTTAAATTGCCATAACTATATTTCATATTTTTATTGTGCTAAAATCATTAATTGACATAGTTGTTAGAATACTTTTTTAATTATTTTTATTTCATTAACTATATTTATCTATTGTGCTAGTCATAATTTTTATTAGGGTATTATTATTTTATTTGTAAAAACCTAATTCATCCCCCCTCTTAGGTTGTCTTTTGGGTAACAATTGGTATTAGAGTCTAGACTCTTGTTTTAGATTTAACCATCTAGGAGTTTCGATCCATGGCAACCTTAGCTGAAGGACAAGCCACAAATAGGCCACCATTGTTTGACGGAAACAACTATAGTCATTAAGGATAAGATAAGATGACCTATACCTACAAGCCACTGATTATGCCATGTGGATTATTGTCACCAAAGGTCCAAAAATTCCTACCAAATTAGTAGACAATATTAGTGTACCTAAAACTGAAGATGAATGTGATGAGAGGATCATAAATTATTGCAAGCCAATGCTAAAGCCAAACTCACCCTTGTTTGTGGATTAGACTCTAAGGAGTATAATAGAATTTCAAGTTGTGATTCGGCAAAAGAAATTTGGGACAAACTTGAGGTAACGTATGAAGGTACAAACCAAGTGAAGGAATCTCGTATTGATATGCTTGTTCATAGTTATGAATTTTTAAAATGAACTCTGATGAATCTATTTCAAGTATGTTTACTAGATTTACTGAAATTGTAAACTCTTTGAAATCTCTTGGCAAAACTTATACTAACAGTGAGTTGGTAAGAAAAATTCTTAGGTGTTTACCAAAGAATTGGGAAGCAAAGGTCACGCCATTATAGAAGCCAAAAATCTCTCCACACTTGGATTGGATGAGCTTATGGGTTCCCTTATGACTCATGAGATCACCATGAAAGGACATGAGGATGTTGAAAAAAAAAAAAAGTGAAATTGCATTCAAAGCCTCATCAAATGAAGAAGAACATGAAAACTCCAGTGAGGATGAAAGCTATGCCATGTTTAGTAGAAATCTCAAAAAGCACTTCAAGAAAAACAATTATGGAAGAAGAAGACCTTTCAAGAAAGAGTACAACAAAGATAACAAGAAAGAGCCTATTATTTGCTATGAGTGCAAAAATCCTGGACATATGAAGATGGATTGTCCAAAATTGAAGAATCATGGAAAAGACTACAAAAGAAACAAAAAGGCCATGGTAGCAGCTTGGGGAGAAAGTGAAGATGAAAGCTCAAGTGATGAAATTGAAAATGAAGTAGCCAACTTATGTCTCATGGCTTTTGAAGATGAAGACTCTACTCAAGATGATATAACTACTCTTTATGAAGAACTTGAAAATGCATTCCATGAACTACAAGATGAATTTAGAAAAGTTTGTGCCAAAAATAATGTGTTGAAGAAATCTGTTGCATCTTTATCTATTAATGTAGAAGAATTAAAGAAAGAAAAAATTATTTTGAAAAATGATTTTGATACTATCTCTAATGAGAAAACTACTTTAAAAAACAATGTTGATGATTTAACAAAAACACTTGAAAATTTTGTAAAAGGTAGAGATAATCTCAACATGCTTCTTGGAAATCAAAGATGTGTTTTTGATAAAGCGGGTATTGGATATGACCCTATTAAGAAACAAAAGAATCTCAATACAATTTTTGAAAAGGCACCTCTCATGACACACCCTCATATTACTTGTCATTATTGTAGAAAGAAAGGCCATTATATATCTTATTGTCCATTCAAAAAGAATATGAACATGGGAATTAAAAAGATTTGGATTATTAAGGGATCTAACAAAACTAACCAAGAAGGACCCAAGAAACTATGGGTACCAAAAACCAACACTTGATTGTCATCTTGTAGGTTTGCTTTAAGTCCAAAGCTAAAGAAGGGAAGTGGTACCTTGATAGTGGATGTTCCAGACACATGACCGGAGATAAATCATTCTTTACTAAACTATCATCGAAAGATGGAGGATTTGTTACTTTTGGAGACAACAAGAAAGGAAAAATCATCGGTATTGGTAGCATGGTATTTCTCCTAACCCTTCTATTGAAAATGTTTTACTTGTTGATGGACTTAAGCATAACCTACTTAGTATTAGTCAATTATGTGATAAAGGTAATCGAGTTATTTTTGATAAATCACATTGCACAATTGAAAGCACAAATGATCATAAAGCTTTATTCGTTGGTAATCATGATAATGTTTATTTTTCATCTTAATGATCTCTATGCTAGTGATGTTAAATGTTTATATGTTAATAATGAAAATAGTTGGTTATGGCATAGAAGACTTGGTCATGCTCATATGGATTTAATTGCTAAACTTTTGAGAAAGGATTTGGTCATTGGACTTCCAAAAATTAAATTTGAAAAAGATCATCTTTGTAGTGCTTGTCAACAAGGAAAACAAACTAAAACATCATTTAAATCAAAATCTCATATTTCCACAACTAGACCTTTACAACTATTGCATATGGATTTATTTGGTCCCTCAAGGACATCTAGTCTAGGTGGTAAACATTATTGTTTTGTTATTGTTGATGATTATTCAAGATTTACATGGGTTATGTTTTTAGCACACAAAGATGAAACATTTTCTTCTTTCACAAAACTCTGTCGTAGAATTCAAAATGAAAAAGGCTTTTTTATTACTAATATTCGAACCGACCATGGTAGAGAACTTGAAAATAAGAAATTTGAATTGTTTTGTGATGAGCATGGTATTGGACATAATTTTTCAGCACCTAGAACCCCTCAACAAAATGGTGTAGTAGAAAGGAAGAATAGAATTTTAGAAGAGATGAGTATAACAATGCTTTGCGAAAATAATCTTCCTAAATATTTTTGGGCCGAAGTCGTTCATACTGCATGCTATATTTTAAATCATGCATTAATTAGACCTATTCTCAAAAAGACTCCTTATGAACTTTGGCATGATAGAAAGCCCAACATTAGTCACTTGCATGTTTTTGGTTGTAAATGTTTTGTGCATAATAATGGTAAGGATAACTTAGGTAAATTTGATTCAAAATCTGATGAAGCAATTTTTCTTGGCTATTCCTTAACTAGCAAAGCTTATTGTGTTTTTAATAAAAGAACTCTTGTTGTGGAAGAATCTATACATGTGGCATTTGATGAAACTAACATCTCTGCTCAAAAGCAAATTGTTAGTGATAATATAGATTTGGAACCAAATGTGGAAGATTCAAGTATCTACAAAGAAGAGAACCAACCATGTAAGTTGAACAAAGAGATTAAACAACTATTCTCACCTCAAGAAGAAGGAGGAAACAATGATGATTTGCCAAGAGAATGGAAGTTTGTTCATAATCACCCTAAGGATTTAATCCTAGGTGACCCTACAAAAGGTATTGAAACTCGCTCTTCACTTAGAAACATTTGTAGTAACTTGGCTTTTCTCTCACAGATTGAGCCTAAAAACTTTCAAGAAGCCGAATTCGATGAACATTGGATGATAGCTATGCATGAAGAGCTTAACCAATTTGAGAGAAACAAAGTGGGAACTTGTGCCAAAACCTAAAGATCATACCATTATTCGTACCAAATGGATCTTTCGAAACAAGCTTGATGAATCCGGCACAATTATAAGAAACAAGGCTAGACTTGTTGCACAAGGATACAATCAAGAAGAAGGTATTGATTTCGAAGAAACCTTTGCTCCGGTTACTAGATTAGAAGCCATTCGCATGTTACTTGCATTTGCATGTTTTAGAGATTTCAAACTTTATCAAATGGATGTAAAAAGTGTCTTTCTTAATGGTTTTATAAATGAGGAAGTTTATGTTAAACAACCCTCAGGTTTTGAAGATCATGCTTTTCCAAATCATGTTTTTAAACTATCAAAAGCTTTATATGGTTTGAAACAAGCACCTCGTGCATGGTATGAACGATTAAGTAAATTTTTGATTGAAAATAATTTTTCTAGAGGAACGATTGACACAACACTTTTTGTTAAAACTAAAAATGATGATTTACTTATTGTGCAAATATATGTGGATGACATTATATTTGGTGCTACTAATGAAACCTTGTGTAAGGAATTTGCTAAGTGTATGCAAGGTGAGTTTGAGATGAGCATGATGGGGAGCTAAATTATTTCCTTGGGCTTCAAATCAAACAATGTAAGGAAGGAATTTTTATCAACCAAGCTAAGTACACAAAAGAACTACTCAAAAAGTTTGGTATGTATGACTCAAAAATAGCTGGAACACCTATGAGCACATCCATTAAGCTAGACAAGGATGAAAAAGGTAAGTCCATTGATCAAACAAAATATCGAGGTATGATCGGCTCACTTCTTTATTTAACTGCAAGTAGACCCGATATTATGTTTAGTGTTTGTATGTGTGCTAGATATCAATCAAATCCTAAGGAATCACATCTCAGTGCTGTTAAAAGAATTTTTAGATATCTTGTTGGCACTCAAAATTTGGGACTGTTTTATCCTAGAGGTGTTGCATTTGATTTAATTAGTTACGGATGCCGACTT
Organism: Camellia japonica; assembly: GCA_030407325.1. Classification (NCBI taxonomy): domain Eukaryota; kingdom Viridiplantae; phylum Streptophyta; class Magnoliopsida; order Ericales; family Theaceae; genus Camellia; species Camellia japonica. The sequence continues at coordinate 56,111,030 of JAPPVO010000024.1, forward strand.
TGCCGGATGCAAACTTGATAGAAAAAGCACCAGTGGCACTTGTCACTTTCTTGGTAACTCATTAGTATCTTGGTTTAGCAAAAAGCAAAATTCTGTTGCTTTATCAACGGCCGAAGCTGAATATATAGCTTCCGGAAGTTGTTGTGCCCAAATACTTTGGATGAAACAACAATTGGAGGACTTTGATTTGCATTATGATCATATCCCTATTAAATGTGATAATACTAGTGCCATCAATTTAAGCAAAAATCTGGTTCAACACTCACGAACAAAACATATTGAAATTCAACATCATTTTTTAAGAGATCATGTTCAAAAAGAGGATATTGTACTTGAATTTGTAAACACCGACAAGCAATTGGCGGATATTTTCACAAAACCCCTAAGCGAGGATCGCTTCAATTTTATTCGTGGCGAGCTTGGAATGTCAATTTCTACTTAAAAAGTTTTGTTATGACTGTGAAACTTGAATTTTTGTTAAAATGATATATGTGTATTGCTACATTGATATGGAAACATTTATATCAGTTGAATGCTCACAAGTCCTTCATACATTTATTCTCCTTAATAGTTTGCTATTCTCAACTATGTAATTTTTTTTTCAATTCGGCATCTTGAGGTAAAATTAACTTTGCATACATTGATTTTTTTTAAACCCTCATGGTGTTTTTTTTTCATTACCATTCCAACAACACTAACGTCCCATTAAGTTTAATTTCTACTGGTATTATTTTATTTTTATTTATTTTATTTTTTTATTTTGCTATTAGGCTTAATTTCTTTTTATTTTTTATTTTTTTCTCATTATTATTTTTTGTTTGGGCTTAATTTTCTTATTTTTTTCTGCTTTTTAATTTTATTTTTCAGTACTTAAACATAAAAACAAAAACAGATCAAAATAAACATATTTACATTAAAAAAAAACCTTCATTTTTTTTTACGGCCATACGCCGATTTTACTTACTCGTATCTTCCATCGTTTTCTTCCTCTTTTTATCACCTTGGGAGGCCCTGCCCCCGTGCTTTCGTCGAGAGCAACGACTCCCTGCTGACTATCAAAGGCCAAGAACGACGTTGCTCCAAATCGGGCCATGGAGGTGGTCTTCTGTTTAAGCTCTTTATTTTTGGGGTAAACTACCAATAGGTCCTATTTTTGGGACTTATTACCCATTAAGTCCTATTGATAAATGTATTAAGTAATAAAGATAAATTTATCAGTCTTTTATTTTTATGAATAAATTTATAGTGATAAATTTATCAGTCTCTTTGTTTTTATGAATAAATTTGTAGTGATAAATTTATCAGTCTCTTATTTTTATAGTGTTAAATTTATTAGTTAGGACCTGTAGGTAAATAAGTCTAGTTAATAGAACTGATTGGTAAGTACCTTTCTGGGGTACTTACGTGTAGGTCCTAATAAGTGGACTTATTATCTAATAAGTCCTATGAAAAAAATTAGTCATAAAAAAATGTCACTAATCGTAAGTTTTAGAGACAATTTATATAAATTATGACAAAAAAAAGTTACTAATTGTCAATTTTTAGCGACATATATAAAAAATTGTCACAAAAAAATTATTTTTAATGACAATTTTACCAAGACTTATTTTCAATAGGACTTGATGGGAATTAAGTCCAACTATTAGGACTTATTGGTAGTTTACCAACTACCAATAGGTCCTACTTTTGAGACTTATTATCCATTAAGTCCTATTGATAAATTTATTAAGTGATAAAGATAAATTTATCAGTCTTTTATTATGAATAAATTTATAGTGATAAATTTATCAGTCTTTTATTTTTATGAATAATTATAGTGATTAATTTATCAGTCTCTTATTTTTATAGTGTTAAATTTATTAGTTAGGACCTGTAGGTAAATAAGTCTAGTTAATAGGACTAATTGGTAAGTACCCCTTATTTTTTGCCTTCATTGTGCAAATCTCTACTCGCACATCCTTGTACATTGCACTGGAGCAGCGAGAGTTGGGCGTTGACCTGGTAGAGCTCACTCATCCTGTTCTGCAGTCTGTAAGCCAATTTGTGACTGCAGTCACCATCTCTATACAGGACGTCAGTGTGAAATGATTGGCTTCAATGTCTGATTGAGCTGTCATTATTTGCTCAATCGACATCATAGGAAGGTTGGGAAGAGTAGGAGCCGGGGCACTTGGCCCAACAGCGCTTATGAGATCATTCAGGTCCGGAAAGAAAGTAAAGGAACGAGATGAGGCCATGAAGTAGAAGAGAGAGATGTAATCGATAGGAGGGTCGTTTTTGGCAGCCTTTCTGTTATGCTCAGTCTCTCTGTTCTATCTCTCTCACGTAGAAGAAGAAAAAGATGGAAGCGAATGAGAAAGAATAAGGAGAAGAGAGTGATTAAGAAGAAGACGGAGGAGAAGAAGACAAGAGGGAGAGAGAGTCGAGGCCGTTTGATTGACCCGTCTCATTTTTGTCGGTCGGCTGATGTAAAAGCAAGGACGCGTGTCCGACGCGATTTTCGACGGAAAAGAAAAGGCGCGCGAATCGTATATATATTATATATATATATGTTTTGAATTATATAGATGCCATTTATCACTATCATTTTCCTCCTCCTCCTCCAGATTCTGACCCATGATTTCCTTTTGATAATGTCACAGGGGGAGAAATTATATGATGTTATGTATTATGGTATATTTTGTTATGATGTTATGTATTATGGTATTACCAAATTATGGTATTATTTGAAAACTAATCTGATAATTATGTATTTATAGTTTGATATCTTAGTCTCATATCATGTTTCTAATTAAAGTTTATTTATTACACATGTACTAACCTATATATTTAGAAATGAATTCAGGGAGCATGACTTGAAGGGGAGCTTTTCTTACTCCCAAATCAAATCAAAACAATATTTGTGTGCAATCATCAAAAAGGGGAAGATTGTTAGACTTATTTATTTTGATGATTTATTTAATTATGTTTTAATTTATTTGAAAGAGAAAAATAGAATCCAAATTTATTTTGATGATTTATTTAATTATATTTTAATTATTTGAAAAAGAAAATAGAATTCAAAATTTATTTTGATGATTTATTAATTTGTTTGAAAGAGAAAAATAGAATCAAAATTTATTTTGTCCCATTATTTCTCACCTAAACTTTTATCCTAAATATTGTTTGAATGTATTTAATATTTGCTTAAATCAGGAGTTCATTTCAACCCAAAATAATTCCCAAACCAAAGGTTCAAATAGTCCAAAGTAAAGGTTTAAATAGCCCAGCACAGCAGCATGCCAAAAGGTTCAAGTGGAAGATATTCAAATTAGTAATGATGGAGTGGAAGATATTCAAATTAGTAATGATGGAGTGGAAGATATTCAAATGAATACTACGGCTATAAACGGCTATAAGTTTCACTATATACCAAAGCCTCTAATGTAAACAAGTTACAAAAAAAACCAGAAAATATTCTTTGATCTATAATTACTAACATCTATTCTTTGAAAAATTCTCTGAGAAGTGTTCTTCAATTTTTGTTGATATCCTCTTTCAGAAATTATACACTGAGACATATAGTTTTAAGCTCATCTTTCATGTGTGAGGTTTACAGAAAAATCAGAGTTTCATTTTTATATCTATCTTTGAGAGATAATTCTTGTAGCTTTCTATGAAAGCAAAAACACATTCTTTTCAACATTGTAAGAGTGTAGTACACTTAGTGTTCTTGACTTAGAAAGTCTGTGTAAAATCTGTGGAGGATTGCTCCATCTGTGAAAAGGTTGCTAGCACCCTGTGAAGCTAGAGAATAGTGGAAAATCTCAAGTAAAACTTAAGGAGTGGACGTAGGCCGAGTTAAAGCCGAAACCACTATAAATTTGTTTGCCTCTCTCTCCTTTATCTCTTTATTTTATTCAAATTGCCATAGTTATATTTCATATTTTTATTGTGCTAAAATCATTAATTGACATATTTGTTAGAACACTTGTTTTAATTATTTTTATTTCATTAACTATATTTATCTATTGTGCTAGTCATAATTTTTATTAGGGTATTATTATTTTATTTGTAAAAACCTAATTCACCCCCCTTTTAGGTTGTCTTTTGGGTAGCAGATCTGTTCATGTTTTCGTTTTGGTTTGTGAATTGAAGGCCTTATTGACATTCGATTCAGAAATTGATTTGATTTTTGAGTTAATTAGAATTTTTAAAATTTTATGGTAGGTTTAATTGAAATTCAATTCAGAATAATTAAATTAGATTAATTTAATGCCCATTTGATTAACTTTAATTAATTATCACCAAGTGAGCCTATACAAGACTCCCTACATGCTCCACTCATCTCTTTCTTTCATTTTCAACGCATTTTTGAGTTTACTCACACACACAAACATGAGAGAGAGTGAGAGGGAGGTAGACTTGAATTCAACCAAAGTGAGACTTGCTAGAGAATTGAAGAGAACTAGGAAGGATTAACTTGATTACTCAAGAATTGGTCTACTTGAAACTCAATTGAGAAGTTTAGGTGAGAACTCAAGCTTTTGATAATATAATTAAGTTAGCCAATTGATGAATTCAAAAGAAATCCTATAGGAAGGCAAGAATTAAGCTTAGATAGTTGATTTTGGGAGTGTATCATGCATGCATGCATAATTCTCATAATTTGATAAGTTAATTTTCAAGAATCTTCACATGCATGTCTATACTAGGGTTTTGTTCAAGGAACTCAATATGTTTTTGACCCAAACATCTCATTTGCTCATGATTTGGAAACTTGAAGCTTAAATCACTTCATGCATGTCATATTCATGTCATGTTTTCACAATTCAAGTTTGAATTTTGCTCAATCGTTAAGCTTATGGATTTGATTTCGTGAAATGACCTTTAATTCTCAATGTTTTTCAAGTTTAGACAAGTTTCCTCAGGTTTTTGGCCCAAATGATGAGTTTTGAAGTGTTGAAATCAAGATTTGCAACTTGGAAGCAATTCTGGAAATTTCAAAATTCTACTCCTACGCTTGAGCATAGAAATCCACGCTCGAGCGACCACTCTGAGAGTGTGCACTTCCACTCGAGCAACCAGAAGTCCGCTCGAGCGTGAAATGCAAGCTTCCAGAAGTTCTTTTGTTTTGCAGCACGCTCGAGCGACAAAAGTTACGCTCGAGCCAGAGTATGTCTCTTACGCTCGAGCGGAAAAATCAAGCAACCAGCATTTTTGTAAAAGTTTACAGACCGCTTGAGCGACAGATCTTGTGCTCAAGCGACCACTCACACTTTACATGTCCGCTCGAGCGTAGGAAGTCATGCTCGAGGAAGGACCCTGTTTTCAGCACTTTTTGTTAAGTGTTTTCAAATGCATTTTTGCATCCTCTTTTTATTCTAGGCATTCATAGGCTAAGATTAAGACACTATAATGAGAATAAAGAAGTAGAAACACACCAAGACAAGAAAGAACTAAGTTAATGATTTTGGGTGTGTGATTCAGTACGTATACGTTCTGTATTTGTGTAGGTCACATGCCACAAGATATCTGAATTGCCTACTCTATCCGTTACTTGGAGCCATCTGTTATCTGTGAGTAATAATTTAGTAAAGTTATGTTCAAGTTAAATTATTTTCTGTATATAGAATAAGATTTGTTCTATGAAATGCCATGTTTTATACTATGAATGATTGTCCAACTCTAACAAATGTTTGTGGTCACTACTACAAAAACATATAAAGATCACACTTTTTTTGTATGATGTATGTTATTTAATCACACATTTTAAGTTTTGTTAAAGTGTGATTTTTTGGAATGTGATTAAAAGGGGTCATTTTTAATCACACCTTTTAAGTGTGATTAAAAATATTTAGATCACACATTTTAAGTATGATTAAAAATATTTAGATCACATCTTTTAAGTGTGATTAATAACATTTAAATCACACCTTTTAAGTGATTAAAAATATTTAGATCACATCTTTTAAGTGTGATTAATAATATTTAGATCACACATTTTAAGTGAGATTAATAACATTTAGATCACACATTTTAAGTGTGACTAATAATATTTAGATCACATCTTTTAAGTGTGATAATAAACATTTAAATCACTGATTTTAAGTGTGATTAATATTTAATAAAACATGTGATTAATAATCAGATAAGATCACACGTTATATGCATTTGAAGAATGCAATACACACTATATACTATATTTTGAATCACAACCATATATTGAATGGAATAACATCATATATTTCATAAATGAAAGTTAAATGTTCAAAAGTATATACAAAGGAATTAATAAAAAGTTTTTAACTGTGCTTACATATATTAAAAAATAAAAAAACTTGAAAAAACGAAATCGTTTAATTCTTTGACCATATTTTGCATTTCTCCAAGAAATTTCTGACCTAAAAAATAAAAACACAAATTAATTCAGAAACCGCTAGAAGCATATGAATAAACTTAATATTTTTGTAGAGATTGTTCTTGTCTTACAAAATACAAAATCGAACATTTTCTCATCACACCGACTCTTCATCTCCTGCATCAATAGAAAATGAATAACAACTTTGATTATTACTAGTATAAAATGTTTGGATTACCATATATAAATATGACATATACATAGAATCAATAAATCCAAAATGAAAATCTTCAATGTATGAGCAGATATTTTAAAGTCATAAAACCAAATATACATAGAATCAACAAATCTAAAATGAAATCTTGAAGTGATTATATATTCCTTACCAACTAAAGAAATTGTTGATTAGCAATTTAAAGAACGGAAGTTATATTATACTTACACTGGATTTCAAATCATATTCTTTAGTACGAAATTAATCAATTCAACTCGTACTTCATCAAGTTCGGTTTCCGTGTAAATCTTTTTTCTATTAAACTGCAAGAGGTTATTTACAAACAATTAGATAATATGAAGAAGATGTACAAGTATCATGAATATAATAGTAATAAAAGTATAGAATTTATCTCACATTTTGTTTTCTTAGGATGCTTTGATCTCTAATGAGGTCTTTCATATACCGCATTACATAAACCCACATTCCACGTTTGTAGGTTGTTGCGGGGACTACATGAAAGCATTTTCATTATTATTAGAAACTACATATAAAGTGTTATGATTAAGCTTAACAATCACTAGCATAAATATAAGTATGATAAAATTAGAGAAAATGATATTGATTACCTGAACTACTTTCCAAAATAGATTAGTCCTCCTCCTCCTCCTTTGGGTAGTTTCATAAATTTTCAAAGCACTTTACAAAAGAAATTCCAGAAGTCAAAATATTTTTAAGGTAACTCAAATTGCTTAAAAATGTATGAACCAACCAAACTTACGTGTTTATTATAATTTCAAAGCTTGTGTTTATTTTAGAATTAACAGATCAGCCTTCTCATTTGATGTTATTATGGCAGCTGGCGCATAAATAACTACTTTCCTATTGGTAGAACCATCGGATGCCTTGGAGGATTCAGTTTGTTTTCCTTTTCCAGCTGTTTTATTGTCACTCTGATCAGAGCAGGGGACATACTGCAGAGTTTGGTGATCATAAGAATACCAAACCCCATTGTTACCATCATAATATAATCCTGCACATTTATAAAAAAATTAAAAAATAAAAATAATAATAACAATAATATAATCCTGCAAAACACAAGAATAAATAAATAAATAAAACATTGATCTTCATTAGAAACTAGATCAAATTCTATTTGGTCTACTCCACTAGCACTAGTACCCGTCCAGTTCATTAGCAGCAAAATGAAACATGCTTGCATAAAAATAGAATACATATTATCATAGATATGCTTCACCTGATCATGGCATTAAAAATAAAAATAAAAAAGATTAATACTTTATGTTACATATTTGTTTACCACTAACCCAATTTTAACTAACAAACCATGCCTTCATTGATTAGTATTGTTTTGAATTTTCAGAGTATAAAACAGAATATGAAGATATACGAATATTTCACAAGTTTTCTCACAATTATAAAACAACAAGAAGATGTTGAAATCAAAACAATAATGACATTTTCTATCTGAGAAGTTGCGAATGTCAATATAAAATATCATCCTTTCACTCTGTTTATGACAATATCATGGAGTTGGGGGGTTTAAGGTGGGTTTAAGGCTTCTCGTGGCCATAACTCCATATGTTCATGAGAAATGACATCTGTGAATGAACCGATAATAAATACACAAGAAGAAACAGGTAGGAGTAAATATTTTTTATAAAACAAAAATATTAATTATTTTCAAGAAATATTCCTCATGAAAACTTTTGTATATCTCCACAAATTAACCCTCTGTAAACCTCAAAATTTGGAAGAAAGATCCCCCATCAGTAAATTGGATAGGTTTGTTAGCAGCACCCAACAAACACTGCTCTCAAAGTCGTACAATTCTATTGAGTGATGTCTCTCCTCTCATCTCTCTGAATAGTGTAGAAATATCGGGGCTCTGCTCAAAATTTCAAATATAAAAAACCTTGTAACAATTACTAAAATTGTATTTTCTTAAAATAATCCATACTGAAAACCATCAACAAATGCAGAGCAATCCAAGCCAACCATAAACTTCAAAATAGAAATGCTGTCACAATGCAATGGTCAGTTCACAGCAAAAATCCAAACCAGAGGCCCTTTAAAAATTGAATGCCACCACAAGACCAATGATTAATGAAACTAACTATTTGATGCACACTGAATAAGATTGTTAAAGATTTAGGACGGCACACCAGTGCACCAGTCCAATTGCATGAGCAACACATATCAGAACTTTCACTTATAGAATACAACATTGATATCATGGGGGCTATGGTCCACATGATACAACACTTGCAACATTTGCCTATATTATGCATAAACATAAAATCAAGACAGCTTTTATAGTAACAATGAGGAAAACAACAACTAAAATGCAGCTTCCAAATAAATAAATACCTGTATTTCCATCATAATAGAATCCAGAAGAAGCATCATAATAATAGATGCTTCATCCCAAACAAAGCCAGATTGTAATGAAGAAGCATCCTTTGGACCTGCAACCTCTCCACCACTTGGCTCTTACCCACCAGAGGGCTGCTTATTGTCTGGATATATATTCCTTTGGTGCCCATCCAACAGCATCATACTACAAGGATTGAATGTATTTATTCAATCAGTTTGTCAACAATACAGACTAATTGCATCTAACCAATACAAGAAAATAAGAAGAGACCAGCCCGGTAGAATGTGTGCATATGTGCATACACGTATGCGTGTCTTTGGAAGCAATCATGAGCATTCAAAGTGCTTGCTTCCTAAGTTACCATTGCAATGAATCCTCTCCTCAAATTACATAACACTTCAGCTTCAGCTCAGCAAAAAGACCACAGTGGTTTTCTAGATAGCAGGGATAAAGAATGGGATGAATAAACTATGAAAAATCCAAGAACAAGCACAAAGTGTATCCTGCAATGTATATGATGCTACGCAGGGGCAGAGCCAGGATTCCTCCATAGAAAGTCATACGGCGGATCTCGCCGAGCTGTTAATGGATCAGCATGAATTTTATTTGATTAAATCATTATTGAATATTACTTAATATAGGCCAATTGAACCAATAAAATTATAAGAGATCTCAATTAAACATTATTTGTATAGTTTTTACAGTTGAAGGGGTCAAAATGTATGAATTTATAGAAAGCAGTAAGGTGATATTTGCTAATAGTTGAGGGCATCTTTTGATCATATTTTTTTTTTTTTGTTTATCACCTTAGCCATTCATGCTTAATACTAACGTAGAATTGATGCATAAGATGGTAAACAAAACATCGTAAGAAAATATCTATCATATTGTTGTAAATGTTTGAGGCCCCTATATGAGTTACTAAATTTTGAAAGCCAACTCTAATACATGTAGACTTCACAAATTTTTTTTTGAATTTGGTGGGTTATCATGTAATATGAAAAATAAATAAAAATTAGAAATAGCATACATATGTACAAATGAAAATTTTTTAGAACCTTGAAAGGGCCACAAACCCCCCTCCCTCCCTCCGCCCCTGGTGCTACATATCATAAGATCAAGTTAACTAGCACTAGAGAGCAGAAAAGAGCAGGTTACAACATGATGGCAGTGTATATACATATAACCAAGAAATGAACATCCAAAATTGCCACACTAACATATTTAGTATATAATAGACCACTATACATTTATAATAAAAATGAAGCAATACATGCCTACCTGTTGAGCAAATGCTGCTGCTTCAATTGCAACAGCCGCAAGACTGCTTGACTGAGAAGATCCTGATGGCCCTGATCTCGGTCCAAGAATGCTTTTTGCATATGCTACTCGCAGAATCTGTCCGTTCTTTTCTAGAGTTGTCCCGTTTGTTGCTCCAAGAGCTTTGGTAGCATCCTCAACCTGGAGAACAAGAAAACACATAAAAACCATAGTTTGAGCATGAATATCAATATGTTTCAACAAACAATAACATGATAAAAAAATATTTATATTTATAAAAACCTAACTTTTATTAAGAGTGGAAAAAAATAGGACAAAAATAAAAAGCACAAAGACTGAGATGACCACAATGCCTTTATAATTGCAGTTTGCATCTAACATAGTTTTAAAGTGAGCCCCGTTGCAACTGATAAATCAGCTAAGCAGTCCCATTTGTCTAATCAAAATCAAATCAGCGTGACAAAATCAAGTGACATTTTGAGAGCAAAAATGAAATATCATATAGTCTTTATGCTGGGTCATTGTGGTAGACTTGGTAACTAATATCTGAAACTCTAGAAATGGGAATTCCTTAATTTCCCACAAGCCCATTACATGGTTATCAAGAAAAATACACATAAATTATGCTCCTCAACAGTTCTCATTCTTTGCCACAATTCTACGTTAAGAATTCATCAATCTAATTTGATTAGTGAACGTAATGTGTAATCTTTCTTGGTCTCCCTTTTCTTTTTTAAATTTCAAAAGATCACGTCTAAATTTATCACTTTTCCCTTCTCATTTCCTTTCCATCCATAAATCCCTACTCAAATCTAATATCCAAACACCACAGTTAGAAGATTAAGCCCACCCACAAATTGGAAACTACAACTAACACCAATAACTTGTTTATTGGAGTTATCGGTGTCACGGAGAGAGAGAGAGAAGAGAGGAGAGAGAGAGAGAGAGAGAGAGAGAGAGAGAGAGAGAGAGAGAGGAGAGAGAGAGAGAGAGAAGGAAAGCATTGCAATGTGTTGTTATCAAGATAGACATGATGTAAAAGATATAAAAAATAAAAAATAAAAAAATAAAAAAGCACCAGAAGACTACTTAAGCTGCAGCACTGGTTGAATGAAAATTAATTGAAGGTGAGATGCTCTTCTATGTCCCAATACCTATATAGTAGCTTTGTGAAATTAAATTCAATAATCAAGCCTCCAAGTTTTGCAATCAGAATCAACAATAGTAACCCACTGGCCACTTAGCTATACTTTAAATCAATTTTTCTTAGAAAAAGGTAGATGCAATGTTGATTACAAATTCACAACTGCAATGAAATGCAAAATTTTGTTTGACTTAAAAACTTCCAACCTTTGAGAAGTGATTGTCACTAGCAGAGGTTCTAATGGGCTTGTTCAGAAACAAATGAAACAGCTTCAAATGATGAAAAACAGAGAACCAATTTCAAAAAACAGAGAACCAGCTTCAAATGAACCCACTGCAATCCCCACCATTTCATCAACCCTAGACCACATCTTCCACACAAACAGATACAAATACAGTATCAACATACGAAATTCTGAATCAACATACAGTATAAAAAATAAAAAATAAAAATTCCAACTCTGATTTACAAAACCCAAATACAATATCAACATTCCCACCCAAAACCCTCATTCCAAATGAAACACTATATTTATATAATTCCACTAATAATAATCATAATCATATACAAATATATCTTATGAGTGACATACGAAAGGAGCATAAAAAAAAAAAAAAGAGAACAGAACTCACCAAAAGTTTCAAGATTCAACAGAGACGAAGACTTGAGTGAGTAACAATGGGGATTTTGGAGCTGCAAATCGAATTATGGAAAACGAATCAGAAAGAGAGGCAAAACAGAATTGGAAAAGGAAGAATCTGGTATATGTTTGGAACTTCTAAATCTTCTTTGGAAGAAGGCGTGTCTGCTAGAGTAGTGGAAGAGGAAAAGGCAACCACTTTTGGGATATATTTTTGTATAAAAAATATATTCAAAAAAAATATATAATCACATTTATATTTTTTTTTATATATAATCACACTTAATTAGAAAGTGTGATTAAAAATATATATATAATGACACTTAATTAAAAAGTGACATAAAAAATAAATATATCACATGTTAATTAAAAAGTGTGGTTAAAAATGTATATATATAATCACACTTAATTGAAAAGTGTGATAAAAAATATATATATATATAATCACACTTAATTGAAAAGTGACATAAAAAATAAATATAGCACATGTTAATTAAAAAGTGTGATTAAAAAATGTATATCTATAATCACACTTAATTGAAAAGTGTGATAAAGAATAAATATTATCACACTCAATCAAATCAAGTGTGATTAAAATATCAATATAATTTTTTTATTATACTTCCAATAAAAGTGAAATATTTTCATGTATCACAGTGTGATCTTTATCTATTTTTGTAGTAGTGGGTATTATGTTATGATCCAAGTATGCTATCTGTACCCGGACTGGATGTTCCTTATGGAACTGACAAGTTATCTGTACCCAGCTGGAAGTTCCTTTATGGAACTAACAAGTTATCTGTTTTCAGTCCAGAGGTTACTTTATGGAACTGACAAGTTATCCATACCCGGCCGAAGGTTCCTCTATGGAATTGACAAATATAATCTATGATGCTCTGTATATGATCTGTTAGCGCTAACGAATAAACCATGTATGATCAAGTATGAATTCTAAATTCTGTATATGAATTGAATAAGAATACGAATATGAACTAGCTTAGTCATGGGACATCATTCATTTAACCCTTTACTCTGTTATTATTCACTAGACTCCTGCTTACAATTTATATTACGTATATAGGTGATCAGGCACATGACCAGGCTCAGAGTTGAGGACCTGGCATCTCAGTTTTTGTCAGCCAACCTTTGAACCTCCCGAAGAGGTTCCAGATTAAGTCAAGTCTAGTGGCTGTGTTGTTATAAATGTATAAGACTTTGTTTCTTTAACTCCATGAACAAGTGTCTCTGTTTTTATGTACATGAAGTGACGCGTAAATACTGTATCTTTGACGCTACTCGTATGTTTATAAAAGTTTAAGATTAACTGTCTCGTGTACGTCTTCATAGCTCGATGAACTATGTATATTTTATGTATTTGCTTTCGTAGCCCCTAATTATACATTATTATGTTAAGAGGCCTTTGGTAATCCAAGGATTACTGGTCGGTTACAATGCTAAACCTATAGGAGCGGGTTTGGGTTGTGACACGTCTGATCATTTACATACATAAATAATATAGTGAGTGGAAGTCCAGTAAATAATAACAATTAAAGGGATTTAATGAATGTTGTCCATACAGTTACAGAAAATAGAATTTAGTAGTTAACAGAAATGGATTCATAATCATGTTCAAAAATCAGAATTCATAACAAAAATAGATTTAGAATCATACTCATAATCAGAATTTGTAGTTAATCATACGTAGTACATCTATTAGCACTAGTAGAAACAGTTGACCCATAAAGAGACGGCCATAAAGGTACACAATTGACTCATGTGCACGGAGACGGTATAGTTGGCTTATGAGATGTACAATTGGCCCATAAACGAGACGTATGCAGAAGGATCCATAACAGTTGGCTCATGAGACGTATAGTTGGCTCATAATTGGGACATAACAGAACAGATAACATATGTCATTTGAAACTAAGGATGCCACAAATACATTTCATAAATTTGGATAATCATTCATTCATATAAAACATAGCATTTCAAAAAACTGGTCATTTCATATCATCAGAAAATAATTAAAGTTAAACATAACTTTATAGAGTTATTACTCACAGTTAGCTCCAGAGGCAGACAGATAGAGAGACAAACAAAGGCTTATGGCGCGTGGCCTACACAAACAGATAATGGATGCGCACTGAAACACATACTTGGAAAACACTTAACTTAACTTGCCTTGCTTTTAGTGTGTTTCTAAGTCTTATCCTCATTATTGTGTCTTAATTAGGGCTTAAAAGTGCCTGAGATGCAATGAGGATGCCAAGATGTGATTCAAAACACTTAATCAAATTTACTGAAAACAGAGTACTTACCCAAGCGTAGCTTCCTTCGCTCAAGCGTAGGTTAAAAAATGTGAGTGGTCGCTCGAGCATAACTTCATTCGCTCAAACGGTCTATAAACTCTACAAAAGTACTGGTTGTTTGATTTTTCAGCTCAACGGTCACTCGAGCGTGAGACTGGGATCCTCAGTTGAGCGCAATTCTTGTCGTTTGAGCGGTCTGCAAAACATGTAAACTTCTGGAAGCATGCATTTTACGCTCGAGCCAACTTTTGGTCGCTTGATCAGAAGTGCAAAAATGTACGTGGTCGCTCGAGCATAAGTTATGTCGCTCGAGCAGAGAAGTAGAATTTGGAATTTCTAGATTGCTCTTCCCAGTTCAAAGCCCAAATTCAAAGCTACAAAACACATCTTTTTGGAGCAAAAGTTTAAGAAAACATGTGTAAACTTGTAAAACATTGAGAATTAAAAATCATTTCATGAAATCAAGGCTCAAAAGCTTGCCAATTGTGCACACTTAAATTTGAAATGTTGGAAACATAACATGCATGCAATTTATTGACTTCAAAGCTTTCAAAACATTATCAAACAAGGTAAAATGGTATGAAACTTGATGACTTTCCAAAACCAAATATGATCAATGCATACATGTGAGAATTCTTCAAAACCCAACTCTAAATGACTTTCCAAAACTAAACTATCTTCTTAATTCCCCTTCCCTAGCTCAATTCTTGTTCTAATTTCTCTTGAATTCATGTATTATGTCTCAATTACACAAGTAAAGGCTTAAATCCTTACCACACTCTTGACTTAGGCTCTAACTTGCTATATCTTTAAGCTTCTAAGCCAATTCCCTTAATTTTCTAGCATCTCCTTAGTTGAACTCAATTCCTCCTTTCTTTCCCACTCTCTCACGTTTGTAGGCTCAAAATGATGAAGAATGGATGACTCAAAGTGGTGTAATTGCCTTATATAGGTTGATTAGGAAGTTTAATTAATTAGGCTTATCCCTATTCAAATAAGCATTATTTAATTTTAATTAATTCATTCAAAATCAAATTTCAATTGAACCCATCATAATGTTCTAAAAATTTCAAATAACTCATAAATCAAGTCAATTTTGTGATCGGATGTCGATAAGGCCTTCAATTGACAGAAATAGATATTTCTACGATAGACAAATAGAATACAAATAATTCAACACACATGTAATTAATTCAGAATTTCATCTCAATTACTTATTAGGCATATTTAATCATGAATTATTCGTTAATCATGGGTCGGGGTTGTTACATACACCCCCTTTAAAAAGGGTGTACTATATGTATAATTAATTATGTCATTTTCTTTAGTTATAATTAATTTTCTTCTTTAATTATGACATTATTTTAGTTATGCCTCATGTTGGATTTAGTCATGACATTTTTTTTTAGTTATAACTCAAAAAATTAAAATTATATCATTTTTATAATTATAAAGTATATAGAATGCACACCCTAATATTTTCTTGAGTTAATTACCTAAAAGTCTTATTTACAAATATTCTGATAGCTTAGATTTTGTCTAAGATTTTTTTGAACCAAAAGTCCTATTTAGTAAAACTAATAAATTATAATTTTTTTTTTCCAATTTTAAAGTTGAGAATACTATCAGTTTTGTACAGTAATGTTTCAGATTATTTCACTAACTGAGAAAAAAAGTGAGCATGAGATTAAACGTTTTTGTCCTTCTACTTATTGGTTTGATTCAACTATCCAATAAAATCGAGAATAATATCAGTTTAAAAACTGAGAATATTATTAGTTTTTTATTTTTAAAATCTTTTTTTTTTCAATTTTGCACGTCAATGTTCCATCATCATGCTCCTTTATAGATACAAAATTTTTAATTTTACACAAAAAAATAATTCAATTTTTTAAAAAAAAAAAAATTTGTACATAATTTTTATTATTATTATAATTTTTCAATTTAAAATTGATGTTTTAAAGTTTTGAAAATCAAAATAAATGTCAAATTATCATATTTCTTTATTGATAATCATAAATGATAAATAATCATTGTTTGAAGAGTAATTCCGATTATTAAAAATTTAATGAGATTTGAAAGTTTAAAAAATCTAAGGTCTTGTTTGGGATAAACTAAAAAAGTCAAAAAGTTACTAAAAAAGTTAAAAAATCTATACTATTCAAAGGTAGCTCGTGGGGAAGCACTAGGGAAAATAATAATAATTATTTTGCCATTTAATTCAACTACACAAAAAGTCAAAAAGTTAAAAGTCAAAAGGGTAAAATTGTCATTTTGATTTTACAACAATATTTTATTATACTAATTTTCGTAAAAAGTCAAAAAGTTATCCAAAAAATATATATATATTTTCTCTAATTTTTTAACAAAAAATTCAAAAAATGCACTTATATAGCACATCTCAAACAACTACTTAGGGGTGGTTTAGATGATCTAAATAAGTATATTTTTGACTTTTTATGAAATAGGAGTTGGATATAGGTTGGGTTTGAAGTGATGTAGTAGAGAGGTGATGTGACGTAAATAAAATGATGTGAGTTAAATAGGATAATGACTTTTTAAATTTGTTAGGTTATGACAAACAAGACCTTAGTTAGAACTTATTGGAATATAAGTTTATAAATTAGGAATTGTGTGTAAATACCCCTATTTTCTTTTTATTTAATGCACTTAAACCATATAAGTTTGTGATTTATTACTTTAGTTGAAATCTATATTATTTTATAGGATAAATTATAAATATATCCCCTAAGGTTTGCTTAAAATACAAATTATCTCATGCGGTTTGAAAAACTACAAATATCTCCATGTTGGAATTTTTTATTTAACATAATTAATTGAAAAAAGTGAAATTTCTAATTGTTCACTATATAATAATAAAATTATCTGAATTATTAATTGAAATAAAATTTTAATATTATTAAAAACTGTTTAGCTTGATGATTTATTAATAAAATGACCTATTTATTATTAAATTAGAAACCTTAGGGGCATAATGTAATTTATAAAATCACAAAGGTAATTTATAATTTAAGTAAATCTCAGAAGATGTCTTTGTAATTTACCCTATTTTATATGTTGTCATCAAAAATATTTTTTTCTTTAAAATGTCAATATAATAGTTACATAGACAATTATATTCTAAATTCCGAATTTTTATTTTATTTCTTCTAAACCTCTCAACTTTTCATTTTTTTTAAAATATTATTTTAATTTTCAATTTTTAAATTAAACAAAAATTAGGCCCAGTTTGTTTTAGTGGATAGAAGTGAGAATGAGATTGAAATGAAGGTGAGACCCACTATATGTTGTGTTTGTTTTGGGATAGAGAGGTGATTCATAATTTCATGAAATTAGGATGAGCCTTGGTGTTGTAATTGAGATGGAGAAGGTAGAGGTGGTATTAGGAAACTAATCCTCCAGCTTAGATTTTTTTTTTTTATATATACATTTTGGATATTTTTTTAAACATTAATGTTTAATTTTTATTTTTACATTTTTTATTAAATAAAAATCATAATTTTATTTATTTTAATAGTTTATAATAACAATTATTATCAAAATAAATACTCCCTCCGTCCTAAAATAATAGTCCCTTTTGGGAATCCAACTTTTTTTGGTAGTACAATTATTGTTTTTGAAAAAAGTTGATTTTCCAAAATTATCCTTTTGATAGTACATTTTTTGGGAATATCAATGTCATAATTGTACTTTTTATATTGTTTATTAATTTAAAAGGAGGGCAAAATAGGAAATTTATATTATTTTTGTACTTGATTTTTGAAGAGGGACTAATATTTTGGGACAATAAAAAATGGAATAAGGACTAATATTTTAACGGAAGGAATATAATTTTATTTAATTCTCAATGCCAATCTCCCCATTATTAATCTCATTCATTCCCCATTATTAATCTCATTCATTCTAATGCTAAAAACAAACGGCACCTTAGGTTTAGGGTTTACAATCGCTCCTAGTAATAGGTTATAAATACATATTACTTTGACCTAGTTCACACAAGCCCTAAACTCTTCTTCTTATTTCTGCAACTTTGGTCCGCCGTCACTCCACACCTTCTTAGCCCTTTCGACAACTTAGGGTATGTCCTCTTTCTTTCTCACATCTTAAATGATCAGTTTCTAAAGCTGAAACTCAGAACGACGATGTCTTTCATACAAAGATTTCAACTTTATAATTTCACTATATTATGAATTAATTTAGTGAAAGATATTTTTTCTGTTTCCTACTTTAATTGATACAACTGTTTGTTTGTTTTAAAATAGATTTTGGATGAGGGAAATCTGATGTTGGCATGAGAATGAGATGATGATCATGATTTTATTTCCCTATTGGTTTGATCGCCTATATGATGGCATTTGTATTAGCTCTATCTGATCATTCTCTTTAAATCCCACCATCTTGTTTGTTTATCTTTACAATGTTCTATTTATTCTCAAATGCTCTGTCTTTTAGAATATTATGCAATATTTCTGGCTTTTGCATCATGGATTAGGGTGCGAAAGTATGTTTGGGGCCTTATAATTTTAAATTATTTTAAAATTCAGTATAATATTTGATATTTTTCAAATTTTTGGATATCCTAGATCCATCCTTGTTTTGCATCATTACTAATTGTATGAAAAACACCAAACGATTACTCTGTGCATTTTAATATTTGTGGGACGTTCAAAGATTTTATTTTTAAGAAAGTTGCTTGAGAGAATGAGATGATGATTAGATTTGTTTCCCTATTGGTTTGATCACCAGGATGATGGTTTTGTATTAGCTCTATCTGATCATTCTCTTCATTTTTAGAAAAAAAAAAAAAAAACTTTCACTGAGTTTTTTTGGCTCAAAACTATTTTGATTATTTCTTGGAAGTTTGTACATTGTTGATATATATTTTTTTTCCGGGCCTGCCGCACGATGTTAGCGGATTAGTAAGATAGGTTTTCACAATCGGCTGTTCAACTTCATAAGCTTGAACCTGCAAATCTCCCTCTAGAAATGTAGAGGCACAACCATTGGAGTTATTATCAAATTTAGATATGTTTTTTTATTCAATAAGCATTTAAAAAAATTTCCTTTGTTTCATTAGGCACTAATTATTTCTTTTGGCGTGAATCCAGTTGGTCTGCTAACCTCTCCTTCTTTCTTTTTTTTCAAATTTTCTTGCTGTTTTTATATTTGTTCAATGTTATTTTTTTTCTTTTATATTTAGTCATCAACTTGAATTTTGGTTTGTGTGGTTTTGTCCAAATCCAAGGAACCCGAAAGTCTATGTAGTTGCACAAACCATGCTGACTCTATCCTGAATTTCTGGAAATTATTGTGCTAAATGTGACAGCCATGTTGCTTTTAGACAATCTTGTAAGATGTTCTTACCTGTTGATTATATATCTTGTGCATTTTTAGTAGTTGGAGAATTATTTGATGTTGATCTAATATTTGGTTTGATAGCCCTGGTGATGGCTAAAAATTTATATATTAGATCTATCTGATCATTCTCTTCATTCTTTTGTTAGATTTTATTGCTTTATTCTGGATTTTCTTCAATTGGGAGGTGGTGATGTTTGAGCTTTACATGTTCTGTCAAAATGAATCCAATTACTATTTACCAAACCTAGATGTTTCTTCTGTGTTTTTTTAGATGGTGAACCTAGATGTTTCATTATAGTTTCTCTTTGTTATGTAACACTAAAAAAATTGTTCAATTGAGAAAGGTCTGCACATATCGAAGGCTTTTCAGGTTCAGTGTAATCGAAGCCCGTTGAGCTCAAAATTTGTGCTAGATTTTTTTGTTGTCGAGCTTAAATGATCTTCTAGCCAATCTTAGCTAGAAGATTTTTCAAAGCTTGACAGAGATTTGTATATATTTTAGGGGTCATGTTTGGGCACTTGTCAAGGTGTTAAGGAGTGAAGTCTTATAAATTGTTGAATCTTAAATAATAATTATTTTAATGTATATCAAATGTAGAGTATTAATTATAAAATATTATAGATTTTGTTAATTTGTACTCTTAAGGCACATGTTAAGATGTTGAAAAATATTGCATATCACCATGAAATTGAGTATATTAAATAATGCATGATGATTTTCAAACTTTCTTAACATGTGTCTTAAGGGTACACGTTAATGAAATTCAAATATTTTATATAAAATTCATACAAAAAATACAACAAAAATGATGTAGCAATGTCATTATTTATTGTAACTAAATTTATTTTCAATAACAATGTGTTTGGTTTGAGTTTTTTGAAAATTAAGTTTTTTTTATTTTTAGTGAGAATTTTTTTAAAAATTTTAATTTTTTTTTTATTTTTTTAGATGCATCTTACTTATGTGTCTAAAAAGTAAAATATTTGTGAAAAAATATTTTTAAAAATCAATAAATACACGAAAATATAAAAAGTGTATTGAATTTTTGTATTTTTGGTATTTATTGAATTTTTTTTAAAAAAATTTCACAAAAATTATATATTTTAAGTGTATTTATGTTAAGTGTGTCTAAAAATTAAAAAAAAATTGCTTAAACTATTAAAAAAATTCAGTAAAAATAAAAAAAAATGAAAAACAAGAAAGTAGAATTTTTTGAAAAATATTTTTAGAAAACTCAAACCCAGCATGCTGTGGCACCGCCTTGGCTGGCATGCCATGCCATAGCGTTGCTCGACAGGTCGAGGTTGGCAAGTCCTGCCACGGCCTTGGCCGGCATGCCGTGCCACCAAATGGCAATTACTCAAGGGATATGCTTTTCGCAAGGCACCTTCCATTAGGGAAGCGCAGGCAACTCGTAGTTGAGTTGAAGACAACATAATCACTTATGCTCGAGGAGTCATAATTGAGTTTTTTTTAAAAAAATCGGTACTTTTTAAAAAAATCCCATTATGACTCCTCGAGCATAGGTGGTGATGTGAAAAGTATGTCCCTTGGAAGTTGCCTGTTGCGTTTGTTATTTGCATTTGCGCTAACCGGTGCGGGTCGTTCATTCAGAGGCATCGATAATGATCCTTCCGCAGGTTCAGCTACGGAAATCTTGTTACGACTTCTCCTTCCTCTAAATGATAAGGTTCAGTGGACTTGGCAATGCCGTGGCACGGTATGCTGGGCAATGCTATGGCATGGTGTGCTGGCTAAAGCGGTGCCATGGCATGCTGGCCAGGACATGCCGGGCATCACCGTGGCATGGCATGGCATGGCATGCTGGCCAAGGCCATGTGACATGCAAAGTGATTTATATTTTGTTTTGATGTAAAAAGTTCTCAATGGGTCAATAATGTATCAATGGGTCAACAATGTATGAATATTGCTATGCTCTCTATATAATGAAATCGTCAAATAATAAATGTGTATAATTTAATGGTTTAGTTAAAAATAGAATTTACTAAAATCAAGAGCAATTAATACAAGTGTAAATATACTTAGGTCTCGTTTGGGAATATATTTTTTTTAGTAATTTTTTGACTTTTTGACTAAAATGTGATGTAAAAAAAAAAAAAAGTATATTTGGAATTTTTTTTGGCCTTTTACGAGAAGATATGCAAAAAGTAGAGAGAAAAGAAATTTTTTGACTTTTTGGTATTAATTGTCAACTTTTTGATTTTTTTAGTGATTTTCACTTGCCAAACGAGGCCTTAGACCTATTGTAATGTTCCTTTGACATTAGTTAAGGTGTATAGTATTAACTGGTCTTAATTTTGGTAAGTTTTTAATTTTATCGTGTTATTAAATTAAGAGGTTGTTTGGGATATCTTAAATAAGTGTACTCTTTACCTTTTTGGACT
This sequence comes from Camellia japonica, assembly GCA_030407325.1. Lineage (NCBI taxonomy): Eukaryota > Viridiplantae > Streptophyta > Magnoliopsida > Ericales > Theaceae > Camellia > Camellia japonica. The sequence goes on from JAPPVO010000024.1 coordinate 56,133,144, forward strand.
AAAAAGTTGAGTAAAAAAAGATGGATGTTTGGGCTAATTATTTGACTTTTTATAAAAAAAAATGTGTATTAAAAAATTGTATAAATTAATGTGTAGGAAAAGCTTTGATAGTGTAGGCTGTACGATGGCGGCGAGGTTTGTAGAGAGGTATAATAGGAAATGGCTGTCTCTTTTTCGGGCAATCATTTGGACGGTGCTATTTGGCCAGTGGGGGTCCACAACAGGTCCTGTTTTGCTAATTGGAACCGTTCAATGTGTACAATTCGTTGAGTATTATATGTTTATAAAAAATTACGTTAATAAGATATTTATAACTATCTGATCGGATTAGTTTTTTTGTCAACCGTTAATTATAACACTATTCATTTTTTATACAAAATTGATTTGACTATATAGTTAGCGATATCTGATCAACGTAATTTTTTATAGACATGTAAGGGGTGTTTGGTGGGGCTTTTTTGAGCCAACTTACGGCTTCTGGTTTTTAAAAAATTATTTTGGACTGTTTAGTGAAACTTATTTCAAACAGTTTCTGATTTTAACAATTTATTTTAAGTCAAAAAAGTTGATTTTGAGAAGCTATTCATCCCTTGTTTCTGATTTTCAGCTTCTGTCATGAACATGTTAATTTACGGTTATACTCTTAGATTTTTTTTTTATTTTTTTAAAAATAGAAAAGGACCCAAATGAATTATAGAATATTATTATTATTTTTTATAAGAAATGTAGACAAATAGTGAATAATAAAAAATAAAAGTTAATTGAAAAAATTACGTCACAGTTTATTTGACAAACATTACCTAACAATTTAAATTTATCACCCAACAGTTATACCAAACAAATTAACACTTTCTGATTAAAGTCATAATCTATAATCTGTTTTAATAGTTATACTAAACAGGACCATAGTACTGGACACGTTTTACGCATTGAACGGTTCGGATTATCAAAATCGGACTTGTGGTGGGCGGGTTCTTCACGGGCTCAACATTAACATCCAACTTAGTGAATATATATATGTAATTTTTTTTTTGTTCCTTTCACGGTATTTTCTCATCAGTACATTTTATGATATAAAGTTGGTTTGTATTAAAATATTATGTATATTAATTCAAACCAACTTTACTAAAAAAGTTAGAAAATTTTAAAAAATCACAAAGTTACAATAAAAAAATAAAAAAGTCATTACTATTTACAAAGTTTTAAAAATTTAAAAAGTCAAAAAGTTATTAAAAAAAAATGAAAAAGTTATCACTATTCATAAATTAAAAATATAAAAAATTAATATAAATAATATTTTAATATAAATCAACTTTATACTGTGAAATGTATTGAATTGATAGGAAAGTACCGTGAAAAGAACAAAAAAAAATAAAATTATATATATATATATTCATTAAGTTGAACGGTAATGTTGGACCCGTGGAGGCTCACCACGGGTCTCGTTTTGATAATTTGAATCGTTGAATTTGTAAAATTGGTTCAATATTATATGCTTGATATTGTTAATTATATGATCAAATCAGTTTTGTATAAAAAAATAGATGGTGTTATAGTTAACGGTTGACAAAAAACTAATTTGATCAGATAGTTATAGATATCTGATTAATGTGATTTTTTTACAAATATATAATACTTGACGAGTTGTACACATTGAATAGTTTCAATTAACAAAACGGGACCCGTGGTGGGTCCTCATTGGCCAAAGAGCACTGTGCTCGTAAAGGTGCAGCCATTTTCTATTATACGACTCTGCAAGCCTTGTTGTCACTGTAAAACCTATATTGTTAAAATTTTTCTTACAAACTAATTTATATAATTTTTTAATACATTTTTTACACATTAATTTATATACTTTTTTAATATATATTTTTTCGTAAAAAGTTAAAAAGTTATTCTAAATATTCATATTTTTTTCTTAATTTTTTAATTCAAAAAGACAAAAAGTGTATTTATTTAAGACATTTCAAACAACTCTTTATTTTTATAAAAAATTTTAGAAGCATAAAAGCTGTCAAAATTTATTTTACATACAGACCAAAATACTTTTTTTTTTTTTTTCCTCTATTTTGCCCTTCAATTTTATTTTTTACCTTGATGCTTTACCCTACTTTTATTTTTATTTTTTATTTTTTTATTTTTATTTTTGGGTAATAAGAACATATTAGGATAAATTGAAGTAATGTGACAAGATTTTTTTTATTTTTTTTATATCTTTCCTGACAAGGAGAAATAGATATTTTTTTTTTATAATATTATATTATTAATGGATTATTCATCGATGCATCAAGGAATTGTTTTGTCTTGAATGAACTTCCAAATGAAGAAAGTATTTAGTCCAATTTCAATTTTTTAAAATTTGAATTTTTTTATTTTTTGTATTTTATTATTTTTAGGAAATATTTTTAAAATTTTAAATAATTTTTTATATTTTTTCACTTAGATGTATTAAAAAATTAAAATATTTGTAAGAAATTATTAAATATATAAGAATATGAAAAATGTATTGAATTTTTATATTTTTGATATTTAGTGAATTTTTCATACATTTTTTTCACAAATATTATATTTTTTAAAGTATATTTATGTTAAATTTATCTAAAAATTAAAAAAAATATTTAGAATATTAAAAAAATTCAGTAAAAATATGAAAAATAAAAAATTATAATTTTTTAAAACGTGAATATTGAAAAATAAAACTAAACAAGCTAATTGTATTATTTTCATTTTTGGATGTCCCAAAATGTTAGTATTATTTGAAAAGTCAAAATAAAAAAATTTGTAATTTTCCAAAACTATCCCTCATATGGGGCTATAAATAAATTTAAAAAGGAGAGTTAAAGGTTATTATTAGAAGTAAAACTTTGAAATTTCAATTATAGTTTAATTGCATATCCTCTTAAGAACTTAAAACTCTCGTAAGGGGTTAACAAAATGGGACATAGGGAGTATTATTTTATTTGATTTATAATTTGATTTTTCTTTGTGATGAAATATTTATTTTTATCTAAAAAGGAAGTATTATTTTATTTTATTATAATTTTTTAATTTGTTTTTATAATGAAATATGGACTTCTGAGTCAAGGAATTTTTTAATTTTTTTTTTTTTTTAATTTTTAGCGGAAATGCCTTACATTCTTAAACTTGTATTTGCACAAGTGTGCTAGACACGTTTTATTTTAATATGTTTGTTTTGGAAAGAAAGAAAAACCTAAACGTGAGGGTCCTTTGGCCATATATATATATATGGTGTATGCTCGTGTCTAAAGGTATGATTTAAATAATTTTGGAATTAAAATGTAGTTGTAATAAAGGCACAGTCTTTTTTTTGATAAAGATATTAAAAAAATATAAAGAAATATTATTCTTCTTAAAAACTTGTAACAATTTTTCTTGTATCACATGTTGTACATAACTTAAATAAAATAACAACTCTCCCTAACCTTAATGCAAATTAAGAAACAAACATATAAGTTTTATAGCGTTTAAAAAAACATAAATTTTATAAAGTTTACTAATATTGCAAATCAAAATATAAGAGCAAGTAAAAAAAAAATTATATAAACACTAAACAAAATATAAAAATCAAAGTTATTGTATACTCGTTAAAATTCTATAATAAAAAGAAAAATTTACTAAATATCACATAAAGCACACCAACAAATGCTCTTTGGGGTGTTTTGAGAAGTTGGTAAAAAATTGACTTTTTGACTTTTTTGGTGACTTTTTTGTGGTTTTTTGGAAAAACTTGATAAAAAGCCAAAAAGTTGGCTTTTTGCGAAGTTGCCAAATTGCTCCAAATTAAATTGAAAATTAAATATCAAACAATACATACCAACCTGTACTATGCAATTCCAAACAAATTAAATACAAAAAAAAATTAAAAAATTAAATACCAAACAATGCACACCAATCAGTGCTCTGTAATAAAAAAAAATTAAAATTAAAATGCACACCAACTAGTACTACTGTTGCCAATCAAATTATAACTATATAAGCAAACAAATATTATACTATCATACACCTAAGCTGATAATACATGTATCCTTTACAAAAGAGTGGGAAAAAACTTTACAAAAGATGTGTTTGCTTCATGAAAAGTGGGTGTATGCTGTACAAAAGATGCATCAATAACATGTTTTCAAACATGTGTTTACCTAAACTTCCTCCTCATTGCTTTTCAAAAAGTCTTTGTATCAACTTGTATGTATATGAGAAAGATGTAGGGCTGAGCAAGGAATTCGTGAAATCCGTAATCCGATTCAGTCCAGTCCAATCCAGTAGGTTTGGATTGGTTTTTTGAATCCGTAGTTCGATTACGTATTGAAAAATTAAAAATCCGTAATTCATGGATTGGTTTCGGATTGAACCCCACGGTTCCGGATTGGAACCGATCCGGACCGTATACAAATAGTCTATATTTTTATTATACACCCTCCTGCATAGTATTTTCTCTTATTTCATATAAAACTTAAATCCAAACCTAAACTTGCATAGTATCTTCTTTTATTACTTTTGTTTGCTAGTTTTTATTGTTAATTTGTAATGTTCTAAATGCTTATAGTGGAATTAGTTTTCTTATGATTGTTTAAATTCTAGAACAGTTTGTCGCTATTATGAAAAGACATGTTATTGTGAAACTAATATAGTGCTATATTTATATTTTTATGAAATTAAAGTGTTATATATATATTTTTGTTATTTAATTATGTAAATCCGTAGTCCTAAACCGATCCAATCCGTGTTTAAATGGATTGGTTCGGATTAGTTCCACGATTTAAATGGATTGGATTGGTTCCAAATTTTTAAGATCCGTAGATAACGGATTGGTCCTGGTTTTACTCCAATCCGGATCATGCTCACCCCTAGAAAGATGCATAATAATCTAGTAATTTGTGGAAGCAAAAAAATATAGATTAGTATATTTATTGAAAAAATATATATCAAAATATTTTGAGATTGAAATTACCTTATTACATCAATTGGGTTCACCAGTACCTATATAATTTTATCTATATAGTTGGTGCATAATTTCCACAATATTTTCACTCGAGCTTAAAGGCACTCCTTCCAGCTACTCATACAGTTTGTGATACTCTAAACTTGAAAGGCATATATAGTATACATCCAAACCTAAGTCGAGTAAATCCATTCTTTGATCCAACTTATCCAAATAAGTTGTCAACAAAAATCATCACATTCATATAATGGTTGAATGTGGCTAAACCAAAGAGTTATTGCAAAGATGATTAATGTAAAAAATCATCAATTACATTAACTAAAACAATTTAAAGAATGAAATTGCTGCCCTAAAAATTGGCCAAAGATAAAAGGATTTGAAAGTCGTTCAATAGTCATTCTAGTATCGATACCAGAAATTAAAAAAAAAAAAACAAAAAAAAAATGAAAAATAATAATAAAGTTAGATTAGATGGATTAAAGCAAAAAATCTAATTAAGAGAAAAAATACCTAATGTTCAGTATTTTCAAATCAACGTCACATAGTATGTAATAAACTTTATGCTCAAAATCATTTATCAGACATCATTTTCCATACACACAGTCCAACTCACTTTCTTCAAATGTTTCCTTGTCTTGTTTTGCTACCTTTACTATGCACTTGACAAAAATGAAAACACATGTATTCCTTTACTAACTAAACCAGGCAAGAAAAACAATGGGAGAACAAAAGCAATACACCACGATTTTGTTGTCCTCATGTTCCAAGAAGTTAAAAAAGAGAAGACAAAAATAGAGAGGAAAAAAAGAACTTGCAACTTTAGTTTTCTCTTAAATAAAATATAAATTTATACTCCTTTCGTTTCAAAATATTAGTCCCTTGTTTCATTTTTCATTATCCCAAAATATTAGACTCTTTTCAAAAATCAAGTACAAAAATAATATAAATTTCTTATTTTGTCCTTCTTTTAAATTCATTAACAACATAAAAAGTACAATTATGGCATTGATATTCCCAAAAAAATGTACCATCAAAGGGTAATTTTGGAAAATTACTTTTTTTTTAAAATGTAATAATTGTACTATTAAAAAAAGTTAGATTCCTCAAAAGAGACCATTATTTTGGGACTGAGGTAATAAATCTAATTTAAGAGACAATTAGACATCAATTTTTATTTTGACAATAGGGGATTCCAAAATTTAGCACAAAGTTATTTCCAAAGTAACTCAAAATTTACCAACGTATATTGTTTTAAGAAAAACATTTATTTTGTTACTAAGATTAGTCTGTGTGTTCACCAAAAATAAAAAGAGATTTATCTATGTTCATCTTCCTTTTTTATTTTATTTTTCAATCTTTTCAATCCTCATTATGCACATTTTCTTTTTGGATTAAATATTCAACACATACTTCCATCAATCACCAAAATATGTAATGGCCAAGTCAACACTTTCTTATGAGGGGAAAATAAATCTAGTGTATAATGCATGAGTCATTCAAATAAGCCATTCTATTAGGTTTCTCATAGGTCATACTAATCCATTCTATTTCATTCTATTACTTTAACATTCAACAAAACCACTTACAAAAAAGCTACAAAGACTACTACAACACCCTTTACTAAGCTTCATAAGAAAGAAAGAAAGAAAGATTAAGAAAAATAATCTAGTGAAAAAAGCAAATGAAAACAAAAAGTTTGAGCAATACTATTTTTTTTTTTATCATGGTTTACTGCTCATTAGTCTCATTTTGCTAATATCTTTTATGCAAATGGAATTGTTTAAAACATAACTACAAAAGTAACAAACCAAAAAATTTAACTTTTATCAAAATTATATGATTAATGAAACAGATGTAATAAAGAAAAATTGTGTGAGAGGATTTATACCTTTGATTATAGACCTAGAAATTGATGACAACCAGCAGAAAAACATAGCACAATATGAAAGGAAATAAAATATTTATCAAAACTTTAATAAAAAATATTATCAAAGAAATCAAAAAATTTAATACCTTTCATTATAGAAACTGATGAATTGCGTCAAAAATTGATGAACTACCGCAAGAGGAAATCAGATATTAGAAATTGATTTATAGAAATATAGCAATCGAAACAAATGAAAGAAAATAATTAATAAAAGTACCATTAATGTTTGTAGATAATGCAAGGGAAAATATACATGGAAGTCCATTATACAAGGAGTAACTAAAAGAAAATAACAGTATCTTAGGTGACTCTGTCACGGCTCGAATCACTTTCATAGTTCATTATCATCAACATGGATGTCCATACTCTACAGAGTATATTTATGTCAAAATAATAATAATAATAATAAAAAAATCACACCTAAAACACTAACTAAAGAAAAAAATCATTTTGTTACTAAGATGAATGGAGTGATTGATAGAAAAAAAAAAATAAAATCATTCAAATGTAAAGCATTACCCAAATCAAATTGATTCATCAAAATCCCAATTCAACTGAAACACATGCATAACAAAACAAATGAGAAAAAATGTAATTGTTTGAGTTTTAAGCACTGCTTGAGTTATCGAGTCTAAAAAGAAGGAAAAAAAAATATATACTAATCCCCATTCCCAAATAATAATAAAAAATTAGGCTTCTTACATATTTGTACTTTAATGGAGACTCCAATTACAGTCATCGGTCGAGTCTCATATTTTACAGGATTTAAACACTGTCATCAACATCTATAAGTAAACCAGAAATGGTAGCAAAGTCTTGCCACTTGAGGAATAATCAAACGAAGTGTAATAACCCTCACCACTGATTACTGGTTCAACCCTACTGATTACTGCTAAACTGAGACTGAATATGATTAGTAATCGAATTGATTGAAATACTGAACTGACTGATTGAATATATAAGTTTAAATGCATATCTATCTGTTGACTGTTAAACTTATCTGTCCATGTTTTATGCGTTGAACTGCAAATTGAAGGCCTTATCGGCGGCCGAATCCGAAATTGATTGATGTTTTGTGTTAATCATAATTTATGTGATTTTATGGCATATTTATCCAAAATGTGATTTAGTGTGATTAAATTAGATTAAATGATGATAAATTGCAATAGTTGGCTTAATTACAATAATGCCATGATTAGTGGACAATGCTAGGACTTATTGTATCACATGTTCAACACTTGACCAAACACATTTCCTCAGCCATATCTTGAGTCCTCACCGAGAGAGAGAGAGAGAGAGAGAGAGAGAGAGAATTATGAGAGAATTTGGCTTCATTTTGTGTATTGGCTTGAAGAACTTGAAGAATTGAAGTATAGATTGCAAATTGAGCTTCCATACTTGTAATTGAAGACCTAGGTAAAGAATTCAACCTCTTAATTGTGTCTTTAAGTTGGTTCATGCATGATTCATGCCATATTGAAGAGCTAAGTCATGAATTGGTTCTAGCATGTTGAATTATAGCATATATCTTGTATGCATGCCTTCATTCTTGAGTTTTGAGGTGTTTGTTCATGGAATTCCACATGCATGTTCATACTATAGTTTTAGTTCATGAATTCCTCATGTTTTTGAAAGAATTAGCTCATTAGAGCAAGTATTGGAAGTTTTGAATTGGTTTAAACTCATGCATGTCATGTTTGAATTATGTTCATTAAAATGTTGTTTGAAATTGAGTTTAATTGAACTACCCTTGGGCTTTGATTTCCTAAATTGATCTTTGAAACATGTAATATTACGGGTTTTGAAGTGTTTTCCAGAAAATTAGCCCAAGAGGATCGAATTTGAGGCATTTAAACTTGGTTTTGAGCTTGGGGTTCAATTATGGAATTTCCAGAATTTGGACTCACGCTCGAGCGGGGAAAGTGGTGCTCGAGCATGAAATTCGTGCTCCCAGCACTTTGCATTGTTTTGCAGTCCGCTCGAGCGGAAGAATGGACGTTCGAGCGAGACCTTATGTCACACGCTCGAGCGAGTGTCAGCGCCCATCGAGCGTGATTTTCACACATTCAGTACTTTTGGCATATTTTACAGTCCGCTCGAGCGGGGTAACCTGCGCTCGAGCGGGACCCCTGTTTTCTGAAAATTCTGAAAATATTTTCTGAATGCATCTTTGCATCCTCATTTCATCCTAGGCATTCTTAGGCCTAGTTTAAGGCATCTTTGATTCGAATGTGAACTTAGTGTGTGTTCGTTCTGTCACTGTATAGGGTTGGCCTTCGGAGACGCGCTCTAGCTGCTTATAGCCCAGAACTCTGTGAGTAACAACTGTGTAAAGATATGTTCGAATATGAATATTTTCTGAATGTTAACTGAACTGTACTGTTTCTGCACTGATACTGTTTATTGATTGAATGTTTGTCCTCTATTCTGAACTGTATTGTGGCATCCATAGCAACTACTGTTTACTGTTACTGCTACTGTTACAGAGATCTCTGTCAGTTCCTATCTTGGAACTTCTGTTTACTGTTTGATGGCCATCATTGACTGTTCGGTCTTTTAAGACCTACTGGTTACTGTACTGCTATGCTAATGGATGTACCACATATGACTGTTATGACTGAATGACTGATATACTGAATCAATTGACTATTTTCAATACTGAAAGGACATTCATTCTTAACCTCTTTACGCATTATGTTATTCACTGGGCTTTAGTTCACTACTTATATATATATGTAGGTGTTCAGGCACCAGACCGGAGCTAGGAGCATGGGTTAGACTCCCTTTTTTGTCAAGCCAACTACTGTGCCTCACTGCGAGATTCCGAGCCCGTTCAAGCTACGGCTTTGGGGTGTTTTAATTTCCCCCGTCTGTCTCTGTATCTGTTTTGTAATATTGTATAGACTGATAGCACTGTACTGTACAGTTATAATAGGGGTCAGGTCCCTGTCTGCATGATTGTACATATATGTATAAACTGTTTCGTCATGAATGTGCATACGAATGAAAAGTCTTTTTGCATACAGACTGTCACAGCTCATTGGACATTGTTTAATTACTGTTTTGGCTTTCGCCATGCCTTTATACTCTGTAATACTGTCTTACTGTTAAGCAGGCCTTCGGTAATCACGGATTACTGGCCGGTTACAGTTCTAAACCCATAGGGACGGGTTTGGGTCGTGACACGAAGTAACTGTATGGATTGAGAAACGTACAATCAGTTGAGAAACAATAAAATTAAAATGGCACTCCTCAACATATTAAGGTACACTCACCCATAACTTGTAGAACATTGTAAAAAAAAAGATTGCATGCTCACAAAGAGAAAACAAACTAAGGTGCACTCACCCACAGTTGGGGAACATTGTAAAACTTGACATACATTTGGTAGTGGGTCTAATTTGTGGTTAATTTTTTATTTTTTCCCCCTAGATTATTAAATCGCAAGGGAAATAAAGAAGAAATAAATAATTAAAAAAAAAAAGTTAAACTAAACCAATTGGAGTAAAAAATAATGAAAACAAAAAGGAAACTAATTCATATAAATGAGATAGAAAACTAAACAAAAACAGCCAATAAAAGAGGAAATAGCATAAGTTATGCGCCATTGTCAATTAAGAGAGAGAGAGTCACCGAAAAACAACTCCATTGAGAATCTAATGATCTTCAAAATAGCATAAGTCACTTGGCAAAAATGGGAGATCACACAGCGTTAACAAAATCAAATTGACAACTCATAACAGGAAAATAAAATGAAAAACCCAATTTGTTAGTGTTTTTTGGTATTATTTGAAGCTTGCAATATTCTCAAGACACAGAAAAGGGGAAAAAAAATCTCGAATTGCTACGGAATTTGTTTCCCAATGGAAGCCATGCACCCTATAACCAGCAAATAATAATAATAATAATAAGAAAACATCAAATATGTTCAACTATTAATAAGTACCAAAGGATATAGTTCAAATTTATCACAATTTTAGCAATAAAACAAACTAATTAAAATACAAATCCAGCGTAATTAATTACAAATCTAATTAATTAAAGTTTCCAGCAACTTTTCCCAAGGTTTGAATATATCCGGCATAACTAACTAATTAAAATACCAAGACCAAGACACTGAAACAGAGCAAGCAAGATGAAGACGAATACTATCACAACCCAAACCCGCCCCTATGGGTTTAGCACCGTAACCGGCCAGTAATCCGTGATTACCGAAGGCCTGCTTAACAGTAAAGACAGTAATACAGAGTACAGGGGCTGACGGAAGCCAAAACAGTAATAAAAGATGTCCAATGAGCTGTGACAGTCTGTATGCAAAAAGACTTTTCTGTACATAATCACATTGATAAGCAAAACATATATACACCATATGTACAAACACTCAGGTTAGAGACCAAATCCCTAATTAGCACAGTACAGTACAAGTCTTAAACAGTATTACAAAACAGAGACGGAAGGGTGAAACTGGGACACCCTAAAACAGCCTTAGCTCGGTCAGACTTGGAACCTCGAGGTGAGGCACAATGGTTGGCTTGACAAAAAGGGAGTTAACCCGACGCTCCTAGCTCTGGTCCGGTACCTGGACACCTACATATAAATATAAACAGTGAGCTAAAGTCCAGTGAATAACAGTTGTGTAAAGAGGTTAAGAATGAATGTCCTTTCAGTCACTAAACAGTCATATCAGTCATTTAGAAACCATAGTAGTTATATGTGGTACATCCAATAGCAAAACAGCATAGTAGGTCTTAACAGACCGAACAGTTAGTTGATGGCCATCATAACAGTATATAGCATTGGTTCCAAGTATTGGAACTGACAGAGATCTCTGTGACAGTAGCAGTAACAGTACAGTAACAGTAGGTTGCTATGGATGCCACGAATACAGATCATAAGTAGGACATCATTCATTCAGTAAAAAGCATCACTTCAGAAAATAACACAGTTAATTGTTCAGGAGATAATCATCATTGAACATATCTTTACAACATTGTTACTCACAGAGTACTAGGCTATAGGCAAGCTATTGAGCGTCATCGGTTGCCAACCCTACACAGTAATAGAACGAACACACACTAAGTTACATACTTGGGAGTAATGACTTAATCCTTATCTTGACTTGGTGTGGTTCTACTTCAATATCCTCATTAAGATGCCTTAAACTTGGCCTAGGAATGCCTAGGATAGAATGAGGATGCAAAAATGCACTTTAAAACACTTTTCAAAATTTTCAGAAAACAGGGGTCTCGCTCGAGCGTGGCTTTCTTCGCTCGAGCGAGCTTGTCGAAACAGTGGGGTCGCTCGAGCGTGGACTTCCTCGCTCGAGCAGTCTGTAAAAATGCAAAAAGTGCCGGATGTTGAAAATCCCCGCTCGACGCTCGCTCGAGCGTGAGACATAGTCCTCGCTCGAGCGTAGGTTCTCTCGCTCGAGCGTGGAATCCTTCGCTCGAGCGTGGAAGCCAAAATCTAAAATTTCCAGATTTGCCTCCCAAGCTCAGACCAAGCATTCAACACATCAAAACTCAACCTTTTGGGCCCATTTTCTGGAAAACACTTGAAAACTCATACTACAACATGTTTTGAAGATCAATTTTGTAAAATCAAGCCCAAAGGTAAGTCAATTGAACACAATTTCAAAGAAACTCTCATGAACTATGTAAAAACATAACATGCAATAACTCTTATGAATTAAGTGCTCTAAAACTTGGCCAAATGCAAGATTAAGCTTAAGAACATGGTGAATTCATGGACTACATTCAAAATATACACATGCATGGCAGAAATTCATACGAAACAACCTCAAAATGCAAGAATATGAACATACATGCATGAATTAGCTCATAATCCAACTCTTTAAATTAATCCTTGACTTTAAACTCTAAATTACCATGAACCTTGCAAGATACAACTCAAATACATAAGCCAAAGGATGAATATCCTACCTAGGTCTTGAATTCAAGGTAAAGAAGCTCAATTATGCAATTCTCTTTCAATTTCTCCTAAGTTCCAAGCCAAACTCTTGTTGAACTCAATTCTTCTCTTACCCTCTTCTCTCTCACGGTTTGGGTTTCTAAGTGGATGAAGAAAAAGTGTAACAAAGATGAATCAAGCTCCAAACATGTATTAACAAAATGGCCCACTAGCAAGGCAAAAGTGTAAATATCTTTGATTCAATAATTTAACATTATTTAATCTAATTTAATCATTCCAAATCAAATTTAAATTAAAGCTACCATAAAATCACATAAATTCTACCTAGCATAAAATACCAAACAATTTCAGATTCGGCCGCCGATAAGGCCTTCAATTTATAGTTCGAAACTTAAAACATGAACAGATCAATCAAATGACAAGCAGATAGAAATGCAAGTAAAACTATATACTCTTGCAATCAATTCAGAATTGCAGTCACTTATCATTCTCAGTCACAGTTTAGCATTAAAGAGATAGATTATTGGTGCTCGAACAAATAATCCAAGTCGATTAAGAAAAATAACAATTAAGAACATCAGCACTTGTTCTTGAGTACAAAACCCAATAAAAAAAAATTAATTTTGATAAAAATACAATCTTAACTGTCACAACCCAAACCCGCCCCTATAGGTTTAACGTTGTAACCGGTCAGTAATCCTTGGATTACCAAATGCCTCTTAACAGAATAATATATAATTAGGGGCTGTAGAAGCAATATATAAACATACATAGTCCATTGAGCTGTGCTGTCATACATGAGACAAAATTTTCAAACAAACTTATATGTATATATATACATGTAACGTCATAAACACATTGGTCTCATGTCACGCATTTACACAGATAAGGTCGAAAGGAAATGTAGCCCAAGTACAGATAAACAGAACAAAAATAAAGCCTTGACATGGTCTTCTCAAAAGGAACCTCCTCGGGAGGCATGGTGGTTGGTTGACAAAACAGAATCTTAGGCCATCAACTCTGGGTTTGGTCACGTGCCTGGTCACCTACATACATAATATAAATAGAGAGTTGGAGCCCAGTAAATAATAACAGAGTAAAGGGTTTAATGAATGTTGTCCATAACAGTTATAGAAAATAGAATTCAGTAGTTATCAGAAATGGATTCATAATCATGTTCAGAAATCATAGGTCATAACAGATACAGATTTAGAATCATATTCGTAATCAGAAGTTGTAGTTAATCATACGTGGTACATTCATTAACACTAGCAAAAACAGTTGACCCATAAAGGCATACAGTTGACTCACGTGCACAGAGACGGTACAGTTGGCTCATGAGACGTACAGTTGACCCATAAATGGGACGTATACATAAAGATCCATAACATTTGGCTCATGAGATGTACGGTTGACCCATAATTGGGACGTAACAGAACAGATAACATATGTCATCTGAAGCTAAGAATGCCATGAATACATTTCAGAAACATTGGACAACCATTCATTCTTATAGAAAATAATATTTTAGAAACAGATCATCTTATATCATTCAGAAAATACTTATAATTAAACATAGCTTTACAAAGTTATTACTCACAATTAACAGAGGGCTCCAAGGCAAACAGACAGAATGGGCAAATCAGACGTCTTGCGGCGCGTGACCTACACAGTTACAGAACGAACACATACTGAATTACACACCCGAAAATATTAACTTAATTCTTTCTTATCTTGGTGTGTTTCTACTTATTATCCTCATTATGGTGTCTTAATCTTGGCCTAGAAATGCCTAGGATACAATGAGGATGCTAAAATGCACTTGAAAACACTTAACAAAAATTGCTGAAAACAGGGGTCTCACTTGAGCGGACATGCAAAATGCGAGTGGTCGCTCGAGTGCACAGTCTTTCGCTCGAGTGGTCTGAAAACTTTGTGAAAATGCTGGTTGCTTGTTTTTTCCGCTCGATGCTCGCTCGAGCGTGAGACTCATGCCCTCGCTTGAGCGCAACTTTTGTCGCTCAAGCGGTCTGCAAAACACGCAAACTTCTGGGAGCATGCATTTTACGCTCGAGCGGACTTTTGGTCGCTCGAGCGGAAGTGCAAAAATAAAGATGGTAGCTCGAGCGTAGGATTTGTCACTCGAGCGTGGAAATAGAATTCTGGAATTTCTAGAATTGCTTCCAAGCTTTAAACTCAACCCCAAAGCTGTAAATTATGGTTTCTGGGCCAAAAACTTAAGGAAACTCTTGTAAACTTGCGAGACATCATGAAGTAAGAATCATTACTCAAAATTGAGGCCCAATAACATGCAATTGTACAAAATCAAGCTTGAAATGTGAAAACATAACATGAACATGACATGCATGAAATGATTTGAGCTCCAAGTTTCCGAATCATGATCAAATGAGATGTTTAGGTCTAAAACATGTTGAATTCCTTGAACAAAACCAAGATACTAACATGCATGTGAGAATTCTCTTGAAAATAACTTCAATTATGATTAAATGAACATGCATGCATGATTTGCTCTTCTCTTCTAGTTCATTAGCTTAATTCATGCATTGATTCACTTAATTCTCTTAGTTCCTTACTTAAGTGAGTCTAACATAAAGCTTAAGGGTTGATTCCTTACCTATGGTCCACAATTCCTTAATCTAGTGATCTCTTGCTTAATCTCATCAATTCCCTTCAATTCTTCTAGTAGTTGCTAGCTTGACTTCAATTCTCTTCAAAGTTGGCTCTAATCTCTCACTTCTCTCTCTCACGGTTGGTATCAACAAAATGATGAAGAAAGGTGAGTTGAGATGCATATAGAAGCCTTATATAGGCTTGGTTAGTGGACTAATTAATTAGTCTTACCACTAATCAAATGAGCATTAATTATTCTAATCATTTCGTTCCGAATCGAATTTCAATTGAACCTATCTTAAAATTCTAAAAATTCCAAATAAAACTATACCAAGTCAATTTCTGAATTGGATGCCGATAAGACCTTCAATTCGTAAACCGAGACGGAAACGGAAACAAATATTTTTATGTTAAACAAATATAAACACAAATAAGGCAACACACACATGCAATTTAATTCGGAATTTCTCTTAATTACAGATTAAGCTTATTTAACCACGAATTAATGTAAATCAGAGGTCGGGTTTATTACAGTCTTCCCTCCTTAAAGAGTTTGGTCCTCTAAACTCGAATTACCTTCGTTTTAGAAAAACAACAGGTCTAGAGGGAACAAATCTGGGTATCTCTTCATCATATCCTCATTTGTCTCCCAAGTTGCATAGGTCCTTCCATGGTTTTGCCAGTCAACCTTCACCAAGGGAATTTCCTTGTTCCTCAATCTTTTGATTCGGCGGTTAACGATCTGTGTTGGCCTTTCTTCGTATGTATGATCATTTTCAGAAGCACATGAGTCGGTTCTATCACATAGAGCGGGTCTCGTAAGTAATCTTGAAGCATTGAAACATGAAAAACGTTGTGCATATGTTCCATCACCGGAGGTAAGGCTACTCGGTATGTTATTGAATTGATCTTCTCGAGAATTTCATATGGCCCAACATATCTTGGTGCCAACTTGCCTTTTATCCCAAATCACGTCTGACCTTTCATTGGAGTTACTTTTATGAACACATGATCACCAACTTCATATTCCCTATCTCTTCTCCGGACATTCGCATAACTTTTTTGACGGCTCTATGCAGTTCTTAGGCGTTGTTGAAACAGTTTCACTTTTTCAGTTATTTTTTGCACAAGTTATGGCCCCAACAACGGTCTATCACCTACCTTAACTCAACATATCGGAGATTGACATTTCCTACCATACAAAGCTTCGTAAGGAGCTGTGATAACCCAACCCGTATTATGTTTAATTATGCATGGGATTATGTGTTTGACATGAATTTGTAAGTTTAAGTATGTGAATTTTGTGATTTTGGAACTTGATCTGTTGAATGTAGAAATATTTGTTACAAATACCTCTTTGAGCGAAAAATTGATATCGTTAGAGGCGCGATAAACCAAAACCGACTTCACATCTGTGATTAGCATGATTTGTAGAGCCTTCGGTGAGATTTTGAAAAATTATGATTCGTAATGAATAAATTAAGATTTTTGAATTAAATGTTTATGTTTTGCCTCTTGTTCTTCATTTTTGGGGGAAGAGAGCTCAAAGTTTGAGTTAGAGAGAAAGGAAGAGGAGAAAGCTAGGGATTCGAAGGGAATAAAGGGGCAAACCATAGATTTGAGTTAAGATATGGAAATTTATTTACAAACTTTGTTTCTAACTCATCTTTGTCTTGAAATTATGAAGAAATTAGGAATTTTGAGCTAGGGTTTGAGTTGTGTGGTGGTGTAGACACCCCATTTTTGACCGACCTTAAGACTCAGACGTCACCGATTGAGCGCTCGGTGATGTTGCATATTGTGCTCGTTCAGAAGTCTCAGAGTCTCGGCCGTGAGCCCTGCCTCCGGACTTCCGAACCCTTTTCTATACTTTGCCTCGGTTCGCGAACCAGGCTCGGTTTTCTCTGTTTTCTTTCCTGAGGGGAGGGAGAGGTCCCGTAGACTATCTCTCAGTGGCCGTGGGCCACGTTTCGTGCCCGTAGGCCATTTTGCCCATTTCGGAGCCCGGTTCCCGGTTTTCGGAGCCGTCAGACCGTGTGCCTCGGTTCGGGACCGTCTAACCATCTCCGATTCCTCCGGTTTTTGGCATGCATCTTATTTACTCCCTTTTGAGGGACACTGGGTTCTTAGATACCCACTTCGTGGTTGAACACCACTCCCGGTACCCAACGGTCAGTTTTCAGGGTCCCGAACTGCGCGTTTCGGCCCCCGAACCTTCATTTCGCATCGGTTGGGTTCATTTTGGTAGGCCTATTATTTTCATGGTTAGGAAGCTTGTAGGAGGGTGGGATGCCAGAAATTGTTTTGGCAACCAACTTTTTGTTTGGTCAAAAGTGGTTCAGCATGAATCCGGGAAGGAGAAAAGTCTGCGCGGCTTCACCGAAACAGGCGTAACTATTTGCACAAGAGGAATCAAGCTATGAGGCCACCACCGTTGGAAATTTTACTCCCGGGGCTTCATTTTTCACTCAAGAATCTCCTAAATTCAATTCCGGATGGAGGAGATATGGTTGATTGAAGTAGGGCATCACTCCGGTTGGACCGAAATCTGCGCGGCTTCACGGAAACGGGCATAACTTTTTCCACAGGAGGAATTTTGATGCAAGGTTTGAGCCATTGGAAAGCTAACTTCCGGGGCTTCAATATGGACACTTGAATGGCCACATTTGAACTTCCCTAGCACCACCGGCCAGTCTTCTTCCCGACAGCTGCTCCTGAAAAGTAGCTGGCCGGCCAGAAAACCTAGCTGGCGGCCACCCTTTTTTGAAATGACCTTTTTGCCCCTTTAAGCTGGCCGGCCATTTTCCTCTCCCTCAGTGTATTCCAGCTGTGCCAGCTGGTTGCCAATTGGACCATCCTCCATACACGTGTATGGAGGATTAGAGAGGTACCTTAGATATTTTTCATGCCTCTCCTCTATAAAGGAGAGGCTTGGCTTCTTGGCTCAAGGTTAGACATTTTTTAGACACATTTGAGAGAGAGTTATACCTTCCACCTCCCATTTCTCTCCATTTCCAAGCTCCAAAGTCATTTTTCTTCAAGTTTGGTGCCATTTCTTCATCACTATCAAGCATCCCCATCACCACTCCATTTCCAGCAGCAAGGAGAGGTTCTCAGAGGCTTAGAAGCAACATTCCTCAAGCCAAGAGGTAGAAAAGAAAAGGTCTACAAGGGTAAGTCTCCATCTCCTTCTTTTGTAGCACTTTCTTGCTTCATTTCTTAAGCCTATTTGCTCACTGTTTTAGGCTCCGACCCTAACTGAAAGGGTCACTCTTTTGAGCTTATCTTCATGTTTGTTCAAGGGCTCAACCCTGTTTGAGCCCTCCATTTGGCACTTGCTTCAATATCATCTTATATGCCAATATTTTGCATGAAATTTCTAGCCTATGAGTGATCTGTTTTCGAGCATAATGTAAACTGTAAGTGGGCCTATTTTGAGCCCCTCTTCAACATTGAAGAAGGGCTCAACCCTGATTGGGCCCCCTATCTTGCACCTGCTTCACAATTCCTCCTATTTACCGTAAATTTGCATGATTTGTTTTGCCTACATGTAAATTGTTTTGGAGCATGTCATGAACTGTGAGTAAGATTATTTTGTGTCCCTCTACAATATTGTAGAAGGGATCAACCTTGTTGGGGGTCTCCATGTTATACTTGTCATTATACCCCTCTTTGACCCCCATTTTTGCATGCTTTTTTAAGCTTATCTAGCTTCTATTTTCGGCCATCATCAGAACTGGAAAGAGTCATATTTTGATCTTATTGACATATTTCATTAAGGGTCTTTGCTGGTTTGATGAATGTTTGGGGTACCTCATGTTATAGCCTTATGTATCCTAGTTCTTGCATGACATTTTTAGCATGTTTTCATACTGATTTGGGGGATGTCATCTACTGTAAATGTTCATATTTTTAGTCCCTCATCAGTGTTGTAGAAGGGTACTTTTCCATTTGGGCATCGCATGTATCACTTGCTTCAATACCCCTCTTGCGGGGCCATTTTTGCATTCTTGTTTAATCCTATGTGTGCTTGCTGTTTAGCCCTTTTTATGACTGAAAAATGCTTGTCTTGGGGCTGTCTTGCTACTATATTTTCATTCCATGTCCATATTGTGCATGCATTGCATAGCTATAGGCCATTTCGGGCGCCTAATATCGCATTTCGGGATCATTTCATGCATCGGGTGTACTTTCGCCATCTTTCGGGACTGTTTTCCCCCACATTTCAGTGCTGAAATTTCATTTGCATGTTTGCATATCATCTCCATGCCATTTCATGCCTTAGGGCCATTGCCTCGGTTTGCGTGCCCGTGTGCACGCATTTCGAGGCATCTCATTTTCATCCAACGGCCTCTTGTGTGAGTGCGGCTGAGGCTCTCTCATGTTGGTGTAAGCCCATATTGCATCGCATATCTCATTTCAGTCCTGTTGCATTCCGTATGCCATTTCTCGGTTCGTGTTTGCGTGCCCGTGGGCACGCATTTCGAGACATCTCATTTTAGTTTCATTGCATATCATTCCCATGTCATTTCATGCCTTACGGCCATCGCCTCGGTTTGCGCGCCCGTGTGCACGCATTTCGAGGCGCTTCATTTTCATCCGTCAGCCTCTTATGTGAGTGTGGCTGAGGTCCACTCGTGTTAGTGTAAGTCCAATTTGCATTGCGTATACCGTTTCATGCCTTTATGTCATCGCCTCGGTTTGCGTGCCCGCGTGCACGCATTTCGAGGCATCTCATTTTCATAGCATTGTGCATGCTAGGATTGTATTTTAGTCGCATTCATGCATATCATGCATATTGCATCGTGTTCGGGATAGGAGTTAGCCCGGGCACGGGAAACGAGGCACGTTTCGTACTTCGAGTGACGGAACGGGTCTCAATTCCCCAGTCACCGACACTCCGGATTATCCATGATGGAGTTAGGTTTTTGTTGTAGCATTCATATGCATTCACCCTATATTGAGTTGTGCAATTCGGCTCCTCGGCCATCATGCATCGATATGCGTGATTGGTGGCACGAGGATCGAGGCATGCATATATCTGTGAAATACATTGCTATGCCCCTTTCCTGCTCTCTGTTGCAGCAAAATGAAGAATCAGCAACTTTTCGGAGTCTGGCACGCATTTCGAGAAACATTGCAAACAGAGGCTAAATGGGCATCCCAATGGATTTCTGCGCAAAATAGCCCAAAATGCATCACTTCGTTATCCGGAGCGGAGTCAAGGCAGTCCCTGGCTTGCATGCCAGTTTACAGTTTTTCTTAGTTAATTTGTTAATTAATTAGGGATTTGTATATTATTTCGGACTGTATTATTCTTTTATTTGGACTGTATTATTTATTCGGACCCTCTGCGCGAGGGCATAATTGTAATAAGTGTGGGTGAGTGTGATGTATGTCTTCCAACCCCACGTTTTCTTCCCTTTTATTTACTTGCTTACGATGGTTAGATATAGGGCATATTTCAATTAGCATACAGTATGACAGCATGTTTGCATCATTCATCTGTTTTGCACGCACCGGGCTCGGCGCATCATACAAACTGCATTTGTATTTCAATTCCAAATTGAATACGTGTTAGTTGTAGCATTCCATATACCATGTTTAGAATAGCCGAGCCTGCTCTAGTTGCATTATTGCATGTGTTGCATTAGGCATTTCTGTATATCTAGGATCATGCATGATTTTTAATGAGCTTCCGTTTTTGGCTTGGAGTACTCGGTGAGTTTTATGCTTTAGCATCCTTGCATGCGTGTGAGTGTTGCCATGAATAGCATGCTTACCATGAGGCTACATGCTTATGTATGATATAACTGCCTTGAACGCCTGTGGGTGGAGGCTGAGTTACTTGGATTGGGACAATTCATCAAATGTTTGTTTTAAGCCCACTAGATAGTGGCAAAATCATGTTTTCTAAGCCCACCTGAGGGTGGCAAATCCACGTCTTAGCCTACCTGCGGGTAGCACCATCAAACCATTTTCAAACAAACAAACATGAAGTGTTTTGTTCCAATTCAGGCGGCCCAGTCTATACTTATTTGCTGTGCGCATCACATAGTAACCTAGGCTAATAACGGAATAAGAACTCACAATGTTTTCAAAAAAGATATCATGGTTAGTAGAGGCCGGTCTTTGACCGGGCGAGCGGGGGTGCTCACGAAGTGACCTTCCCCAATCGTACCCAAGTTCCCGAGCCGAGGCAACTTTGGTGATGACGGACACGTGGCCTTTGGCACCGAGTCAGGGTTTCCTAAATTTCCCATTAATAAAATATTTAGGTGGCGACTCTGTATCTGGCAAAGCAGTCCATGTTTGGCACTTCTTTCAAAAAATCTGTTTTCAAAACGATTTGCCGGATTTGGACTCTTTGGTTCAAGATTGAGAACCGTGACATTTGAGTCCTTCGAACTGTAGTGACCCAATATCGAACCAGAATGGGGGGGACTCGCACTCCTTTCCTCGGGATGCGTTCGGGGACGTCTACAGTTTCTGGCGACTCTGCTGGGGATTTAGAGAACTTGACTCGAACTCATGATATCTGGTTTGACTACACTTGTGTGTTTCTTTGCATTGCATTTGCTTGGTGCGCCTAGGACACCGTGTTTGCCATCTGCCATTCCTGAACGATTTGCCGGAGGCTTGTCTTCAAGGCATGTCCATAAGGCTGATCGGTTGGGCTCTGCAGTATGGGAACACAAACCCCGGTTTTACCGGGGCACCCTTTTTGACCATTCGACCTAGTGCATATTCGGATCCATAGTGACCATTCCAAACTAGGACAGGTTGCTTACCCGTTTATAGGTTGTTTGAAGCCGCTGCGTGCGTAGTGAAACCCTAGTTCCTGACAAAATAGGACAGGGAAACCCTACCCAACATAGGGGTGTTTTGGCTCTCACTTATCTTTATGTGCTTGTTAGAGTGCGTCTCTACAGGGAATGCATGTATCAGTTTAGTTTGGGCATCAGGCCTGCGGGCACCAATTCAGTATTTTGGGCATAAGGCCTGCGGGCACCAGTTCAATATTTTGGGATTCAGTTTACCTGAGGGTAAGTTTGCAGGCAGAATTTTGGGGGCAGAATTCAGTAGAGGGCACAGTCATCCCACTATGCTCGTATTTGTTTTGGTGAAGTTAGGCTGAGATGCTGCATGTTTTCTCTTTTGCTAGGTAGTCCTGGAACTATAGCTTCAGAAGGCTTCGATATCCCCCGGGTACATTGGACTAGTGTTGATAGACTTTGTCAGGTCGGAAATCCAGTTCAAGGGCAATCAGTGTTCCTTTGCCAGAGACAAGGTAAAAGGGCCAGTCAGGCACAAATCATCAGTTCAGCAGTTACCAGATCAGTAGCCCTTATCCACCCCACCAGTGAACAGTCAGGCTGAGGTCTCAGTTTCTACTGCAGGGATAGATACCAGTCAGTTAGATGGATCAGCAGAACACGTCAGGGATGGAGGCAATGATGCGCAGATGCAAGAAAGTATGAAACTCATGCAGCAGGACGCTGCCCGTCAAGCGGAATTTGCCAAAAGCCAGGCCGAGATTATAGCCCAACAGGCAGAGACAATTGCCAGGCTAGAGCAGCAAGCTGGAGCATCACTTCACACAAGCTCCTCCCCACCAAGTTCCAACCTGGGAGACACCAAATGTCCAGGAGATACGGACATTCCAGTCGGCCAGCTCCGCCCCTGGTTCTACCCCATATCTAAAACACCCACCAACCTACCAGACTCCCCCTTTGAGTTCAAGGACCCCACAGCATTGAAAGTGAGCAAGCTTGAGAATTGTTCAAAAAGTCTCAGGGGGCCCATTTATTCCTGATATAGAGGATGGTTTTACGACTCAGTGGTGACATTACCGATCGGTTCAAGATGCCGCATATCGATCGATTCGATGGCTCTGAAGACCCAATGGTGCACCTCCAACTGTTTTCTGATATCTGAGGCCAATGGGTTTGACCACAGCCCAGAAATTGTCACTATTCGGCCGAACCCTGTCTGGGATAGCCGCAATCTGGTATGCAAAATTGGAGCTCTGTGAAACAGAACTGGGAAGAGCTGGCTGAGGCCTTTGTTGCTCAATACTCCTATAACACACAGATCGAGGTCACAACTCGTGATCTTGAAGTCACCCGCCAAGAACCAAGGAGGGTTTCTCAGAGTTCGTGACGAGATGGAGGGCAAAGGCCTCAATGATGACTACAAGGCCTTCCGACAAAGATCAGATCAGGATGATTGTTCGAAATCTGCATGGCGAGTTGCTGCAAAAGATGGTCGTTCTACCTCTGTTTACCTTTCCAGCCCTTCATGAAATGGGGGTTCAAATCGAGGATGCCATCAGACAAGGGATCTTCGCAGAAGATAATGAGCCTTTGAGGAGGAATGTTGCTCGCAGTTCCAATGCTACTACTGATGGTAGCACAGCTGCGAAATGCTCAGAAGTAGACACTATCACCACTTCCCCAATGACCAAAAACCAACCACTTCAGCTCGACCCCAAGCCCGAAAATTCCATCCTCTTTACATGAGTCTCTCCCAAGCTTTGAAAAAGCTGCAAGAAGAAGGGCACCTAGAACTCCTAGAACCCCAACCCCTCCCAAATCCTCTTCCACCAAGGTATGACCCAGCTAAATACTGTGCCTACCATCAACAGCACGGTCATGATACGAACCGTTGCATCCGCCTCCGTCATAAGATTCAGGACTTATTGATGAAGAGACCTTAGCTCCACCAAAAGGACCTCAAGTTAGTACCGACCATCACCTCTACATCTCAACCTCATCCATACACTGCCATCCACCTACGACCCCAGCATATACATCACCCCGCCCATCTACCCAAGCCTGAGGTGTTCATTCCAGAAAGCATGGACTTATGCATGATGGGTGCACCTGAACCCCAATCATCTCAAACCCATGAACCCACTACTTCTGAGCTGATGAGGATGATCGAAGATCTTCAAAGAACTGTGGCAGATTTGGCCTTTGGAGTTTTGGCTCCATCATCAACCACATCGCCTACCAGGGAGTTCATGTCAAAAGGCTCCCCAGTCTTGAGGCGGCTACATCTGAGGAAGGCCAATCCCTGGCAAAGTGGAGGCGAGTGGAAAGAACAAGATAGGGGACATGGATCCCCATGAGTCTTCTGTTGGCTGTTGAGGCTTTGAAAGTCGAGGGACTGAACAAAGAGCAAGTGCTCGCAGTTGTTGCAAAAACTGTGGATGGCATTTTCGCCACTCAAGTTGGGGCAGTTTGAATCAAGGGAAACCGGGAGAAGGGCCGTTATACCAGAGGCAATCCTGTTAGCTCTAATCCTCACTCAGAAGAGATCAGCAAACCAGGCCAGCACCTGCCAATCCCTTCTGGTGCATCCAGCAAAAATCCACAAACCTTGAAGTACCAACCCCGAGGTCAGAGGGTCTTCCATGCCCTCACATGCCTTTATCCAAAGCTTTCCAAATCCTTGTTGGACAAGGCCATCTCAAACCCCTTGAGCCTCGGTCTCCCGAACCCTCTTCCGGCTACACATGATGCTACCCAGTACTGCGCATACCATCAGCAAACTGGCCATGCTACCAACAACTGCTTCCGTCTTCGCCATGAAGTACAGGATCTATTTGACAACGAGGTCATCCTCCCGCCGAGCTCAGCAAAGTCTATCGGCACTGGGTCAGTGAACTTGGGGATAATGTTATGTGAATGGGGATGAACCACCTGCGGGCGCGCTCAATCTCCAGACGTGGGAATGGCACGCACTGTTCTGAGCAATGTGCAAATACCAGTTTTTGCTTTCTGACTTGGGTATTGGGTCAGTTTTTGTTTTTGTTTTGAGTCTGTCTTTTTGTTTTGAGTCAGTCTCTTTTTTTGGGTCTGTCTTGTTGTATCGAGTCAGTCCTGTTGTATAGAGTCGGTGATGGTGATTCCGGGGGTGTTACCTCGGGCGTCACCATTTTGTTTCGCATTTGTCTTTTTGTTTTGTTTTGAGTCTGTTTCTGCCAGGGAGCTAGTTATGCCAACAGATTTTGAATGAAACAGCAGTGATTTCCATACTCTCGCATTTGTTCTGCCGTGTGCTAGTTGTGCCGGGATTTGAATGAAATGGCAGTGCATTCCACCTGCTCTCTTGTGCCTTGAAGCCATTGTATGACCTAAGTTTTTCAAAACCTTTTTGAACACTGCAGTGAAAACAAAGAGGAGGAATTCCTCGGGATTTGCAAAACTTTGATCAAATTGAGAGAAAGAGAGGCGTGCTAAGCCCTTAATGAATGAAATCATGCTTGTTAGTGTGAGTACTGAGAAGGACCCTGCTTTGATCCAGATTGGTCCTACACTGTCTTCAGCGCGAGCGATTTGTCGCTTTCTTAAAAACTTTCAAAAAAAGTTTTGCGGTCCTGCGAAGACATGTGTGGAATCGCTCTTGAGATTGTGCAGCTTAGGATCGCTCTCAGCCTCGAGACTCGACCCCTTGCTTTCAAACCTTGAACTTGATTCAGAATGTTCAACGGTCGACCCGATGTAAGGCCTGTGTGGCCAGATTTGAAGCAGCCCTCGAACAAGAGGCACCAAAGTCAGATCAAGAAGGTCAGACCTCATCAGAAGAAGCTTGCAAGCTAGAGCAGAAGCACCCCTCGAACTAGGGGCAAAAAATATCCGATGTGCTCGAAGAGCCAAAGGTGATCTTTCTGCAAATCAACAACAGCCACTCTCCTGGATATAGAGGGCTTCAATCTCAAACCATTTGGCATGGACTGTTACACTTTTACCCTTTGAGAGGCTCGCTGGGTCGAAAACCCGAAAGGGCGACCCAGGCAAAAGTTAGAGCAGACAGAAAAAATATAAAAAAATGCAAAAAGAGAAAAAAAATGCAAAAAAAAAGAAAAAAAAAAGAAAGAAAAAAAAATGAAAAAGAAAGAAGAAAAAGGAATGAAAAGAATAGAAAAAAGAAAAGAAAAAAACAAAGCTCGCAAGGTCGAAAACCTGCAACAGGCGCCTTGGCAAAAGTTAGAGCATAAAAAGGAGAGGTTAAATACCCGAGTGTACCTTAACCCCGAACTACGTAAGGCTTGATTCCCATCTTTGGGATACGTAGGCAACTTCATTCTGAAGTCCAGCCGTAAAACAATTCAAATTGATTGTGTCCATGTAATGGTTTTGATCATCTTGCCTTCTCTGTATCCGAGAGTCGGTTGTTCGTCTGAGGACTGACTACAATGCTGCGGCCATCAAACAAGGGGCAACTTTCCGTTGCCATTCAACGCCAGGTGCATTCAAACAAGGGGCAACTTTCCGTTGCCATTCAATGCGTGCGGCGCCATTCAAACAAGGGGCAACTTTCCGTTGCCATTCAATGCGCGCAGTGCCGTTCAAACAAGGGGCAACTTTCCGTTGCCATGCAGCTCTCTTCAAGCACGGGGCAGTTTTCCTTGGATCCGAGGTTGTGCATCTCAGAGTAGGTTTCATGCTCGTTGAGCAAGTGGCCGTTTGCAAAAATAGTTTTTGAGAATTTTTACTAAGGTTGACTATTTTCTCGAAAATTGTTCCATCTTTTCCAAAAATTGGACCATTTCTTGGACCCAAAAAATGAAAATTTTCAGTGCTCATAGCCTAATTTGCATGATTTTAAATCAAAAATCGAACAAGCATGTTAATCTAACTCTTATTTTGGTCAAAACTATTTTAGTAGAAAGCAAAAACAAAAAAATGGTCGAAATGATGAACTAGGGGCACAGTTGAGTCAGGCTTCCTGTCTTTTCCCTGTTGTCAACGCATTTGCCAAAAAAAGGGCACTCTACCTGCCAGAAGAGGGCACAACTGAAGCTAGAAAGGGCAGAAGGCTCTCGTATCCTCCAAGCAGCGAGGTATCAAGCCAAGTGCGAAGCACGAACTGGAATGGATCAGGATATTCCACTCCCTCATCTAGACGGATCTGATCATGTCCAAACTCCCCAGCAAAGCATCATTAACCGATGCTAGCTGCAGATTTGCTACACACCTAGTTGTAGCGCAACCCCTCTGTGGGAGGAATTCACTAGCTGCGTAAGAAGAAGAATCTAGCAGAATGCTAGGGGCACGAGCCCACAACTTGCTGTTTATCCATCAACCACTCAGGGGAGGGATGAAAAATGAGAGATTGAAGAATAGAGAGATGTGCGATGAGAGAAAAAGTGAGAAAAGGGCTTTTTTAAGAAAACAAGAGATTGAGTGCCAGAGTGATGTGAGAATCACAAATGAGAAAGGGTGGGAAACACTACCCAAGGAAACAGGCTCCCTGTGCACGTCTGAGTGTCGTGTCTTTTTGTTTTATCTCGATTTTGTTTTGGGTCGTTTCGAGTGTTACTCGATGTGTCTAGGTTGTGTGCCTTTTATTTCCTTGTTGAGTCGTTTTGCTGCGTTCAGTCGTAGGCTCAATACCTGGTCGAAAACTCATCTCTCAATTTCAAAAATAAAATCGTTTTGTGCTCCGAGTGCCGTGCCGTTCTCCACATTTGTGCAAAATAGAATTTATTCTTTCATAAAATCGCAGGGTTCAACCCAAGTCATATGAGAATAGTAAAATCAGGATCTATCTGAAGCTATAATGGTTCCGGACTGCAAAGCAAAAGCAAAAGAGGAAAATGTCGGGCATCTGAGTTTGTTCCAACTTCAGTAAGCTCCGAGATCGCATTCCGTATGCACCTTGTCAGGCCTTGTCAATGCTCCGAAGTATGAGTGTGCCTCTACCTCAAGCTCAAGATCAAGTCTGCTTCAAGCCAAAATGGCAATCAGAAGGGCTCTTCTCGAGTACCGTTTCACGCCAGGGACATCTTGGCTATGTTTGCAATGAGTTCCTAGGAAACCAACTGCGACGGTGGAAACTAGAGTTCGAATGGCTGATGCCTAGAACGTAAAGGTTCGGGATTTCCGGGACTAAAGTCTGGTTTAAATACCCAGGGGCGTGTCCTCGGCTTGAAATCTGTATGGAAGCCCTATAGGTTGAGACAGCGTGTATGCACCTCAATTCTGGATACTGAACCAACCTAGTCTGTCACCCCGTTGGAGAATAGGGAAAGTTGTGAATATGATCAGGAAGAAAGGCAGCATCCAAAGTATTCTACTTGTAGAACCCTTGTCAGCATTCCAGGGCCTTTGTACTGTGAGTTGAAGGTAAAGTGTTCGAAGAGCACAAGGGGAGATTCAGGTCGGAGAAAAGCGGTTCACCGCCACTCACCTCATGAGGTGCTTTCTAAAGCGCCGCTTTGTCCATTTATTGCTTTCCTTAAGCATCATGCATTGTAATGCATTGTACCTATCAAGTTTCTTTCTCAGTCATGCACGGTATTGTATGTACGGTTCATTCAAAGAAGTTTCGTTTAAGATCATTCACTTAGTGTATCAATCACACTTTATTTGCTTCACTCAGTGTATCAATCATACTCTGTTCACATAGTGCATCTATCACACTTTGTGTTCACTTTCAGTGTATCAATCACACTCTGTTCACATAGTGCATCTATCACACTTTGTGTTCACCTTCAGTATATCAATCATACTTGTTTACTAAGTGCATCTATCACACTTCGTGTTCACATTCAATATATCAATCATACTTGTTCACATAGTGCATCTATCACACTTTGTGTTCGCTTTTAGTGTATCAATCACACTCTGTTCACATAGTGCATCTATCACACTTTGTGTTCGCTTTTAGTATATCCATCATACTTGTTCACTAAGTGCATCTATCACACTTTGTGTTCACTTTTAGTATATCAATCATACTTTGTTCACTAAGTGCATCTATCACACGTTGTGTTCACCTTTAGTGTATCCATCACACTTGTTCACTTAGTGCATCGATCACACTTCGTGTTCACTTATCGTGCGTCTATCACACTTTACGTTTGCCTTTTGTGTATCCATCACACTTTGCTCACTACATTTAGCGTATTAATCACACTTTGTTCATATAGTGTATCTACCACACACTCGCTTTGTATCTATCACACTATGCCTGCTTTGTGTATCAATCACACACACTCGCTTTGTATCTATCACACTATGTCTACTTTGTGTATCTATCACACGTTCGCTTTGTGTATCTATCACACACTCACCTAGTGTATCCATCACACTTTCCTTCATTTAGTGTATCCATCACACTCGCTTCACTTTGTGTATCTATCGTACATGTTCGTGAAGATTCCATGATTTTCTTACATCCTTTCTGCATGAGGTATAGTTTGGTTCGAAGTTTACTTGCTTGCCTAGCATTCGCTTAAAATGTTGCATTTATTTTGCATAATTGCTTCATTACAGCTCTCTTTGCGTGATCATGAGTGATAACCGGCTTCGCGTAGCGTGTAAGTCCAATTTTCAAACCGGCTTCGCGTAGCGTATAAGTCCAATCTTCAAAACCGGCTTCGCGTAGCGTATAAGTCCAATCTTCAAACCAGCTTCGCGTAGCGTGTAAGTCCAATTTTCAAACCGGCTTCGCGTAGCGTATAAGTCCAATTGTCAAACCGGCTTCGCGTAGCGTATAAGTCCAATTATCAAAATCTCCCTGCACATCATTTTGCATTTTGCCCCTGCCTGCGGGCATGCCTGCGGGCACACATATCTCTGTTTATCTTGTAGGATTGTCTAAGTCTTCGGCCTTGTCAAAAATGGGTCGTCTCTGGGCTTTGACATTCACTCCCGTCACTTGTGACTTCCGAGTTCTGTCAAAGAGGGGCAACTGTAGACACCCCATTTTTGACCGACCTTAAGACTCAGACGTCACCGATTGAGCGCTCGGTGATGTTGCATATTGTGCTCGTTCAGAAGTCTCAGAGTCTCGGCCGTGAGCCCTGCCTCCGGACTTCCGAACCCTTTTCTATACTTTGCCTCGGTTCGTGAACCAGGCTCGGTTTTCTCTGTTTTCTTTCCTGAGGGGGGGAGAGGTCTCGTAGACTATCTCTCAGTGGCCGTGGGCCACGTTTCGTGCCCGTAGGCCATTTTGCCCATTTCGGAGCCCGGTTCCCGATTTTCGGAGCCGTCAGACCGTGTGCCTCGGTTCGGGACCGTCTAACCATCTCCGATTCCTCCGGTTTTTGGCATGCATCTTATTTACTCCCTTTCGAGGGACACTGGGGTCTTAGATACCCACTTCGTGGTTGAACACCACTCCCGGTACCCAACGGTCAGTTTTCGGGGTCCCGAACTGCGCGTTTCGGCCCCCGAACCTTCATTTCGCATCGGTTTGGGTTCATTTTTGGTGGAGGCCTTATTTTCATGGTTAGGAAGCTTGTAGGAGGGTGGGAGGCCAGCAATTGTTTTGGCAACCAACTTTTTGTTTGGTCAAAAGTGGTTCAGCATAAATCCGGGAAGGAGAAAAGTCTGCGCGGCTTCACCGAAACGGGCGTAACTCTTTGCACAAGAGGAATCAAGCTATGAGGCCACCACCGTTGGAAATTTTACTCCCGGGGCTTCATTTTGCACTCAAGAATCTCCTAAATTCAATTCCGGATGGAGGAGATATGGTTGATTGAAGTAGGGCATCACTCCGGTTGGACCGAAATCTGCGCGGCTTCACGGAAACGGGTATAACTTTTTCCACAGGAGGAATTTTGATGCAAGGTTTGAGCCATTGGAAAGCTAACTTCCGGGGCTTCAATTTGGACACTTGAATGGCCACATTTGGACTTCCCTAGCACCCACCGGCCAGTCTTCTTCCCGATAGCTCTTGAAAAGTAGCTGGCCGGCCAGAAAACCTAGCTGGCCGGCCACCCTTTTTGTGAAATGACCTTTTTGCCCCTTTAAGCTGGCCAGCCATTTTCCTCTCCCTCAGTGTATTCCAGCTGTGCCAGTTGGTTGCCAATTGGACCATCCTCCATACACGTGTATGGAGGATTAGAGAGGTACCTTAGATATTTTTCATGCCTCTCCTCTATAAAGGAGAGGCTTGGCTTCTTGGCTCACGGTTAGACATTTTTTAGACACATTTGAGAGAGAGCTATACCTTCCACCTCCCATTTCTCTCCATTTCCAAGCTCCAAAGTCATTTTTCTTCAAGTTTGGTGCCATTTCTTCATCACTATCAAGCATCCCCATCACCACTCCATTTCCAGCAGCAAGGAGAGGTTCTCAAAGGCTTAGAAGCAACATTCCTCAAGCCAAGAGGTAGAAAAAAAAAGGTCTACAAGGGTAAGTCTCCATCTCCCTCTTTTGTAGCACTTTCTTGCTTCATTTCTTAAGCCTATTTGCTCACTGTTTTAGGCTCCGACCCTAACTGAAAGGGTCACTCTTTTGAGCTTATCTTCATGTTTGTTCAAGGGCTCAACCCTGTTTGAGCCCTCCATTTGGCACTTGCTTCAATATCATCTTATATGCCAATATTTTGCATGAAATTTCTAGCCTATGAGTGATCTGTTTTCGAGCATAATGTAAACTGTAAGTGGGCCTATTTTGAGCCCCTCTTCAACATTGAAGAAGGGCTCAACCCTGATTGGGCCCCCTATCTTGCACCTGCTTCACAATTCCTCCTATTTACCGTAAATTTGCATGATTTGTTTTGCCTACATGTAAATTGTTTTGGAGCATGTCATGAACTGTGAGTAAGCTTATTTTGTGTCCCTCTACAATATTGTAGAAGGGATCAACCTTGTTGGGGTCTCCATGTTATACTTGTCATTATACCCCTCTTTGACCCCCATTTTTGCATGCTTTTTTAAGCTTATCTAGCTTCTATTTTCGGCCATCATCAGAACTGGAAAGAGTCATATTTTGATCTTATTGACATATTTCATTAAGGGTCTTTGCTGGTTTGATGAATGTTTGGGGTACCTCATGTTATAGCCTTATGTATCCTAGTTCTTGCATGACATTTTTAGCATGTTTTCATACTGATTTGGGGGATGTCATCTACTGTAAATGTTCATATTTTTAGTCCCTCATCAGTGTTGTAGAAGGGTACTTTTCCATTTGGGCATCGCATGTATCACTTGCTTCAATACCCCTCTTGCGGGGCCATTTTTGCATTCTTGTTTAATCCTATGTGTGCTTGCTGTTTAGCCCTTTTTATGACTGAAAAATGCTTGTCTTGGGGCTGTCTTGCTACTATATTTTTCATTCCATGTCCATATTGTGCATGCATTGCATAGCTATAGGCCATTTCGGGCGCCTAATATCGCATTTCGGGATCATTTCATGCATCGGGTGTACTTTCGCCATCTTTCGGGACTGTTTTCCCCCACATTTCAGTGCTGAAATTTCATTTGCATGTTTGCATATCATCTCCATTCCATTTCATGCCTTAGGGCCATTGCCTCGGTTTGCGTGCCCGTGTGCACGCATTTCGAGGCATCTCATTTTCATCCAACGGCCTCTTGTGTGAGTGCGGCTGAGGCTCTCTCATGTTGGTGTAAGCCCATATTGCATCGCATATCTCATTTCAGTCCTGTTGCATTCCGTATGCCATTTTCTCGGTTTGCGTGCCCGTGGGCACGCATTTCGAGACATCTCATTTTAGTTTCATTGCATATCATTCCCATGTCATTTCATGCCTTACGGCCATCGCCTCGGTTTGCGCGCCCGTGTGCACGCATTTTGAGGCGCTTCATTTTCATCCGTCGGCCTCTTATGTGAGTGTGGCTGAGGTCCACTCGTGTTAGTGTAAGTCCAATTTGCATTGCGTATACCGTTTCATGCCTTTATGTCATCGCCTCGGTTTGCGTGCCCGCGTGCACGCATTTCGAGGCATCTCATTTTCATAGCATTGTGCATGCTAGGATTGTATTTTAGTCGCATTCATGCATATCATGCATATTGCATCGTGTTCGGGATAGGAGTTAGCCCGGGCACGGGAAACGAGGCACGTTTCGTACTCCGAGTGACGGAACGGGTCTCAATTCTCCCGTCACCGACACTCCGGATTATCCATGATGGAGTTAGGTTTTTGTTGTAGCATTCATATGCATTCACCCTATATTGAGTTGTGCAATTCGGCTCCTCGGCCATCATGCATCGATATGCGTGATTGGTGGCACGAGGATCGAGGCATGCATATATCTGTGAAATACATTGCTATGCCCCTTTCCTGCTCTCTGTTGCAGCAAAATGAAGAATCATCAACTTTTCGGAGTCTGGCACGCATTTCGAGAAACATTGCAAACAGAGGCTAAATGGGGCATCCCAATGGATTTCTGCGCAAAATAGCCCAAAACATGCATCACTTCGTTATCCGGAGCGGAGTCAAGGCAGTCCCTGGCTTGCATGCCAGTTTACAGTTTTTCTTAGTTAATTTGTTAATTAATTAGGGATTTGTATATTATTTCGGACTGTATTAT
The DNA here is from genome assembly GCA_030407325.1 of Camellia japonica. Classification (NCBI taxonomy): domain Eukaryota; kingdom Viridiplantae; phylum Streptophyta; class Magnoliopsida; order Ericales; family Theaceae; genus Camellia; species Camellia japonica. The sequence goes on from JAPPVO010000024.1 coordinate 56,166,888, forward strand.
TCTTTTATTTGGACTGTATTATTTATTCGGACCCTCTGCGCGAGGGCATAATTGTAATAAGTGTGGGTGAGTGTGATGTATGTCTTCCAACCCCACGTCTTTCTTCCCTTTTATTTACTTGCTTACGATGGTTAGATATAGGGCATATTTCAATTAGCATACAGTATGACAGCATGTTTGCATCATTCATCTGTTTTGCACGCACCGGGCTCGGCGCATCATACAAACTGCATTTGTATTTCAATTCCAAATTGAATACGTGTTAGTTGTAGCATCCCATATACCATGTTTAGAATAGCCGAGCCTGCTAGAGTTGCATTATTGCATGAGTTGCATTAGGCATTTCTGTATGATTAGGATCATGCATGATTTCTAATGAGCTTCCGTTTTTGGCTCGGAGTACTCGGTGAGTTTTATGCTTTAGCATCCTTGCATGCGTGTGAGTGTTGTCATGAATAGCATGCTTACCATGAGACTACATGCTTATATGATATAACTGCCTTGAACGCCTGTGGGTGGAGGCTGAGTTACTTGGATTGGGACAATTCATCAAATGTTTGTTTTAAGCCCACTAGATAGTGGCAAAATCATGTTTTCTAAGCCCACCTGAGGGTGGCAAATCCACGTCTTAGCCTACCTGAGGGTAGCACCATCAAACCATTTTCAAACAAACAAACATGAAGTGTTTTGTTCCAATTCAGGCGGCCCAGTCTATACTTATTTGCTGTGCGCATCACATAGTAACCTAGGCTAATAACCGGAATAAGAACTCACAATGTTTTCAAAATAAGATATCATGGTTAGTAGAGGCCGGTCTTTGACCGGGCGAGCGGGGGTGCTCACGAAGTGACCTTCCCCAATCGTACCCAAGTTCCCGAGCCGAGGCAACTTTGGTGATGACGGACACGTGGCCTTTGGCACCGAGTCAGGGTTTCCTAAATTTCCCATTAATAAAATATTTAGGTGGCGACTCTGTATCTGGCAAAGCAGTCCATGTTTGGCACTTCTTTTCAAAAAATCTGTTTTCAAAACGATTTGCCGGATTTGGACTCTTTGGTTCAAGATTGAGAACCGTGACATTTGAGTCCTTCGAACTGTGTGACCCAATATCGAACCAGAACGGGGGAGACTCGCACTCCCTTTCCCCGGGATGCGTTCGGGGACGTCTACAGGTGGCTTGAGCTAAATGCATAAAATTGAACCCTAACCTCTCCATCTTTGCTTGATTTAAGTTCACTCTTGTGATTTACCCATGAAATAAACCCTAGATTATTCATGAAAACAAGAATTATTGAAAGATTGCTCATGTATCATGTATTTTGAATTTGTTTATGTAATGTATGAATATGGGAAATAGATGAGTCCATGAATTTGTTGTTGATGTAAGGTTGATATGTTTAATGTGGAATTACACTTGTATCATGCTTAGTTATCATGTTTTTGAGTTGTTTTTACATGAATATGGGCTTGGAAATGAGTTTAGAAAGTTTGCATCTTTGAACCATTTTTGGACTGTCTGATTTTGCTTAGACCGCACGAGCGGCCACGGGCACCGCACGAGCAGAACATGAAGAAAAAAAGAAGCTTTGATTTTGCTCCTTGGGCGCTCGAGCGGCCGGTTTTTCCGCTCGAGCGGATTTAGGCCGCACGAGCGGTGAAGACTTCCACTCGTGTGGAACCCTGTTTCAGCCAAACTTCAAAAAGACATATCTCCTTCATCCGGACTCCGTTTTAAATGATTCTTGAACCTAAATTCAAGCCCCGAAAGTCTAGTTTCCAATGGTGGTGGTCTGACATCCAAATTCTAAATACACAATTAGATATGTTTAAATTAGTGAAGGTTGTTCACTTTCTTTCTAATTGTTTCATGTTATTTCCTCTCCTAACCCAGTTTCCTTTCGTTTCTTCCTATTTTCCTAGACACGGATTATGACCCATTGAGGACTAATGAGTTTAGAACCAACAAAAATAATTGGTTAAGGAGCAAAGTAAGGGATTGAATTATTTGGTTAAGAAAAGATTAGGAGAAATAAATTTGATCAAGAGAGTAATTCCATGTTCCAATATGTTGTGCCATGCGCATTGTGTTTGTAGGTCATGATTCGAGGACCGATCAACCATTTTTGGAAACGACTGTGAGTAATAGTATAGTAATGATATGTTTTCATTATCTATTTTGATTTATGTATGGCACGATCTCCTAAATATTGTATTTTGTCAAAGTGCACAAATGTGAAATGAGTTATGAACAAGAAATATGAATTGTTTGTAATATGATATGGTGGGCCCAAGGCTGTTCCGTTTATCTGTTTCATTTATGCTATGACATGATATGAATTATTCAGTCTTTAAGACCTGTTGATTTCTGGTATGGAACAAAGTGCTGTGTGGAACTAAATGCTACAGTGGGAGCCACCTCTAGAGTTCGTATGAGTCACCTCTTGGGTCCATACATACATAAATGATTGGGCCCGAGGCCGCTTGTAAAATAATTGGGCCCGAGGCCGCTTGTTAAATGATTGGGCCCGAGGCCACTTGTTAAATGATTGGGCCCGAGGCCGCTTGTTAAATGATTGGGCCCGAGGCTGCTTGTTAAATAATTGGGCCTGAGGCCGCTTGATATATGATTGGGCCCGAGGCCGCTTGATATATGATTGGGCCCTAGGCCGCTTGTTATATGCTTGACCCTAAGGCCGCTTGGTTTATATGATTATGGATATTGAGAGAACCTTATGATCATCTACTTACACTGTTTTACTATAATATTACTCATTGAGCTTCGCTCACCCAATTTTATGTATGCATATGTAGGTGATCAGCAGCATGGAGCACACCCTTAGAGTCAGCTTCAGGAGCCTTTTGTGTCCCAATCGAGTCATGCCTCCAAGACGGAGTTTTGTCTTGGCTCACACCACACTTTGACCCTATTATGTTTTTGCTTTCATGGTCTTGGGTTGTGTAGACACCCCATTTTTGACCGTCCTCAAGACTTGGACGTCATCGTTTGAACACCCGATGATCTTCCTTGTTTGTGTTTGTTTTGAGTTCCCGAAGGACTCGGCTGCGCGCTGTGCCTTGAGATCTCTCAACTTGACTGTTTGGTGCTTGGTCGTGGACCAAGGATTTGTGTTTTGTGCTTCTAAGAGTAGGAGGTGGCTTGTCAGCCATCCCTTAAACCCACCGGCCGTGGCATGAGGCCACCGGCCTTTCATTCTCTCTACCGACCATTTGTTTGGCCGGTCGGCTCAAACTTTTGGCCGGTCGGCCATTTAGTTGGCCGATGGTCTCCTTTTATGGCCGGTACCTCCTTTTTGCCTTTTTCAGGCATTGTGCATGCCAGCTATGCTAGTTGGAGTGCACGGACTTGTCCTCCATACATGTGTATGGAGGAATTTGCACCCTTTGCACCCTTTTGGTCTAACTTCTTGAGGAAGCTTGGACCTTTGTCTTAGCTTCTCAAGAAGCTTGGACCCCTGTCTCAGCTTCCTCAGGAAGCCTTGGCCCCTTTGCCTTAGCTTCTTTGAGAAGCCTTGACCTCTTTTGATTAGCTTCTCTTGGAAGCTTAGACCTTTGCCTTGTCTATATAAGGAGACCTCTCTTCTCCTTTGGAGGGGTTGGTTGGTTCAGCAAAAATCAGAGTGATATATGATATATACACCTCTCTCTCTCTCTCTCTCTCTCTATATCTCCCTCTCTCTCTTCATTTGTGTGGGTTAGAGGGTCTAAAAGGTTATTTTGTTCTTAGTTTTGCACTAAGACACATAGTATTACACCATACTTCGGTTGTGGAGGTTTTGAGAGGTTGTTCTTGGAGTTTTGAACTGGTTTTGATCATAAGGAGGGGGCTAGACTTGCTGTTCTTGAAGTGTTCTTCAAGGGTAATACTATTGCTTTATATTCCCCAATCTTGCACTAGCTTTTAACCTACTTTGCATGCTGTTTTGAGCTTTGTGTATAACTGATAAAAACTCTAATTTTTCATGCTTAAGATGTTTCATTAAGGTCTCTTTTGTGTTTGGGGTCGACCTCCCCCTCTTAGGCCTTGTTTGGCCCCTTTTTGTGCTTTCTTTGTTGAGCTTTGGTATCTTTTGTGTATTGGATTTTTCACCACTAAAATCCAGGGGATTTTTAGTGGTGAAGAAGAGGTTTTGAAGTCTTGCATAGGGAAGGGACACCCCTCTTCCTTTGTCTCTCTTTTGTTTGTGTTTTTGGCTCATAAGGGTAGCATGCATGCTTAGTTGTTTTTTTTGCTCCATTTCAAAGGTTTTTGGGTGTCATTAGGTCATAATATGCCTATGTGTTGGTCGGATTAATGGTCCCTTGCATGCATAACATACTTTCCTTGTATTCCTCTATTTTGCCTAGAAGTGCATCATGCATTTAGCCTACCATGCTCTCATGTTTTGGCCTAACTTTGTGAAGTTCTTAGCCATGTCTTACCATGCTTGAGGTCTATTGGGTGCTGATTTGATCATCTTTGCCATGCTTGGTATAGCCCCTTTGCATTTTGGCTTGTGAGCCTTGAGTGTGTGAGTCATTAACATGCTTTAGTTGGGTGGTTTCAGTGATGATTTGGAGTCATTCCCCATGCTATTTCAGTCCCTAATCCATGCTTGTATGCTTGCATTCATCATCCCTTTCATGCCTTGAAGAGTTGTTCTTTTATGCCTAGAAATGGGTCATAGTGCATGCCTTTTGTTTAAGTCATTTGGGATGCCATTCATGCGGATTTTGGGGTGTATTTAGATGCATTGAAACTCTATTTTTGGTTGAATAGTCCATGCCATGTGTGGTTGGGGTGGTTGTAGTAGAGTGCTCCCTTTTGTGGCCTTGAATGCCCTTTGTTTTGGGCCCATTTCTTGGCATGTTTTGACCATGTTCCATGCATGTTCTAGTCTCATTTTGGTCTGCCCTAGGACTGATTTAAGTCACTTTGGCCCTTTGGGGCTTAGTTGGTATGGTTATGGCTTGAGTCCTTTGGTTGGTCTCAAGCTTTGGACCCCTTTGCATGCTATGCTTCATTTGCATGTTTGGTTTGGCACTCCTATTAGCATGATTTCAGAGCTCAGCATATTTGTAAAATGCCCATGTTTGTCTCTTTTAAGTATGCTTAGAATTGCCTCTTTTATGCCTTAGGTGATGGGCCTGGGTATATGCATGTTTCCATGTGTGTTTTGTGCCTTGGTTGCACCCTTTTGGCCGCTGTTTTGGGACATGGCTGAGGCCTCCCATTTCAGTTGAAGTCCCTCTTTGTACATAATTGCATACTTAACATGTTGCATTACATTAGGTACTTGCTTGCATTACACCTTGTTTGCATGTTTGCATATTGTTAGCTAATTGCATCACATGACGTTGTTGCATGCTTGGCGTACTAATGTGACATTAGTTTAGCTTGCACGTCTTGGTAGCATTGCATTGTGTTAGCTTAGCATGCTCATATTGCATTACATTAGTTGCATTACTTCGCATTATATATGGCATACATGCATTGCATTAGGTTTGGTTTGGGGTGTCAAACCAAACATGAGGGGTGAGGTGTGTTCGTACTTAAAGTGACGAAACACGTCTCAACCCTCGGTCGCCAATGCCCTTGATCTCAACATGATAGGGTGTAAGGCATTCATTTGTTTTGAGCATTCATTTTTTACATTGAATGGCAAACTTGGCCTCTTAGGCCATCATGCATCTAAATGCGTAATTGATGGCCCGAGGGTCGAGAGCCACGCTCCCTTGAGTCCATTGCATGATAGGGAGTGTGGCCGTGCACACATTTGTCTTGAAAATCCTATGCCATGCACTATTTGTCCTCTGCTGCAGCAACTGCAAGATTCTGCAGGAAGAAATGGCCGGCCGGCCACTTGCAGTGCCGACCGACCATCAGTGTCCAGCCGGTAGTCAAAGTTTTGGCCGGTAACCTTGTTCTCATGGCCGGTAGCATGTTCTTTTGGCCGGTGGCATCCTAAAGTGTAAAGGGGGTGGTCCAGAAGCAATTGCAAGATTTTCACAGTTCTCAGAGAAGCAGATCAGTATAAATAGAGGCAACAGTGGCATGGTACCGGGTTTACCTCGATCCATCATCATCCATTCCGAGACAGGGCTGCGGCCACCTTCTTTCTGCATTTAATTTGTTGATTAATTAGAAGGTTTGTAATAATTAATTAGCTAGAGTAGTTAATCATTTATTTGGTTGTGTAATATTCTTTCGGACCCTCTGCGAGAGGGCAATGTTGTAATAAGTGTGCGTGTGTGTGATGTATGCCTTCCAACCCCACGTCTTTCTCCCTTTTATTTAACCGCTTATGATGGTTAGATTTAGGGCATGTTTTAATTAACATACTTATGATAGCATGTTTGCATACATTCATTCGTATTGTACGCACCGGGCTCGGCGCATCATACTAACTGCATTGTACTTCAATTCCAAATTGAATACATGTTATCTGTGCATCTCACATGCCATCTTTAGAATAGCCGAGCCTATTGTAGTTGCATTTCTGCATGTGTTGCATTAGGCATTTCAGCATAGTTAGGATCATGCATGGATTTCTAACATAGCTTCTGTTTTGGCTTGGAGTACTCGGTAAGTGTTTATGCTTTAGCATCCTTGCATGTGTGTGAGTGACTGCCATGATAGCATGCTTACCATGAGGCTATGTGCTTATGTGATATAACTGCCTGAATGCCTGTGGGTGGAGGTTGGATTATCTGAATTGGAACAATTCATTGATTGCGAGTTTTAAGCCCACTAGATTGTGGCAAATCACCATGTTTTCTAAGCCCACTTGAGGGTGGCAAAATCCGCATTTTAGCCTACTTGCGAGTAGCAAACCGCTTTAAAAAAAACAAACATGAAATGTTCTGTTCCAACTCAGGCGATCCAGTCTATACTTGTATGCTGTGTGCATCACATAGTAATTCTAGGCTAATAATTGGAATAAGAGCACATAATGTTTTCAAAACTCGATATCATGGTTAGTAGAGGCCGATCTTCAGATCGGGCGAGAGGGGGTGCTCATAGCTGACCTTCCCCAATCGTACCCAAGTTCCTGAGCCGAGGCAACTTTGTTGATGACGGACACGTGGCCTTAGGCAAACGAGTTAGGGTTTCCTAAATTCCCCCTTAATAAATATTTAGGTGGCGACTCTGTATCTAGCAAAGCAGTCCATGTTTGGCACTTCTTTCTAAAATCTGTTTTTCAAAACGATTTGCCAGATTTGGACTCTTTGATGATTCATCGGTCTTGCATTGCACTATGCGAGATTAGATACAGGACCGTGACATTGAGTCCTGAACTGTAATGAGCCCAATGAACAAAACGGGATTTCTCCCGGGACGTTCGGGGACGTCTACAGGTTGTAAACATTATGTACGATTTTTCCTCTGGCTCTTATATTTTTGATGGGCATGTATATGTATTAGTGTGTTACGTGGTTAACTCTATGATTTTGCTCATGATTGGCACAGCTCAATGGACTTCTCTTTATTATATGCTTTCGTTTATGGCCTCATTAGCATAAATATTATGTATGATCGTTTGAGGCCTTCGGTAATCTACGGATTACTGGCCGATTATGACCTAAACTCTTAGGGGATGGTTCGGGTCATGATATGAGCCATACCGATACTTGAATGGTAGCTGTTATTATACACAAACTTGACCAACGGTAAGTAGGTTTCCCAACTGCCTTGAAACTCTAGGGCACACATCTATAACAAGTCTTCCAACGTTTGAATGGTCCGTTAAGATTGGCCATCTATCTGTGGGTGATAAGCACTGCTTAGCCTCAATTCAGTTCCCAGAGCTTGTTGTAGACTCTGCCAGAATCTTGAAGTGAACTTAGGATCTCTGTCAAATACAATAGATACTGGTACGCCATCTAATCTCACAATCTCATTAACGTACAAGTTAGCCAACTTATCTACATTATACAACGATTTAATAGTAAGAAATGTGTGGATTTATTAAATGATCAACAATTACCCAGATAGAATCCATACCTCGAGGAGAGCGAGGTAATCCCACAATGAAGTCCATAGTAATATGTTCCAACTTCCATTCCGGTATTGGAAGCGGTTGTAGTAATCTAGTGAGTCGTTGATGTTCAGCTTTAACTTGTTGGCAATGTAAACATCTAGCCACAAAGTCTACAATACACTTCTTTATTCCAGGCCACCAGAAATTCTATTTCACGTCATGATACATTTCTGTATTCCCCGGATGTATGGAAAATTTGGAGTTGTGGGCTTCAGTCATAAGGCGTTTCCTCAAGTCAAAACAGTCTAGCATACAAAGGCGACCTGAAAATTTTAACACATTATTCTTAAGTACAAACCCGGGCCTTGGCTTTGAGTCGATTTCATCCACAATCTTTTTCAGGAATGAATCTTACAGTTGCTTGTCTCTTATCTCTTCAATAATTACGGGTTGGGCAGTTATAACAGCTAGAATTCCACCCTGTTCACACAAAACCATTTCAATCTCATTCTTTTCCAAGTCACATAGCAATTCATTCTGACTAGTGAGCAAATATGATAAATTCCCAATGGATTTTCGGCTCAACACATCCGCAACAGTATTTGCCTTCCCTAGATGATACAGAAGATTTGTGAAAAATTTCTCAAAACTTGCCATGCCTTTGACACAATTAACATAGAAAAATGTATCATTTGATTGGAATGATCAGCGTGAATCAACTTTTCAAGAGTTGAAAACCAGATTAGTGACTGCACCGATTTTGACTTTACCTAATGGTACTGATGGGTTTCAGATTTACAGTGATGCATCCTACAAATGTTTGGGTTGTGTATTAATGTAAAATGGTAAGGTAATTGTCAATGCTTCTCGGCAACTCCGACCACATGAAAAGAATTACCCGACTCACGATCTTAAACTGGCAGCTGTGGTGTTTGCTTTAAAAATTTGGCACCATTATCTATACGGAGTAACTTGTGAATTGTATACTGACCATAAAAGCTGAAAATACTTCTTTACCCAAAAAGAACTGAACATGAGACAGAGAATGTGGCTAGAATTGATCATAACTATAATAACCAGCGAGCCCCAGAAAACTTCTAATTTCTAACACGTTGGTTGGTCTTGGCCAGTCGACAATGGCTTCAATTTTCTGTGGGTCTACTAATACACTATCCTTGTTGATCACATGTCCTAGAAATGCTACACTATCAAGCCAGAATTCACATTTGGACAATTTGGCATATAACTTCTTCTCCCTCAAAATCTGTAAAGCAATTCTCAAATGACTCTCATGCTCTTGCCTGCTTTTGGAGTAAATCAGAATGTCATCGATAAACACAACTATAAACTCATCTAGAAATTGTTTAAAAACCTTATTCATCAGGTCCATAAAGGCTGCAGGTGCATTTGTTACCCCAAATGGCATGACTAAAAATTCATAGTGCCCATATCGAATTCTGAATGCTGTTTTCTCTACCTCTTCTACCTTGACCCTTAACTGGTGATACCCGGATTGAAAATCTATTTTAGAGAATACTTGGGCTCCCTGGAGTTGGTCGAATAGGTCATTTATTCGGGGTAAGGGGTATTTGTTTTTCACAGTTACTTTGTTTAACTCACGGTAATCTATGCATAACCTCAAAGACCCATCATTCTTTTTCACAAATAGAACTGGAGCACCCCAAAGTGACGTGCTCGGACAGATGAATTTCTTGTCCAAAAGTTCTTGGAGTTGGACTTTCAATTCTTTCGGTTCAGTAGTGGACATTCTGTATGGGGTTTTAGAAATTGGTTATGTCTCAGGTATAACATCAATAGTAAACTCGATTTCTCTATCAATTAACTCCCCAGGTAAGTCATTAGGAAATACATTAGGAAATTCACAGACTACATGAATTGTTTCTACACTAGCATTATCTGAAGACTCAGTCATCACACAACACAAATAGCCCCGACACCCTTTTCTTAACAATTTTTTGGCTTTCATAAATGAAATCAAGTACGGTAGAGAAACTACCCCAGTTCTAATAAAAACAAACTCAGGTATACCAGGCGGTCTAAACACAACAGATTTATTAGCACAATCAATGGTGGCGCAGTATTTGGTCAACCAATCCATACCCAGAATACAATCAAAATGATCAATGCTCAGGGGCAACAAATCAGCATACAATGTCATATTACCAATCATAATATCACAAGCCGGATAGACATAAGCACATATCATAGAACCTCCAAACGGTGTAGACACAAATAATAAACAATTCATAGGTTCTAATGGTCTAGTTAACTTCTGTGAAAAAGCATGCGATACAAATGAATGTGTGGAACTAGAATCTATCAATACATGGGCATTCTGAGCGCAGATAGAAATTATACCTGACACCACAAATTTGATATTCTGTACATCGCCAGCCACAAGTGCAAAAACTCTACCTTGTGTCAAGGGTTCTTTTCCTGTATTAGTTCTAGCATTTGTTCTTGATCCAGAAGCAGATCCTGCTGAACTTGCTATAGGATGGTTGGCATTTTCGACCCAATTAGACAATCTCTTATCATGTGGCCCGTCTTGCCACACCGGAAACAAGCACCAGATACCCGATGGCAAACTCTTCTATGTCTCCTCCCACATTGAGTACAAACAGGCGTAGATCTACCGCTTTGACTTGAGCTACTAGAAGATCCCATATTTTGTTTCTTATTCACAGCGAACGAACGACCCTTTTTGAAACTGTTTCCAGATCTTTTCCCCTTTCAATCAGTTGTTGGGACAAGAGCTTGTTTCTTTGCTGCCAAAATGGCTTCCGCCATCAATGCCCTATCAAGCACATTCACATACGTAGGTAGGTTGAGGACTCCAACCTGATCTAATATATCTAAATCCAATCCACCCTCAAATTTTTGAGCCTTCTTGTAGTCCGTGTCTACCATATGAGGCACAAATCGAGCTAGTTCAGTGAAATTGGCCTCATACTCGGCCACGGACATGTTGCCTTGCTTGAGTTCCTAAAATTCTGAAACCTTTCGGTCCCGGAAACACTGTGAAAAGTACTTGTCATAGAAGATCGTATTAAATTGAGCCCATGTCATATTCTTGTTACTATTTCGGACCAATAACCACCATCTCCGGGCTTCGTCTTTTAGGGTGTAGGTGGCCAAAAGAACTTTTTGAATCTCAGAATGGGGGAATACTTCAAATAATTTCTCCATTTCTAACAACCATGTTTCAGCCTTTAACGGTTCAATACCTCATAGAAAAGTTGACGGTTTCATTTTCATGAACTTCTGAGTCAGGTTGATTATATCACTGTTATTTGGCTCATGTTGTGCTGGTAGAGGCAGGGAAGCCTCAATTGTTGTGTTAGTGTTTCAGTCAGAGTTGCAAGCATTTGTTCCATACGGCTCATGCAAGCCTCTGAGGATTCGCTTGTATCATTACTTCTTGCATTTTCCATGATACTATAAAGAGACAAGGTAAGAATAAACATAGGAATAATCTTGTCCGTTTCTTTCAATTTCATTTGTTTAGGTTCAAATTCAGTTTCCATAGTTATAAAGATTAGCACATATTTACACATGTAGATGAAATGTTCCTAATTCTTTTCTAGGACATCTTACAGCTCACATGGACTTGTGTGTGCGGTATAACTTGTGCTCTGATACCACTCTGTCACGACCCAAGCCCGCCCCTATAGGTTTAGCGTCGTAACTGGCCAGTAATCCTTGGGTTACCAAAGGCCTCTTAACAGAATAACATATAATTAAGGGTTGCGGAAGCAATATATAAACATACATAGTCCATTGAGCTGTGCTGACATATATGAGACAAAATTTTCAAACAAACTTATATGTATATATATACATGTAATGTCATAAACACATTGGTCTCACGTCACGCATTTACACAGATAAGGTCGAAAAGAAACTTAGCCCAAGTACAGATAAACAGAACAAAAATAAAGCCTTGACATGGTCTTCTCAAAAGGAACCTCCTCGGGAGGCATGGTGGTTGGCTAACAAAACAGAATCTTAGGCCATCAACTCTGGGCCTGGTCATGTGCCTGGTCACCTATATACATAATATAAATAGTGAGTTGGAGCCCAGTGAATAATAACAGAGTAAAGGGTTTAATGAATGTTGTCCATAACAGTTACAGAAAACAGAATTCAGTAGTTATCAGAAATGGATTCATAATCATGTTCAGAAATCATAGGTCATAACAGATACAGATTTAGAATCATATTCGTAATCAGAAGTTGCAGTTAATCATACGTGGTATATTCATTAGCACTAGCAGAAATAGTTGACCCATCAAGGGACGGCCATAAAGGCGTACAGTTGACCCATAAAGGGACGGCTATAAAGGCATACAGTTGACTCACGTGCACGGAGACGGTACAGTTGGCTCATGAGATGTACAGTTGACCCATAAATGGGATGTATACATAAGGATCCATAACAGTTGGCTCATGAGATGTACAGTTGACCCATAATTGGGACGTAACAGAATAGATAACATATGTCATCTGAAGCTAAGAATGCCACGAATACATTTCAGAAACAATGGACAACCATTCATTCTTACAGAAAATAATATTTTAGAAACAGATCATCTTATATTATTCAGAAAATACTTATAATTGAACATAGCTTTACAAAGTTATTACTCACAATTAACAGAGGGCTCCAAGGCAAACAGACAGAATGGGCAAATCAGACGTCTTGCGGCGCGTGACCTACACAGTTACAGAACGAACACGTACTGAATGCCACACCCGAAAACATTAACTTAATTCTTTCTTATCTTGGTGTGTTTCTATTTCTTATCCTCATTATGGTGTCTTAATCTTGGCCTAGAAATGCCTAGGATACAATGAGGATGCTAAAATGCACTTGAAAACACTTAACAAAAATTACTGAAAACAGGGTCTCGCTTGAGCGCAGCTTTCTTCGCTCGAGTGGATATGCAAAATGTGAGTGGTTGCTCAAGTGCACATTCTTTCGCTTGAGCGGTCTAAAAACTTTATGAAAGTGCTGGTTGCTTGTTTTTTCCGCTCGATGCTCGCTCAAGCGTGAGACTCATGCCCTCGCTTGAGCACAACTTTTGTCGCTCAAGCGGTTTGCAAAACACGCAAACTTCTGGAAGCATGCATCTTACGCTCGAGCGGACTTTTGGTCACTCGAGCGGAAGTGCAAAAATAAAGATGGTAGCTCGAGCGTAGGATTTGTCACTCGAGCGTGGAAACAGAATTCTGGAATTTCTAGAATTGCTTCCAAGCTTCAAACTCAACCCCAAAGCTATAAATTATGGTTTCTTGGGCCAAAAACTTAAGGAAACTCTTGTAAACTTGCGAGACATCATGAAGTAAGAATCATTACTCAAAATTAAGGCCCAATAACATGTAATTGTACAAAATCAAGCTTGAAATGTGAAAACATAACATGAACATGACATGCATGAAATGATTTGAGCTCCAAGTTTCCGAATCATGATCAAATGAGATGTTTAGGTCTAAAACATGTTGAATTCCTTGAACAAAACCAAGATACTAACATGCATGTGAGAATTCTCTTGAAAATAACTTCAATTATGATTAAATGAACATTCATGCATGATTTGCTCTTCTCTTCTAGTTTATTAGCTTAATTCATGCATTGATTCACTTAATTCTCTTAGTTCCTTACTTAAGTGAGTCTAACATAAAGCTTAAGGGTTGATTCCTTACCTAGGGTCCATAATTCCTTAAATTCTAGTGATCTCTTGCTTAATCTCACCAATTCCCTTCAATTCTTCTAGTAGTTGCTAGCCTGACTTCAATTCTCTTCAAAGTTGGCTTTAATCTCCCCTTTCTCTCTCTCACGGTTGGTATCAACAAAATGATGAAGAAAGGTGAGTTGAGATGCATATAGAAGCCTTATATAGGCTTGGTTAGTGGACTAATTAATTAGGCTTACCACTAATCAAATGAGCATTAACTATTCTAATTATTTCGCTTCGGATCGAATTTCAATTGAACTTACCATAAAATTCTAAAAATTCCAAATAACACGTATACCAAGTCAATTTCTGAATTGGATGCCAATAAGACCTTCAATTCGCAAACCGAGACGGAAACGAAAACATATATTTCTACGTTAAACAGACATAAACACAAACAAGGCAACACATACATGCAATTTAATTTGGAATTTCTCTTAATTACAGATTAAGCTTATTTAACCACAAATTAACGTAAATCAG